>JAYKQN010000012.1:8960000-9576666 GCA_036785175.1 Eupleurogrammus muticus | reverse complement strand
CACCACTCTAGCAGGCACTATGCCCACTGAGTCTATACATAGCAGAAAGAATCACGAGAAGGAGACTTTTCCCACTCAGAGAATGTGTTATAGTTTTCTAATTCTTTGATTCCATAAATAGAACTGCCTCTGTGGTGTCTGCCTTACACAGATATTTTCTGGAGACTGAAAATCACTTTGTTTCTAAACAAATTTCCTCTCTCTCTACAATGTGAAATTTCAGTCATGCCAACAGGTACTTCATCATCTAACTCAAGCCCTGTTTTTTTATCTCAGTTGAGTCAAAACATTTAAATCTCATAAATCTGGATTAATTTAGCTATGACTACAAGTTCTGCAAAACTGTTATGCTCCCATCTTATTTCCCCACAGAGGTGCTTACATCCAGCCAGTTGTCCATCAGTGTATCAGCCTCTGCCTCAAATGGAGTCTCGCTGCAGTCTGGGAACTTCCTAAGTTGGGACTGCAGCTGCCTGCTAACACTCCTCAACTCTTCCATATGGCCCCCAAGGCGACCCAGCTCCTCTTTAATATCGTGGACCTGAACACATGTACGTGTGTCAACACATATTTCTTATTTTAGAATATGTGTGCCATCTACTAGTTCGTTATCAGCCCAAGCTGGGTAGGTCATAGCATAGAAATAAATGTTGGATTTAGAAATAGTTATTTTATGAATGGTGTAAAAGTCATTCTGTGGACTCACCTTGGTTACACTTCTCTGGAGGTTGTCTTTGCCCATGTATGAGGCCTGATCACTGATGGTCTGCTCTGCTCTCTGCATGGTGCTGCTCAGGTGGCCACGGCAGCTCTGGAACTTTTTTAGTAGCTCCATCAGGATGTTGCACTGCTGCTTCCTGCCAGGACAAGGGGAATAACAGAAAGAAATAATTATTTACAAATATACACATATCTCAAACATCTTAACAAAACTTCATTACTGTTGCTGTTGGCTGTTGTTCTATTGGTGCCTCTGCCAAAGCTATTGGCTCACCCAACCAAATCCACCATTCAGTGCACCAAGCAAGATCCATAAAGACATGGATAACAGAGTCTGGTGTGAATGAAAATGACTGCCCTGTACAGAGTCCTGACCTCAATCGATAGAATACTTTCAGACGAATCAGAGCGGAGACTGAGAGCCAGGCTTTCTCATCAGACATCAGTGTGTGACCTCATAAATGTGCTTCTAGAAGAATGGTCAAAACACACTCCTAAACCCTGTTGACAGCCTTCCCAGATGAGTTGATATCACTTAAATTCCTATGTGAGCCAAGACAGGTGAGTAAAATTTGTTCCTGGTTGTTTCTTTAGTGTGTGAATCTGCATAAATGTGTGAGTGGTTGGCAGCCAGCATCATCAGTGTATGTCTTACTCCTTTCTTACTTACCTGTCAGTCAAAGCTTTGTGAGTCTCCTCATACCGAGTCTCCAGCTCCTGAAGCAGGCTTTCTCCTCCTCCTTGTGCCTCTTGAATTTCAAGGAGACTCACGACCTCTGAGCTCTGAGCCTGCAGCTGAACCTCTAAATCTGACAGGACACGAAGCCTAAAAAATAACAATATTATTGTTATGAGATGCAATTTTCTACAGGATGACCTTTTACAAGAAGTAAGCAGAAACAGATGAGGGAAGGAAAAGAGGACATGTTAAAATCTAAAATTTTTAGAAAAAAATTAAATTTAAAAGTTATATCAATATCATAGCAGACTTGACACACCTCTGTTGCACAGCAGGCATAGTGGGCTCCTTCAGGCCCCGAGATTCAATGGTCTCCTGCAGCTTCCTCAGCTCCCCCAGCAGCGTCCTCTTTCTCAGGCCCAGGGACTTGCTCTGCGTCTCCTTCTTCAGGTTCTGCTGCTGAGCTGCCAGCCCACTGTCAGCTTCTTCCAGCTTCCTCAGCAGGGCCGTCACCATGTCCAGGCAGGACGCTGGGACGCTGTCCCTAGTGACCGTCAGTCTGGCCCCCTGCAGGAGCAGATCCAGCTGAGGCGCCTTGTCCTTCAGACTGTCGATGCTCTGCCTGATCAGGCCCAGCTTGGAGCGGCATTCTTGCAGTACAACAGCGTCACTGCAGGGGGCACCCTGCACTCCAGAGATGTCATCGTCTACGGTACGAAGTGACATAAAGAAGCGTTCGAGAGCGCGTGCGGCTGCTTCACTCTTCCGCACCTGCTGTCTGAGCTGATCCAGGCTGGCTCTGTGGGTTCCAACCTCACGGGACAGAGGGAAACAGTCTCTGGGGTCCAGGTTACTGGATTCAGGGTCCAGACGGGATAACTGGTCCAGTTCGTTCTGGATATTGTCATCCAGTTCCTATGGAGGTGAATAGAAACTGTAAATATTCGACATAACCACCTTGATCTTGACACGATTGTACTGAAGTTTTGACTAAATTAAACCGAGAAGAAAACACCTATGACTGACTCAGACCTTGATGTCTTTCAGGATGTTTGTATTGGACAGTGTGAAGGCAGTGATGTCTTTGGGCTGCCTCAGGTAGCGGTCCAGACGGTCAGTGAAGTCCACCATGTGGTTCTCAGTGGAGTCAATCTGTCTGAGGGCGGCACCCAATGAGCTGCCTCGCCTCTGAAGATTGGACTGTTGGGCACGCCACTGCTCCTTCAGGTCCATCTGCTCCTGCTCCAGTCCAGCATTCCCGCTTAACTGAGAAAATTGGTTCGCATACTCTGACCAGAGTGACTCCGTCTCCTGCCTCAAGAACTGAGATAGAGGGATTTTAATTCAAACCTATTGGTATATTATAGGGATTTGTTTGCTTATTAATATAGGTACAACACAAAATGATATTGTACCTGAATTTCCTGGAGGCGTGTGTGCAGGCCTTTAAGAGAGACCGAGTCTGAGGGAACATCTTTGATACTCTGTCCATTTTTAGCCAGCTGGGCTTGCAGAAGCCTCTTACAATTTTCATACCTGGGGGTTTTAAAACAAACAAAATAATTTAATATGTTAATCTCCAGCACCTCCATAGTGAGTTTAAAGAAGCATCAGTCTACCTTTCAAAAGCCTCCTTTTTGTTTACTTCTTCCTCTACAGATGTCTGCTTTTCAATCGTCCCCTTCTCCACCACGCTCGTCTTAAGGGTCAATTGTGATGCCTAAAAAGAATAATTGAATGCTAGTAGGTATAACTCACACCCTGATGAAAACAGCTTAAAGGTTCATTTAATGTGACTTTATTATCTTTATGAGTCATAGTTTCAATGGGAGTTAATCACACCTCAGCTGAGACCTCAGGTTTGTCACTAGGTCCTGTGGGCTCCTTTTGTGTGGTAAGGTCTTCACTGGAGGAAAGAGGAATCCTGATGAAATAGACAAATGGTTATAATAATTTTAACCTATATAAAAGTTTCATGATCCAGAATTTACCTGAAATGCTTTGTTGAAAAAATATTAAAGTTTTAACAAGAAATGTCATCTAATATTCACACTCACACATTCTTGGCAAAAATGCCAGTAGGGTGAGATACTGTATTATTATTATTAACAAAGAATTTATATAAGTCAGAAAAGGAATAAATGACCTGTCACCATTAAATGTATAATATTTCTGCTTGCTGTTTTTGTTCTTCATCATATCTCACCTTGAATCAGGGAGTGGTGCCTCTTGGTCTCCACTGAACTGACGCTGGATGGCAGCCAGCCTCTTCTCACACTCCCTCAGCTGAGTCTGGGCCAGGCGGTGAGCGTCCTCAGGGCTCAAAGTATCACACAGCTCTTTCAAGGCCTCCAGGTGTTGCTCTGCCTGAGCAAAGCTGTCGTCCACTGAGAAACAAGCCTGGTGAGTGTTGGCAGAACAAGAATGGTGAGCAAATAGGCATGGCATTAATAACATTTGCAGTAGGGCTGGATATCACTTTTATAGCCTAATTTACTGATTACTGAACTTATTAATAGATTAGTTGTTGTTGGTTTATAAAAGGGTGTAAAATGTCAATCACTGTTTCTCAAAGGATTAAATCTAATCTCTTTTTTGTCCAGACCAACAGTTCACAACCCAAAGATCACCAGTTTATTATAAAAGACTAAAAAAAGGAAAATAAGAGATTTCAGAACCAGAGAACTTGAACATTCTCTTTGTAAAAATTAGTTAAATCAATCAATCAAGTTTAAAAATAGGTGGCAATGGATCAATTAATTTAACAAATTTTTGCACTTAATCCCTAAGGATCAAACATCAAATTTCTAATAACTGTTACATATAAACTGTGACTCCTGAAAAAAACATTTACATTTGTATATGTATGTTATTTGCTGGTTATGATTGGTTACACACATGCCAATAAAAAGAATCTCTTGGACAAACAACCAAAAGGAAGTCTCACAATTACCATGTCCCAGTGTCAGAGTCTCCATAGAGGCACATAAAGAAGGAGGAGTGGAAGAGTTAGATAAGCAGGGTAGATTTTTTGGCTGATTATCTATCCACCAAACGTCACCTGCCAAGATTTCAAGCAGCTGTGATGAGCCTAAACTCATCTCACGCTGCAGGCAACTGTGCCTCAAAGTGTTTATTTTTGTATTCCAGTGTATGTATATTCATAAAGGCTAAATTAAGCCTTACAGCCTGGGTGATTGGGCATGACATTTTATAATACAGAATTCAATAAAAATTAAATGATATGAATGCTTCGTGTTCATGTTTTATATGCTATCTGCTGGAATTCATAGTTCAATAAAGCCTACAAAGGGAGAAAATGTGGACACACAAACAGTTCGTAGCCTAAAATCATGCACAAGCAAGTATATATTGTAACATGATAAAACCTCATTAGAATGAATAAATGTTACAGTACCATGCAAGCAATTAATATACACATACAAACCCAAATCAACTGATTTTTTGTCCTACCTCCCACTGTGACCTGAAAGACTGGGTGAAGAACTCCATGTCACTGAGCTGTGAAGGAGTACAGAAGGCCTCCATGCCTTTGGCTGCTCTCAGGAATTCCTCCAGCAACTCTGGGTCCAGGATCCTCAGAGTCTCCTGAGAGGAAAGGAACATATTTATTGAACAGATTGGTCCATTGCATAATCAATTACTTGACAAATAGGAACTGTTTTTTTTTTTATCAATGGTGAAAAGTTTAAAGAGAACCCTTACTTAAGTACTATATTTAAGCACAGTACCTAATACTTCTACTTTACTTGAGTATTTACATTTGATGCTACTTCTGTTTCACTACATTTCAGAAGAAATATTGTACTTTTTACTTCATTTCATTTATTCAACAGCTTTAGTTACTGACCTGGTGTGTTGAAATTGTCATTTTATTTATTTATTTATTTAATTTGAAAAACAGTGTAATATATAGTGTGTTAAAAACAGACATTATACAAATACCATCATTTTTAGTATTAATCTACTCAAACCATCTAAATTTGGCTTCAGGTTTATAAACTACAACATAAAATGGTCAAATGTGTTACGGATAAAAAATGATATATGAGTATTTTTACTTTAAGATCTTTTTAACAATATCTTTCTGATAATACTTGTAATACGACCATAATGTACTGTACCAAAATTAAAAAAATTCAATTGAGGCTATTAAACGAATAGAGTATAACAGTATTTATGCTTTTCTCACATTAAGGATCATAAGACTTCTTTATGTCTTCTTTAAAAGTTTCTTAATCTATTGTCAAAAATATTCAATCTCCTCATTTGTCCCATTGGAATTTTTTCCAAAAAAAAAAAAAAAATAACCACTCCTGTTTTTTTTTACTGTTACATCAGCTGTCAATGGAGATAATCAAAAATGAAATTACTTTTTGAGGTTGGTAAGACTGATATTACAGAAAGTATTATCAGTAGTTGTGTTTACCTCTCTCACTGATGCTTGATCAGCTGATATACGTTTGTCTTTGAAGACATTAATGGCTTCCAGGATGTGCTCCTGCAGGCAGTGCTTGGCCTCCTCAAAGCCATTCCTGGCCAAAGCTTGGGCTTTGGCATAGGCCTCTGTGTAGGCCTGGGGAGGCGCCTGGGCCAGGACTGGTGGTGTGACGCAGAGGTCTGGTGACTCAGCTTGGGACTGAGGCGACACATTGACCTGTGAGAGGAGAACAGTTTGGGGCTGTTGAGGTTTGGGCTGCAGAGGAAATTGGGTTTGAGGTGTTGACTGTGGAAGGGGCTGGGTCTGGATTCTGGATGGTGGGGGTGACTGAGGCTTGGACTGTGCCAGTGACTGAGCCTTGGGTTGAGTTGGTGACTGAGCCTCGAGTTGTGCTCCTGTCTGGGCCTGTTGTTTGGGTTGTGGTGGCGATTCGCCCTTATGTTCAGTTGGTGACTGATCCTTGGGTTGTGGTAAAGACTGGGACTCAGTTATGGGTTGTGGCAGTGTTTCAGCTTTGGTTTGAGTTGGTGGCTGAACCTTAGGTTGACTTGGTGATTTATCTTCAGGATGTTGTGCTAATTGGACCAGCGGTTTGGGTTGCGGCTGAGATTCACCTTTTGACTGAGTTGGTGTCTGAATTTGAAACTGTTGTTGGAGTTGGGCCTGAGGTTTGGTTTGTGGAGGTGGCTGCTGGAACTGAGACTTAAGCTGAGGCTTTTGGGCCTGCAGATTCGATTGTGTTTGGGTGTATGCTTGGGTCTGAGCCTGCTGCTGAGGTTGGAGCTGATTCTGTGCAGGGAGCTGAGGATGTGGTGGTTGCGATTGGGGAAATATTTGACCCTGGAAATGACGCGGAGGGTAATAGGTTTGGGACTGATGCTCGACCTGTGAATACTGATGGGGCTGGGGATATGGCTGAGGCTGTATATGTCTAGGTGCCTGACCCCAGGTCTGTTGCTGAACTTGGCCTTGTTGTTTCTGCGTATGAACCATATTATAAGCTCTCATCTGCGGCTGTTGTTGCATAGGACTCTGGGGCCTCATTTGGGTTTGCGTTTGAGTCCAAAGTTGGGTTTGTGATTGTGGCTGCAACTGAGGAGGAGTATATGTTGGCCCCATGTGAGAATACCCAGGGGACCCAATCTGAGGCCCTTGCTGGGGTCCAGCTTGGGCCCACTGTGGTACAGCCTGAACTCTTGGATAACCCTGAGACTGTGGTGTTTGGCCTATTTGCTGAGCATATGTTTGGGGAATGGGATGCCTCTGCTGGGTGATGGTTTGATTTTGTGGCTCTTGGTTGGGTAGCCACTGCTGGGGTTGTGACTGAGCCGGGGAGTAACCTTTGGGGTAAGGCTGGGGTTGTGCTGTAGCCTGTGGATGCTGGATAGACATTGGGGATGGGGTTCTAACTTGAGTCCAAGCCTGCATCTGGCCCTGTGAAACATGACTGGGGTGCTGCACTGCTGGCTCAGGTTGTGTGTAATACTGAGTCATAGGATGAGGTTGGACAACAGGTTGAGTTTGGGTTTGGTGTTTCGACAATGGTTGTGTGTGACTTGTTTGGGCCATTGGCTGAGTAAGTGATGAAGCCTGGGTGTTTGGAATTTGGGATTTAGCCATCGGTTGAATGTGCCTTAGAGGCTGTGTCATCTGTTGAACATTGTTTTGAGGCTGCGGCAAAGGCTGAACATGGGTTTGAGACTGGGAGATAGTTTGAGGTTGGGTGTGACGGATGACTATTGACTGAGGATGAGTGTGAACCTGGGCCATGGACTGAGGTTGGGTCTGATAATGCATGACAGACTGAGCCTGAGGGTGAGGATCAGCCAAAGCCTGAATATGGGTTTGAGCCACAGCAACTGATTGAGTATGAGTTTGGGCCTGGACTTGTGTAGGCGGCTTAGGTGAGGGTGGTCTGACAGGGGCCCATGTTTGTGGATGACTACGAAGCTGAATGTGGGATGGCACAGGAGGCTGAACTTGGCTCTGCATTGGAGATGAAGGTCTGACTTGAGCCCATGTCTGCACCTGAGCTACTGCTTGACCATGGGCAAGAGCCTGGAGCTGAGGGCCAGCTGGGATGCAGGTTTGAGACTGAACCTGAACCTGACCCTGAGACTGGGGCTGAAGCTGCTGTTGTGGTTGTTTCTGGGATGATAACCGTTTACTCACAGGATCATGGGGCTGTGGAAGAACTTGTGTTTGTGGCTGACCTTGGATTACTCTGGATTGTGGTGTGGTCTTCGGTGGTTGCTGATTGCTTGAAGTGGTGTGGGACACAGTTGTGGACTGAACTTGGACCACTGCCTGAGATTTAAACTGAGTTGTAGTTTGCTGTTGTGACTGATGTTGAGCCTTTGTTTGTGGGTGAGGCTGAGCCACAGTTGCAGCCTGGACTTTGGTCTCAGTGTCCGAACTGGTTTGTTCCTGTTTAACTATTGTTGATGGTTGTTTTTGTTGTTGCTGCTGTGGCAATAGCTCCTCTTGCTTTTGTTTCAGCTGTTGGTGTTGCTGCTGCTCTACATTTTTAGGTTTCTGTGTTTGTTGCTTTTGCTGTTTTAGTGGTTGTGTAGTAGCCTTGGCTTGTGGTTCAGGCTGTGCAGTCTGGACTTGGTCCTGAGTAAAGACCTGGTCTGGAATTGCAGCTGGAGTTTTATGCTCTCCTGGGCCTGGTTTCTGAAGCCAGGGCCGATTCTTCATGGCCTTCTTCTTTCTGTTTTGAAGCTCCTGGGAGCTTAGATGTCTCTTTGCTGCTGGTTGTTGAGGTGAAGTCTGCTCCTGAGTCTCAGTGGTTTGTTCAAGCTGTGTTTCCACCTGTATATGTGACACCACATGCTGTTGAGCTTGTTGCTGATGGGTTGTTACCTGCTGTAGCTCCACTTGTTCCTGTTGCTTCCGCTGATGTTGTGGTTGTTTTGGTGTTGGTTCCTGCATTACTTCTTGTTGTTGCTTTTGCAACAACAAATGCTGTTGAGCTTGATACTGATGCGTTTTTACCTGCTGTTGCTCCACCTGCTCCTGTTGTTGCTTCTGCTGCTGTTGTGGTTGTTCTGCCGTAAGTTCCTGCACACCTTGCTGTTGTTGCGTTTGCTTTGTTTCCTTCTGTTTTAGGTCTTTTTCCATCTGTGTGTTAAGTTCCTTTTGCTGCAGCTCCTCATTTGATGGAGTAGTAACTGTCCAGGGTGAAACCTGGTCTTCTGCTTCGGATGGGGACTTTATCCTAGTCTGTGCTGCAGCTTGTGCATAGGTATATGGCAGTGGAGGAGTAGTAGTTTTTTCTTCTTTGTATTCCTCCACCACTATCTTTGGCACAAAGGTTTCATGATATTGATGAGAAACTACCCGTGTCTCATGCTGCTCAGTTGGCTGTGTGGTGTCTGGCAGTCTCAGATGTTGAGGCTTTTTTTCTGCCTGGATAAAGACTTTAGATGGAGGTCCTCCTGGGGGGCTTCTACTTCTGTCTCTTCTGGCTCCTATGCTGCTCAGCATACCTACTGCTTCCTGGAATCAGAATCATCCAGATTACAAAATCTGACTTTGACAGATTGTATTACACAACAACAAATGTTGACAGATTGGTCTCCTGATAAATGAAAGAGCTATGAGCTCAAGTCACTGATAGAAAAAAAAACTGGCCTGTGACTGTGAAACAGCAATTCGCACTCGGTCCTGCATGGCGGACACATGGAGGTACTGGATGGGAGAGTTCTTTTGACTTGTCATCACCATCACCTGAAGGTCCTGCTCCTCTGTTACAACCTGACCCTCCAGCTGTAGGCCACGAGAAATCAGGTCCTGCAGGAATAAATAGACTAATATACATCAACAATTCCCCAAAAAGGATTATATTCTGTTTATGAAAAATATATTACTAAAGTTCATAGTAACTAAAATTGGGATGTAGATTGTCTCACCCTGGCTCGTGGGTCCTGGCCCCGCTGTTGTCGCTCGGCAGCCTTCAGCAGCTGGTACAGTTCTCTGGCTTCTCTCTCCCAGTGCAAAAGTTCAGCCAATCGAGTGTCCAGGCCTGACACACTGTGCTGCAACTCTGCGCACACCTGTTCTGCATCAGATAAGGTGTGCACTACCTGGCGAAAAACAAGAGCATGGATGGTGACAAACAGGCAAACTTCCACACAGAATTTGAAAAGATTCCACATTATATGTCAATATATTCCACACAGAGCTTGAATATAAGACTTTGTAGAAAATAACTTGAGAGAGTTGTTTTATATTCTAGGTAAGACAATTACATTCATAGTAAGTCTGATAAAATAAACAGACCCTAAAAGTGTTTCCTGAGACCAATTTCACTAATTGAGTATTGATGCCTCGTGTAGTGTGGTTTGAAAATAAATGAATAAAAGTATAAGTGGAAATGGAAAAAGTCCAAAGCCTCTTCTGATGTGTTTATTGCAGAAACAAACCACAAGTCGAAAATTATATTAAGCAGCAAATAATCAGCTGATAGGAGAAAGGCAGTGTGAAAAATTACAACTACAAGAGGAAATTTTGATAGATTCCATAAGACTGAGGAGAGAATGTAAGTATTTAGCTGATAGACCAGCCACACATACAATCTAAATCAAGTTTACCATTGATAAAAGGATAATGATTTGAACTGAACAAATGTGGGATTCACTGTTTACTATTTTAAAAGTTTACTTCAGTTTAATGAGGGTTAACAGAGAATTAAAAGGAAGTGAGATGATGAGTCCAAACCTCCGGTATAGCTAGCTTCAGTTTCTGTAATTGATCCATAGAGCATTCTGGGGATGGAGCCAGAGCCTCTAGATCCACTTCTTTTATCTTCCTCATTAACATCTGGAGGGCAAAATGCTGACAGTTAACACAGAGACATATGTGCCCATATGTGTACCATGAATATAACAATGTCTAACAAAAAAAATATAACACTTGACAGGCTTGACTGCATCCATCATTCTAATAATTACAATATTGCAAAAGCTTTCATTAGTTTTAAGTTGTTCCTGCCTGTATTCTTTTCCTGTAGGTCCTTAATGGACCTGCCATCGTTTCCAGAGGCTCTTTGAGAAGCAGAGTTGCTTCTCTGATCAGAGACTGTAGGTCCTGAGGTCTGGCCTGTGTGTCAGCGCTGGGCTCAGCTACGCTGTCCTGGAAGAAGCAATTAAGAGGTTAAATAATGATTATAAAAAAGAATATATATGTGTGTATATATATATATATATATATAAACAATGAGACAAACAACCAAAGCTTGTTAAGAGGCAATAAACTGAAATGGTGTTACAATTTCCAGCAAAAGGATGAATTATGAAGATAAAATCATTATAAAAATACTATTGCTATTGTTATTTTTAATATATAATACGTCTACTATTTCATATTTATGTTCTGTACATGAATTGCTGTTTTTTTATTTTTAAATGTCCTTTAATGCATATATTTTAAAGTGTCAGGTTCTTGAAAATACTCCATAAATAATTTATAATTATTTTTATTTAATATAATAAATATTATCCTGTAGACATAATAATGTCTCTAATGCAAATGACATAAGATGTATTCTTGCTCAAGAATCTTTACTTGAAAATAAAACTTTTAAAATGACACTGTCACACAGTACTAAAGCTGGAAAAATGCAGCTCTCTGCTGTCCTGGTGAATCTCTACAAATTAAAAGGAGCTTCAGTAACATAAATCAATATAGATGCATTTTTATGTACATCTTACCAAGACACATATCTGAATAAATTTGATATGTGAATGAAATGTATGAATTACGAACTATCCAAAATTATGTGGCTGACAAGTATTTAATCTTAGCATTTTAATTAAACACTTGTTGTAACACCACGCATGCACAATACAAGTGTGAACTTGAGAAATCAACAAAACTGCTTAATAATACAATTATAGATAATCAAGGCATACAATTATAATTGCATTAACAGAAATACTAAAGCTGGAGTATTACTTTTAAACTTGAAAACACTCATTATTACTGCAGCATGATAATTATTCTAATAATTAGAGCTTTAAATTACCAGCCACCCCATAAAAAACAGAAGAAACTAGGTTAACAACAAGACATCTAAAACAGTATAGACTGTATGAAGTAAATAGTCAATCACATAACTTTCATTTCAGTGATAAAAAAAACTATATTAGTCTTAAACTTGATTTACTGGCTCCAAATTCTCAAATTTTGACAACAAACAAATGACAAATAAACAATAAGACATCACCTTGGACTTGTGATGGGCATTTATGTTAGTGTTTTTTGACATGCAGATTAGATGATTCAAATTTACACCTTTCAGCTTCATTAACAGCGTGTTGAAGTGTCAGAGAGTCATATGAAACCCAGATTTTCCTTGTGTTGTAGCTTACAAATGTGTGTCTCTTGACAAACTCGGCCCACTGCATGTTGAGTCTGCGTAGCTCCTCCGCCAGGCTCCTGCTGGTCTGAGGGTCAGTCGACTCAATCAGGATGTTTCCCGTCTCGTTCAGATGGGCCTGACGGGAGCCCCACTCCGCCAGAGATGCAGACACCACCTTCATTAAAACATAAACAACAAGAATCCTAAATCAAGAGACTGGACAATTTCACAGGATTAATCATTTTAATTTAATTCATTTTAACTATAATACTATGAATCTTTTGTGTGATCACAGAACAATGTAATATGGAGAAGCCAATGTACTCTATGAAGGGCACTGGTTATACCTCTGGTCTATGGTTGTATGATGCAGAGCCCTGCTCTAGC
This sequence comes from Eupleurogrammus muticus, assembly GCA_036785175.1. Taxonomy (NCBI): domain Eukaryota; kingdom Metazoa; phylum Chordata; class Actinopteri; order Scombriformes; family Trichiuridae; genus Eupleurogrammus; species Eupleurogrammus muticus. The sequence continues at coordinate 9,564,054 of JAYKQN010000012.1, read as the reverse complement.
CAGGCCTGCATGGAGCTGAGACAGTCGCTGTACGAGTCCCAGGCAGACAGGACCCGTCCCATCATGCTCTTGGCTGCAGTGACCTCCTCCAAAACTATGGCTGTGTCCTCCTGCAGCTGTTTCACCTGCTGACTGACGTGGGTGTAGTCTGAAGCTAAGGAGGACAGACACACAACCTTTTTAACTTCTTATCTGATTACTTGAATTGAAAAGTGTTAGTCCATCTACAAGGTGCAACACAGATCATCACAGTCATCTGTTCATTCACAGATCAGGTAAAAGTGTTTAACAGCAACACTCAACACACGTTAATATTTAAGAAATTTATTAAAGTGGATACTCACCAAGGGCAGATTTGCTTGAATATTTCTCAGAATCTTGCTTCAGTTTATGAAGAGCTGTTTTCAACAGAGAAGGCAGCTCCTGCATGTTTATCATCTCCTGTGAACCAAAGGAAAAAAAAGCAATGACTTTTGCATCCTTTTAACTATTGAACTAACTGGAAAATATATCTTTTCAAAAACGTTGCCTCTGTTTTCTCATGGGATGGGCCAGATTTGGTATCAACACAATGCTTCTCTCTAACTACTACTAAATTGTAAAATGCTAAATCTGATCTACTTACATGCCATTCCTGCAGCAGCACCCTAACAGCTTCTGGGGAAATGAACGGCCTCTTCCAGACTCGGAGCTTGGTCCTGATCTGCCACAATAGATCCAAAACAGTATGACGGTGCTCCCTGTACTCCAGCTTGATCCCGTGGTATTTAGCCGTTACTCTGACACTGGTGAACCTGGTAATGAAAAGCTTGGATGAGTGACAATGGGACAAACTTTTAAAAACTGTTTAAAACATTACTTGACATAAATTGAACAGGAAGAGGGTAATTGTGTATATTAGATAAGTAATTAAAAAAAAGATCCTGTTTAGAGAAAGTTCCTGCTGAATGATTTGAAATTGAATCATGTCATAAATATCACATTTTTATATGACTCAAAGCTAAAACAAACAACAGCATAATAACTAATGTAAAAGTAAAGTTTTCACACGTTTAACTTAAAGCAATATTTGACTGCTTGAACAACTGCTAAGATTATCCCCAACTCCAGCTCATGATTGCTAGAATGGAAAGTGATTCACCAAATACACAGTAAATAACATTCACACAGGAACACAAGTGTCCCTGGTGAAGTAGCCCCACCTCCTCTTCAGCTCATCCGTCTTCTCAGTAGGAATCAGCATGTTTCCATAATCGTTCAGGTTCTGAAAGGTCTGAAAGGTCTTTAACTGCTGCGGCATCTCCTCCAGGCAAAGCTGCAGCAACACGTAAGTGAACTATGTTACAGCACATTGCAATGAAGTAAGGACTAGAATTATGAAAAGAAAGATTAAATGAATGTACTTAGATATTGGTTCATTTCCAGTTTAGAATACCACTTCATTCTTTTAGATGGTTTAATGTTTTCTCATTGAATGAATTTCCTCAAAACCACAAACACCATGAAGAATCTAATATGATACATTGATAAAAAAAACACTATTAGGAAATAGAGTTACAAAATCCTTAGCCATTAATGACAAAATTACAAAAATTAATGCTCAAAAAAAAAAAAGAGTTTTAACAGCACTGTTTAAGTATCACTCTGTTTAAGTACCCTCTAAACTTGTAAAAATGTATTATTAGATAAAGTAAATTATTATTACTTTGAGTTGCTCCTGTTTCTCTCTGGCTTCATCAGCAGCACGGCCGTGGTCCTGCGGGTCGCTCTCCTCCTCAGACAGAACCGCCTCTGTTCTCAGCAGCCAGCGTGCCACCGTGTCCAGAGGGGCCGGGAGACTCACATCTAACTCGATTTTATATTCACGTAGCTAAATTTTTATTAAAAAAAAAAAAGAAGACAGAATGGTAGCTAATAGAGCATATCATTACAAAATAATGCTATGTAATAAGTAGTGTGTATGAAAGAATGTTACAGATTTTTATTATGAACAAAACTAAAACTATTTACATTAAATATTAAATAATTTAAAGGATACAAATACAAGATGAATAAACAAAAAAAATCAACCTAGCTCTACAATATCAAAGAAAAGCAGAACTAATTTTCTATATGTACATTTTTCGAGTAAGACTCAAGATTTGAGTGGACTGACCTTTTCTGTGAGGGCGTCCCACGCCTCTCTAAGCGCCTGCTGCTCCTCGCTTGGTTTTGAGGTTCGTCTCATTGCTGTCAGCAGAGGCATGATGGGACGTCGCTGCTCATTGAAGGACACCAGAAATGTCTGAAAAACCTAAAACAAGATGTGACTTTACTATATGATTCTTGTTATGCAGATAAAAATATAAGGACTCAAATTGCAGATTTCAGAAAACAACTTCAGAAAGACACTGGAACCAAAGAATTTGGACCTTTCCTTCTTCAAAATTACACAAAGTGATTAAAATCATTAAAATTCTTGCTGATTAATATAATAGTTGGTGAACAATGTACATTGTATCTCTCAGAGTAGCTCTCTCCCTCAGTGGAGTCCCATCCTTCCAGAAGCTCATCATAGGCCTGAACCAGCCAGCACGTCACTTCCTGTGCTTTACGATCAGGTGTTACCTAGAAATGTAGATATTATGAATATTATTATAAAACAAAGTTGTTAATGCTGTGTTATGATGAGATTCTAGTTTGATTCAGAAATCGTTTATGCAGCAGTTTAACTGAACGGGTGAAACACTGAAACATGACAGACTTCATAAACACAAACATTTACACTGCATGGTCCATTTGACATTATGACAATAACCTGCTCTAATACAAACATAGAACAGTTGCAACTCCCTAATCATGTAATGTGAATCTCTCTCTCGCTCCAACAAGCGAGAGCGCATACAACTTTTACATATTTTAGAGCATAATATTTTAAAGTACAGCATTTCAAACTATATATATGATGAATACAAACATTAGACTATTTGATTCGGTTGTGTAATTATGAAGAATTATCCTACAAAATACTGAAAACCGAAGCTGTCATCCCAGACTCATCACATAACATGTTACATAACACTATGAGCGGTAGGAGAATAAATAGTTCCTACCAACTAGGAATTGTAGATGAGATCCTGATAGCAAAGTTACTTTCCACTGTGTTCCAGTTAATGAAAATTTACACTACCCCAAATTACTAACATTGATATTCAAGTATGATAAAAGATTCTAGCGCATAATATCTGATATTGGAAGTATCTGTATTTCAGTATTAATATGCACACCACTAGTAGAAAGATGCTTTACAAATGCAGTCCATTTGCCATTTAGCATTATCCCTGAGTTATGAAACAACACCAACGTAGAAAGTGGATTACAATCTCAAATGTTTGCAGCAGCCACATCCATACACGCTGTGAAACCTGAACTGACTGTGACTGATCTGTCATGAGTTGTGTGACGGGTGATAGCAGCAGGAGCTCAGTGAGAGGACCGTGCTGCGCTGCAGAGTGGAAGCGCTGGATTCAACTCACTAAAGGCAGAGAAAAACACACTCCCTGTGGCTTTGGACTTGTTCCCAGAGAACAGGGCAAAGTAGGTCAATTCTACATGATCAGTCCTGTTTTTAACCAACATGTGATTTGAAGCAGCCATATGTTGTGTACCGGTATGTGGAGTGGTGGATAGAGTCTCGCTCAATGTTTGCTTGCACCATAGTATGGCAGTAAACTAAAATTTGCAAAGCAGCTAACAAGTTCTTTGACTTCCAGCTCACAGCAACACCTTAAGCTGTTTTTTCATACATAATGTTCTGGGAAAGGAAGTGCTTCCATGTTACGGTCTAGTGAATTTAAGTAATCTTATGAACAAAAAAGAAAAAATTAGAAAAAGCAAGTTTACATCAACTGCTGAGTAAAAGAATAATTGAATAATTATATTTGTGTCATGTGCTACTATCTTCTACAGGATTATAAGATAACAATAACAAAATTTATATCACATTCAGTTCACAAGAGAAAAATAGTAAATAAAGCCTAAAAAACATGCATGTTATTCTGTATGTTTGTTCCAAGCTTTTACTATATATTCTGCAAAAAAATATAATTAAAAATGTTCAATGTTCACCACAGTAAAAAATTCAAAAGACGCACACATCTCTGAACTGTGAAGCTGGAAACATCTACTGTAGATTAAAGAATAGGAGTAATACCCTAAGAAGCTCCCATTTAACTTTAATTTTCAGCATAAGGTTTTGGCCACCCTGCTTCCTGCAGGGAACGTACCCTGGTTAACCATACCAAGCATAATCCCCAGATTTTAACCCTAATCCCTAAATCCATCCATTAACAATGTGGGCAAAATAGGACCATTTTTTCTGGGTTCTATGTTGCCTACAGAAAGGAACATAGGACCCAGGGAATATAGGGATGACCCCTTCCTGCAACTTAGGCTTAAATCTTTGCTGCGTCCTATTATTATTATTCGAGGCTGGAGCAGACTCAGACTATATTTTAAAAAATATATCTAATTGCTTACTGAAGCCATTTTTCCCCGATATTCTAAGCCAACACTTTTAACAGACACATTCCATCATGAAGAAGCACAGCTAAGACTACCCTCAAAGATTTATACGGCCATCACTTATTGAACATGCTTGGTCATAGCAAGGTAAGTAGGAATGTTGAGAGGTGGATTGTGAAGGTCAAGTCTACCTGTCGCAGAGGTGAAGCAGAAATAGCAGGAGTATAGTGAACAGGCAAGTTGATAGGAGAAGGACTTTTAGGAGGAGTCAGGTATTGTGTCTGTGAGGTGAGAAGGACAGGAGGCCAGAGGAGAAAACCCAGAAACAAAATATTTTAGTGGAAAGATAGACACATAAGGCAGACTTCATAGACTTGTTCAGTACAAAAACCATGGAATTCAAATGAAAGACATCTCCATAAATAGTGCAACTGAGGTAAGTTATCACATGCACATTTCAAACAAATTCCAATGTTCACTGGCCTGTTTGCACCACGAGTGATAAGTATAACAGATGCATTGTTCTACAGGAAAAAACCCTTTGTTTTTTTTCTTTTGAAGAACCCTTTAAAGACTTAGTTAAAAGGATCTGAGCTAAACATCTGTGCACATAGCACATAAATCCTCCACCCACAGATTCATGCAGACACACAGACTGGAATAACTGTGAAAATTAAATAAGGGGTTGAAGGGTTGTTTTGGCATTTAGGTTATATGTAAAAGCATTTCACTTCATAATCTTAATGTGTAACCCAGGAGTCTAAACATCTCTCACTTCAGTTTTAACCTTTGTTCTGGTTGTTGAATTAGCAGCAAAACATTTGAAAACATTCTGAGCAAAATTTGAGAATTCACTCTGGTTGTTGAATTAGCGGCAAAACATTTGAAAACATTTTGAGCAAAATCTGAGAATTCACTTGGTGAACATTGATTACTATACAGACCTGCATTTCCTCTTCCTCCTCCTCCGGCACTGGCATGTCTCTGGAATACTGCAGGAACTGGGACACATACGTCATGATGGACTTCTCATCTGGGTCTCGAACGTCCACATCTGCATCAACATCACAATCCTCCATTATCAGTGTCACACTACTCTGAGAGCTTTAAACTAACATGTCAGTCTGATACTTAAAGGGGTCTGTATTTCATTAAGTAATAACCTCACAGGCAGAGCAAAGTGGAACAAGTGGGGGTTTATCTAAGACTGAAACAAAACGGCAGCGAGTGAGTCAGCAGACTGTCAGATCGTCCAAGCTCGCCTTCAGGCTCTCTGGGCAGGGTTCAGTCCCAGCACTCATCTGCACACATTCACAAAGCCTCACATGGCACCACATCAATAACTGATACACAACCACTGCATTGAGAAAAGTTGGACTATTAGGAAAATTGTTACGAGTGTTTGAGGCAGACCTAAGAAGTGAGATAATCGCTGGAATGAGCAAAAGATTCAACAGAGCTTGCTTGGAAATCAGTAGAACTGATGAAGTGTAACTGAAGAACAGACTCATAAAAAAGCATGAGTCTATTCTGAAACTCATACAGTTGTCAAAATGTTTCTGCAACAACATCGATTTGATAAATTGCAAGAAAATAAATAAGATATTACAATGAAAGTATTCATTCACCATTCAACAATCTAAAGAAGAAGAAAAAGACCAGTAATGAAAGGCAGAAGAACAGGCTTCAGGGTCACATCACAGTGTCCGTGCCATTAGAGCTGCAATGATTAATCGATCGATAATTAGTTACCAATTATTATATCAATCACTTTTTTGATAATAGATTAATTGATTTAAGTCCTTTTTAAAAAGAAAATGTCCAAATTCTCTGGTCCCAGCTTCTCAAATCGGATTATTTTTCGAAATCGAAACATTTTATACCATTTTATGAACCAAACAACTAATCAATTGATAGATTCATTTTACTATCAAAATAGGCATTAGTTGCAGCCTTAATTACCGTCAATAACCGCCTGTGTCCATTGTCCGTAGTTTATTCCTGCTCATACCATGAGTCCACCTCCACCATGGGGCTCTCTGTTCACGACATTTACCCCAGCAAACCACTCACCCACACAGCACCATACACACGTCCTGCCATCTGACCGTTACAGCGAGAACTGGGATATATCCGTGAAGAAAACACTTCTCCAAAGTGCTAGAGTGATAGCAAGTCGCTTACAAACTGCAGACAATTCAAGACGCTGGTGAGGACGACTAGCACTGAGCTGAGCTGAAACAGCAGTTTGTACAGAATCTCTTTGGTTTTACAAACCAATTGTTGCCTCAGCTGCCCAGCTGGTCACTGACGATGTCGCAGGCGCAGAAACCGGATGTGGAGGTACTGGGCTGGCGTGGTTACACGGCTCTGTGGCCTAGTTCTGAGGCCAAATGCTTGGAAACAAGGTTGGAGACGGCTGATTGTGGAGAAATTAACTTTCTATTTACGGACATGAATATGCCAGCTCTGCTGGACATTCCTGTAGTCTGCATGGCAACTGCATGCTCCCTCAAAACTTGTGTTGTGTGAAAAAACCTGTGAATTTTCAAGCTTTTTGTGACAAGCCCAAGATGGATCTGTTTAATACCTACATAGTTTATATTTCACAGCTGTCAGGTAGATGGATTGTCCCTGAGTTTAGAAAAGATCTTTTATTCTAACTTATAAAAACTCCTATTGTGTTAATATTGTTTGTCTCTCACCAGCAGGCTCCAGCAATCTTGGAATCCTCAGCTCTTTCTCTGCAATGCCAAAGGCCTCTTCCAGGTTCTGCCTGTTGCTCCTGGTTCTGGCTTTGGACAGATCCACCAGGTCCGATCGCAGAGCATATAAGATTGCCAGGAAGACCACACCACTCCTCCAACTCGCCTTGAAATCCTTTACATTTAATGTACAGCCAGCTCTGAGAGGGGAGGAACATTTCACTGTTGGTGATGTAACGACTAAAACACAAAGGATTAGGATACACAGGAATACGTAGAATCATTAAGGCAATAAACTGAATGATGAGAAGAAAAAAAAAAGCTTTGTACAGAATGCTCATACCTTATTATAATCATTAATAATATAAATGTATATATTATGAGAAACAGTTTTAACATATGAGAAAAAATATATATAAGAATGAACATAAAAATATCTAATATGGAATGTAACCTATAATGTTGCTCATTTAGTTCATATGAGAGTAAACCATTTTAATACCACGACATAATTGAACAATTTTTTTTTACCTGTTCATCGTCTTCACTTTAAGTATTTTTTTAAATACATAGATCGAATAACTTATTTCTTAAGTCATTCTAATGGCAATTCCACGAATGTACCTTTTACAGAAAGACAGTTCTGTTTGGTATCTGTTTTTACTCTTGGCTTTTTAAAAATACACATATTTCTCAGTTACTAATAAAGCTTGTGTGTAGCTACAGGGATGTTTCATAAAGTCCTGTGCTTACTTGTGGCACTGTTCCCGGACCCAGAGAAGCAGGGCCTTCTTGGCAGAGACCCTGAAGCGTTGGTGAAGCGGTGAGCCTCTGGGAGGAACAGGGCTGCTGCTGGCTGAGCGGCTTGACAGGGTGGAGCGCGAGTCCAGACTGGCCAGGGACTCCATTGAGGACTGACGGGAGCTGAATGAGAGGGTACTGGCCAACTCCTCAATCTACAGAAGCACACCAGCACAGTTTCTGTTAAGCATGTATTCTGGGAATAAACACCAAATAACCTCAATTTGGACAAAACAACAGTGATAACGGTGATAATAAAAGAAAAGGTGTTTCAAATGCAAAAAAAGAAGATAATTCAAATAGGAAAAATTGCATCTGTAAAAATTGTATTTCCCGAGATGGTAAACCTAAATAAGTTTATTTCCTGTATTTCCTGTATTAAAAGCATTTGGTCTCTTGCTCTGATGTGATAAATTGCATGAAATCGAAAGATGCATTTTATTAATATTATTTATTCATGTAAAATAAGAGAACAACTTTTCAATCCTGAGAGACAGGGTGTAAACAATTTTGCTGTCAAAATGATTTATTGAGCTAGTATGCTGTAAAATAACAGAGAGAGGAGGAGTAGGATCTCACATGATACTGTAGAATGATCGTCCACACAAGGCCGAGGATGATGGATGGTTTACCGTCCATGATGTCAGGAATGTTTATGTTGACTAATTTGATCTGCGGAAGAGAGGAAACATCAAAACGTATATAGTTTAACAGATAGATCAGAGAAATCTTACATCCCATTGCATTTGACCAGCATTGAGAAGCATTTACCGATTTTGTCTTTAAAAAGGCGAGAGCTTTTTCGATGTTGCTCCTGTGCTGAAATGTCCCCCTGCCTCTCTCCCGACGCTGAAAAAACACATACAGAGCCTCTGTGAGTGAGACAGTTCATTAGACCAGGGGCCTGTTAGAAAGCAGGTGAAGGGCTGACTCACGATGCGCTGGCCGCTCATCGTCTCCAGCAGGTCCAGCAGTTTGGAGCCATCGCGGAAATCCTCGAACAGATTCAGGACCATACATGGTGGCTTCCTCTGTCACAATAACACACAAATCTCCTTTATTTTATGCTCACAATTGATTTAACAAAAATAACAACTCATATCCTCACCAGTTTTGCAGAATCTACAGTATTAAAAAGAAACAATTTATGTTCTGGATAGTTACAATGGTATAATAGTTAGGCTGAAACTAAACATGTAGACATTTCTATGAAGACTGCAAGAGGTATGTGAAATGATGTTGAAAAATGTTCAGCAATAGTTTAATTCATGACATCCTGTCATAATAAATTAAATAAACGAAAACACATTTCTAGATCACATAATTGCAAATCTTAGTAGTAAATAACCCCTTATTTATATCCCCAAAAGGAGCAAACATGTCTCATGTCTTCATATCTGACAGTGCTTCTGTTTTCTTTCCAGCACTAAATAACTCTTCTGTCCTTGGAATTTAAGCTTGTACAGGCACTATGTTTATCATAATGTGGGCTCAAACGTGAACAACCAGCAAAGGATTAACAATTATTCGCAGCATTCAGTGTATTGGCAGAGCGTCCAATGTGTGGATGCAGAGTGGGTGGTGAATGTGGGCGGTGGCAGGGGGGGGTGGTCTCCGTCTGTTGCTGTCTGTCTGTGTGCTATGAACCTTGCTCCTCAATGCTATATTTATGAATGCACCCCCCAGCCCCACTGTTCATGTTGACCTCCAACATGAAGCACACTCACCTGACAGTCTGCTGCCGCTCCTGCTTACTCAGCCTTTCAGTTTGAGAAAAAGTGAATAACCACATTTTGATTTAAAGTAATGGTTCTCTATGTGGTCATTCTGGCTTCCCTTCACTGGCTGCCTGTTCACTTTAAAGTTCATTAACTCCTCCAAGAAGGTTAAGGCTGAGCAGGCGTTTTGTCTGATTGTCTGTCTGTGAGCAAAATACCTCAGAACATTTTGGGCGAATTTTGCATTTATTTTCACAGGAATGTTGGGACTGGCACAAAGAACAGATGATTACATTTTGGTAATTATCCAGAAAAAATTCTGGTCATTGGCTCAATTTGAATTTTTTGTGATAACATTGCAGTTAATGGATCTTCAACGTGTTGGTGATATCTTTCACCTGCATAGCTTATTGTGTTCGCACACAACACCAGAGACACTAAAAGGACTTTAACTGTTCCTAAAAGATTTCCATGTTTTGATACTCAATGATACTTCATTTCATGATGTATATGTGTGTGTGTGTGTGTGTATTCTTTAAGTACAGTACAAGATGGGTGGGTGTCAATATGCTCTCTATGCTCATCCTTATGCTCCTTTTCAGACCCTTAGCTCAGGTGATCAGCTGCTCCTCGATGTACCAAGGTTGAAGAAGAAGTTTGGAGAAGATTAAGCCTTTTGGGTTGCTCTAAAATCTTGTAATGATTTAGGACAAAATTCCTACTTTTTTAAAAATTAGTCTTAAAACCGATTCTTATTCCTTGGATTTTATGATTACTTATGTACAGCACATTGTTTTCGCTGTAGTTGTTTACACACACACACATATATATATTAAGTTTGATGCATGCAGTCATTTTGTTTGCTCACAAGAATTTAATATTGGGAGCTGACTATTAAATGATTTACAAACATACAAAGAGTTTTCTTCATAGATATAAATGTCCTTTTGTGTTAATTAAGGAGGAGAATTGGGATCACAAAAAAAAGTGCTAATTTTTTAATATTATTTTTATTTTTTATTTTTCTTGAATGAATCAAAAATATTTTCCTGAGAATTCTGAGATTAGGGATTGTTTTTATTGTACCCAACACTCTATTAACAATAAAGATATTAACCTAATAATCTCAATTCCTTAATATTTACTCCCTGCTTCTAACCAGTATCGTTAACATTGACTAATCATCCTCATACAAAGGGTTAAGGTCAGACTCACCTTTGCCAGCTGAGCGTTGACCCAGTTGGTAAATGTCCTTTTCTGAATCTGTACTTGTTCCACTGTTGAAGGAGAGGAAAAAACAGGATGTTGATTTAAATGTAGGCAGAAAGTTCAATCAACTAGACAAAAATCATATAATTTCCTGCTTCACTCTCTCACGCATGTTATGTAACACGATTGCATTTGCGTAGCTCCACATCCTTCCTGGAGGTGCCCTCTCAAACCCAATGAGTTTCCATTAAACAATGTAGAGCAGAGGTTTGATTAGAGCCCCCTGTATTAAAATACACAAACCTTACATAGCTGAAGCATTCAGGTATTTCTATAAGTATTCCAACCCACTACTTCCCCCAAAACACATCCCAGCCCACCAAACAATGCCCACTTGTTCTTTAAAATCCAGAAAGGAATGGCCAATAAATATTTTGTCCAACCAAAAGTTGCAACAACAAACAAACAAACACACACGCATACATAAATGGGCCATGGGACCGCTGCCTCCCTCTGACAGTGATAATAGTCAACAATATTCAGTGAAGCTTTTACACTCTTGTAATACCCTAAAAAAAGCAAAAAATGCATGATTCTTTGAACACAGTGTGTTCTTAGGGCCCTGCAGTGAAGATGATTTATCGAGGCTGATGCACGTATAAACAAGTCAACCTGAACTGCTGACAGATGTGAAATAATGTGTGTTCTGCTCAGCTGTGGGCCACAAATTATTCAGAGGTGCTGTTTAAACTGTAGGATCTAATAGGAACAGTGTGTGTTGTAATAGTTAGTGTGATATAAGCTCAGGATATATAAAAGGTATAACTTTTCACTTTAAAAGCTGGTAGTTATACATGAGGGTTTGGACATAAAAATCACGAGTATTTGGTCTGAGTATTGTCTGAACAAGTGGAAAGCCTCAGTACCATAATGAGAAGCCAGAACTGACTATGTATGTTATTTTTTAATATAAAACAACATTGCAGCACATTTGGGTTATATCTGCACAGTATTAACTCGTAGTAGATTCGCGACTTCAGTTACTTTTTACTTGAAGATTTGACACAATATATATTTAACATTCTTGCTGCTTAATTTGTTGTTCTTTTATTTTCTTTTTTAAATAGGTTTTGCCCTTTGTGTAAAAGATGCTGTATAAAGTGTACTAAACAAACATGTAATACATTTATATACCTACTCCACCCAAAGAATCTAATAATACAATACATAATTAAAATATCTCATCTTTATTAGTAATAAAATAATGTATTAGAGTACAATTAGTACCTTTACTTTTGAAGTGTATTTACTGATAAAACTTCTGTTTGTTAACATTAGCATATATAGTAGTTTTTCATTAACAGCATTTCAACTATTACTTAAGTAAAGTCTTTTATCCACCACTGCTACTATTGAGATTTGAACATGTTTATTCAGATGACTGATATCATCTGAATAAACTGACAACTGTAAAGATTTGCAGCTTTAGTAATGTAAAGAGATAGAATTAAAATGGAATTTATTCTTGAAGGGAAAACACAAGAATAAAACATGTATTATAATTATGTGAAATATGTCTGCATAGAGGCTTTAGCTTGCTCAGAACTCACCATCATCAGGCTCAATGAAGTCATTCAGGTCTGTGACAGTATGAAGAGTCTTACAAATAATCCAGTCTTCAATTTCCTGACTCAGCAAACTGAAAACAGTATCTCCAAAAACAATCCCCTCCATTAAGATTAATTGTTTTTACTACTTTACAGACAAACGGTACTATTTGGAATAGTTAAAAAAAAGCTTCATTCAGGCTCCACTTAATGGTCACTACTAAAAAAGTTCAAGTAAAAATCAAGTGATGAGGTAGGATAGCTTTGAAATGACAAAAATCATATATTTCAATTTATGCCGCAATTCTTCATCATGTCAAATTAATAAACTAAGGTCCAGTTAAAGTTTGATCTTTAGTTTCCAGTTCAATCTGTGGCCTCAACATTAGTGGTCCATTCTTCTCCATACTGAGCTCCAGCTCTCCGTCACGTCGTCTGCCCGCTGCTCTGAGATGCATGAACAGACAGTTTACACACTATTTCACTGCCTTAATATGGTTAACAGCAGGCCACCTCTGGCTTCGGTTCACTTGCAGTCTAATCTTGACTCAGACATCTTGTTATAATTAATCTTTGGCAACACAACTCTGAGATGTGCCAAAGTGCTTTAAAGAGGTTCACGCTGCTTTTTTGGAACTTTTTTTTTTTTTAAACTGTGCAAGTGACTATTGATCTTATCACCTCCCTCAACTCTTGCCTAACCTGATCATTGATGACTATTCTTCCCTGATGAGAGGTTGCAAGTCAACAAAAGCCCACAACCATAATATCTCACAAATTTTTCCATCATGAAGTGTACCCCCCCCCCCCCAAAAAAAAAAATTATATATATATATATATATATATATATATATAGTTCAGCCCAGGTCCAGAATGTTGTCTAAAGGATTGAACCATGAAGTCATTGGATGGACTGATGACTGATGTGAACATGTCACTCTACTCATGTAAATGTTAACTTTTATACATTGATTCTATATTTCCAGCAGAGCAGACATTTATTCAATTCTGTTAAATACTGTGGCAGAGATCTGTCCTCAGGGCAAAATTCCATTCACTGTTTTATCCACATCAAATGACGGTTCAGTCTCTGGATATGATTTTCACCCTGACTTTGTGTGTAAAATAAATATATGAATAGTTAAAGAAACTGAAGTCGAAGAGATGTGCTGTTTTAATGTCTTACAAGACATATCAGTACTTCTTTGCAATTCATAATAATAATAATAATAATAATATTACATCAAACCCTGCTCTAAGCAGAACTGATTAAAAGAAATTTTGCACTTTATAAGTACAAAAACAAGTTGGTGATGAGATTATTCCTTCATAGTACTTTCCCCCGACTTCTGTTCTGTACCAATAAAAGTCACTAAAATGACAACAAATACAAAAACTCACCCATGATGGGCATCATCAGGGAGTATTATCAGATCACATTGCTGTAAATATATGGCTCCAGCTTCATTGGCTGCTGCAGACACTTTGTGCGGGTGAAGTGATGTTGAAAAAACACTGATAATGATATCAGTTCGAAAGTGATTCTTGTCAGACCAGTTCACATTTACAGCTTGAAAGTAGGCAGGTGACTTTAACTAGGCTCTGCCTCTTTCTGGGGCGTCAGACCTGCCCAAACAAGACCTGCAAAAAGCTTGTGCTCCAGTTAGTGTGTAGAAGCCATGTGTGCATTTTTTTTTTTGATAATTGACCCTCAAAGCTTTATATTCAACCTAAAATGCTCTTTTTTGTCCAGACCAATAATCCATAACCCAAAGATCATCAGTTTACCATTATGGAAAGACTAAAAAACAGAAAATAATCAGCAACATGAAATCTGTAAAATAACAAGAGAAATCTAACTAAAGGAAACGTGCTTCAAACATACAAACATTCACACACAGAATGAGCTATTTTCAGGGACATTCCTTCATCATTACCTCTTCTTATATACACAGAGCGTTTATTTGGTAAACTGACTTAGGGGTGTTAAGCATCATTACATCATCTGTTCTGTGAATTGTACCAGCTGGAAATGACATATCTGGAAAAGAATTTACAAGGCTTTGATACAAAACTGTTTTCTAACACTGGGAAAATAATGTGGTAAAAATAGTTGCACAATATACTGCAGACCAAACAACAACAAATGTTCAGCATTTTTGATTGATAAATGATTAATGATGAATCAATTATTAAAATATCTTACCTATGGATGACAAATCTTACTGTTTTTGTTCTATTAAATAAAAGTAGATGACCATAGCAGATCATTTTGAAATAAAAGGTTTCTTAATACAAGAAAATGTGACGCACCCATTTTAAACTCGTCTATTAAAAATGATTGCACATCTTGCAGATGGGGTGAGTGTAAGATCAAATGACAGCCCCCAGTGCATCACACTGTACTTCAAAAGTTCCAAAAAGCCCTGAAAGATTTGATGAGCAAGCAGCATTTATCATCTCCTTCACCCTCCCTCCCTCCGGACATCTCTTTGCAATATGACAAACGCCTCCCACTGAGGTCCAGTTTCAGCAGATCAAACCAAGCATGACCTTGTTAAAAAAAGGGAAATAAAGTGACGAAAGTGAAACAAGATGTAGCCAGCAGTGGACCTAGACCAGATCATCAAACTGCTCTCCCTGAGCGAGCTCATTAACTGGGGTTTAATAGGTATTATGTTTCCATAGTAACCAAGATAAAACACTAAACTCAACCCACAAGGCTTTTCTTTTTACACTTGCATGACCTCAGACTTCACTCAGGGTGGACAACAGCGAGAAACCATTGCAATTATTCCACTTAAATATCAAATAAATCACTACTTTGTCAGCATGTTTGATCATTATACCAAGAAAAATTATGTAGAAATCAAAAAAACTCATTGAAACTCCTGCGTGGAAGTAAGAAAATACTGACCCTGCAGCAGCATGTGGACATTGTCGATGTCGAGGGGGATCGACCCCCTCTCCACCATCTCATCTCTGGAGTCAAAGTCTGACGACATACTTTTTCATCTACAGCCTCCCGGCAGCATGGCACCACTCTAGAACATACAGAGAATAAGTCACATCAGTATTAGTGCAGATACAGTATTTCTGTGAGGTTTAAAGGGAAAGTATCATGCACATTTCAGATCTATACTGATACTCTTCTACCAGCCCTCAGTTCAGGTAGTTTTAGCTCTTGTCTCTTTAAGGCCACCCTCCTGATGAGACAACTCTGTCCTGATCAGAGCTGCAACAACTAGTCGATTAGTTAGCAAGTATTAGTTTTACAGTAAGTAAAACATTGTAAGTATTACATTTTTTGCCAATTTTTTGATAATTGATTAATCGATCAGTGAGTCGATTAATTTAGTAATTTCTAGAAATATCTTCTGTGATGTAAATTGCAATGAAGAGAAATAAATGTTTTCCCAGCACCTGCCTAAAGCTCAATGTGCATCTTTTTTTGCACATTTGGCAAATAAATTGATCAATCGCATCTGAAGTGAGTGATGAAAGGCCAGACAAGGTGGATCTAATGTCTTTTGGTCTTCTGGCTTAGTGGCTGTAAATCCTGTAAAAACTGTCCTCTGTTTACACTGAGCTTGAGTAAGGATGCTGTGTTTTGTCTTGTTGCAGCTTGCCCTGGGACACGAATAAGTGATCTGATACAAACGTCTGACATTTAGCTTTCGCCAAACATGCCTGCCTAAACAAATCCCCCTGAAACACAGGCACCTTTGATTTGACCAGAAGGTTTCCTGCTTTCTGCTGAACACAGTGACTGACAGCTTCATAGGACAGACAGGTGAGTGAGGCTAAAATAAAACAGTGTGAAATAGCACAAGGCCTCCCCAATATGTCAGACAAGGTCAACTTCTGTATCAGTTTGTTTTGACCTGCACATACTGCCAGTGAGGAGGGATTTATTTATAATGGACAAATCCGACAGTATCATGATTGATTCTGTACTGCCTCTGCAGCAAACCCTGCCTACCCAAGACTCCCAGCACTACCAGTACAAACATGTATATTCAGGTTCTCTTTGCCTTAGGCCTGACATATGAAATCATTAAAAGTTGAAGCCATATATACTTAACAAGCCAAAAGGTCAAAAAAAAGAGTGGCAATGCAAACTACTGAAAATTTATGATTATGTTTGCACAATTCAGATGTTCTTTCATGCAAATCCATGGGTATCTTTCCTGCAGGGTTTATTGTAAAGCTGGGTCATTCAGTTTAAAACCTGCTCCATCAACATACTGACTCTCAATCTGCCTTCAGGAAACAGTCATCTAAAAGGGAAAAGACGAAGATAAGGTCAGTCTGTACTGTATTAAGACTGAAATGCTGCAGGCAGTCTCAGTCCTTCCTCTGGAGCCCTGATCACAATTGGCATTAACAGTAGATCGATTTGGTTCAGGTGTGAATGAAACCAAGACACATTGAGCATATATTGAGATCTGATCACTCAAGACCACATCTGCCCACTACTGATGTCCTCTGCTTTAGCACAAGTAAATCGTCAATCATGCACCAAGAGTGACATAATAAAAGAACAATTAAGAAGCCACAACAACAAAGGATTCTGCATAAATATTTTTACAATGTGGTGTGTCCAGGGACCCATGGGTGTTTATTTGAATGAGTCTCATGGAAATTAAATGGGTCCGATCGGTTGAATACATGGCAAGTAAAGACAAATAGTAGCTACAAGTTCTAATGAACTAAAATGAAAAACATTGACTCTTCCAGCGCTGCAGAGACGGATGTATTTCCCATGTAGGAAAATTATTACCATGTTAAATTAAATAGCATATGAAGCTAGAAATTAAGAAAAATAAAATTCACATTGAATTGTCCAGTGCTGATTGAAGACTTCTTTCTATTCCACTGCCCAATAATGATGAAAAACAGCAGACCGAACGGAATGAAGATAAGCAGTGCAGCAATTATCACATGAAATTTATAAAAGCATGGATACAGAAGTGAAGCACTGCCCTTTAATATTAATGCTGGCATGTGACACTGAAATAAAGCTACACACCACTATAGCACGGCATTCGAGTTATCTCAAGGCTTCATGTCAGCTGCAGAATGAGTGGCGGGGGGAGGTGAGAGAGTAAGAGGAGTGAGAGAAAGGCCTGAACAAAGAGAGAAAGAGTGAAAAAAGTGCTGAACAGGAAAAGCAAAAATGAGTCCAAGTAAGACACCTATAGAGGAAGTGATGGTACTCAGAAACAGCTGTCATTGGCAAAAAAACATCATGGTTATTTTTCATTTGTGGACAGACATTTATATTGCTTAAGATTTATTGTCAGCAAACTGCTGTTTAAAAAATTAAAAATGCTCAGCAGCGTGGCAGTCCATCCATGATCTAATGCAACACTGTTATATGAGTACAGATTGGTAATGAAGAGCTATTCTCAGTTATCAAATCCATTTTTTAATAGTACCTATAAGTCCTTCACATAAATGTCCAGAAATGTGTTTTTCAATAACAAAACTGTTACACCTCAGTGGTCAGATTTAGAGAAAGATCATGGCATGGGTTAAAATGATTATTTTGTTCAGGTTTGAGAAACATGTGATGTGTGTTAAAGTGAGGTGACCTAAACATGAGAATATGTAGAAATATGGCAGCTACAGTTTGTCTCTGGAGGATGAGAGAAGAAAAGAACAAAAGACAAAAGAAGAACAATGGGGAAATGTAGTGGAAGACATGGGGAGAGAATGAGAAAGAAAGACAGATAAACCAAGGCCAGTGAAAGAGTGATTGCAAAAAGATATAGTCTGAGAACAAGGAAGAAACAGATAAAAGAGGATTAGTGAGACAGAAACAGAGACTGAGTCAAAGTCACAAGTCTCTCCGGTCAGCGCTAATTGTAGCAACAAAGCAAAGGGCAGTGAACGCATCATGCTGCTGTGGAAAACACACAGGGAGGGGTCAGCTGGATGCTTTTTAAATGTTTTGTTGAGTCACACATAATTATTATAGTGGCAGCAGCAGTCTGTGGGAAGAATGTATTTAATCACAAACACACCTGAGGGCGAGGTGATATTACAGAACACCAATGAATAACAGGTATGGTTAACTGCCTTTTCAAAGCAAAAACATGAAAAGAAATATTCAAACCTTAATTCTACATCTGCAGAACAATGCACAGAATACAAAAGAAAAGACAGAGAAATCCAAATCAATAATGTATCCTATTAGTTACAGGTTGTGTTCAAAGCATACAGTACTGAAGTCATTTAACCTCCATTCCACAATCAGAAAGAACAATATACAGTGAAGGAAACAACTGCTATTTTGCAATTTCTCCCACTTAGAAATCATGGAGGGGTCTGAAATTTTCATCGTAGGTGCATGTCCACTGTGAGAGAGATAAACTAAAAAGAAAAATCCAGAAATCACAATTGTTCTTTCTGATAGTGGAATGGAGGTTAAATGACTTCAGTACTGTATGCTTTGAACACAACCTGTAACTAATAGGATACATTATTGATTTGGATTTCTCTGTCTTTTCTTTTGTATTCTGTGCATTGTTCTGTGTGTTTTCTTCACTGTATAACAGCACTATCCTGCAGCAGCACTTCCGTTACAGTGTAAAGCTCCATGTCATATCTCTCCTCATTTAAAATATTTACTTAAGCTTCCTCTTTTCTATAGGAATACACACTTTCTTCAGGCGCTGCACTTGTAGAAACAGGAAAAAAAAAACGTTACCAAAACAATACCTTTATGATGAAAGTTTTAAAGTTTCCTACTTCAGCTTGAAGTGTTCAAAACAGACACTGGGAGAATCATTGTACTGTATAGAAAATGCATTCAGAGTGAGGGCCTCTATGTGCCGTTCTAACATTCATTTAGTAGATATTTCATTCAAAACTGCAGGAAGTGTTGCCTTGTCTGTGAGAGATTTCTTTAAGTCCCGTGAACTTTCAAGAGAATTATTATCACTACATTGTGTTGCAGTTTAAGGTTCATACCTTTTACTCCGGGCACTTCCTCCTCATCGTCAATACTGTGACTCTGCAACAGCAGGTCTTTATACTTGTATTGTGACCTGAATAATACATCTCTAGAGTCGGTGTTGTTGAACCTGTCACACAGAGCACCACAGACACACCCTGGAAGATATAATAACTTGAAAGCATAACCCACAAGTCAGTTTGGGGCAAATATCTGGCAGGCATACTGTCATTTCAAATCATGATCTCCGTGAACATTTTCATGAAACTCCTGCTACACAGATCTGAGTTCAGGCTCTGCACACATTCTCACTCTTAAATCTTTAGCCCTACAAAAACAGCTACAAGATGCACTTCTTTTTTTCTTTTACTTCTGCCCCATATTCTTTCAGCCACAGCAGCTATACACATCGCAGCATACACATCATGGTCCCATAACATTCTCAGAACGTTCCTTCCATAGTTAGCTCTCCCACAATGCGCAAAGAATGTCATGAAAATGTTTTACTTCAATATTTCCAGAACTGCATGAAGTATTTATTTTGGGTCATTTTTAAGGTTCCACTAAAGGTTTCTGCTGGGAGCCTTTAAGGTAACATTCTAAGAATGTAGTGCAAATGTTTTTTGTTCAGCATGACCTTCCAGGAATGAATGAACATTGGTTTTACATCAGAACACCTTGCCTTTTAAACATCTGGGAAACATTAAGGGGAAACTTTCAAGTAAGCCCTTCCAACATTCTTGAATCTTAAACATAACTTTACCTTACTTTAGAAAAACCTGCCATTTTAACATGTAAGGAATGTTATGTTACATTAAATAAATGTAACCAGAACTAAAAACAAAAAAACAAGATCTTCTACTGCTATTATTAAGATGTAAACTCTGGAGGTCAATGTCACAACACAACTCATACTTTGATAGCTTCTTGCTGGCTAAATTAAACTAATTATAGACCTGGAAATGTACATGATTTGTCCTCTTTAACTGGAATGCTGGGGTGGAATATAGTGTTGGAAGGAGGTGGACAGATTTTAAAAGATTTGATAATGACAACAGTCACTCTTAAGTCTTCAAACAAACAAGATGCTGTGACATCATTCCATTTTTGACACAACGCACATGAATAAGATGTTTTACAGCAGAGGACTTGGCTTTACATTTGCTGCAACGCAATGTGATCTACTAAAATCATTTGTGTAATTCAATAAGAAATGATTATCATAATCTCAAGGATGTTTTAATACTGCTAAGCTGGAAGTTCGAGAGTAAAATGAGCAGAGTAAAATGAGCATTTAAAACTGCAAAAAATTGCAGTTTTAAATGGTCCCGGGCATCAGATAAGCCTTCAAAGTCCTAAATCTCATACAACTCATAGTCTTGGATCATATTTGGTGTCACTTATCTAAAGGAACTCTCCACTAACTCAGTACTTTGATGTTTTTTTATCACACAACTATTTCTGTCAAGGCAGTTGAGCTGCGCTAACCTTTGATCCGACATGGTTCCCCAGTATGCTGTCAATTATTTCTAATCCAATGTGTTTAGCTGAGCAATTCTCTGTTGACCAATTATCCTGCATGTGCTCTCTAGATGACTCTTTTTCACACAACAGGCAATACCCTCTGACACCTGAATACAATACATGGCCAAAAGTTGGACAAACCCTGTCACCCAGGAAAATCTGATGAGACAAATTGAATATTCCCCAAAGTGCTTGTCAACATAAAAATGAGCTGTAATGGAGGAGCCACAGTTATGATAGCAGTTGTATGTTTTTTGCAAAAAATGACAGTTCCAATCATCATCAAATCAATTGAAAGAAAAGGATATGTTTGAGCAAACCTAAAAGAGCCTGGGAATAAGCCTGCGAGCAAAACTGTCACAACAACTCACCAGAATCAGTATAAATATCACAGCTGCAAATGCTTAATATAGGAAGAGCGAGTTCTCTCAGGACAGCAGATTAAACAGCATCTATCAGCACCAACAGTGATGCAGATACATTAAGCATGTAATCTAACAAGTAGTGTCCTTATATTTTTAGCAACTAGTTGACTTTTTTCAGTGTTAGCTTTAAAAGGTAGAGTGTGCAGTTTTCCGATAGCATCTAGTGGTGTGGGTAGAGATTGCACAGTGGCTGCAAAAGTCCATTTCTGTTCATTGTTTCCTTTTTGGGATACTGTAGATACAATATGGTGGTGATACAACAAGGTGGGTTTTGCAGAGGGTTAGGGTTATGCAGATAAACAAAGCTCAATCAAATGTAATAAAAACACGAATCATATATTCGTGACACAAATCATAATCATATATATATATATATATATATAAAAACATGAGAAAACATGTATGAAATTTCTGTTAAGTCTGGTCCACTACTGCTAAAAGCCAAAAAATATATAACAACTTAAATGGCACTATTATTATTATTATTATTATTTCTTTTCCTAAACAAAAGAAGTTTAAGAGATCACGACCTTCACTACAGACACAGAGGTCAAAGCATTCATCATAATACAATAGAATGCATAATACATCATTAGGAATAATGATTTATTACCAATTAATCTGATGATTCACTGAAAAATAACTGATGAAAATAAATTATCAATGTAGTTTCTGATTATTTTACTCACAATTAAATTTTTTGAGATTTTGAATAATTATGAATGATTAAAAATCAATTAATCATGTGTGCAAAATATCAACTGTATTCAAAATATATAACTGTATTGACTGATCTGATTTTCTGTTGACTGAATATCAATTCATTCAGTTCTAAACGCAAATAGCAAGCGACTATCAAATGAGTAATCACAAAGTCAATGCTGCCTTTTAGACAAATAATAATTTGAGTTGCAACAACTAGTCAAATTGATTAGTGGCCAACTAATACATTAATCTGAATATTTTATTGTCTACAATAAAATCTTTGGGCTATCGACTGTTGTTCTGGGCAAAAAAAGACATTTTAGATTGAATCTTCAGCTTTGGAAAACAATAATCAACATTAATTAAACAATTGTAAACAAGTATGGAGAGGCCCTGGGGAGGTTTCACTACATTTAACCATTTTATATCACAGTTTTATGTGAAGTGGTACAAAGTGCATTTAGTTGACTGCAGGAATGTGAGATTGTGTCAGTGTTATGAATCTGTCAGGGGCCTAAAAATAGCAGGAGAAAACGTGTGTGCGCGGCTGCTTTCAGATCAGCTCAGCTGCAACCGTATAATTAGTCCTTGAGGAAGACCAGAGGACTTTCTTTTTTATTTGCCGAGCAGTTTAAGAAGGTTGCAATGACAAGTCTTCACTTTAAAAAAGACACACTGCAGAAAATACCCTTGTCACAATGAAGATACCCAGGAGGGATGAATTAGAACCAGATTATGTATCCTAAACCTCTCCACCATAAAAGAACCATTCAGTACATTATTATGAAGTCTTTTGTGAATAAAAACATTTAAGAAGTAGATTGTACTCACATGCAACTGAAGTAGTGGATGCCGGATGCAGTGCAGATGCAGGTCTAGGCAGTAATGATCCTCAGTATTTGAGAGGGGATCTTCCTCTGCAGAAGTTAACACTCGCTGGTGGAGATGAAACCTGAAGCGCAGTTTGACAGATCTGGAGTCTGTAGAGCTCCAGGACGGGCCGGGTGTCACCCGAGAAGCCCGAGCCATGCTCACTGGGACACTAAATATAGAAACCAGTCAGGATTCAACACACACCCACTGCTCCAGTTTGGCTCTGGTGGCTGTCACCTGGGTTAAAGGTCACTGCTACATGTAGATCTAGGTTTAATGTCAGCTCACAAATCCAAAGCCAGGCAACATGAATGCAAAGCTTTCTGCTCCAATTTCATTCACAAACACTGCGCTGTACACACACACACATATATATATATATATATATATATATATATATATATATATATATAGAAAGTGAGCCAAGAATAAAATAATCATGATCCAAAAGGGGATGAGTGAGAGTGAATGAGTGTGGGAGTGACAGTGTCTCCTACTCATGTACTCTTTGTCTTCATTTACTCCTGGACCTGTTGTACAGGTAGGCAGTTCATTTCCTCAGCATCTTCTGGGAAGGAACATACATGTTGTTTTCAGAAGACAGAAGCACAAAAATAATACTATTATCCATACTCACTGTGTCCTCTTTAACAATTTCAATTGAAAATACTGAATACTGGTTCTTGCATTGCCTTCATAAGGGATGCCAGCTGAATGGACCTCTCCTCTATGGCCCCAGAACCCATCAGTCCTCTGTTTGGTTTGGGAGTCTTCTCTGACGTTTGATACTCCACCAGCTCTTCTCTCAGCCTAACTTACCACAAACCCAACTGAGGAAACTGGACCTCTACCCTTGTCTCTGGGTAATAAACACCAAGAATAGAGCTTATACCTGACTTGACAATTACCCATCTTAACAATCAAAGCCTGCAACATACTTAGTAAAACTCTACTCTCTGGTCCTGTTTATATTTTCCCCAGAACTGCTCCTTAAAACATTTATTGTCTCCAATCAAGAAAATCTGGTTTCACTTCAGCTGGTTTACACACACACACACACACACACACACACACACACACACACACACACACACACACACACACACACACACACACACACACACACACACACACACACACACACACACACACACACACACACACACACACACACACACCTGACAACTCTGTGGTAACGAGGCCTGTTGAGCTAATCAAAACACCTGTACAGGTAACAAAAGGAAGGTGACAACTGTCGCCATCTGGTGGTGGACATAAATAAGCACACTATGGAAAAAACAAGATATAATATTAAATTGGTGGTTGTATGTACCTGTTAGTTAGTAATCCACCGACAAATTTGGAGTAGGAAGAAAAAGGAAAAGAAGAAGGAATAGTAAATGGACTGCATTTATATTACTTTTTTCTTAATGTCAGACCAAATCACCTTTTTTGCCTTTTATTCACAGACCTATACACACACCAATTCCAGCAGAGCTGCAATGCAATGCAAGACCACTGGGAGCCACTTTGGGTTCAGCATCTTGCTCAAGGACACTTAGACACAGGACCAGGAGGAGGTGAGAAATTGAACCAACAACCCTGTGAAGAAGAAGCAAAGAAGGAGGAGGACACAAATCTGGAAAATTGTGAGTTAAGAGAAACTGTAAAAAGTACATTTCAACATCAAGACAATAAAAGCATGATTAAAAACAGTAAAAAGAAAAGATTCTTATATTATCTTATTTAGGATGTATATGGATTATAAATTGTTATCCATATATTGTTATATGGAGCTACATGTATATGATTTATTGTTTATGGCTTGTAAAGAAACAAAATAACAAAAAAATCCATCTTCTAGCATACATTAATGTTTTTGTGTTAAAAAATTATTCAAGCAGGGAATCACATTTAAACATATGCAAAACTGGAATAAACTAAACAGCTTTAAACATGGATATCATGTGAAATATCATCTCTCACTCTTGAAGTCAGGGTTGTGTTCACTGATCTTTGGGGAGTATCAATACTACAAGTGGTCACCAGAGGTCAGTACAGCAGCATTTTACTGCTGGGCTGCTGATTTCTTAACGTGAGGTTATTTATGAGGGAACTCGAACTGAAAATCAGCCAGCCTTTCATTGCCCTGAGAGATTTTACAGCTTTGATGTCTGATTTATTTACTTTATTTGTCCTGTTTTCAAGTCTCCTGAAAAAGGTAATATAGACTGTATATTAGGAGTGTCCAATCCTGGTCCTGGAGGGCCAGTGTGGGGGCAGACTTTTGCTCCAACCAGTAACACAACTGATTCTACTAATGAAGGTCCTTAGGAAGGGCTCTAGTGGCTCATTAGTAGCATCTGGAGTAAACTGCTTAGTTGAAATAACCCCCCGGCCCATGTTTGGACACCTCTGCTGAATATAAAACATATAAATGACATTGATAATTGATTTTATGTAGTCATGTTTATGTAGTTTTTGACATGCACTTCACTGTTATTTCTCACTTTGCCTGGTGTGATATATTTTGGCGTTGACATCCTTTCGAGGAACAGGCCAGGGAATTGGACCTGGCAATGGTGGAGGTGTACGATGGCAGACCTGTGTGCCTCAAGTGACAATCTCTGCTCATTGCTGCTTTAAAGATCCATAGGGAAGGACTCACCATCCCTTGGTAGGGATCCCATAATTTACATTCTGTATGTAGCAGGGAAATATTCTCTATCCTCAAAGATTACATCAGGGTTTCATTGGAACGATAGATTTATTGATTTAAGATGAACTCAGATTTTCCCCTTCAGGAGATGACTGTATGATCTGCACATGCTGTTCATGTTTTTGCAAAAAGAAAAACATTTTGAGTTCTGAACATGTTAGTCAAAGAAATAATGAGCTATATGTACAATACGGTGAATAAGGGGGTGTGTATGTTTAGGAGTATGAATGGAAATGTATGCATGCCTATCTTTATGTTTCTTTTCATTCTTGTGTTTGTGTTTAAACTTTCACTTGTTTAACTTATTGTGATGATGTCAACCTGTCAAGGGATAACTGAATTGAAACTAGCCATGGGCTCTAATCAGGTACAATATATTTACATGTAGTATTGTATTTCTCCTTCAGTATGCACTCTATTTTTAAATAAATAAATGTAAAATACATTTGACTGACCTCAGATCAAATCATAGTTCATGGTCGCTATAATCTTGTTCTCCAATTCTTTCAGAACAATGAGAATAGAGAGTATGAATTCTTAAGGATTATCATTAATTACTTATAAGGTGAGAAAAAGCAGACACTGATGTAATACAAAAGCCAGATTGCGGAAATCCCACTGTACTGGATTACAATTTACCTCTTTGTAATCGCCTTTATTATCCAATTATATGCATTCTGTTATTCCACACCATGCACATTGTTCAATAACTGCCTCCAGATAGGTAATTCTGTCTTTCTGAGAGGAGTGTTAACCTGTCCGTGACTCATCCTCTTCAATATTCTCTCTAATCTAACTTTAATTGCTTGGCCTCAACTTACTTTAAAAGACTCATTTCCCAAACTGCTTGAGAGCAGTTCTGCTCCGTTGGCTCCATGCGCTGCCTGCAGGGCCTCTGACGATGTTAATTCCTTGATGAGACGCTTACTCACCCAAATCAATTCTTCCCTCTTCCTCACATCTCCTCTGTCTCCTCCTGTCACTGTTTCCCGCCAGGGCTGTCTCGTCCTACCGGTGTGTGGGGGTGAAAATGTCATATGGAAATGTCAACAGCAAAAAAAAAACTACATAATGAAAAGTGGATAAACATGGATAGAATGCATAGAGCAGTGTTGGAGAGGTGAAGTCATTACAGTTGGCAAGTGAGAACAGGAGCGGGGACTGTCTATGGAGCCACTAATTGAGCTCGGATGAGTGAGAGTAGACACAGGTAGGCTGTGTTTGAGTATGTTGTTCCCCTTCTTTCGTGTGGATGACTATGAACAAAAGGGCAGACTCTTTCTCTAATCAAGCTAATGGAGTGGGAAGAAGCTGGTGGATGAACTAGATGGGCAGCGACAGGTAGAAGGGCCTTCAGGGGATTTAGGGAGTCGGGGAGAGAGAGACTGAGGTGAGGACTTCAGTCTCTGATTGGCAGGACACAGGATGATAAAAAGCATCGGCTTGTTCTGTAGGTACATTAGCTGGTGGCTTGGGTCTGAGCAGCACATTGACAAGTCTTCCATCCACACTGCAAGAGAATCAGAGGAGATTGCACAGGCCTGTTGCCAAAGCAGTGAAGATAACTTCTTATGCTGCAAAAACCTGCTTGAACACAAGTGTTTCATTGCAGTGTGTATTAAACTATCATCGTTAATCTGTTTTTGGCTGCAGGACAACGACAGTGACTTACATTTAAATATGAACCTGCAAAGGAGGAAATCACAAGGGTAAGTGACTTCACCAAAGACTATATCGTTTTACTTAGTTTCACTACAATGATATAAATACTCAACTCCAGTGATTCATCTGAGCTTTGTTTAGAAACAAGGAATAAAACAGCTTAGGGTCAAGCTGAGAAAAAATCTAATTTCACCAAAAAAAATACATTTAGCAGTTTTATTTCTTAATTTAAACCTATACAGTTTTAATACTAACTTAAGACTTACATTAATATTGCACATATTGTAATAATGAATGTTTTAGAGCACTAACAATTAGGCAACTAGTTACCAACTTTTACATTTATTCACCAACTATCTTGATAACTGTCCTCTTAAAAAGAAGAGTTCAGTTTCAACAGTCACAGTTACGTCTTGTCAAATTAAATCATTTCCAAAACACTGAAACTTGAGATGATATCCACTTTTATATTTTTCTAAATCAGATTGCTGCTGCAGCCTCATATTAGAGAAGGATAAACATTTTTGCACAGATGTGATTTTCACATCTCATCACTCGCATTGGAGGTAAAACTGTATAGGTTAACATCCTTTAACATGATCTATAATAAACAACTTAGATAACTTAATTCCTAATATACAGCAGAGCCAGCGTAGGGCAACTCTTCAGCTGGAGATTAATGCCTTAGACAGGCCAATTTTAGATCAGACCTATATTATTAATAGTATTATTATAACTTTTTGGAATTAAGCCGTGCTTGTTCACACGCTGTTACAACAGCTCACCTGTCACCTTTCCTCTCACACTAATCACAGCCAAAATCACCTCTTTACTTCAAGCACCTGACACTAAATCACATTAAAACATCTCAGCACAAATCCCTTTTGCTTTACTTTAGGTCAGGTTAATTTATGTAGTGCTATGGAATTATCCCACTTTAATTATCTCAGGACATTTTCCAGCAGGTCTACAATGTAGCCTTTATTACATGTTTCTATTAATAATCACTCAATGATCAATCCTTCCTGCCACACTAGTCTCTGCCTGATGCTGCTTGTTGTTACATTCTGCTGCTGAGGCTGAAACACAAAGTTGACCAATTATATGACGTTGTATCATTTATACTTATGTTATATATGCCACCATGGCAAGAAATTAATCGACTGACTTGATAGTTATTAATTAACAAGTTGCTCGCTGGCCTGGCGCCACTGAGCGTTACCGGGCGACGAACACGATAACGCACTTCACACAACTCGAGAATTCTTCACCACTGTCTCGTAAAACTCTTTAAAAACAGCTCATAAACCATTAAACAGTTCATGGTTGTGTGTTTGTGGGTTATTTGTTTCTCCGTGTGAGAATTATGAAGCGTGGCGTGTGAAAAACGCGTCTCTCACGTCCAGTGCCTGACGGTTAGCGGTGCTAACTCAAACGCTAGTTTGCTAGTAAAGTTGTATTTCGTTTGACAGCCTTTCTTACCTATTTAATCGTTGTGTGGTTTATTCCGTGAGCTTGTCGCGGCGGAAAAGTCACTTATTTTGGCTTCCGGTTCTCCACTTTTCCTAATTTTACACTTTTTAGCAGCAGCTTTCTTTTTTAGACTCTTCGTATTTCGCTGAGGGACGGATGAAAGGCGGGAACCAGTGCGTGCACGCAGCGCCACTTCGATGACGTGATGACGCTGCGTGCGTGCGTCCACTCGAGTTGTCAGTGAATGAAGGAGTTCAGCAGGACTCTGCAGCCGGTGCCAGTCTTGTTCACAGAATCCTTCACAGTCATATAACAGACCTCTGAAAGCATTCACTTGAGTTGTGGATTTAAAAAAGTCATGCAATATGAAATATTACTGATCCCAGCATGGAAATTAATTTTTTAGTTCCTGCCCTCCAGCTAGTCTCTGCTTCTTCAATACCTGCTTGAACCTGAATTTTCTCTACAACTGAAAACTGTTTTGATAATCAAGAAATATATCATTAAATATATAATTGAAACAATCAATGGATTTGATGTTTAGTTCATAAAATGGTGTAAAATGTTAACTGCGTTTCCCAAGATGCAACTAGATTTATTTATTTATTTATAATTTTTTTGTCCAGACCAACAGTCCACAATCCAAAGATTGTTAGTTTACTATTATGGAAGACTAAAGAAGCCAGAAAATAATTTAGATGTGAGAAGCTGGAACCAGAGAATTTGGATCTGCAGGGGGTCGGGCAGGCGACCCCAGCTCAAATCCTGCCACATGGGCCCCGTCCTGCATGTCCTTCCTTTTCTTTCTTACTTCCCCTTAACTGGCATCTTCACTGTGCTATCAACCTAAGGCAATAAGCCAAAATATATATACCTGTACTTGGAAAAAATACTCAAAATAGCTGTTATAGTCAAATGTATGTTACATAAATGTCATCTCTTGCTGCTGTGGCAATTCAATTTCCCAGAAGTGGTGTTAAAAAATATTAAATCAATGAATTTATCAGTTTTCATTGAGGCTTTAACCTGTATTTGTCTTAGAATATTTCTCTACCAAATCAGCATTTTATTTTCCTCTCAAATCTAAACAGACAAAAAATAAAAAGCCAAGACAAGACATAAAAACATCTTATGATGACTCTGTTCCCCACCCCCAGGAGGTCTGGACTGGTGCTGTGCTGTTTCCTGCTCTGGATCTGTCTACATCCACACTCCTTACGCCGGGTGTCGGCCGTCAACCTGCGGAGCTTCATCGGCTGTGCCGTCCGGGAGTTCACGTTCCTCGCCAAGAAGCCCGGCTGCGGGGGCCTGCACATCACCACAGACGCCTGCTGGGGACGCTGTGAGACCTGGGAGGTGAGGAGCTGGGAGGCTGGACTGTGGAGGGAGAGGGAGAGAGAGAGGAGCTGACAGCTTCACACAAAAAGCCATTTGTCTGCTCTTGGCTTCAGCTGTTATTTAAAGGAGAGGGGACTAAAAAGATGGATCAGTTGCAGATTCAGGCGGAGGAAGAGACAAATACAGGGAATGCTGATCCCTGTGAAGAACAGCAGTTTTTACTTTCCTCCAAAGAGTAGAACTACTGTCATCTAAAAATAGTATCTGAATGCAAAATTGTTCTCAGGTAAAAGTACAGGAGTAATATTAGCAAAATGTACTTATTAAAAGTGAAATTACTCATTATACAGTGTTATTATAGTAGTAATAGTAAGAATAGTATTTGTTATTATCTCTATCAAACACATGAGGACATTTTAATGTTGTACTGGAGCCAATTTTAGATACTTTAATGGTAAAATATATTTGATTGTACAGTATATAAGTGCATTACATGTTTGTTTAATAAACATCATACAGTAGCATTACATAAATGCATTGCCTAAAGAAAAGAAAAAATGTGAATCTTCATGTGTAAAGTAAGCAAGCTTCACCTAAATGTAGTAGAGTAGAAACTACAATATGTCCCTGTGAAATGTAGTAGAGTGGAGGTATAAAGTAGCCACTGGAAGTCAGTGCAAGGTCAGCCCAGAGTCCAGGGATTCAACAGACAGATCCACAAATATATGAACAGACAGAGAGACACACATTTGCACAAAGTGCCAAAGAAATCTATATTCTGTGTTTAATGCTCCACCAGGATCCTGAGCTTTGTCACACAGTAATGAGAGAACGTCTGAAGTGTAGATCCTGCATGAGGGAGAAGGCTTTGCACTGAAATTGAGTTAAGGTTCTGCAGGAATGGAAAGCAGCATGGAAACCAGAGATTGAAGTGACAGCAGCAGTTTCCTTAACAATGCCTCAAGTGCTACAATTGGATTTTATAAGTCGCTGGATGCTGATTACAAAAAATGCGGTGGATTCTCAAGTTTGGTCTGGTACATGGCTTTCAGTGACAGGGGGCATTAGGAAGCTCATGATTCTCTCTGCTTCATTATTGCAGTAGCTGGTGTGTGTGTGTGTGTGTGTGTGTATGTGTGCAGGAGGGTTTGTTTTGTGATACTCCCTGGAACTCCTGCGGGAGGAGACTCATCATTTGGCTTGCTCTCCCCCAGAGGGAGGTCACGGCGCAGCGGAGGGAGTCCACGCTCACTTTAGGGACGGCCTGTAGGACAGTGAAGGGGCGAGGGGTCAGATCTGAGACCGGAAGGTCAGAGGAGGACAGGCTGTAATTGCAACTACTCAGCGCCATTTACATATTTACCTTCTGTTCATTCAGCCAGCATTCTACTCAATTCTAAACTTTTAATTGCTGTAGTAAGTGGAAAAAGAACCTAATGAACATCTGGAGTAATTAGACATGTAGGCTAATGATAAAAAAAGTTTTCTCTGCTTCCAAGCTCAAGCTAAAAAAATGTCTTACTTAAACATGTTATTTGGCTGCTAGCTAAGTAGAACTAGCAAATCAAATATTTCTGAAGTGGAAAAAAGACCTTCTATATCAAAAATTCTAAAACAGCAAGATATTATTAATGTCTATATTGATAGTTGATTAATCTATTAATTATTGAAATAATTAATCAATTAGATGTTGATTTATAAAAGGGTGTTTCCCAAAGCTGAAGATGCAACATCTTTAGAGGACTAAAGAAATAAGAATATAACTAGATTTGAGAAACTGGAACCAGAATTTGAAAATGACTCAAATTGGTTTGAGGAAATATCCTTTTTTGTTCTGATTTGTGTTTCCAGAAGCCAGTCCTGGATCCTCCTTTCATTGAGTCCTATCAGCGGGTCTGCACGTACAACGAGACTCGTCTGGTCACCGTGAAGCTGCCCAACTGCCTGCCCAGCGTTGACCCCGCGTACACTTACCCTGTGGCCCTGAGATGTGACTGTGGCGTCTGTCTCACCAGCACCACTGAGTGTATCACCTCGGTGTGACTCTGGAACCAACAAAACACTTTTTTTTTTAAAGCTTTTGCTTTTTCAGCTCAAATTGCTGTCAGAGAATCATAAAAAAATTGACGTATAAATGTTGGTTGATTGAAATAACAGAAGCAGGTGAAACTGATTAATATGAAAATTCTGAAATAACAAGGCAATAAAAACAACATGGCATCATAAAATAAGATCATGGTAAAGTTAGGAATATTAAGTGAGCTACGTCTGCTGTTAGAATTAGTTTGCTTTAAAAGGAAATGTCTGACAATATTCTATTTTTTCATACACATTTTAAGCAACAAAATATTGATCTATTGATATGTGTATCCAAAACCTGACATATATCATTGCTTAGTATAAATTAATTAATAGAGGGAAATTACTTGTGATTTTCAGGTGATTCCTTACTTACAGTGTTTTAGAAATGTGTTTTCTTTAAATAGCGCTCTATAGGCAGTTTAAAGGCCAGGAGTCCTTTTTTTAGAGACGCCGTATAATTCTAATTATGTTTCCCAGACCTTCCACTTATCATCCTAATATATAATAAAATCAGATAGTTTATGTAGGTTGAGAACACCATATTAATAATTAACGTTGCTAACTTTTCTCAGGCGTCTTTTTTCAGTCTAATGAAAACAACCTTTTCTTACAAACCGAACAATCACTATAAGGCTTGTGATCACAGTAATCGACATGATTAATAATTAACCTTTCAAAGAATAATCAGACTTTGATGGTTGCCTAGCGATGTGACCGCTCGTTAGCGCTTAATTAACCGGCCCGAGCTCTTGGGGCCAAACTTCCTGCTGGTTAGTCATCAGGAGAAGCAGGAAAAACAGGCCTCACCTCGCCATGTTGTTTGCAGGATTCCTAAGGAGGACAGGGTTTATGTAATCTCTGCAGAGCCCTGCACCGACCAGCCTCCTGCTCCTCTGGATCACCCACTGTCACACCCCCGCTGCACGAAGCTCCATTTGTTTTTTTTTTACTAAGAAAATCTAAATGAATGTTAAATCATGAGCAAAATAAAATATATTTGGGTGAAAATGTTTAGCTTTTTATCAGGATCATGTTTCACAGACTTTACAGTAAAACACAAGTGTCACAACAACCTGTGGATAAAGCAATGACATAAAACTAGATGAAAATCATGTTGAAATGATCTGCCCCTCACTGCAAATAAAATCTTAACAAATATTTACTGAGTATAAGTGTCTTGAAGTATCTTGATTTATAAAATAAAAAAATTAAAATATATATATATATATGAGATTAAAAAAGATTAAGAAAATATGAGGTAAAAAGAGAAATGTTAAATAATTGATAATAATGCAAAATAAAATAAATAATGCGAAATAAATGCATACTGTGCATGCGGATCAACAAATTCTACGCATTTTGTACATAGTGTTGTGTTTTTTTTAATTTTTTTATAGCTTTTATTTTCTTTAGCTTTTATTTTCTTTTCTTTTCCTTTACTCTGTAACGCTGCAGTAACAAGCAAATTTCCCCGTTGTGGGATCAATAAAGTCATATCTTATCTTATCAGTGTGACAAATATTAACTAAAATAAAAATGAAATGATCAAAAGACAAATATGGGAAGTAAAAAGACCAACAAAAATATGACATCAAAACAATATATAATAGGAGATAAAAAAAAGACATTAAGGTAAACAATAAAACATAAATATTGATATTTAATTATTCATTATTAATTATTACTTATCATCACACACTTCCTTTTCTAAATTCGTCAGTGCCCTGCAGTATAGGTATCTGTCACCTTCCAGCATCAGGTTAGATCTAAGTGACACTAAAAGAGAAAAGAGACCTGCTATCAATTAGTCAGTCAGTGCAAAGATAATCATTCAGCTCCATTGATTCTGCTCCAGTTTTAGAAGCTAATTTGGTACTTTGATATCGACCCGATTGACTAACAGGAATTGAGTGAAAGTAAAAGGGTTGACTGTCTAGGCTGAAGTATACCTTTAAATGCACAGAAGATCCTCAGCTGATAAAATTACAATAAATAATACAATAATAGTCTGATAACTCAAGGACAACAGAATAAAAGCTGAAAACTACTCTGCTAAAACATTGCTTAAAATATATTTTATTTTGGTACAATTAGTCCAGTGATGATTAAACTAATCCTAATTAAATTACAATGGCAAAATATGAAAAGAAAAAAGAATATGAGATAAGAGTAAGAACGAAAAGAAGTCAAAGGTCAAACCATGTAATCTCACGTCTTAAATTGAGCAAAGTGAAGGAAAAAAAATTAAACGATCTGCAATTGGATTGATACTGTACTCAATATTGGACTACATGGGATTCAATGTTTCTCCGTGTGTAGAGCGAGCATAAAGCAGCAGCAGCAGAGAGTGGATGGGGGTTAAAGGCAGCAAGAGGAGCTGTCTGGGCTGCTGCTCCTCCTGGGATCTCTGTTATCTTCAATAACCCTGCAGGAGAGTCGCTCTCACAACCCCCGCCGTCCTAATCATTCCTGACATTACCACTTCCTCCTTCG
Organism: Eupleurogrammus muticus; assembly: GCA_036785175.1. Taxonomy (NCBI): domain Eukaryota; kingdom Metazoa; phylum Chordata; class Actinopteri; order Scombriformes; family Trichiuridae; genus Eupleurogrammus; species Eupleurogrammus muticus. Next base: position 9,529,256 of record JAYKQN010000012.1, on the reverse strand, counting down.
GCTGTGGGGGGTGTAGGGGGGTGAAGGGTGGTGGGTGGCTGGCAGGGGTCTGGGACAGCTTCTGGCAGGGCGGGAGGAGGAGGAGGAGGAGGAGGAGGAGGAGGAGGAGGAGGAGGAGGAGGAGGCCTCTGCGATCAGGATTCCTAACGTGAGGTCTGAACGCTCCTCTGGGAGTTCAGAAGGAGACGCAGTGACTCAGCCAGATGCTCTTTATTCAGAGTGAAAAGAGACACGGCCTCGTCTTAAAGAGCTAATTCAGAGATTAAAGAGGGTGTTACTGTGTTGCTGTAACAGATGCTCCTTCAGGTTTTTGATTTTACAAATCATTTTCCAACTCGTGCTGTGCATTTTAAAACAAAAACTCCTCCCTAGCCCTGTTGCTGTGCTGTGCCACTTGCTTTTATACAAAAAAAACACACACAAACATGGAAATACTTGATTTTTTTAATGACTATGATTATATATAATATGACCGAAATCAGAGATTTCCTATTTTAGGGAACCCTTGCATTTGCGGATGAAGCAGACGTTGTAATTTTTCAGAGGATTTTTTTCACTCATTTATAAAGCTTTTTAGGAGATTCATTTTAATCTACATCTAGAGACTTGTATCTGTCCATAGGGTTATTATGTTGTGGCCCACCGTTGGGACAGTGTTGAACTTTTTAAGTTCTGGTAAATTTATTTTTCAAAAGATTCAAATTTAACCAATGATAACAACTGAATTTGAATTCAGAAATAATGAGCCAACAAAAAACATGTTTAACAGAAAAAAAGTAAATCATAATAATATTTTTTTCCCCAACAAGAAGAGTTTTGGTGAAGGAAAGGTTTCTCATTGCTTTTGTCCAGAGGCTCTGGACAAAAGTGACAGAAAAACCTTTGCACACCGAGACCAACAAGACAAACAAAGTCAAACTTAAAACAGCAGGAGCATAGGAAAAGCCATGAAAGAGCACAGAAAAACAATGACTCACATTGCCATGAAGCAATATGATTGGACAGTTCCTCCACTCGAAACCCTGAAGACTTCAACAAACAGTCCATCCTTTGTGTTCTAAATGATGTTCAAATGGTACAATTTCAAATCAGAAATCTACAAGCAAGAAACTAGCAAAAATGTCCCCACTGTGGCACTGATAAAGAATTATCTTATATCATATATCTCAGTGGTTATGATTAGAAGGCTTGTTAAAACTCTCACTTCTGTCGACCTCTTTCTCTCGTCATGAGTCACTAAAAGAGTCAGTTTCCTCCTTCTCGCCGAGAACCTGCAGACTGGGATTAGAGGCGGCTGAGCAGAGTTTGCTGCAGCTTGCTCTCGCCGCCTCTGAAGCAGCTTGACAGGTAGCAACCCAGGTTATGAATTATACAGCCGCTCCTGCAGCGATGCAGGGATGAGGGAGGAGGATCCCGGCGATGCTGCACACAACCTTTTCAGCTGTTGAATCATCAAAAGAATCTTGCCGCAATAATTCATCAGTTTGGCAAAGGTGATGATGTTGTAACGTGCTGATCAAACATCTGAGATCGCTGTCCCCTTTCATACACACCATTATATTTTAGTATGTAGTTTGCTTTTTTTTTAATCAACTGCCCTCAGAGGGGTTTACCTACATAATCTACTAGTGTTAGTTTAACAAATGATGTTGTAGGAGCACACATGTCTTTAAAGGATTGTGTGTTTAAAAATATGCAACTACAAAAGTAACCAGGCTTATCAATAGATGCACGGTGAGAAAATTGACAAAGTATTAGTATAACACTCATCAATATTAATGAAGGCTGAGGTCAAACTGAGTCAAAGCAAATAAGAAGCTCATTTTACATTATTAGCTATTTGGGTCATAAAAAGGTGCAAAATGCCAATCACTGTTCTCCAATGCTAATGATTCAACGTACAATGTCTTTATTCATCCAGACCAACAGTCCACTACCTAAAGATCATTAGATTACTTTATAGAAGACTAAAGAAACTAGAAAATAATCAGATTAGAGAAATACTCAATTCAATTATTCAATTATCAAAACAGTTGATGATTAATGTCATAGGCAACTAATCAAATAATTAACTAATCGCAACTAATGGACAGTGACGTATATGGACAGAATGCTGTGTTAGTGGTGCTGAGGCCTGTGAAGCTAACCAATGTCTTTCACAAAACAAAACGTTCAATTGAAAACTGTAAATCATTCCAATAAAGTATAGACCAATCTTGAGGAAATAGAAAGACAACAAATGTCGCTTCTTCATCACCACCATTAAAGTGGCCTGGGCCTGACCCTGATAGGGTCAGTAGTATAGCTATTATATATATATTATATAAAGGTTCAAACCTGAGGGAACAAAGGTCAAAGGTCATTTTAACCTAAACCACCATCTTGTTAAAACCTCGCTGACCAATTAGCGGTTGTGCCAAACCCAAACTTTCTCTAACCTCTCCCACATACTGTGGCTCTTTGTGCCTATGAAAACTCAGATTTTTACACATCAAAGTGTGTTTACAGGTCGTGTGGAGTGCTATAAAGCCTTTCTTTGGCTCCAGAGGCAGCTGCTGTGTAAATGGGTCAGGACTGGGACAGGCTGATAGTGCTGAGATAAGAATACTGACGAGGCTGTTCCTTTCCCATCGTACCTCCCTTCATTTCATGCTTCCTAATGTCTTTTTCCTTCAGCTGATCTTTATCAATGTAAAACTGGACATACCATGTTCACATAAGTGAAATAAGCACTTTACATAAAGCAAAAGGTAGATATGAAAATATTGATGCAGTATTTCAAATACTAAAAAAGAAAAAAGTCAGTTGAAAAAGGTACATTTCCACTGTAAAAGTGCGATTTGACCTGATTCATGTTGACCATCGGTTTAAACGCAGTCCGCTCCATCCCCCACTGGTTCGCCCAGATACATTCTGTCACCTGTCAGCCTTAAATACCATTGACAGACTGGTGAGGGGAGGCGGCGTGCTCGCAGCACGCCACCTCTGCAGGAGTTAAAACAATAATGCCACTACAACAACGGGAGGTCACTGGGCTGCCACTGCACCGCTGTGTCGGGATCACGTCATCCTACATCATCCCATTCAGCCAGAAACCAGCTGCCTTTTTATGAACGCAGAGAGACACACGAATCTTCACATTCATGTTCAGGGATTTAAACTGATGCTTTCATCTGCAGGTGCAGAGTAATTAAAACAAACCTTATACAGAGAGTAATACAAATCTGATAATATCTGTAACCTGATGATGATGGAACTACCTGCTCAGCACCACACGTAACAGTGAGCTATAGATTAGCTGGTGAACACGTTTTTTATATATATTATTATCGATCATTTAAGGTCAAAGGTTCCACACGGGGTGTGCAGATTTACCACACATAAACAAGCTGAAGTACTAAAAGTTCACTTACTACATGAACTAGTTCAAAGTTCAGCAATTATTTTCGCAACCCATAGAGACCCAGAGACAGCAATTATTAGATTAGTTTTAACATTAGAAATATACTTCAGATTAATATTTGTATCCAGTTTTTAATCCTTACCAACCAGGGTTTAGTATTGAGGTGACAGCCCTCTAAATTCTGACATTTCCTAACATTTCCTAACAAGCAGCAGCAACTTTCACCCTGCAGAATATTCTAGAAACATGAGGAAAACCCTTCTCCTTAAATGGAATTCATTGTGAAAATAAAACCAGGCCTGTCGTCCTTAAGGTTCAGTCTGGTCAGCACTGACGTTTCCATCAAATCATGTTAATGCTCATAGCTGTGGTGCTGCCTTCCTCCATGCTCCTGGCTGTGTCTCTGTGTTTTATGATGTATTTGTTAGTGTGACAGGTATGACAGCTGCTGCAGGTCAGCTGGTTTTCAGCTACATATTAAGGCCTGGTTATTGTGAGTTTTAGCTGGGTTTTCACCTGGAAATTAAATATTAAATTCTGGCCATTGGCAACAATATGCAAATATGGAAAGTTCCTAGTGCACAAAACCTAATAGAACCTAATATCACGAAACTTTATTGAGAATTTGTTTACAACATGTTATGTCTAAGTCACATTTCAAGTAACAGAGAGTTAGGTTAAAGTTATTGTTCACTTGACACTCGACTTCTTTAGCAATGTTGCATGTACACTATTAAGAAAAAAAATCAATCACATACTTCATGATCCATTACAATGGCAACGATTGAAGCTTCGAAGCTTTTTTTGGGTCAGCCCTACTTATTATCATTGTAACCTAGCTAGTCCCCACTGTAGCAAAAAACCAGACTGGCCCTAGGGATCAATTAAGTTTGTAGAAAACCAGTTAGGGCGGGCAGTAAAGGTCCCGTCCAAGAGCAATAGATCCAAAACAGACACGAATCTCATTTCTCAGAGACTAAATGAGAGGATTCATTATTGACAATCAGGAATGAGAAATTGAGTTTACAGACTGAAATAGGATAGATTATTTTCTCTACCACACTCCTCACACTTCAATTCTTCTCGTTACGATCATCCCATAGTCCTGCAAACACTTATGAAGTTGCACGGATGGATGACCACATTCGGTTTCAAATCTAAGGAGGGAGGCTGCAAAGGGGAGGGAGGCGTTAACAATCCAATTTTCCATTTTCTCACAAAGGTTTCTAACATCCAAACTGAACTGAAAAAAAGGTGATAATATAAGCATTAGGCTTTTATCACAGTCAGGGGTGGGTTTAGGCAAACTCAATCATGAGCCTCCTTCATGCTTTATTTTCACCATTTTCACAGGGGTGTCGAGCCCCTGCTGCAGAGCCGCTGCCTGCAGGTTTGAGGAATCTCCCCAACACAGCACGCCTGTATCTACGTATCACATAATCATCAATAATACAGGAGGAGAATTCTGCTTCGTAAATCTCTCTAAGCTTTTTTTGAGATGATTTTAGGATTTCCCAGAGAACAAATTTCCCATGTTTCTTTTTTAAGAAACAAGCAAGAAGAGCACAAAAAAAATCTTTTTACTTCTATTACGTGTTTCCTGGTAAAATCTGGATATATTTTACTGGTTTGTCCTGCAATTTCATTATGCGTGAATCAATGCAAACTTACCTGCTGTGCAGTGAAACACCCTCAACTTGTCCAACAAAACAGTCATGGATGAAGGGATGAAAAACTGCAGGCACTAAGGATTTGACCTATTCTAGAAGACAAGAAGATGAGGTCACATTCTGCTCAAGAAAAAACTTACAAGGAACACAGTTGCTGTGGTTTAGTCTCAAATAGAATATAATATTGTGTTAGAAAACAAAGTCAGACCTACCAAACTTCCTCCTGCTCACTGTTTGGTCTGATTTGGCAGCAGCATATTGTGCCTCACATGTTATAATGTCACATCTACGCCACAACACTATATTGTAAAGCTTTTTGTTTGTTGGGAAACACAGAGACGAGTTGCTGAGGTTTGTCAGGCTGCAGCTGTCGTTCTGGTGATCATGATGTTCCGCCTCGTAACATGAAACTACTGTTCTTTTCTTTTAAATATCACAGTATTATACCATATTCGTTAGCTTTTTCCTATGGGTACTGTAACATGGTAGGTGGGGGTGTTTTGGGAGACCCGCGTTTTACTGTCCTGACTGCAACAACTTGGCAGAGAACGTTATTAAACTATTTCCCTTATTTGGGTTAAATTAAAAAATCGGTGATGTGATTATTTTGTCGTTATCAACTTGTAGCTGGTTGTATTTACATTTGGAAAAAGTCAATCAATTTATTTTCTCCATATCAGCTGAACTTTGTCTCTTAAGTTTTGTATGGATATTGCACAGAATTTTAGATGATAGTGAACTATTAATTGCATTCGCTAAATTGAGCTAACACAGCAGGTATCCTTATTAAGTGACATCAAATTTAATGAAATATTGTGCTGTCAATCAGCTCCCACACCTCAGACATCCAGGCTACTCTTCAAATCTTATTATTAAGCAACGATCTCCTAAATGATCTGACTTTAGATCAGACCAGAATGACTTGCTGCAAATCTTCTGTGTTCAGCATTAATCCAGGAGTCTTTTCTGTTTGTTTTAAATCATAAAGGTCACATATTGTACATTTACTGGCTTTTATTTTAAGTTTTTAAGTTGTCTTGTGTATGTCTCAATAACAATGAGCCTCTCTCTGAGTATTGCATTGACTGTAATATTGCACTCAGAACTTCATAGAACGTCATGGATGTTTTGACGGCTCGCTTTAAGACACAGTCTCTGAATATGGCTTTTTTTTTTTAAAGAAGTAATTGTCTCTAAAGCTCTTGTGACTGACACTAAACAGAAACAGTTCCGGCGTCAACAAGATTGGAAAGCAGCTTCCTGCTTAATGTCAGGCAGCTCCGTGAATCGTGAGAAAGCCTCTCACACTTTTCTCCGGCAGCAATTAAACATCTTTTCCAGGAGAACGTGCCGCTCATCCAGAGCTGAGCTGATGGGTGTCAGTTTGGGTGCAGGATGTGCCGCCTCCTCTGTTGTCGGGAGCAGTGAGGAGACACTAATGGGGATAAGCAACAACTAAATGAGACTCGGCTCCAACTTTGTGAGACAGAGGAGGCTCTGTCTTTTCAGTGCTGAAGTTTCATGCCTGCCGTTAAAACTATCATAATCATAATCACCTTACATGTTGAAGGTCTGCAATAGTGCATTGTTTTCTAAAGCTTGGTAATATGGCTTATTTGAACAAGTACATATGAATTACTCTTCATTATATTAATTCTAATAATATTCTGCTACACTGGACTACACCAGCCTCATGCTGCTTGTTGCTGCTCAGGCTGAAACTCAAGAGTTATACAACAGTTATATAAAGTTGTATCATAACACTTTTTAATCATATTATGTTATATGGTAAATATTAATTTTAAAGTCATTGTTGCTCTGGTCCCACTAGTTTACTTTAACTCTGGGTCCAATGAGTGGGCAACGAAGCAATAACGCACCACTTGCCTGTTCTTTGATTTCATTCCTGCCCAAAATTGAACAGCCAGTGTTTCTGGGCGGTTTGTTTCTCTGGGTGAGAATTCTTAAGTGTGGCTGAGATTATTGAGGTAGTCAAAACAGCTCCTTAGCAGCAAGGCCCCGGGCATGGATGGGATCCGCCCAGAGCTCCTCGGGTCTGTCAGACGGGTGGTGGTTTCCTTCTTCATAAAGGGGGGCCACAGGGTGTGTTCCAACTACAGGATAGGATAATCGAACCTTGGATTCAGAGGAGCAGTGTGGTTTTTGTCCAGGTCATGGAACTGTGGACCAGTCCTGTTGGGGGTGCTCCAGGAATATGGGGTCCTGGACCTGTTCACAAGGGCCATCCATCTTGACTTGTTTCCAGTGGCAGTTAGACACCAGGGTTGCACTTTGTCCCCGATTCTGTTCATAACATTTTTTAAACAGAATTTTGAGGCACAGCCAGGGTGGTATGGTTCGGTGGCCTCAGGATTGGGTTACTGCTTTTTGTGGACAATCTGGTCCTGTTGGCTTCATTCTCAACTCTCGCTGGAGTGGTTTGGAGTCGAGTGGGAAGCAGCTGGGATGAGAATAAACACCTCCAAGTCTGAGGCCATGGATCTCAGCCAGAAACAGCTGGCGTGCAGCCTCCGGGCCGGGGATGAGACGAGGAGTTCAAGTATCTCACGGTCTTGTTCCTGAGTGGAGGAAAGACGGAGTGGAAGATTGACAGGCAGGTCGATGCGGTGTCTGCAGGGATGCCGGCTCTGCACTAGTCTGTTGTGGTGAAGAGGGAGCTGAGCCAAAAGGCCAAACTCTCGATAAACCACTAAATCTATGTTTCTACCATTACCTATGGTCATGAGCTTTGGGTAGTGACTGATAGGGATTGTGAGTACAAGCGGGTGAGAAGCTCTGTCATCTGCAAGGGAGTCAGAGTACAACGGCTGCTCCTTCACATTGAGAGGAGTCAGATGAGGTGGCTTGGGCCATCCAGCCATTGAGAGGAGCCTCCTGGAGGCCTCCCACGATGGACTATGGACTCTTTTGGCTGGCCTGGGAACGCCTTTGAGTTCCCCTTGAAGAGCTGGATGCAATGGTGGAGGAAGAGTCTGGACTTCCCTGCTAAAGCTGCTGCCGCTGCAACCTGACTTCAGATAATGAGGAAGAAGAGGAAGATAAAAAGGGTAAAATGCATGTCTCACACCCAATGTGTCACAGTTACGGGTTGTAACAAAGTTGTATTACGTTCACCCTGTTGCTTTAACTTACCTGATTTATCATAATGTGGTTTACTCTATAAAAAAGTTTGGTGGAAAAGTTGCAAACTTTGTTGTATTCAGCAACCACATTCTGTACACAGCATCACATCAATGGGGTGATGACGCTGATTGGTCTATTGGAGTAGGCCAGTGGAGGCGAGGACTGGCACAGAAACAACAGAAGCTATGAACCACTGAGCACCAGTACAAAAAATATAAACTAACCAGCTCACTTGGTCCAAAAGTCTGCCTATCCATCTATCCATACTTCTATAAGCAGTAAAATGAATTCTGGTCATACTGATAGAAGGAGAAGAAAGACCATGAGAAGAAAGACAGGGACAGTGGATATTTCCAAAGGAATCTGAAATTGTGAACCTGGAGGAACAAGATGAAAAGTAGATGTACTGCAAGTTCCAAAAACCTTTCGTCGTGGTTTGCATAACAACCTGAGGAGAAAATCTTTAGGAGTTCAGGAAAATTTCAAGGTGCTGTGAAATTGACTCAGATTTTAGAAGGTCAAAAACAACATTTTCTTAGGTAAATTAATGAAGGTCTAACACTTTCATCTTGAGTGTTCTGCAGCAGGGAAAACTTCAGTTTCTATAAAGCCCATGTCTATAATTCATTAACACAAACTTATTTTAAAAAATTGGATCTGTAATTGTAAATAATACACTTTAATTATTTTAAAGGAAAATCAAATTTTAGTTTTTAACCATTGAACAAATAATCTTACAACAGTGTGTTGTACTTGCATAGATTTAATAAAATATTAATGATATTAATACCTTGGCCTTAGCAAGTGAGTTAAGAAGAATTATGAAATATGATTAGACTTCATTATAAAAGATTTTATAATGTGTTGATGATTATTGTTACAGATCTTATTATCTATCTGACTATCGTTAAAATGCATTATAAGCACAATATAATCATGCTTATAATGCATTACTCTGTCACTCCTACCATGTGCAAATACACATTACTACGGTGAAGAATTTGACAGACAGACAAACAGGAAATATCCCAGACAGCTGTTTATTATTCTGACACTACAGTTTAGGTGTGCAACTGTAAAACAATACATGAGTCAATGTGAGATTCCAGTGCTGCTCCATACCATTGCTTTAACAAAACAGTAGAAATTGAGAACATTCCAGTAGAAAACAAAGAGAGACTTTAAGCTTTTTTTTCCTGAAGGCCCCATTTATTAAAACCAGCCTCCCGGTTCATGACTAAATCTGAGCTTAACTGCGATCGATGAAAAATTAACCCATGTTACAAAATTCTGCAGATTGCGTTGGTTTTCTGAGATAAGTGGAACAATAAAACATTCTATTGCTATCCAGGAAATGACTCCAATTTCTTTTAGTGTCATCTTCAATGCAATATCCAGAATTGAATCGAGCCAAAGGATAATTTTAATAAATGAGGCTTCTCAGTCACCCAGTGTCCCTCAGAGAGGTGGATTCATGGCGTCAGTCAGTCAGCACGACGCTGACAGACTGAACATCATCAGCATGCGGAGGAGGCGTGATGGAGTTATAGGAGAGGAGGTCAAAGAGAGGAGGAGCAAAGGAGGAAAGAGCAGAGGCGAAGGGGGAGAGGGGCTGTTTTTTTCTTCTTCAAAGAAAGACCTCAGGTAGTAGAAAGGAGGGAGAGAAGGAGGAAGATTGTTCCCAGTGAAAGTGCTGGGGGAGGAGGGGGAGTTGTACATTCAAGTGGCAGAGCCAGAAAATCCTGTGCTGAAAGGTGTGTGTGTGTGTGTGTGTGTGTGTGTGTGCAGGGCTCAGATCACAGGAAGAGATGCCCTTCATTCTCTTGTCAAATTAATAAAGAAGAGGATGAGCTCTCTGCTGCTCGTGTCCCCTCATGCAACCTGACAGGTTGCACGGTTTCAGGCGAGTTGGCTGACAGGATTCCTCCTCCAATCGGAGGCCCTGTCCTGCACCTCATCATGCATGCACGAACTGCTGACAGAGCGCTCTGTTCACAGACGTTATAGCTGCGAACGGAACCGCTTTCCTGCAAATCTAAAGTTCCAGGGCTATTTTTAAGAGCGCAACAGTCATTCGGCGTTCCTGCAGCGTTTCCTGCTGATGGCTCGCTGCTAAACCCTTTAAGTCCAAACTTCAAGAAGAGCAGCGAAAATACTCGGGGAAAACCCAAACTTTTGACAATTTCATACAGCAGTATGGCAGGGGTCTGTAGAAAATTAAGTTTAACATTGTCACAATTACTACTTTCCAGGAGTAAATCACATATTTTGTGAGGAAACCAGGATTTCTACCCATATGAGTTGGATTTACACCAAGAGGGGAAACTAGGAGCGTTCATGTTAATATATTAAATAGACTAATGACAGCAAATTATTAGTCTCATAGAGCCTTTGGCATTTTGACTTTGACAAAAATAATGAATAAAATATGTAGTTACTGATTCATTTTCTGTCGATCAACCAATGGATTCACTAGTACAACTTTATTTAAAAGACAAAATTGTGGTAATTCTATCATTGTTCTTGTGGAAAGGGGCAGGCATCACATGCATTGTAAAATATTATAAATCAAGACAACACAGTCCTGGTGCTGTTTGGCCTTTTTGAGCATTGATCTGAGGTAAGTATATAAACTGCTGCAGCTGCATTGAAGCAGAATTTGATTTGGCTCACTTGTTTCTGTGGTTTTTGTGGTTTTGTTAAGTTAGTTTATGCACTCTAATTTCAGAGGTGGATGTTTGCATTTCTCTATATGCCACAAATGTACGTATGTAATGACACATAGTTGTAGTACTGTGATAGCATCATTTTAAGGTAGTACTTTTAAGGTAGTCAGATGTGACAGAAGAGAAATATTTGTACAGTTAATTTGGTAATTTCAAAGCCTTAAGTATTAGAGTTAAGAGGAAACAACTGATCGTAGGCAGGTCTGTTATACTTGATGCTATTTTGTGATTTACTGTGTTGCTGCACACACTACCCCTCAGCTTGCGTCACTAAGTGATTTCCTGGTTTCCCACAAAGCTTTTAACATCCCAGAGAATAGTCTCAGTTGCCAAATGTGAGTGTAGAGTAAAGCCACCGAGAGATTTCTGTCATTGTGGCTGCACTCCACTACAAAAGACTTCTCCTTTTCTGACTGCTGGTGCACAAACGGTGGCCCAAATCTGATGTTCAGAATGGAAAACAATCTTTTGTCAAACTGTACTGAAAATACAGTACCTGAGTTTGATATAATATTCACAAGAAAATGAAACATACCTTTGTAGATAAAAAAGAATCATATTTATGTGTATTGAAAAGGTGTTTTCTTTTTAAATTTACACCAAAAGTCAAAAAATTGTAGTTGTGGGAAGCCTATTTAAAAATATTACAGTATGCAACTGTATCTTGGAGGGAGCTTCGTAAACCATTTTGGAAAGTAGAATTCTTCACAATCGCTAATGTTAGATGTGATCTGAAGCAGGCCAAAAAAACCTCACTGTGTTCTGTCTGCAGATCTGAAATAGAACAGACTAGATTTGCAGCAGCATGTTGCATCTTCCAGTCAGTTAATCGAAAACCGCAGAAACACAATGCCTAAAAAAACAACATCCCAGACAAGAGACTTATTGAAAAGACCCATGACGAAACAATGGCTGTAACATGCCAAGAAAGGCAGCACACTGCCAACAAAGGCTGGAATAAAGACGACTGTGCAGGAGGATGCAGGTTCTGAACAAGCCTTCAATGATGTGTGAGGAGAGATGTGTTGGTTGTTCAACAGGGAAGTCTTAAAGTGGAAGAAGACAAGTTGTTTAATTTATCACTATTAGGTAAATGTTTATTACAAACTGATACATCTTTAGAATAATGATGCCAGGATTTAGATGGTTCTTTATAAGCTGTGATTCCACTAAGAGATTCTGTCTGTCGGTGAAGGTTTGATTTAACATTAGATCAGACATAATGTTCCTCCCCCTCCACCTAATGCCGGAGTTCATAATGCTACTCAAACTAAATTATGACTGCACACTGCACAGCAATGCGATTGCTCTTCCCAAATTCATTATAAAATTGTGATGATCATAATTTACCTCTCGAGTGAAAAGGCTTTATTCTTGCTTGGCTCCGAGGGAAACGGGAAGAGATGTGGGTGTTGAGTTGAAGGTGGTCCCCCCCTGGAATAATGTTCCCCTCCTGTTAGACACAACACCCCCTGGGTGCAGACTAATGTTATAACTGTGGTCAGAGATATGACTTAAGGTAAGGTCAGCTGCGGGTTCAGAGAAGAGGAATCTGGCTACAGACCTCCACACAACACCTGGAAACTCTGAGGGATGTTGAAACGCCGTCTGCTTCCACTTTAATTTGATATGGGCTTTTATCTGTTTGTGTGGCCACGTTAGAATATTTATACATATTTTGAATATTCAGCGGTGCGTACGTTTTGTTCGACTGCGGCCAACTTTGATCAGTCTAAGCAGCTCTATAGTCAACTATTAAACATTAGCGGGTTGTCACATGACAGTATAACATTGGCTTGGTAACATTCAGAGAGCTAGCAATAACAGACTAACATTTAGCATATTAGCATGCTAGCATTCTAATGCTGTTTCCTGTTAACTGTTTTGAGCTGATGGTTAAATTCATCGTCTGGGGAAGAGTTGTTGGACTGAAAGACTCCGTATGCTTTTCTTAAAAAGCGGAGAGGTTTTGGTTGGTGGATATAATTGATATACACTTCAAATCCATATAGTTGCAGTAATCACCCCTCACCTATTATATACTACTAAACCATGAAAGTACATCAGAATCGGCCTTGTTTAAATGGAGCATCAAGTGTTGCATAGCTTAGCGCTGTGTTTGATGCCACACATGGGTTACGATGAATAGATATAAAGCTTACTGGCCTTGTGCTGCTCCACACACGTTGACCTTTTAGCCACCATCGATGTCTTTTCATAAAATAAAACCCCCCGCACCACTCCGTGGAGCCACATAGCCTGACACCGCCGCCGCAGGGCCCCTGAGCAAGGCACTTACCCCTGACCTGTTGCAGGGGATCTGCTCAGTGACCCACAGCAGAGAGGACCAGGCCATGCCAGTGTCTGGGCGTGGATGGAAGGCAGGACGGGACAGAAAACGGGCTGCTGGCAGGACGAAATTATTATTATTATTTAAATTTGCACAACAGAAGTCATTAAAACTGTGTTTTTTTCCCCTAAAATACTATGCACTGCTGCCATTATGATCAATTAGCATTACAGAGGCACTAATCACCATCATTTTCCAGTAGGCTGACAGCAGGCAGAGACAACTCCCAATGAGTCAGCCTCATGACTGACATGAACAAATATGGAAAATACAGGAGAAATTTCCATTTCAGTGCAAGAAATAGTTTGGGGAGAAGATTTCACAGCCAAAAAACAAGGATCATTAAAATATATATTTTATAAAATGACAACATTTACCTCTATTTTTAAACTTCTGCCCAACTGGGATTGAGAGATACATGCAACTCTGAATTTTTCCTGGATTTTCAATTATTTTTTGCACCACTGGGTATACTTCCTCAATCCAGAATGTCAACATCCAATGGGATGTTAAAATGACAAAGTACCGCACCCAAAGCATATTTTCAGTCTGATTGGGCCATTTCGTGAACCCTGATCCTGATAATAGACGGTCAGGTGCAATAATATATTTTCCTGTCTGGCAGCGTGCTCTAATCATACTGTCCTGTTGTAGCCTTAGGTAGGGATAATCTAAGCCTGCTTCATAGTGAGTGATAATGACCTCTATAGTGGTTGGTGAATTTCCTCCCTCACATCAGCCCGTTTTGTGCTTCCTGTCCATTCACACGACACTTAAACGTCCTGTTTTAAAGCAGACATGACAAGATTCGAGTTGATGGCTAAATACATGTGTGTATGCTTCATAATGCTTATTTTACCTTTGTTAAACACGATGGTGCGCCTGTTCACTGCAGGGCAAAGAGGGACCGCGTCTGAATCTCACAAGACCTGAAGCTTGGACTGGACAAACGACTGATCTTCATGCTGTGAAGAAAAAGTCTCCCCGGGCCACTGTGGTCATCATCAAGAGACGCTGTCAGGTGTGTGTATGCTTGAAGAGTGTGTATGTCAGGTCTTGCAAAACACGCGCACACACACACACACACACACACACACACACACACACACACACACACACACACAGACACACACATACACACACGTGTGTGCACTCTGGAGCATAGAACTACTCCCTTGCATGCAGATTTAGAAAACTGATGTCATAAAAAGTACATTATTACATTTTTATATTCTTAACTTTTTGTGGCGAAGCTGCTACTTCATAGAATTTAGAGCGGGCTGCAGAGAGACGCTTGCTGGTTAAGAATGGTGTGGTGCTGGGGCTGTGGGATTACATGTCACTGTGCTGAGTGGACTTTTATGTGAACTAAACTCTGCGTTATTTCCCCAAAGCCTTCTTGTCATCCCAGCTCTACTCAAAGTGCATTCTGCCATCCCTGATTCATGCAGAGGAATGGAGCAAAGCAAACGTCCGTCATTCACCGACATGGTAACGAAAGGTATAATATTCAGGAGATTCTATAGCGTACCCGAGCAATGCATAGACACGAGGAGGATTCTGACAAAATAACCATTTAGGGTTTACCGGACATCAAACGGAGGCCGAGGACATTTCTGTAATCAAAAATAGAAATTATCATAAGAAGCAAAATAACTATAAAAAAGATATTCATCGTCAAACTCGATCAAATTTGGGTGTCTGTGTTCTTGGAGGGCGGCGTGAGAATCAAACGTCTGTTTCGTCTCACAGGCAAAGAAACTAACAAACCTCCATCCCCTTCGATTTCTCTACTTATAAATAATCCATGCAGCACACTCCCTTTGCCAGAAACCCTTTGTTATCCAATGTTTATAGTGCTACCAGTATGCAAACCCTGAATGTCCACATATTAAATTATCAATGAAAAATATTCATATGTACAGTGTAGCTCAATAAAATGTCATTTCTCTTTAAATTCCATTTGCATGCAGTCAACTGCATAATATACAGGCAATACGTATGTTCACATGTTTCTTTGGCAGGCCAGAATCCAGCTGGACATGCATAGAGAGGTATGTACAATCAAAAAAAAAAAAAGGGGGTCCAAGTCACAGAGGAGGGTTTACCCTCACGTGACCTGGAGACAAAGTCAGTGTGCAAATGTTAAAGAAGCCGGTTATTATCTCGGACAAATGAGACCAGTGGTGTAACTGGATCCGACAGAGCTGGCCGCTCAAACACGAGCGTAACCTTTATGTGAGAATCGTTGGAGGATGCCATCAGTGTTAATCCAGAACTCGCCACACCACTGGGGGAGCTTGCTTCAGAGCCCGTCGTCCTTCTCCGAGTCTGGAGAGACGGGCCTGGAGACGGTGAAAATGTCCTGACGTTGGATTTTGGTTTTGGGGGTGGCGGCGGTGTGCGGCGGCGGCGGCGCCACGGTGGACGGCCGCCGCTTCTCCGACAGCAACTTGATAATCTCGGCCACCTGGTTCTCCAGGGCGCCCAGGCGGCCCCCCAGAGTCTGGATCTCCCCCCGGAGCTCCAGCCGGGTCTCGTGCAGCGCGGCCTGCAGCGCCTGCTCCGGGATGGGGCAGAAAGGGTGCGGCGACCCCGCCCCCCCGGGCAGAGGGCTGTGGAGGAGGGGCGTGACCGCCGCCGGGGTCCGCGCCTCCCCCGCCCGGTCGATGCGCTGCTCGCTCTTGGTGATGCCGCTGTCGCACGAGTCCGTCTTGCGCAGCGGGTTGTTGCTGGAGACCCCGCCTTCATCCCTGTCCCCGCCCCCTCCCGCCTCCTGACCTTTGCCCTCCTGCGACAGCATCTCCACCGAAACGGCCTTGGTGACATTGTTGTTGAGCCCCTCCTTCCTGGCCTCCGCAGAGGCCGTATTGTTCTTCAGGCGCAGCCAGGCGCTGGCTTTGACCGGCGGCTTGCTGAGCGCCGGGCTGGTGCTGACTTTGAGCCTGACGGCGGGCTCTCCGCCGCCGCCGCCCCCTCCCCCGCCGGCAGAACTGGGCTGCAGCTCCATGATGTCGCAGTTGTTCTGCTTGACGGGCGGCTCCCCGGGGTGGCTGTACGCCAGCGAGCTCTGCATGGGCGTGACCTGCGACACGGTGAGCACGCTGCTGCTGGGCGGCGCCCCGTTCTGCAGGGAGGCGGGCGGCCGCTGCAGGCTGAGCGGCAGCGAGTGCTGCAGGCTGGAGTGGCCCAGCTGCAGGCTGTGGGGGTGCAGGTGCTGGTGCTGCTCCACCTGCAGCTGGTTCTTCTCCAGGTCGGGCTGCGCGGTGGCGGCGGAGGCGGCGGCGCCCTGATTGCGGAGCTCCTTCTGCTGCTTGAACTTCTGGAACAGCTTGCGGACAGGGTGGTCCTGCGGGATGGTGAGCTGCACCTCGTTCTTCGCCCGCTGCCGCTCCTCTTCCTCCTTCTTCACCTCGCTGATCTTGCGGAAAATTATCTGGGGAGAAAGAAACGGAAATAAAAAACACGCCAGCCATCAGGTCAGTGTCAAGTCATATGAAATCTATGAATAATAATGTTCAATATGGCACTTGCACATCATCTATTATCATGTAAATGTGTTCTAACATGTCACATTCCATCTGCAGTGCTCTCAGGTAAAGAAGAGCTGGCTTCTGGAGATCCCTGTTAAATTATCCATCACTGTTCCTGCACCTCTCCCTGTATTTTTTTAGCTGAAGACTGGCGCCAGACTCTCTCCTGGCTCCTCTTACACATTAATTACATCGGGAATGACAGAAATCCCTGCCAGGCAGGCAGACAGCCATCGCAATAATTAAATGTTATCCTCGGTTAAAACGATAATGCTCCTGATATGTCGAGTCAATCTTTGAGTTAAAGATTTAAAGGTGAGGGGTTTTGCCCACCTCACTGCCCATCTCTAATTTACCTAACCGACCATCCATACGTGCCACCCTCCGCTCCGTCTCTCCTTCCTGCTCACCCACCCACCCGGGGCCAGTGTCTGCCTACAGGCAGCAGGGTACAAGCAGGGGGAGATGAGGCCTTCCCATCAATCACTGCAAATAGTCACAGCTACCGAGAGACCAAACCTGGAATTAAACTCACTGACAAGTACAGTTTGGTTTGATTATAAGGGGATGAGAAGGAATCACTGGTGGGTTTTTATTTTTCTACTTTGGAGGAAGAACAAAATGTCTTTGACGGGGAGAAATTAAGACAAGAACCTGTCACAACGGAGCTGAATATGGCTGATGTGATGGACTCTAACAGGGTGAACTCCCACAGACGACCAATCACTTATAATTAATTTTAGCAACTACACTCTGTCTTTATTATTTTGAACATATAGAGGAATTATTATTATTATTAAGGATATATAAGACATTTACAGTGAGTTTATTAAAAAGGAAAAAACATCTTAAAGCATCAAATCACTAAGGAGGTGATGAACTGATGCAAAGACATAAAATGTCAAAAAACCAATTCAAGCAACAGCATCAGTAGAAGTGAAAGTGCTGGAAAAAAGTTAATGCGTTAGTTAAATTGAAGATGCTGTTGTGTCAGTTGAAGTCGGGAAAGGTCGTGTTATTTAAAGTAAAAGCGCTGAAGGGATTCAAAGTGGTGGATGAACTGAAGCTGCTGAATGAGCCGATGTCACATATGAAGCAAAACTGCTAAATGAAGCTGGCGTGTCCGTTAAATAGTGCTGAATGGTTAAAGTAGGCATCACTGGAAATACATGTTTAGAAAGGAATCAACCTGTTATTTGGTATGAACTGATGTGTTGGGTGAATCTACAGTGTACACTGACAGGAATAATCATGTGAGCCCAACAAATTGGTCTATAACAGTCTAAACTTTTATCTAATGGTTTAATACAACATTGCATTTCAATGAGTGAAATAAGTTTTCGATCACTGAGCAACAAAAAAAGAATTCTGGCTCCCAGAGACTAGTCCTCTCACTCCTTTTCTAAACGTGTTGCCTGCACAAAGACACCGGTCAACAGAAATCAATCATTTAAGCCAATGAACGCCTGAATGAATCAGAGGATGAATCAGAGGATGATTGGTGGTCAGCTCTTTGGAATCAATCAGAAAAATTCAGACTATGAGCCCAGATGGATGGAGCCGTGTTCAGTGAGATCCTGGTTTATACCCCGTTGCTAGGTGATGGTGGGGCTCATTCTTTTAAAAGACGTGATTGGTCGATCATAAAAACTTGATAAAAGCAATGGGCATAGAAGGAACCTGAAATCTATCTATCTCTATGAAGGCTATGTCGTTATAAATAATAATTGATTTCAAAAAGAAGATCTCTGATTAATGTATTATAAGCCCTTAAAATGATCCCATAATGTATGAAAACTCAGGTCCACATGCACAGTACCACATGCTGATAGTTATATTTGTTTGGTTCTATTTATTTACCATGGTGATTTTTGCACTGCATGAATTTGATATTAACAAGGGATGGATTCAAATCTACCACAAACATGATTCCTGCACGATGTCATCTGCAGTGTTTAATTAACTCATAAAGTCTCCTAAGCTTCTTAAACATCATCAGCCTCCCTGCTCTTAAGAGATATCTGAAGAGCGAGGAATAACTTTTATATCACTAGGATTTAGTCTAACTTTGGGGGGAAATTCTGAGAGAACCTAAAATTATAGACCTTTTCTTGTCAGTGGGTGAAATTGCAAAATCATCAAGGGATCAAATAATAATTTCTCCACTTGAAGTGTAATTTGAAGTTGAAGTGTTGAAAGCTAAGGTGGCATTTACTCCAAACTAAATGACTTGGAGCGTGTTAACTGACTATGTTACCCTTTTCATTGAAGTGTTTAAATAATAGTGTAAAGGTCCTATATCATGCAAATAGACTCTTTACTGGATTAGTTTCACTCTAAATGAGGTCAAATGGTTTTGTCTCAATAATTGAGTTGAACTGTTGTGCTTTAAATTGCAAATATAACTTATTAGAGATTAGAGATATCAAAAGTTAAAAAAAAAACCCTGAAAAGTGCAGATAAGGGACCTTTACGTAGAAAATAACATGGTGAATGTATTGGATTATTTGACATACTGGACACATGTAAATTCGTCAGTTAAGTGAGCCTCATCTTTGCCTCCACTCACACAGGTTTAATAATCCAGCTTCTGTTTCATGTGAACAGTTTGTGTCCATTGTAGAAGTAATAAGGTCAGAAAGTGGCTGGTCCAAGAATACTGTGACATTCACATGACAGAACCAGTGAGAATAGCTGACATTTTTATGCAATCAAGACAAGTGCCCCCACAGGGATCTGTGGATATGTGAGGTTAGATTTTTCAAAAGCGATTCTGGAAATGGTCAAATATGTCTATCTTTTTTTTCTATTTCTAATCTATTTAGGACACCACTCAAAGTCTGCTGTTGCTCTGGAGCTTTTGATGCGTCACATCTGCATTATGAAACTTACATTAATCTGATTATTTCCTAGCTTCTTTTGTCTTCTTACCATAATAAACTGATGATCTGTGGGTTGTAAAATGGTTGGTCTGGGCAAAAAAATAGATTTCAGGTTCAATCTTCAGCTTTGGGAAACACTGAGGAACATTGTACACCGATTAATCATTTCAATCAGACCTGGAGTGAAATGAAGTCTCTCTGCTTCAGATGCATGAGAGGAAGATACTGAACTATCCCTTCTAAGTGTCACAGAAACTTAACTTTGAAAGCAAAACTCCCCCATCAGACTTTTACTTAATGGACCAACATGGCACACCAACAATCTCTCCTCCTGTTGGTTCCATTCCATTGTTAATATTTAATGTTTTCCCCCTTTCTGGCAGCACAAACCGGGACTTCTTCTCACGAACGACTGTCATCCTGTGACTTAAAGCGTTCATGCCAAGCTCAACCTCCACCAGGATCTGTGCCCCGCACAAAGCTGCGCTGCTGCACTGTTTCTCCAGCGAAAATAAATATTTTGTGATGCATTAGACACACTGTAATTCACACAGATCCATTACTGTAAAGACTTTGGCTGCCGGTCAGAGGTTATAAAAGACTAAAGAAAATTGTTTATCCCTGCAGTAATGGCTGGCAGCACCACGCGGCTCCGGGTTGAGTGGCTGATTCTCACAATCAGCCTAATTTCTGCTGACCTAATTATTCCATCCTTCTGCCTCCTTGACAGCCAGCGCTTGCGCTTGCGCGGCTCGTCCAAGGCCTGAAGTGGCCGTCCACCACGACGCGCGCGCGGCGAGAAGAAAAACAGCCTGCTTATGTCAGCGTCTGTTAAGTGAGGAGTCAAACGAGAAGGAAAAATAGATAAACGGCTGAGCAGCTGGCCTACCAGCACAGGGAAGATGCTTCCCATTTATGTGATTATTACAGAAGAACATAAAGAGGGTAATATGCTGCATTACAAAGCTCTGGTTTTGCCTTTAGAGGTATATTTGAAAGTTGAAGTAATGAATCAGATTATATAACCAGCACTGCTGTCGCCTGATTAAACTTCTCCTCATCGGTGTGCACAGACTGTGCCAGGTTAAAACCTCCTCAACCAGTGGTTTTGTGCCTGTTGTACCCTGAGCTGTGATTTGGAACAGCCTTTACTAATAAATGAACAGCTCTCACCTAAACGTGAGCTCAGGGCAGACAGAGACAAACCTGAGCTTCATGCACTTACTTTAATATTTAAGGAAAAATAATCTTATCAAACAAGAGTCTGTAGTCTCATGTGTCCTTGATGTAATATTTTAAGGAACCACTGCTGTTAATAATATTTTTTTTTTGGTTTAGTGGTGATATAAATGTTGATCTTTGTTTCCCAAACCTGAAGACTGAACCTAAAATGTCTTTTTTTGTTCAGGCCTACAGTCCACATCTCAAGGATCATCAGTTTACTGGTATAGAAGATTAAAAAAAATAGAAAATAATCAGAATTGAGAAGCTGGAACCAGAGAATTTGGACATTTTCTTTAAAATGACTCAAATCAATTAAACGGTTATTAAAATAGTTGATGATTGATGAAATAGCGAGCAGCTAATCAATTGATTGACTAATCGCTGCAGTTCTAAACAAATATTTTAGACCAATGATATGTCGGGATAAACTTTAGACAATCTATGATTAATGTAGTAAGTTGTGTGTGTGAGTTAAATTGAATCAATCCTTGTCAGGCACTAATAGAAAGGTACTAACTCAGGAATAAAACACCAACGGTCATCTTCACTATGTCCCAGAACTATTTGTGCCCAACTTTTTCTCTTTTTAAGAGTAAAGTATCCGTCCCTACAATCAGGCAGAATAATATTTATAATTGAGCATTTTACAAGTGTCAGTCCAACCCTGAGCTGATCTATTGGAGCAAACCCAGACAGAGAAAAACAGAGGAAAGAAGTTAGTTGACTTCTCAGGTCGCGTCTTCAGCGAGTAACTGAAGAAGCAATGTTATTGGAAGTAAAAGTGCTTGAAGGAGTTGAAGTCTCAGTCGGGCTGATTATGCTGAATGAGCATTTAAAGAGAAACTGTGCGGAGAAAGAAACGTGTCAGTTAAAGTGATCAATGTTGGAGTGTCAGTAGAAGGGAAGCAAACAGGAGCTGACTCACACTGTGTGTTGGGGTCAACGAGGGCAGCCCTGTAAAGGTCAACAAGGTGTTACAGCAGTCATAGACGGAATTAAATATCAAATACAACACAGAGCAAATGACAACATATTTTAACTAGTGGAAACTCAACTAAATGAATGATAATTGTTTCCTAAAAAATGGAGATTCAACCTAAAATCAGTTGACTATAATAGAAGTCATCTGCAGTTTGAATGAAATTAATGTCTTTCTGTGAATGAATTGCACTGACATGATAACAAGCAGTAAGTAAAGCCGTATATTAGCCTGTATATTAGTCCTTTCACCACTTCAGCATTCTATTAGTCGACAACTTCTGCCATAAAGTAGTCAACTATCGAATATTGGCTTAAGATATGAAAAACACAAGACAGAATGCAGCAACACACAGGTTAGAGATAATCTGAATAGAGCAGAGCACAGACAGAAATTCAAGCGACAAACAGAATCAAAGTCAAAGTCAAAGTCAATTTTATTGTCAATTTGTTCACATGTACTTGACATACAAAGGAATCGAAATTTCGTTTCTCACTATCCTATGCGTTTACATTTACAACAACATCAAAGTGCAGGTGCGCAAGACGAGACAATCCTAAACTACGGTACAACAACGGTAAAGCGCTAAACTAAAACTAGAAACCAACAAACATGTATGACAGGACAAGACATGAGTACCCCAAGACAAGACATAAGTAGTACGGAGTGGAGGGACAAGTTCAACAAGATAAAACAGACAAAACAAGACAGTACTGATTGTCCCAGTTATGTGCATTATGAGGTAGTTGTTGTAATGTAATGACTAGTGCAATAGCAATATATATATAAATATATATAAATATAAATATACAAGCAGCAAGTATGTGCAAATTTTTGCATGTGCAGAGTCAATTTAGGTGTGTGTGTGTGTGTGTGTGTGTGTGTGTGTGTGTATGTGTGGGTGGGTGGGTGAGTGGGGGGGGAACAGTCCAGTGACCTAGGTTTGGTTTGCCAGCCCGGTGCTCCTTCTGGCTGGGGCTGGGGGTGAGAGGGAGGAGGGGAGAGAGTTCAGCAGTCCCGTGGGTGGGGAGAAGAGAGAGTTCAGCAGTCTCACGGCCTGGTGGAAGAAACTGTTCGTGAGTCTGGTGGTGCGGGAGCGGAGGCTCCTGTACCTCTTTCCAGAGGGCAGGAGGCTGAACAGACTGTTTGCAGGGTGACTTCTATCGTTGGCAATTGAGATAGCTTTGCGGCTGAGGCGGGTGGTGTAAAGATCTTGCAGGGAGGGTAGTGGTACACAGATTATCCTTTCAGCTGTTCTCACGATGCGTTGCAGAGCGTTCCTGTTGTAGTCAGTGCAGCTCCCGCCCCACACGGTGATGCAGCCGGTCAGGATGCTTTCGATGGTTCCTCTGTAGAACGTGGTCATGATGGGTGGCGGGGCACTTGCCCGCTTCAGTTTACGCAGGAAGTAGAGACGCTAGAGAATAGAGCATGTGTTCAATTTTCAAAATAAAACACACTTTTTTCCATGTCATTTATCTCCATGGATCTTTCTGTGTTTTCTTCTTCCTCCTTTCTGTGAAAGTTCTCGTCTGTCTCTAAACGTTTGGACATGAAGCATCACACTCCTTTTGCCGTGAGGCCACAGCCCTGTTTGCATATCCACAGGACTCTCTGATCAAATGCAGCCTGTGAAGATAACTGAACTGTCAGCATGAATATTCAACTACTGATTCGATAGTCGACATTCAGAGCACCTCCTCTAAAAGTCGTACTGCAGGTTCACCAAAAAACAAGCGACACAGCCTTGATCACAGTCACAAACACGTGTGCATCATAGTGGAAACAGCAGGTGTGTGACAGATCGCTCCTGCAGGTGTTTGTCAGACGTTGGTCGGTTGAGTGAAACCGCACATTGACATTCTGCATGTGATCACGCAGCGTTGTGCAGCAGCGTAGCACATCACCTTCCCACAGGTCCCCTCCCCTGTGTCGATTTGTTCACCGCGTGTTTGCTCCTTTTATAGTTCGTCGCTTCCTCCTGAGAGCCCCGCATGCAAATCTGTGCATATGCTAATGAGGAGATGAATAGAGCCTGGAGGAGATCAGCTGCCCCCAACAGGAAGCCGAGGCCATCGGAACACAACGCGCACACACACACACACACACACACACACACACACACACACACACACACACACACACACACACACACACACACACACACACACACACACACACACACACACACACACACACACACACACACACACACACACGCACAAAAAGCCCACACAAGCCTCACGGAGAATCTATACACTCGACAGTCATTCGGTTATTTTAGCATCCTCAGCTAAAATCCTCCTCCCACTTCATGTTTTTTGGATTTTCCTCACTCGGGTTTTGCATCACATATTCACATCACTTTGCCTCCGCAGCTCAGTTTGTGGAACACAGCCATAAATCTTTGAGAGTTTACATCTTATTCGCACAATAATCACTTTGACATTTTTATGGTGGAACTTTTTTGTTTTCTTCTCCTGGATTTTATGTAAAGTTTTGATTCCTAAGAGGATATATATTTGAAAAAAAACCCTCTAAATATGGATTTATATTAGGTTATGTTAGTGAGCCTCTCCTCTGATTGGCTGATTTGAATGGCTGTGAAGGGGGGTAAATATATTATTTGGCTTTATTTCTGAACATTGTTCGGATTAAAAATGGCTGCCCTCTTCCTCCTCCTCCTCCTCCTCCTCCTCCTCCTCCTCCGGAAACTAAAAGAACAAAGCCTAAAACATCTTAATTTGTCCAGACCAACAGTCCACAACCCAAAGATCACCAGTTTACTATTATAGAAGACTAAAGAAACCAGAATTTGGACATTTACTTGACTCAAATCGATCTGTTGATGCTCTCTACTTTAGTTTGAATCTGAAGTATGAAGTGGACATTACATGAAGCAGTCTGTGGCCTAATGAATACAGAAGATCTTTATTTAAGAGGGCTCCTTGACTGCTGTGTTTCCTTCATGTGCTGCAGACACAAACAAAGCTTGATGATGATGAGATATTGTGGGCCACACTGGTTTTTCATGTAAGCCTTTAAACATCAGCAACAAAAGTCATTACATTCTCACGGCAAATAGTCTGCCATAGACACGGATTCCTCAGCACGCACCGGTTTGTATCACCAGCAATAATGAGTTCCTGCACCGTGGGACGGCTCGTCTGCAGCGTGTGAGATGAGCGGGGTGGTTCTAATCCAGAGAAAGAATACCGAACAGGTCCTATTCTGAGGAAGGAGGGAAGCACGAGGCTCTAAACTCTAAACATAACGCAGTGAAGTCTATTTCAAGCTTCAGAGCTCTTGTTATAAAGATAGATCAGATAAAAACTCCAAGCGCCGATAACGCTTCCCCCAGAACAAATGCAACGTTATGTTTACGTGCTGCCCCGCCGTTCATCAGCCTGTTTAAATATTAAAGATGAGCAGGAGGAGAGACTCAGGGTTTATTTCTGGTTTCAGCGAGACGCTGCTCACACTGAGTAATGTTTTCATTTCAGCCAGACCGTGCTATTCTGACTGGAGGGGGGTGGCGAATAAACAGAAAACATTACACACTGTAAATCTGGGCCCAACAGAAAGAATGTGGGGGTATTACATGCTATTAAGGAGTGCATGCATTATTTGTTTTGTCTGTTAAGTGCTACACGGCACGCTGGGATTTGTCAGTATTTATTCTGATTACATTCCGCTAATGAAGCTGATTTGTATTTCAAATGAAAAAAAAGAGACACACTGTGCTGTGGATATAAATGTACAAAACAGAACAGACAGCAGGAGGCACAGAGACAGAGAGAATGGAAAATGTTAATGAAAGGAGAGGGGAAGGAGAGAAACAGAGATTCTATGTTAGTAAAGTGATCAATGTCCTGAAGAAACAGGAAAAAACATGATGAAATGAGGATGTGATGAGGTGGAAAGTCCATTTCCTGAGTTTCCCTCAGTGACCTGCAGGTCACCTCACACCTCCTCAGTGTGGACCATGGTAGTTAGATGGAAAAAAAACAACAACCCGTGGCTTTTGGACAATATCAAATGCGGCTCATGAGGAATGTGCCGCGCAGCATTGTGGGTAACGACTTCCCCCAGCCGTCGCCGCTGAATATTTTTTATTTGGATGTTTCCTCAGCTGATGTCAGCCCCCTTCCATCACGCCCTCAGACTCAGACTCCGCCGTCGGAGGAAGGAATCGCGCTCTCTCTCTTTCCCTTTTTACTGCTGATGGTTTGTTGTCGCCGCGGAGCTGCCGCGCGCCCGCTCCATCTCCCACATTCATCACTGTAATTGTCGGCAGGAAGCAGCTGCGTGTGTGTGTGCGTGTGTGTGTGAACGTGGCGAGGGGGAAGCGGCGCGGCGGCGTGCAGGGATGACGGAGGGGCCCATTAGAGCGGAGCGTGACTTGTTTGTATAACAGGTCACGTTCAGATAAACCGGCCAACGACCAGAGAGAAGAACCTGAGACGCACTTAACCCTCATCAAGGAGGCAGATCAGCTACTGCTACAACACCACAGCACAGTACTCACTCATTTATTATCTAACTAGTAGTATCATATTAGTGAGAATATTTAATAAGGTCACCCAAGAACATTTTAGAACAGTTACACCTCATTTGTATATTGTGTGGAATGAACATATAGGAAATTTATTATGTGGTGGTTTAAATTAGAAGCCATGGCAAATATTAACTCAGTGATTAGTTCCATCTGTTAAAACTTCAGTAAAACTCAATTAGATCTGCAGCATAGTGCTGTTTTTATAAAGCACTAATTAAAGCAGCATTGAAATCATTAGGGACAATCTGACGTCATTCATGTTGAAGTTATGAAAACTGTTGAAATACAGTGTGATATGACAAAGGATGAGTGAGGAAATTAAGATCTAAATCCATCTGTTACCACGTGAAACCTGTTTTTTCAAACTCACTCAACTTTGGCCTTCAAGAACAAACTTTTAATTTTATCACATAAAATAACAGTAAAAAGTTAGAAATCTATGTCTGTGTCAAACAGGTAAAACTCAGCGCTCAAAATCTGCTGCTGCAGTTCATGCATCTGTATCAACTATACTGCATAAGGTCAATTCAACTAGTGCTTATTTAACACATTTAAGACATTTTATCTCAATTTTTTAACAGCTAATCATTATGAAAACAACTGTTTGTATTTTTACCTTTGAATTTACTAGGCACAACATTTGGATGGCACATTTCTACCAATTCTTTTTCTGTGCCTTATGATATTTTGGACAACCAGATTTTAATTTCTCTGATTTATAGTTTAACATTTCTAACATTTCAGGTCCCCTGACTAAAGACAAGCATATAAATAAGCAACGCTTTCTACATAAAGTTCATTGAAGTTAAAGTCGATGAGAGTAAAATAATAGAAAATAAATAAATAAAGCAGAAATGAGGGGTCACACACTGAAAAGTCATGAAGCTTCAGACGGAAGAACAGAATGTGAAATAGAGTGTGTGATGTTATTACACGCTGCTAAATACAGACAATCAGGGAGGGAGAAATCTTTTGATGAATTTGATATTTTCCTTCATTTTCTCTTTTCATTTTACTTCAGCATCAAATCGAATTAGGTAAAATAAAAAATGTGAACAACAAACCCTGCGTTGCAGGCAGAAACCTTATTTGTCATGTTCATGGAGTGATTCACATGATCCATTAAGACAGAGAAAACTGAATTGTCTGATTATCATATGCGGCGCTGTTATGTGAGAAGCGTTTTGATCAAATCAAGGCAATTGAATCTTTGAAGTCAAGTGTTGACAAGAACAGCTAAAAAGTTGAGTTTTTCCCGCTTTTAACAGAATGTTGGAGTCGGTCGAGTCAGCAGAGGAACGCTGGGGACTACAGTGATTTATTGATAAGGAGTTTTTAGCTCAAAGCTGCAGAGGAGGACAGAACTTTACTGTCTCAACGGTTCGGGGCCACGAGGAGATTCTGATTTAAGCTCAGCCAAGGTCACTTAGTGTCTGCTGCAGCTTTGCATAGAAAGGTTGCAATTGGCTTTAAGTTCTGTTTCTTTAATCAATAATCAATGTATATGAGTTAATGTGAATGGTGTAATTACATTAAAAAGCTAAAAGAAAACAAGACAATACCATCAGGTTTGTGGATCAGGATAAAGCGGTGAGGAAATAACAAGAAAGGTGTTGAATGAAGGCAGGACATTAAGTCTAAAAGCTACTTCTACTTCCTGATGGCTCACAAATGCTCACAAACACAATTGTATCTTGAGTTTTTTTCACGGTGTATTTTGGATCAGATTTGCTCTCTCCGCCATGTACAGTTGTGTTAAAGAAGTTGACATTCTGAACGTACTGAACCACACATGCCAGAACCACAGGTATCACCCCAAAGAACTGCGAAATAACAACTTCAATTACAGAAAATAATAGAGCAGCAGGTGAAGGCGGTGACTCGTCCTGTGAAATCTGCAGGTCACTTCCAGCTAATTAAATCAAAGGTCGCTGCAGTGCATGCTGGGCGTCCGCCGTACAGCTGCAATTAAGGTGCGAGCGCTCGTCTTTCTCCCATCATGCTCATTACGGAGGAGATGAGAATAAAAAAGCTGTGTTAATTCACCTCCGACTGCAGACTCTGATGTAAAGAGAATGCATGTGATTGCAGCAGTGCGACGGCATAAGACCGAAGCCAAAGCCGACACAGCAGAACCCTGCAGCCTCACACGCTGCAAACAGCAGCTGCAGCAGACATCCAGCAGCCAGCAAGACCGACGGAAAGCATGGAAAGTCCAGCTGCAGCAGAGCATTAGAAACTGATTCCATTTAGCCATAAAGTAGTCAACTGTTAAGATATGACCTTTCCCATAATGAATCTTCTCCATGTCGTTATAAGTTGGTCAAAGTGTCTGATAGTATATTAACGAATTAACACAGATTAAAACATTTAAAAACAAGCGACCAAGACAAGGAGAAACACACTAACACACTTTTTTATAGAGTGAATTCATCAAGCTGAACAGAGCAGATCAAACCAGACACACACACACACGCACGCACGCACGCACACACACACACACACACACACACACACACACACACACACACACACACACACACACACACACACACACACACACACACACACACACACACACACACACACACACACACACACACACACACACACACCAAGAGAAAGGTGCTCTTGGTGCTGATGCTGAACAAACTGAACAACTCCCAGCAACAATGTATTGATCATTGATTACTAACTTGATCATTTTGGGTAAAGTAACATGTTTTCTCTGGTCTGAACGTGTGATGAGTTGGTAAACTTATACATCCAAGTGGGAAAAAAAGGCTTTTCTTAAACCATCGTGGTCTCCTGGATCCCATCTGCCAAAATATCTAGAATGCATCAAACTTCAGATCAGGCCTCTATTCAATCTCCTGCTAAATGCTAAAAAGTCATCTATTTCCCAGCATGCAAAGTGCTCCTGGCTACTGTGGCATGTTCCCCAAACACACTTTTCCGGAACTTGTTTGTTACCGGAAAGTGGGAGCGTAGAAAAACCTGAGGGACGGCGTTGGTGTGGAGAATTTAATCCAGGAATCCAGAGGAAAAAATGTCTGTGTGCCGGCACGAGGATATGTGTGTGTGTGTTTGTGTGTGTGTGTGCACCCTCTCAATCCTGCACTTGATTAAATTCTCTTTAAGTTGCAGTTTTTTGTTACACACACACACACACACACACACACACACACACACACACACACCAGCAGCAGCAGCAGCAGTCAGAATGATGGATAGACACTGGATTGGCTCTCACAACAATAGCAGCCTGAATAAACGGATCCAAACCGCAGGCTCGTGAGCTGAATCTATCGAGTGTGAGCTACATCAATGAGAAAATGAAAAAAAAAAAAAGCCATAAGCGTGTTGGGAAGCGGCGGCGGAGGAGGAACGTTACAGCTCTGTTGTGGCAGACAACAGAGCTGCTGGTATCATGAAGCTCCTAAAAATAGAAAGTGGGAGAGAGACTGCTGGGCAGGAAACAAGAGATCAAACATTTACTGATTTAAGGGAGACGAAAGGACTTAGATCGTCCTATTCTAGACACACAGCGTTAGTGATTGTTAGAGGTAAACTGTTCGCTGAACCCCTTATACACTGACAATAGTCAATACTTCAAAACTAACAGAACACATTAAACTTCTTTTACCACAATACAAAAATACATATAGAGACACACTGGGAGGGAGAATAGACAAAAGTAAAGCCGAAACAATAGAATGACGCAAATATAAAAGTTGCAGCATGTCCTAAAGACTCTACACACGAGGTGTTTAAGGCATCCTGGTAACTCAGAGCTCCTGCCACTGGTCTGTGTGAGGTGTTTAGGGGACAGGTGCCGTTCTCTCCATGCAAATTATCATATTAAGAAATTATCTTTTTTCTCCTGCTTCCTTCATTGCCCCACACTGAGGCTGGCACAGTCTGCCTGCCATTTTGTTGCTGAGGAGGTAGTTTACAGGAGGTTTATGGAGCTTTTTTTTTTTTTTTTTCCTCTGAAAACAGCTGCTGTATGATTGAGCCAAAACAGTAAAGTGGCAGCCAGGCAGTTAAACAAAGAGCTGAGACTCACTGGAAAGCTCCATAAAGCCAAGATAATCAGCTGTGGATGCACACGGACAGATCAGACACTGACGGTAGATGCAAATATGAGCTCTACCTGCTTCATGATGAGTGGTAAAAACGCTTCTTTACATACAGTACAGTACAGTATACACAGCATACACAGTGCTGTGTGGTTTCAGGAACTTTAGCAGCTTAGACTTTCATCCATTGCGTATCATATCATCAGAGGAATCTGATCGGTCATAAAAAAGCACCTTCAGGGATCATCAGGGATTATATCTGAGAAGCCTTAATCCTTTAGAACTGTGGCAACTTCTTCAAGATGCAGGAAGCAGCGACCTGCCGGGAACTATGGGTAATTGGTGTATCCCCGCTTTACCTTTAGTGTCAACAACTGCTGCACAGATCCGTGCTGCATACTGTACATTATGCACGGGATCCTTGTTTTTGTGGCCCGCGTGGCACATTTTCCAGCCTGTCATCTCCCTGCATCCCACACACACACAGACACACACACACACACACACTCAGGGGAGATGTGAGCAAACACAGCACTTGTGTTTTCTGTCTGTGTGAGTAAACAGCAGCAGTGCAGACACAGCACAGGGCGTCAGATACAAGTCATTATTTTTATGTTTCTATATTTGTGAAGCAGCTGATGACGGTGGGATATCTTCCCATGTATGAGTCTAAATTTAAACTGCATAGTCTCCCCTTGTGTTCAGTAAAGATTTAGATTAGTGTTTTTTTTCAGAAAATCTCACACACTGAATCAAACTGACAATTAAATACCAACAACCTTTTTTTCAATATTATATTAGTTCAAGGGGCAGATTTGAATTCTAGTAAAATAGCCCGTTCAGGGTGAAAAACTGAACAACCCTGGTATGTGTGTAATTGTACCTTCTCAATAAGCTGCATCATGCCAACTCTTAAATTGATAACCAACTAATTTAACAAAAAAACACATGCAAACTCTCCTTAAAGCTTAGTTAATGGATTTGAGTCATTTTTAAGAACAAAATATCCAAATTCTCTGGTTATTTTCTGGTTTCTTTAGTCTTCTATAATAGTAAACTGATGATCTTTGGGTCGTGGACACAATAATACATTTTAGGTTAAATCTAAAGCTTTGGGAAACAGTGATTGACATTTTACACTATTCTATGAACCAAAACACCAATGGATTCATTGTTTCAGTAATCAATCAACTAACCAACTATCAAAATGGTCCTTGCAGCTCATCTCTTGACTTCTAATTCCTCAACGATTTTTGGCACAAAGAGAACAAATCATCAACCACCTCAGATGCTGCGACTATCACTTAGTGAATTGATTTGGCACTTACAGTAAAGTATTGACACATCCATGTGCGCACACACACACACACACACACACACACACACACACACACATACGCGCCTTCACACGTCCACTCCCTTTAAGAGCATGTTAGCTTTTCCTCATCCCCGGCTTTTCTCGACCAGCCCACAGAGTAAAGCCTCCCTGGTCTTTCTTTAATGCAGCTCCGTCTTCTCCAGGGAGACGGACACATGGAGGAATAAATGGGTAACGTTCTCCTCCTAACTCCAACAATTCATTATTTACCAGACAGGGGAGGGGAGGAGGAAACCAGTCTGCACACATGGATGACTTATTCTCCTCTCTGCCGCACCTCATCCCTGAAGCTCAACACACACACACACACACACACACACACACACACACACACGCACACACACTGATGTATTCACGCACATGTGAGCACACAGAATCTCCCCTACAGGCTCATATAAGCCGCTGATATGCCTGAAAAGCTCACATTCATTTGGACACATGCCGCAGCACTTACACTGACACCATGTGTACTGCATGCACCCGGGTTTTTCCAATTTGAATCTGATTAGGCGGCCGAGGCAAGCGACTCCTTTATTGGAATTTATTCAAACATATGATCCCTGTGACGTCTTTCCGTGTATGTACAAATTATACAGAGCAGCAGGAAAATGAAATGATGGGAGTGTTTGTTGCGGAATCCCGGACAATGGAGCGGAGCGGCGCTGCTTATCGTGAGAAGTTAACAGGCTAAATCACTCGATTGATTCCAATCCGGCTGCTCAGTCGTGTGTTTCGGCTGCTGGAGACGAGTCTGAAGGCAAAGCGCTGCAGAAAACACGCGGGATGTGAGGAGCGCCTGCAGCAGCCAGGTCATAGCAAAATATATTCATGGGTGAAAAAATGCAGGATTTCACCAAAATCAATCATTTATTTTATGAATTAAAGCGGCTATAATGAATATTTGTTTTTCTAATAGCTGTGTTAAAATGGACCATCATATTTTGATTTAATCAGATTAATAGAATTATAGCTTCTTATATAGCCACCTCAATCAGAGAAAACTAATCTGGGCGACTTATCATGTCGATCTTATAAAAAGGAAAATACTAACCATGCATGAATTTCTGGGGACAATTGAATGAATGAATAGCTCCTCCTCTGTTATATTTTTAGCAGTGTAGACAAGTATTAAAAGGCGGAACCACTTTTCTCATGTCAATAAAATTATACTCCAATCAAATGCTTGCGGCATGTACACATATTTGACATCACTTTGTTTTAAGTGGAGTCTGTAATCAGAATGAATTAAGTCAGATTGAACGCTGCGTTAGAAACAGTTTGAGCTCAGTGTGTATGTGGCTGGCTGAGAGCAGAAACGGGTACATTGACCTAATATTCACCAGGTGGACAGAAACGCTTCATAATAAATGATAAGGTTGCTGTGTAACGTGCTGAATGTGGGAATACATAGCTGCTGATGATATGAAGGTAAATTCAGTTCATGCTGCAAAACAAGCAAAAATGGAAAATATTTACTGCTTCAGTTTCTCAAATGTGCAGATTTGACACAGTATGAGTGGAACATATTGTGTGTTGGGACTGTAACCATATAGATAATATAGAAGCCAGCTTTTGCAGACACGCGTTTATTCATTAGTGAAACTCTGACGTGCTCAGAAACACCCGACACTGACAACAAAGCAGCACGCACAAAGAAAAGAAAAAGGCACCAGGAACAAATCGGTGCTAGCTTTACATAATTTACAGTCATTTAACAGTGTTGAAACATTATGAGAACTTTTGAAGGTTCAACAAAATGATACACAAATGGAATGTTTTCTAACAGATGATCGTCAAGTGTAACGTGAAGCCAGAATCAGAACTTTCTTCACTTAATAAAACTCCACTTCCAAACAGCAAAACACTCAGGAACACAATAATGTGCATCACTTGGTCTTTGGGTGCTGCTCGTTCAGGGTGCAGCATCGGATTTAGGTCAGGCATTTATTATTTAACCAACTTACCAACAACACAGTTTGGGTGTGAACTAAATATTTATACCAAGGCACTGTTTTTTTTTAATCAAAACAGTGCATCTTTAAATCTGATATTTGTGGGCACAAGGAGAACTGGCTGAAATCACCTAAGCAAAGAGCCACAAATTGACATTATTGTTCTTTACACATTTTTTTAAACATCCTGTATTGGAAGTGAAGATCTGTCTTTAGCTCCTTTACCATTAAGTGAATCCGCCGGCAGCTACATCCTTAACTTCTATTCCTGGCCGTGAAATGCCGGGGTTAACCCGTCTACATTAAACAATCCCTCAGCCTCCTTCACACTGCACCACGGCGATAACCATCAACTACAAGACCCCTGGGCTTGGGATTAATATAGAATGTCCCAGGATGCTTTTAGCTCAGGGCGAAGTGTAATAGATGGAAGAAAATAGAATGGAAAGATGGTAAACCACATCAATTTTGAATGATGTCACAATACCTAGAGTCTACCAATGTGTGAGCTAGATATTAGCAGAGGTAGAATGTTAGAAGAATAAGACTCGCTGTAGCCTCAGAGAACACAGATGGTTTCTCTGAGAAAAACAAGTCAATTAAATCAGTAAACCCGGTGTAAGCCTGCATCAGAGGGCACGTTTAACCTCAGCACAAACACCGGTGGAAAAAACCATAGCATCATAAACAACATACTGTATGCTCTCTTTAATTAGGGTCAAATGTAAAAAAAAGTTTATTTTCCCTTTCAGGAAAAAAGTGCATATTCATTTTTTCTCTAATTTACATTGATCTGATTAGTTTCATTTTACAAAGTGTTCTTTGTTTAATTCAAGTAGAAGCTACTGATATGAAAACACCTTGAAATGTATCTCATGGCCTCAATCTATAAATTCTGACCAGAAAATATGTCTTTTCTACCCGTCTTCTTGATTTTAAGTTGAGACACTACTGGAGTTTTTCATTTTAACCATCACCAAGAAACTTTACTTCCTGATTTATTCCATGTTTTTTGTCATTCTATTTTGTGTTTTTTTCTATTGTTTTTTGTAATTTTTTAAACTGTGTGTTTTTTAGTTTAATTTTTATGTTTCAATGTAAATCACATTATGTTGCCCTGTGTATTAAATGCACTTTATAAATGAGGCTGGCCTTTTTTTTATTAAAAAAAAAAACATTTTATCTATATTTTAGTAGAAAATTTGATTTTTATAACTGAATAAAACCCTGAATAAAAGCCTTCAGCATATATTTCGGGTTAAAACCGTAGAGTTTAGTATCTGTCTTTGTCATTCTGAGAATGAACCTTTGTCATTCTGAGAATGACAAAGGTTAGCTTTAAACCCTCTTTTGCACGTTCACATTGATAAATACAAAGGATATGACATTGTTTGGATGTGACGGAGCAAATGAGCTTCACACCGAGACCTGCTGACGTGGAGACGACAACTCTATAAACCGTCAGCACTCACTTTACACGCATTAGACTAATGCAGCGTTCGCTCCGCACGCCGTACACCTGCGTCTCCACTCACACATCAAAGCTGCCTCTGCGCGTGTGAACTGTTCAAAGACACAATCCAAGAGATGACGCCTGAAAGCATCAGCGATCCGCGTCTGCCTGAAAGACGCGAAACGGGATAAACATCCGCACATCCTGGAGTGTGTGGGGAGAGATGGGACAGGGCGACGGGGGAAGAGAAGCAGAATGAGAGGGGACACAAACCACGGCAACTTCACGATCACTGATTACAAGTCAGACACACTCAGCCTTATATGTCACTCTGGGACCTAATGAGTTAAGCTCAGACATAAAGCCTCATAAGGAAGAGTCTGGGGCATCCAAAGTGTCACTGTGGGTCCTTATGGGTCAGAGAAGCTGCTCCAACGCACAACAGAATGTTGCTTCACAGACATGTTGCCTCATCTATTCCCCGCCGTGGTTACTGCCGCTGAGATGAATAACCCAACAGAGGCTGGTAGAGCCCGCGGGCCTGCAGGCTGTAGCCCTGGAGTGTGTTCCTCTCAGGATACAAACTGTCCCTGAAACCCGGCTCGGCGTGGGAAGATCCCTCAGATGCTTTTAAACGGCACAAAAACACTCACAAGCCCTGTTTGCTTGTTTTCTTCCAGCTTCTGAGACGCGGTGGGAACAAAGACAAAACCCAGCGAGTCGGCTGCAGCCAGCTCCTCGTGGTGTGGAGTCAGATCAGTTTGTCTGTTGGCTGCGCTGCTCGTCTCTTTGGCAGCACATGAAATCAGAATCAGCGATGGAGCCAAGTGGAGAAATGATCTGGGTTTGAAGATGGAGTTTACTGACTCCAAAGGAGTTACTTCGAATATATATATTTTTGCACAAATTGACACAAAAGTACAGGACAATGTACTCCATGAGATGAGTGTACATAAAATTAATGGTCATGGACTTGTTGCCCTGTAGGTGGATTCTCCATGCACAGTAAACAACATGTAGAGATGACTTTCAAACAGCAGAAAAACTCCGGTAGCCAGGTTTTATTTTGCAGTGAAGAGAATAAGAAATACTAATAGTTTCTACCCCTTATGCAGCAGTGAAATTAGATTTTCCTTCTCATGTGTTTACTTTCAACACCAATAAGTGAGAGAACAATCTCACTTGTAATGATGCATTATGCTTTGCTCGGGTTTTTCCTCTGTGAGAAAGGTTATAACATTTTCACAAAATCATGTGCTGATTAAGACTGTTTCATTTTAGTCTGTAAAATTGAATAAACTATGTTATCAACTGCCCCACGATTGGCTGGCGACCATCTGGGGTGTATCCCTGCCTCTCGCCATAAATGCGCTGGGATAGGCTCCAGCAGACCCCTGCGACCCTGAAAAGGAATAAGCGGGATAGAAAATGGATGGATGGATGGATGTTATCAACTGGATATGAGGTGGATGACTGACGTGAACAGTTAAAGTGCTGTTAGCTAAAAAAAGGAAAGGCTGCAGAGCTGCAGGTTATATGTGGTGTATCAACTATTTAAATAACCAGATCAAATCATTTAAAGGCACACTGGTGCACACAGACAGCATTTTATTTTACCATTGTTTTACCATGAAACTATGCTTCAGATTAGTCTTTTTATCCAGTTTGTAATCCTTACCAACCAGGGTTTAGTATTGAGGTGACATTTTGTTTCCATCCATTCAGTCCACATGAGCAGCAGCAGCAACTTTCACCCTACAGAATATTCTAAAAACATCTGGTATTCATTGTGAAAATAAAACCAGGTCTGTCGTCCTTAAGGTTCAGTCTGGTCAGCACTGACGTTTCCATCAAATCATGTTAATGCTCATAGCTGTGGTGCTGCCTTCCTCCATGCTCCTGGCTGTGTCTCTGTGTTTTATGATGTATTAGTTAGTGTGACAGGTATGACAGCTACTGCAGATCAGCTGGTTTAACGCTTTTTAAGATCAAAGAATAGTTGAGTTTACTTACTCTTGCAAATATTATGTTGCAAATTCTTAAATATGAGCAGACTAAACCTTTTATAGTGGATTTCTTTGGATTTTACATTCTTGAGCACTGCACGGATGACAGTAATTTTATTTAATGTGAATATAAAAAAGTAAAGATAACAGCTGTGTGTGACAGGAACCAACATTTTAGTCTGAATCAAGTCCTCAGTTTTCCTGCTGCACTTCTTACACTGCAAAGAATGAACTATTATCTGGTAAAAATATCTTATTTGTGGTACAATTAACCCAACAATGCGTAGAATTATCTTATCCCATTGCCAGATAATGTTGCTTATTTCAATTTCATCCATCTTCTCAAAACATGATTAAATCTAAATAATATGACATAAAAAGACAGCAGGATTATAAATGATCAAACATTTTAAACTTAATTCCTTAGAATGACCAAAGATACCAATAACAAAGATTAAATTGATTAAAATAAAAAACAAATCATTTCATTTCATTCATTTTTGCTGTGTAATTGGTGGATAATTGGTTAAAGACACTGCCAGCTCGTACTATAGATTGATATGGAGAGATGGAATAGGGAACTTCTTGTTGGTTTATATTTAAGATCATAGTGACTCTTTTAAACTATGATATATTAAATCATATATAATATTTATTCCTATTATTTTTGATGGACTCTGTATTTTCTTTATTGTAAACTGCTGTTTATTTTGACCATAGCAACCTGTCTGTAAAATCTCCAAATGGCCAATAAAAGGAGTCAAGCATCAATAAACATCAGCACACATTTATTATCTGAGTTTACTTGCAGCCTGTTTGTTAGAGTTGGCTGTGAATCAGTCAGTGTCGAGCTGCCACTTTACGACATTAACAACCGTTTGTCCCTGATACACATTTTATTACCGCCATGAGTGTTAATGAAATTTTACAAAACAACCACAAGTCTGTGTGGAGACAGCAGGTAAGCAACAGCTGCTGCATCATCATCTGCATATATATATGCATATATATATGCAGATGATGGAAAGTGCAGAGTTTGACACTAGAATGCTGTTTTCATGCTTATGTTTATACTATGTTGTGTAGGAGTTTAATGGGAATCTGAACAGTAGAGGTGACAAACTGAATCAGTATTTGGAATCAGTATTGGAAACAGGAATTGCCAGGATACTTAATTGAACACTTGAAATGAAATATTTTTTCTGAATTACAGAATCTTGAATGTGGAAGGATTTTGTAGTAATTATACTTACCATATCAGACACACACTACTGTTCCTGAGTATATATAATGTTCTATGTCTATGAGTAAAAATATGTCTACTTCCAGATCAGTTTGTCTGTAAATGCAAAATAAACCTCATCACTATAAATGAATTATAGCGTGTTGTTGAGTTGTTTTTTTCATTAGCCATGTTCATTATTAAGGTTTAGGGACAAGGTAAATGTTTTTTTTTAAATTAAACATATTCAGCAGTTTACAGTGTATCTCCATTACTCTCAACCTAGTTCACTGTGAGACTGACTGCACTTATATGTGCTGTAGTTGATGTTTAGTTGAGTATAATGTACACTTCAGCCATGTGCATAATCGAATAAATACGATTAAACCTCTCTTGCTGTCCAGGTAATCTAAATGTGTGTTGGGTGGTGTTGAGGAAAATCATTACTTCATGAACTGATTATGTTGCACGTGGGCCGGATGCTCTCTGTTCTGAAACAGCAGTTTCCAACTGATCTCGCCTCGGGACACGTTTATTTTTAAGTTTTTTTTATTCAGCCTTCGTGGAGCAAAAACTGCTGCAGTCAACAGACGAGCATGGTGAGGGTCAACAGCAGCGTCTGTCTGGAGGCCTTCAGCGTTTTTTATTATATTATCACCCACTCTTTCAGAATTATGGACAGCTCAACAAGGAGATAATCAAAGAGATTCAGAGTAGAAATATGAGATAAAAAGCTAATTAAAACATGATTAAAATCAAGAAGAAAAACTGAAATACACAAAATTATCTGCCAATGGAATAAAACATTTCAAAATAATTCTACTCAACATTGGACTTATTGTGCCAACAATATAGATATATATATATATATTTTTTCATACAAACTATACAAAAGTAATACCATGCAGTTTGAAAGATTCCTAAATGTAATTGTGCCACACAGAGGGTAGAAAGAAAATAAAGAGAGCGGGACACAGAGAGAATTATAATGAGAACAAGTTGTAGAGAGGAAGCAAAGTGCTCAGGGAGGCAGATTAGAAAACAGCCGTTATTGTAGCAGTGACAGG
Organism: Eupleurogrammus muticus; assembly: GCA_036785175.1. Lineage (NCBI taxonomy): Eukaryota > Metazoa > Chordata > Actinopteri > Scombriformes > Trichiuridae > Eupleurogrammus > Eupleurogrammus muticus. The sequence continues at coordinate 9,489,627 of JAYKQN010000012.1, read as the reverse complement.
CCGAGCGCACGCCGACGCACGCTCAGAGTCTCGAGGCCACGTCTGAGCTCCTGCTGGAACTTATTTATCTCTACAGCAGCTGTCACGCATCCCGGCAACAAAAGAGTGAACAAAAGGAGAGGAGAACGAGCGGCGCCACGACGCCGTTTCTGGTTTAGTGTATTCATGAGTCGGGTCAGATAGATTCATGCTGCGCAAAGCATGGGGGGGGGAGAAAGTTTTGCTCAGTTTAGGGAAAGTGTCGGCTGAGCAGCGAGATTCTCTCATCAATCGTGAGCAGGTGGAGTGGCGGATCTCATGACGGAAGGAGATTGTGTTTAAAACAAGAGCAATTATCCCATCGTGCCGCCGCTCGCTCGTACTTTTTAACTTGTTTTGAGGCTTCACCTAACAGATTTGTATGTAAAGCGCGGCGGCGAAATCAACCCAAACGACGCCCCGGGGAGACGAGGCAAAATGAGATTCCTGTCCCGTCTAATTGAGCGCTGTTTTCTTCTCCAAAATAAATCTCTGAACCGACGCCTAACGTGCATCTTCAGAGTAACAACGCAAAGGTGGATCATTAACACCCGTATAGCCATCAATAAATTATAATCTGCAAAGACAAACAAACTGCTGCTGGGAGCAAACAGGCTGCAAAAGGGCAGAGGACATAATGAGGCCACTGGTTCATGTATAATTTAGTGTATTCAAGGTACAGGGAGTTAAGGAGCAGGAAACAGCAACAGAGAGAAAGGCAGAGGAACGGTTGTGTGAAGGAAAGGCAGGAACAGCACACATGCATGGAGTGGAGTGTGTGTGTGTGTGTGTGTGTGTGTTTATGTCCTTACCCGCTTGCGCAGGTTGCAGGTGAGGAAGAGGTTGCGCGAGAAGGAGTTGGCGAAGGCCGTGTAAAACTCCAGCACCTTGAGCAGAGCTTCCCTCTTGATGACGTGCAGGTCGCAGTATGTCAGCGCCCGCACGTTGGCGCACGCGTGTGCCAGGGAGGTTTCCTTCCAGAAGACGTCGCCGAAGACGTCGCCTTTGCCTGGGCAGAGCAGACACACGGGGGGGGACAGAGAGGTCAGGGTCTGACGAGGTGAGGTCATTTGAAACAGCAGTTCCACCTGGTGAAGCAGGGCTGTGGTTTAGGAGTTTGCAGCAGCAAGATGCATCATTAGAAACCCTCTGGATCTCTGCCTGGACACACACACACACACACACACACACACACACACATTCCTTCTCGCTTCCTTTCCTTAGAAACCCCTTTACCTGGTCAAGTCCCTAGCAACCAGAGCTGCTGATAAAACCGTAGGTGACTTCTCAGCATTTTGGTCAGATTTGATCTATTGATACATTTATTCCTATAACTCTTAGATCAACCAACTTAAAGAATTAGATGTTTTTCAAGTTTTGCTCTGATTTATCCTCAACCAGAGGAACCCTAGAAACAGCTGTAAAAGCTGATTTATACGGACTCAACCCTTCCTGAAATAACAATTTCATCCAAATCTTCAACCTTTCTCTAAAATGTCATGAACAAGAGAATTCAGACATTTTCTTCTTAGTTGGCAAGTAATCGATTAATTGACTAGTTGTTGCAACTGGAACCTGTATTGAATATTCACTTTCTCTTCAGATCCTGGAGAAATCAGTGGGCAATAGATATGTGACTTTATACATAACATTTTCAATCAGATATAGATATATATTATGTCTAAAAAAACATCAGAGTGAAGCACAGTGCAGAAACAGCAGTGGAAGTTGCACGTGGCCTAATTAGATCAGACAGTGTTCTTCTCTGTTCTTGTCTCGTTAGAGCCTCGCGCTGCATTTGACACCATTGACCATCACATCCGATAACTGGGACTAGAACATTTAATTGGCTTTAAAGGAAGAACAAGAAGCCGGTTGGAATTCTATTCGTCAGACTGATTTCAGTTTGTAACAATTACTCAGAATTCCCACAAGGTCCTGTAGGTGTATGTTTCATTTTTAGGCAACATTATATGGAGCACTCCATAAACCTTTACTGTTATGCAGATGATAGACAATTGTATTTGTTGTATTGTTTTTATACTTGAAGTATACTAGTGTGAAAGTAATGCTTGCATGTATATACACATATATTATATCATACATATAACAACTAATTGAATAATTGTTTCAAAATACTCATTAGTTGCAGCTCTAATGTAGTTTTCTGCAACTAAATTCAGACAAAACATAGGTTTCCGTGCTTGGGCCTCCTCCCATTATCTAATTATATATCAGCTCTGGATGACATTACTATGGCCTCCAGCACCACTGTAAATAATCTGGGAGTTATTTTTGACATATAATAAAGCACATAAAGCAAACCGAGGACTGTGTCTTTTTCACCTACAGAACACTGCAAACAATCAGGCACATCTTGTCCCAAAAAGAACTGGTCAACACATGTGTTACTCGAGGCTGGATTAATTCTTTATCATCAAGTTTCTCCAACAAGTCTCTAAGGACTCTCCAGCTGATCCAGATGCTGCTGTCAACAACTAAGAAAAGACAGCATATTCTCTTATGCACATATGTCAAAGTCAAGGCCCGCGGGCCACATCCGGCCCGCGAGAGGGTTTTTTCTGGCCCCCAGGATTATATACATTTATTATTAGAACTGGCCCGCAGGCAACTGCACGCCAGCAGCATCCAGGTACTTTACGCGCACTAACGCACTACATTTCCCACAATTCAACGGTGGCCACTTCCTTTCATTATTCATTAGCGGGCATTAGCGTCACTTCAAGTTTCAGATAGCCTACCCTTAAAACTGGCAAAACGGAAGGTGGACACTGCGAACCGGACTTTTAAAACAGGATGGGAATCAGAGTACATGTTCACGGAGGTAGCTGGAGAACCTCTGTGACTTTTGTGTGGTGATAAAAGAGAATCTGAGACGTCAGCATGAGACAAGACAGAAGAGATCGCTAAATTAGCCCGGACATTGATGAACTTGTTCAAAAGAAGAGACACCACCAAGTATCAGCCACAGCTTCAAAAAAGTGAACAATTACTGTGCAACGTATTCAGAGTTTTTACTCAGTTAAAGTTTAGAAGTGAACTACTTGTTTTCACACCACATGTGACTTTTCCTTTTCCTCATGTTTATAGCTTTTTGCACTTTATTATTGTATTTCAATCCAATTTGTTTTGAAAATATTTCAATTGAGTGAATTATAGAAAATTGCTGATATTATGTATTTATTTGAAGTAAATTTAGGCCATTTTTGCTATATCCCTGAGAAGTAATACTGATGGTGCCTTGAATAATACCGCTTCATTCATTTAATGTTCATGTTTTGGGGATTTTTACACAAAGCTTTTGTCTCTGTTGAAAATTAAAATTTACTAACAGAGCCATAAGAAATTATTTATTTGATCATATAGTAATTATTAATATGTTATAGGTATTATTTTTAGGGTTTCAGTCTGTTTAATGGGGATCACTAGACTATATGTGGTCATTTTCTTTTTTTTTTTTCAATGAACGTTCGATCAGTCCGGACCTTGGCTTGTTCCTAAATTTTTAATTTGTCCCCCATGTCCATTCGACCTTGACACCCCTGCTCTAATGTTACCTTGTCTGCACCATCTCCCTTATTGGTCACCACATCATTCTTAGAGAGCTCTTAAATTCCTATAACCTAACTGGAGCACTGCTCCCAGAGCCCAGGCTAGGGTCTATGAAAGTAGAACAGGGGCAGAGCCTTCAACTATCAGGCTCTGTTCTTGTGGAACCACTAACCTAGTTTGGGGCAGACAACAAAACAATGCCAAATCAATAGTTGCACTCAAGGTTTGTTTAAAAAAAGACTGCCTCAGCTTGTTAGCAGATTTTTTTTTAAGCCAAAGCCCTAGCAGACAACATATCTACATTCAAAAGAAAACCTTCCTTTTGATAAAATGTATGAATCTGTTAGAGGCCGACCAGGCTTGTGTTTGTACCTAGTTATGTTGCTGCAGGTTTAGATTGGCGGGGGACATCCTATAATGCCCTGAGCTCCTCTTTTGTCTTCTCACTTTCCGTCTGTATGCATTCAGGTCCTATTATGCATGTTACTGACTTGGCATTCTCTCTCTTCCTCCCTCCCTCCAGTTGAGGCAGATGGCTCCCACTTAGAGCCAGGTTCTGCTCAAGGTTTCTTCCTGTTATCGGGGAGTTTTTCCTTTCTGTCGTCGCCAAGTGTTTGCTCATCGGGGAACATTGGGCCTCTATAAATAATACTGTAAAGAGTGAGGTCAAAAGAAACCCTGATCCTGTGTAATCTGTGTGAAATGAAAGGGAAAGAAAATGCTCCACAGAACTTTGACAGGTGTGCAGTGTGGCAGCCCGACTCCATTCTGTGAATCCATTCTGTGATTGGAACACTCTGTCTACTGCAGCTAACATCTCCTGCAGAAGTTCTCTGCTCAAACTGCCATCTTCAGCCTTATCACTCATGACAGCGAATACAGACAACTGATCAAAGACTTCGTGGACTGGTGCCAGAGGAACTGACTGCAGACCAATGAAGGGAAAACCAAGGAGCTGGTGGTGGATTTCCACAAGCGCAGCTCACGCCTCCCCCCAAAGAGAGAGGAACTGGACCGGACTGGATAAACCCAATGTCCTTTGGTGTGCAGGGAGTGCTCCTGCCGCTCTTCTTTGACATTGTGGCGGCAGGCTTTTTTTTTTTTAAGTGGTCTGCTGGGGCAGCAGCATCTCAACTGCCGACAGGAAGAGACTCGATAATCTGATCAAGAAGGGCCAGCTCTGTCCTGGGTTGCCCCCTGGACTCAGTGTGGGTGGAGGATGATGATAAAGCTCTGATCCTCCCGCCCCATGCAGGACACCACCACAGCACTAAGCAGAGCTGTCCCTCCTGATGCTTAAAGAAGGATCCTAGAGGTCCGTTGTTCCTGCTGCTGTCAGACTGTTTAACAACCAGCAACACCCAATAGACCATTTTCTCTTGTACAAAGGATTTATATTATATTGCTGTTCTGTACTACTATGAAATCTGCATTGCTAGCTGTCCGTTTTACTACACAAAAAATATAGAATACCTGCTTTTGTTTTCTCTTCCACTGTCCACTTTGCTGCTGTAACACTGTGAAGTTCCCCGTTGAGGGATATTAAAGAGAATTATCTTGTGTTATACTATCTTAACAACGATTTTTTTAAAAAGCAGGGTAACGGTGGTGTTACTGAAGATGCCCTGTAAATGAGAACAATCAAAAAGTGAGCTGTTGAAGTTAGATTTCTTCATTTTGCCAACTATAGATGCTCATTTTAACCTAATAGCTGTGCCTCTTTTAATCCCACCCGAGGGTTTCATTTCCAGTGAGATCCAATTGTGTGTTTCAGTTTCAGGTAGTTTCTATAATCTCAAATCCACAATGTCCTCTGTTAATGTCGTCTATTGTCAAAATAAAAAATGAAAAATGAGTGAATGAAACGTTCTGTTCTAATGGGTTTTGTGAAATTGCAAAAAAAAAAAATTTAAACACAAGCTCCGCACAAGCCACCCTAAACTGGGAATCAATCAATATTTTATATTGTTTTATAGCTGACAAAGTCGAATTACATTATTCTAAAAACACACTGCAATTAAAATAATCAAAAAAGACAGTAAAGAACATTGTTCTGTTTAGTGTTGTTTCGGTTAACATGTGGAACTTAAATGTTTTTAAGTATTGTGTTACTGCAAAATAATTTTCTAATTCTCATTTCAGACTACACGTAGTTTGTTGCGCTAATTAAATTATGAACAGAGTTCTATAGGAAATGTATTCGTAGATGTAGCGGTGACATAGCCATTTCTGCTGTTAGTGTTCCTACTTTTACAGTTGGATGTTTTCCTGAAGGATAGAATGTATGCATTTTAAAGCAGTGTTTTTTAAAAGGTCCCACATCGACACTTTTCTGGCTTTCATTTGAAGTTTTGATCCCTAGCATGATATATATTTGCAATTTAAGGAATAAAAATTCAACCTAATGTAGTTTTAAAGTGTGTCTCAGGGGCCTCGCTGGAGCTCCAGAAAGCATAGGTTGGTTTTGATCTGCTTCATGAATATTCACGAGGCTCTCTTCTGATTGGCTGGTTTTTACTTGGAAGCCTGAGTAGGTGTGTGTGTGTGACAGTGGGGGCTGCTGGGATATCGAGGAGATGAGCCGTGAAGCTGCAACCTTTCTAAATCCAGACGGTGTGCATTTCTTCATCTGTGGTTTATTGTGTTTGATATATGGAACAGTTTTCATAAAACCAATAGACCGGGTCGGGGCAAAATAAATAAATAAAATATATATCAAATAATAGGAAGTACAATACTACATGTAGCTTCACTTCCTCTTCTTTTTGAATTTTTCCTGGAAAGATGTGTATCACATATATACTTTCTGTGTTTTTACTGTATATTTTTTTATTTATTACACATGTGAAGTAAATGAATTCATATTTTCTTTTGGAGTAACTTTTTTACTCAAGTAAAGTTTTGAGGTATTCACACATTGTACTTTCTTCTCTACTACATTTATGCTAAATAATATATTTTGCAATTCTCACTGTTCAAATTGTCATTCATTTATATTTGTGTAAAGCTGCTGTATAAAGTGTATCAAACATCTGATACACATAATCAAAAAAATGTTCAATATTATTCCACCCAAAGTATCTAAAATTGGCTCCAATACAGCATTAACATGTTCTCATGTGTTTGTTAGTGATACAAACAAATAGTATGTAAAATAATGTGTAATATATGTATAATGAGTCCTTTTATTTTTGATACTTTAAGTACATTTTGCTGATCATACTTTATTGTTACTACTTAAGTTACATTTTGAATTCAGGACTTTTACTTGTAATTGAGTATTTTTATATGCCAAAGTACATTTGTACTCTGTCCAGCACTGCAGTTCTGCAGCAGTGGCTTTATGTTGTTTCTGGAGTTTTCCAATAAAGTACTGAAAGCCACAGCTCGGTGAGACTCGTTACACCTGCACCAGGGTAATTATAAAAGTGAAAATGATGACAATCAGGAGACTCATTAGGAATAATTTAGTTTTAAATCAAATGAATTGAAATAACTTGTGTAAGGAAGTTTTTATTTTCTGGCAAATACACAGAAAATGGAGCGCCAACCCCTCATTAGGTTCAAAGCGGCTGCAGCCACCTGGACACTTGACTTAACTGCCAGCATCGATTCCCCACGCTCATCACCCGCAGCGGATGGACGCGTGTTTACACTCGCGAGTGTCTCCCGGACAACGCCACGCTTGTTATGCTAATAATGCGAGTATTAGGACTAATTATGAGCAGCGTCACATGTTTCACATGTCATTATTCACTTCTGGTGGAAAATAAAGACAGCAAAAGACAGGATTTATAGGCCAGATATATAATATCCATCCTGCTGTTGCCTCAGGTTAATGTATTGCACCTTGGCTACAAGTAAAAAGGAAAAAGGAGTCAAATGTGGGCTAATCAGGACTCAAATCTGTGTCAAACCCGTCACCCACCGGGACGAGATGTGATGTGAAACAGTCCACGCTGTCCACACAGCTGTCAGAACGCCCTGAGATGTCGACGTACGTGTAACACTTCCACCCCTCCGTCTCCAAATGCCAACGGAGTGTGTGTGAGTCACTGTGAGTGTGTGAGTGAGTGGATCTTATCTCCTCCGGGCCCCTGGGGCCTTTTCTCTCAGAGAGCAGGCCCTGTCTGCAATGAGGCCCGTGGAGACCTGCAGCTCCTCGGCAATTAGACATGTGGATATGAGCGCTGTCACACACATACGGGGGGTGGGATGTGTGTGTGTGTGTGTGTGTGTGTGTGTGTGTGAGACACGCACGGCGAGGTTAAGAATCACAGCGGGAGGGTGGAGATGGAAACATTGGTGCTGTGACCTGGACGGCCAGGCTTTGTGATGCTGCTGATTACAACTGCAGCATCACTCACAACGCTCCGCTGACAGCGTCTGATGAACAGTCCCCGTGGACATGAGCTGCAGGCAGGTGCCGGTTCCTTTCTTACACACTGTTTTTTTTATTTAAATATTTCCTCACCGTACTAGTGCTTCAGGATATTTACAAAAAGAAAATAGCAATTTATGTAAACAATCATAAACATAGGACCAAATACTGAAAAACAAGAATAGGTCCTCCTATATTAAACACATCTCAAGGATTGTGTTTTCTTTCCACCTACACAATGTACCCCCCCCCCCCAAAAAAAATCAGGCATACCATGTTCAAAAAGAGACTACCGTAGTCCACATATCATAAACTGGATTACTGCAATTCCTTATCATCACGTTTCCCCAACAAAATTCTAAAGACGCTGCAACATGTGCTGTCAATAACTAACCATTTCTTAGCAAGCTGTTAATGTGTAAGTGATGGATGTTAAACCCTATTTTAAGGATTTTCTCCCCTGGAATAGTGAGCATAAGACCAATATCTCAGATGTCAGCCCAGTGCTGGGATCCTCTCTGCAGCTTCGTTTGACATCCGTTGCATCACAAAGTGTCTGTGCCTCTGTCTGGAACATTACATCACATTTATGCTCCAGTCTCAGCCACTGGGAACTTGATATTGCATTTATGCTGCTTTTGGAAAAACCTTTACTGGACCAATTTAAAAAAAAGTTTGCCAACCTGGGGCTACAGAACCTTCTCTGTGGCTGTCCCCTCCCCCTGGATCTCACTTCCAAAAAAACATCCCTCGCGGCACTATTCTGTCCCAGTTTATACCCTCACCAATACGCATCTTTTTAATGTCATTTTTAAAAGTTGAATGTCATTGTGTTTCCCTTTTTCATTTATTTTTTTCTCTTAATATCTTTGCTCTTTTAATTAATAAACTTAGATCTTTTTCCCTCTTCTTTGATGCATGCATTAATAAGTGTGTGAGTATCTTGAAAAGCATGTGATAAATATAATGAACTGTTGTTATTATTTTATTATATTGATTTGTACTCCTAAAGCAGCCATGCACTTACACATTAATCATTCTTGTCTGCTGGATATAAATGTGCAACTTATGCACATTTCTTCTTATTAAATATGTATTTTTCCTGCACATTTATTATGCAGATTGCCCAGTGACTGTAAAGGACCATAAACTAATTCATTTCTGTTTTTTAGACGATAAACTTGTAATTGACTTATATAGAAAACAAAAAAAGTGAGGATCCTTTTTTCTTAATCTTCATGAACAAATGTGAAAATGCCTGAAAAGTAGCCAACCATGGGTTATAGTTCCAAGGTAGCAGATAAATGATTTTACAACTAGCGCATCATTCTTGCAAAATATGGAGAATAAGGAGACAGGCCAACCTATATGCTTGTGAAATATTGATATATAGATGTGTGTGTGTGTATTGATCTTCATGAAATTGTATTTTGTCACATAGGTATGTATATGTACATGTTCTGTTATTAGAACTACTATTATTCTATGATTCAGTCACAGAGGACCTTGTGTATATTGATGATGAGACGAAATGGAGGAGACGTGAAGTGCAAAATAAAGCATATATATATACGGCGGAGGAGGCCGTTGTTTTTTCGGGCGATGCGATGTGACGGAGGAGCCCGCTAGGACCAGCTAGCTTAGCGTGTCGCCAAGAGACACGCAGACAGTGACCCAACTAACTGTAACGGTTTCTCCTAGCGGGCTCCTCCTTCACATCGCATCGCTCGTAAAGACAAAAAAAATGCGCGAAACGTTGGTCCGGGGTGTCGGACGCCGTCCTGCCGCCTTCTCATCGCCGCCTTCTCATCGCCGACGTCGCCGCCTTCGCGGAGCTCCATCGGGTCCGCTCCGCCGTACTTCCTCTAACCACATGACAGTTTTACAGTGAGGCTTCCTTTAAATAAACAGCACTGTTGTGCTTTTCAAATGTCAGTGTTTTTTCTGGTCTGTACTAAATTTGTGACAATACAGAAAACGTTTTTTCTCTACATATATCGATATCGGCAAATATCGGTATCGGCAGTGACTGCCGATATGTATATCGGATATCGATATCGGCCGAAATTTTCACATCGGTGCATCCCTAATATATATATATAAAATCAGATGTGCTTCATTTGTTACTCCTACCGCTCACTATATTTAAAACAAAAAAGCTTTGGGAGGTCTCAACACAATCAACTGTAATGAAATGTTTCCAACTCCAAATGAGCTCCTCTCTTTTCCTGAACTTAAAAACATATGATCAATGGTATCAGCTTCCTTACTTATTTTACTGCCAAGATTTGTTTTCTTCATATCAAGCTGACAGCTGGTGACTCTATGTGAATACTCCCAACTTCTCTTTAGAGCACAGTTAAAGCGAAGCCTGAAGATGTGTGGTGACTTGTTTCCTGGAGGTCAGGACGGAGGCCGTTTTGTTCATTAGTAAAGTGGTTTTGGTGCTGAGTTGGACGTTTTGTTTGTCTGCATGGGGATCAGCTCACAGTCCTGACTAATGTGGCGAGTACACTCCGTGGCCCTTTTCCCCATCTGCACAAATCGAAAATTGACCGTAGGGGTGTGTGTGTGTGCCCTCGTATTGCTTTATCTATAATCTCAGGCTTCTCCTTACAGCTGTGCTGATGCTGCTGTAACCTCTGTCCTGGCCTTCATCCCTAAAAACTGGGCAGGAGGAGACACTCACACAGTGGCTGTGATATCCACATCAACCAAGAGCTGCAATAGCACTATCAGCATTCATATGTGCCACAGTGACACAATGATTTGCTCAATGTTTAAATTTTTATCCAGTTCGATGATTAATGTGTTTACTGCATGAAAAGTAATAAAGAAGTTTAATGGAGCTCATTCTATTCTCAACAATAGGAGCTTGATCTGTCTAAAAGTCCCAGCATGATCCACATGCCATTAATCACACCCACTTATGATAATTAGAGCATTAATTAAAACAATTGATCATTAATTACCAAAAGCTTTCGCATCCCATCCTCACAACACATGGGCGTCATTTATATGAGCTTCAAATCATGTTGACTGCAGCTGTTATTTTGGAGAAACAATAAATCTTGCGTTAACATGCTGATTTAAACAGCTTGGTGATTCAAACTGGAGAAAATAGTTATAGGAGAATTGCCAAAAATGTGGTTTCAGTGGTGAAATGAAGATGATTTATTCAGAACAGTCTTTTAGTGCGTGTTTTTACCTCTTTACAAATACAATCAGCCACTATGACGACAACCTGAGGCAACAAGTAGCTCCGTAGACTAAATCATTGATTATGTTTCTGACACTTAATCATGACGACTGAGGAAATCATCGGTAACACTGCTGATAATTTAATGATAGCAGCGCTATAAATAGCCACAGCCGTGGATAATGGATGGCTGCTCTGGTGTAACCAGCTGATGTGGCACAATAAGGGAAAGCAAACTTCCTTTTGTGGTTTTAACATGTGTTGAAACTGAATATAATAACATGCAAAGTAGATTACTTTAGGCTGTCTTCATCCGTCAATGGTTAAATGTATATTTAATATTTCTGTCCCTGTGCATTTACACAGTTAAAGTTTCCAATCTGCACATGATTCCATGCATTTGATATGTGAAAGTGTGTTTAGGAACGAAGCTGCATGCATCTCACTGATCTGTGAGTGTGTGGAATCAGACATATCCTCCACATTTGCAGATCTATATTTACATTCTGAGGCTCTGCTGGAATATCTTTGCATAATTTAGTTTGAAACTCCCAATATATATGTATATACATCTGATCTAGGCTGTTTATGCAGCGTATCAGATCAGCCTCTGTCTGAAACTCTGAAACAGGCTGTATTAAGCTTCAGGAAACTTCCTCAGTCTATGTAAACAAACAGGTACTGTCCAATTTACACAGACAGGGATTTACTTGTTTTACTTGTTGTCCAGGGTGTCCACTTCATTTTCTACACGAACAAAGCACACACATGACTGGATGAAGAAAGAACTGAAGTTAGGGTTAAATGAGGTGATGAGCTCTTTCAAAGGACGATCTGAGTTTCGCCTTAAGACAGTCATGAAACTTCCCTTTCATCGTCGCTCCTTTAACCTACACTTAAGAGAGCGCTGCTCGCCTATCCCTCATCAGAGCAGCCCGCCACTGATCCTGATGAGTGGATGTTGTAATGTGGTTGGAGGCTGATGGCTGCTGACGCGTTGCCTGCTGCTCCAGAACATATTGCTGAGTGAATAGAAGGCAGGACTAAAATCCCCTTCTTATAACCCAGCATGAATAATGGATTATGAAAATTAATCAGCTCATCGTTTTGGCAAAACACAAAAAGGAAAAAACATGAGGGTGAGTGGATTTTCTGGAGCTGCCAGTGTGGCCTCTTTGCTGTGGGAAAGCGGTTTTGTATGTGCATGTGTGTGTGTGTGTGTGTGTGTGTGTGTGTGTGTGTGTTCTCTCCTCTGCAGTATATGAGACTATGTACATGTTTGTGCATTTTGATATTTCATCATGTCCCAAGAAAATATAAAATAAAAAAAACATCAAGTTAGAAAGACATGCCAGCATGTATGTATACAGTGGGGATAAAAAAAGTATTCACTTAGCCACCGAAATTGTGCACTTCAACTATGAGAGACAGAAATGGGGGGAGGTCCAGTCACGTCAATATATTACAGAACATAACAAGTCACACAAGAAGTGAAACAAGGAAGACACAAATCAACCTGTGGATTTTCAAAATAAAACACTACGTGCAGACTACTGCACCCCCTTGGGAAATCAGTGGCTCTAAAAGCACAAACAACACACTCTACCCCTCGTTCTTCGTCCTGCCTGCCACAGTCTTCCTCTGTTTTATTCCCATTCTTCAGTCTCGCTCGTCTAAACCTCTGCCCTTCCTTCTGCCGCCATCTTTTTAAACAACTCCTCTTTTGGCAGGCTGCTTTTCCTCTGATCATCGATCCCTTTAGTCATGGGCTCCTTTATTCTTTTCTTGCAAGTCTCTGTCCTTTGTGCCTTTTTCACTCCCTGCAATTATCCAACTTGTGTTCTTCTTTAAAAGTACCTTTCAGTTACATTAGTGAATGAAAAGCCAAAATATGGCAAGACTGTGGAAAACGTTCAGACTATTACATTTCACAGTACACCCAGTATGCATATCTAATTTCTCAGGAGGACGTCTCTGGCCCTGCAACAACTGTCTTTATTAAAACAATCTTGTTTACTGCACTTTCTATTGGAACTTCCTTTTTAAGTTGCATGCAGAAAGGGAGAAAAACAACAGCAGACTACAACTACTACAGACTATCTTCCTGTGTGTGTGTGGAGGTAATACACACTCTCTACAGAGCTGTTTTAGGCTATAGCTCATCGTACTTTATGATTCAGTCTGACTGATACCAACAGGTTAATCATCACTAGAGCTGGAATCAGCCTCAGCCACAGTTCGCACCAATGCATCTTTAAAAGTGCACTAGCCAATGAGGAAAGGCCAAAATCGGGTGGACAGACACAGACAGACAGTAAATCCGCTTCAGCCAAAACTCGACATGATGCAAAGATATTAAAAAAAGGTGTCATCTGTACTTTAAAGGAAAGACAGTTTGTTGAATGTGAACGACTTATGGATTTCTCAATGTGACGAAGCAATCCATCAAACATCTGACCTGCCTTCTATGAACCTGTAACTTCTGCTTCGTGAACCAACCTTAGAATAAAGTCAAGAATAGTAGAGACGCTGCAGAAACTCAATCATATCTCTACCTCTATTTATCACTTCACATAATTTCCCCCTTTTCCTTTCACCTTTTTACAACTGTCAGAGATCACAAACTTGACATGATCCTCAAATTTGTTTTGTACATGTAGAACTTCGTAAAACATTTATAAAGACACTAAAGATATTCTATTCTACTCTATACAAAATTTGTCAGCTTTGCTTAAAAACATTATTGACTCCTTTGAGTATTTTTTTAATGATTATCGGCCTAAGTTGGTATGTTTTTGGGTTTTTTTGGTATAAAATGTTTTTTTTTTTTATATCCTGTCATTTTACAATAAAGCAAACCCCAGGTTTGGATACATAAATACTTCATGTCGGCACCAGCTCTTACAAAATATTACCAGAGCTATAATAAAGTGTCTAGAAGCTTTGACGTCTATAGTGGCTGGTGTCTCGGTTTGTTAGTGAGTGTTTGCTATTTTAACTCCTATAATAAAACTTTTACATTAATGATCTGATCTAACAATACAATAATAAGATCTCTGTTATTATCTGCTGATTTTTATAAGAATGTGTCTGGGTAAGTTCTACTAATTATCTGTGTGAAGCCTCCTCTTCTTGAACATGACAGAAAGCCGCTGAAACGCGTTGCAGCTTTTGATCATGACGAATGAAGTGACTCATATGTCGAGTGCATGCGCATTTTACTTAATGTGTAGAAAGTGTTTTAATCAAGTGAGACAATAGCGGCTCTAATTATGTCAGCGTTGCGTGTGGGAGTGGATCTCACTTGAGTTCGAGCATTGTCTCTGCTGGTTTGTGTGAAACTCCTTCATATCACAGCGGAAAAGGTCAAAAAAGTGTCAGCATCAGCTGGAAAGAAAACAACGGTTTGAAAAGTAGATCTGATGTCTGACTGTGGACTGATGAGCGGCTGCTTTTGTGTAGAATCTGGAAGATTTATTTGTGTGGTGATGCTTTTCTCTTGTTTTATAATGGAATGATTCATTCAGCTACTACAATCTTCCTGGTTTAAAGTTTGATATGAGTTTTCAGGTCTTTATCTTTGTGAAGATGTTTTTTTTTCATTTTAAATCTAAGAGTTATTTGACATCTTGCATTAAAATGTCAGACTCCTTTTTACATTTTCTTCTTCTCCTTCCTCAAAATCAAATATAATATAATTAGAACGGTCACAATTTCTAGGAATGCAAACGGAAGCTTTCAAATATGTAATTGGTCCATCCAACAGTCTAAAAACAAATGTTGGAGTTTGGAATTGTTTCACCTCATAATGTTTACGTAACATTCATTCTCCTGTTAACAGATTTTATTCTGAAATGTTTCATTTAAAAAAGATGTGGGTCATTTGAGGACAAGACAATTACATGTTCACAAATCATTAAATGACTACAGAGAGCGTTGCATTATGGGTTATTGTTGTGAATCTGTTGGAGTCGGTCAGTGCTACAAGTGTTTTATTAGCGTATTTGAAGCTGCAGGAGTTTCTTTACTGCAGAAACACTGTGAGGACTCAATCATCTGTCAAGCAACAAGAACAACACAACTAAGAGTTCAAAAACTGCAAAGAATTGAATGTGAGAGAAAATGATTTCCAACTACCTGACAGAAAATAAAGTGTGTATATGTGACTGAATAATGTGTTACAATAAGGGTTTTAAATCGGGCCTCATCATAATCATAACAGTGTTTTTAAAGACTTCAAAGACGAGCTTTTTTCCGCTTAGATTAATAAAATCTGGAGGATTCTCTCGCAGGTGTCTTTTTTCAAAGTAAAACTGTCCTTGACTGTTGGCTTTAGAAGTAATCCGCTCAAACACGGACACCAGAACACGTTTTTCTCTTCAGTTAAAAGCCGTCTATGTAACATCAGGAGCACGTACCCAGAATGGCGATGACCTCGTCGTCCTGGATGACCTCCAGCGACCCGGACACCACGAAGCACAGCGTGTCCACGCTCTCCCCGGAGTGGTAGATCAGGTCCCCGGGGGCGCAGTGGGTGGTCTGGAACTCCACCGCCAGCGAGCGCAGGCAGCCGTCGCTTGCCAGCCGGAACGCCGGGTGTTCGTTGAACACCTGTGGAGGGAAAACAGCTTTTTATATCGTTACATTTTAATCTGAAATCCACTTTTAGACAGGCACTGCAAGCCTGAAGTTATTAGGACAACAATGGTCTAATTATTATGCAAATATGCACTTTATGTCTGTATTTTACTTTCGATAAAGTTTGATGAAGTAAAATAAAAACTGCCCCATGTAGTTTCAGAATAACTCTTGCGTTCTTTGTCTGGTTTGTACTCTGTTGGCTTCGTGATGTTATACAGTAGCACCTGTCACCTGTAGAAAGTCCCAGCATGGCCCACATTTCACTACAAGAGAGGCTTATTAATATTTATGAGACACACCAAAAACAACTTGTGCTTTTTAGAAGCTCCGGCGAGGCACTTTAAGCTCTGGAAAAAGACAGTGCGTTTAATATTCATACTGCAATTTGAAACCGTAGTACGTTAGAGGATTAAAACTGCAAATAAAAGCCAGAAAAATGCAGATATTAGACCTTTAAAGTTTCAGTCCATGATTTTGATTTAAGGTCAAATTCAGCAAATCTCTTCTCATTGCCCACGAGCTGTTTGTTCTGCTTGTGCAGTGAAATAAATCCTGACGTTCACACACTCTCTGCTGTGTAAATACTCAGCCAATCAGCAGCGTGCTTCAGTCTGTCTGTACAGGGGATGCTGGGTAATACCACCATAAACTAGCTGCTGCTGAGAAAGACAGATTCAGCGGCTTATTTCTCAGCTCAGATATCCACACACACAACACATTTCAGTAAACTATTGAACTCCTGTATCCTAATATAACACTAATTTGTCAAACAACATGGTGGCTGGTCCAATTTCAAGCAGTTTGGTTTATTACAAATCCTTTTCTACTATAAGTACAAGTCAGTACCCTGATTGAGCATCAATATATCTTTGCAAACATCCTGTGCTGCATTTTACACAAACGAGATGCTGACATGTTAAATTGTAGAGATGAATTAATTTCTAAAATCTTCAGTGTATATTCCACTTTGAGAGAAATATGTTTATTTCATATTAAATAGGTAAAATGGTCTGCATGTCTCACAGTGACTGATCCATCACAGGGACAGTGAGGGCCTCGTTTCCCCCTTGTGTTCCTGTGCTGTAAATCTCCACCAGGAGTTCAAATCTCTGACCCTCCTCTGTCACGGTGTCTTCATTCATTTAGTTGTTTGGCTGAGGCAGCAGTGGATCCACAATCACAGGACAAGGTGACTGTTTGAGGACTGTTACACCCAGAGATCCTTTAATCTGAGTGGTTGAACTGTTCACACACGGCCGCTTTTCTGATGCCTCACATCAAAAGCGTGAAGGAAGGCGAAAGGTTGTTTGTGAGTCGACTTTCCTACGGACTCAGATCTCTTGGTGCTGACGCGGCGGAAAAGTTTGGGCTTTTTGATGTTTTCAGTCATTAACCATCACCGGAATCTTATTTAGGGAAAAAGAGAACATCAGCGAGGTCTAAATATCAGCAGTGGGAGCAGGACTTCATTTTCACTGACTTTTTCCTTGTTAACTTTTTTAATAAAAAATCGCTTGTATTAATTTAAAAAGCAGTTTGTTGCACAATTCATTGTATTTTTTAATTACTCAACTGTAACTGTGGAGCTTAATGAACACTGCATTTGCCTTTCCTCTAATAACTTTTCAAATCTACAAGTAGAACAGAGCTAATTTAATTCACTGTCAAGTGTGTGAGTGGTTTTCATTGCACAAACTTTTTCCAAATATGTAAGGAGTAAAATGTGGATACAACCTGTTTAAATAAGTCGTTGGTTTTTTTTTATGTTCCTTACTGAGATGTACTGATCATCCTATTACATAAAGAGTTAGATCCTAGATTTAGATCCTACCCAAACGACTAAAATAATTCACAACTCCTTTGTTTTGCACTGCTACTAACAATGTAGAATCTGCACAATTAGAACTATACTATTTTTTTCAAATATTTTTTTTTACATAAGTATGTTGTACTGTTTTATTTCACTTTAGTATACTGTTTTTTCTATATTATTCTTATTCTATAATGTATTAATAACATTGTAACATGTTCCTAAATTCACCATTTACCTGCCATTACCCTTTCCCTAGTGGGACACCTGCATGTAGAATCTGCACTTGGTAAACTGAAATACTTTTGGCAGTGCACAGGGTTATTTTAGAAACACAGATATTTAAAGCGTGTTGAGAATCATTGAGACTCATTTCCGTGACTTCTGAGTATTTGTCTCTGGGGCCGGTTGTTACACAACCATCGTGTCTTTTGTTGGATGCCAGTTCAGGGTCTGAAGCTGCCAGGATATCATGTGATGCCCAAAAGCCCTCACCCACAAACACAAACACCTCCATTTAGTTATAGGAACCCAGAAAGGTAAATTCCAGACAATCTACAGTCTGTGTGAACATGTTTAACAGGAGTCTGTGCCCAAAGAAACATTATATTATTGCAATAGGGTCAGACAGTTGCTTTTTATCTCTATGCAGTTCTCAGCTGCACCTTTCCCTTTATATTTAATCTATTAATGGGAAAGAATCATCAATACGAACACCTGCCAAAAAATCCCTTTGAAGGAGACCTTAAAGAAAATATTCATGATCATACATTCTCTGAAATGCCTGTATACATAAAACATGTTGACATAGATTTTTATCCTTATTTTATTTATATATTATGTATTTGTTCCTTCCCTGTTTTTAATAGTTCTTAGTTATTGTTATTTAGGGGCTTTTAAAATTCTTTTCATGTGTTTTTTTGTGTTTTATTTTACTTAATTTGCATTGCATTTCAGGATAAGGTGCATCACAAATAAAGTTTATTATTATTTTTCATGTGTAACTTTTTAATTCCACAAAATGACCATAAACTCCAGGTTTTTATTACCCCAGGAACCCTGTCACTACTTCTGTTAATAAGAGAAAGTGAAGCAGCAGAGTGGAGACGGTATTGATGGAATTTCTGCAGTGGAAACAGAAATACCACTTCATTTACCATATGATCTGTTGTCCTACGCTGCAGGTAATAAGCTAACCTCATCAGTAGAGAGTGGTGCTGTAAGCAGATACATACCTTCCTGTTGAGGTGGACACAGATGTCTGCCCGCATGTCTTTGGGACAGATGGATAACACCTGCAGGACACAGAAAGACCAGTTCAAATGGAGAGTTTGCAAAAAAACGGCCAGCATTAATTAAATCTGATCTTCCGCCCAAGAAGAAATTATTTCAAAGTGAATCTCTATTACTCTGGCTACAAGAATGTCAGAGATAAATTCCTGATGCAGGTTCAGTTCATATTTTAAAACGTGTTCTGATGGAAGCTGAAGCGTTCAGTTATTCAGATTCATAAAATTTGTACAGGAATATTTAAAATGTCTGAAGTTATAAAGCATTGTCTTTGAGAACTCTGATGGTGAAGAAAAACAGTGATGGTTGTAATAAAAGCACTCGTTAAGGGTTCTTCTGATTAAAACCAATACACATGTACAGATAACTATGTCACAGGGTTAGGTGTTAACAGAAATGAGTCTTTTAAGGCTCATCCACATCAGCTTTTTCATCTGTCAGTCAGTGATTTGAACTCCTCTTTTTGGATTTTATCTTTTATTTGTTACACAACAGTTTCTGCCACTGTTTATGCATCATGAGGACCTTCCACTAGACACTGTCTCAAAGTGTGCATCACTCCCCACGTAGACATAAAGTAAAATACTGCCCTTTTTTCATGGGTTTTGTTCGACACTGATTATATTTGTTATTTTAAGAACCAGAAATCATCTCAGTGTTGTTTTTCATCACCTCTCTGACCCTTCTACAGCTTGAATTATGTCTCATTATTATTAATGAGCTGTCCTCTGATTGGTTAATAGGAAAGGCTGTGAATGGGCGGTGCTGCGTAGTTGTGACATGACTTTCTATTTTAAACCTTGAGACAGTATTTATAGAACAGACAGACTGAAAAAAGATCTTTATTCTTGTTGTTGCGTTGGTGTATTAGTGCTGTTGACTAATAACCAAGGAGTTGTTATTTCTGTGATCGTTCAGTAAAGCCTCCCTCTGTAAAAACCACACTCCATCTGGGAGCGTCTGTCCAGCCTGAGCACAAACCTGAACAGGAACGTCTCCATCCTCAATTTGTTGTGGTATATGTTTATTGCTGTGGTTTATTATCCCAGTGTGTTCATTAACTCGCTCTGCCAAAAAGCCTAAACTGTAATTGCTCTGTCCTGCTCATTACACTCATTCTGAAATCCAGCCTAATTAACTGAAGCATTTCACTAAAATGCAGAAAACTAAATATTATCCCGTCCTCCGCAGTCCTGCCTCGCTAAATGTGAACAAAACGGACCGAGGGGAAAACGATACATCATCTGTAAGCAACAAAACACGTCTTGCAAAATCATCTTTGTTCTATTTAAGGCACTCAGACGTATTGGGGAGCCTCGGGTAACTCACCTAAACAGACTTTGTTTGTTTGGTAACCGCTCCCAAAGTGACAAAAGATATCTACTAATTGGCCCCACATCTGACAGTGTGTGTGGACACACACGCGGGCGACGTTATGCGTTCAGGAGTGTAATTATCCCGACAAAACCTTGGAAATTGGGATTCATGTGGAGAGAAAGAGGCTACAGACCATAACAATTATTAAAAATGGACAGATTTAGGAGACAGAGACAGACAAGGGATTTAAAAAAAAAGTTTGTTGCTTCTCCCGACGTGAAAGAGGGAAGATGAATATAAAGCTCAGAAAGTAAACCAGATTTTCAGGCTGCAGCAGTTACAGCTTTTGATTTGTCAGATTAATCTTTGATTACAATAAGCAATGTTTACCACAGTTATTACAAATCCCCACGTGTCCCCGGGTCACATTAGTCCTGCCTGAGGAAAATTAAACAAAGCTGCAAACAGAGATGATAAGATTCCAACCTGATTTCAATATTTATTTTCATGCAATTCAGCTTTTTGCTTCTTTACATGACAGTGGATTTGCTTTAAGAAAACATGACATCAGTTTATATCAGCTAAATTATTAAAACTGAATGTGGAGGGTCAAAAGTAGTGACTGGGATACACTACTGCTCTTTATCTTTATTTCTTACTGGAGATAAAACTGTCTCCAGTCAGATTTTTTTATGTGATGTTTGGAGATTGGTGTGAAAATGGTGAAAAGCTGCATGATGTAAAAGCGTGGTGTTTCAGAACATAAGTGCCGGGTTAATACGTTTTAAACAGGGACAGAGCAACACCCTGTTGATTAGGTTACACATCGCTTATGTACATTGTGGAATCAGGTGTGTGTATCCCAAATCCTGTGCTTCTGCACTTACACTTGATATTTTAAGTGCATCCTGTAATTGTGTTCACAATGGATATTGTGTGAAAATGTAGTGCACAGAATGTTAGACACTTTCCACCCTCATCAGCTGCCTTTTTAGTGACGTGGCAGAATCTATGAACTACGTAGCAGAAGATAGTGGAAAGTATGTAGCAGCAGAATAATAGTGGAATAATGGAGGCAGATGTGTCGCCGATCATGGACGGTTGTTGTCTTTAAAAAGCAGTAGAAGAAGAAGAAGTAGCTGACTTTGCACACTCTATAAGTCAGTCACTGAATTAAATACACTGCAAAGAAGAGCAACGAGAGAAATGTGAGACAGCAAAGGCTGTCAGGGCCTTTAGATTCCAGAAGTGTTGCTAAGGTGATTTGATGTCGTCCACTTGCATATTTTAGATGAGAAGTTTATATTTCCAGTAAAAAGTGAAATCCTGCTACCATAGCAACTGACAAACCAACTCCTCAGAAGGGAGCCGTGACATGCTACACAGGCTCAACGCGACCTTTGACCTGTGGTCTCACCTTCTCCGTGTCGATGCCCTTGGACATGGACCAGGTGGACACGATGTAGTCCATCACCCGCTCGCTCAGCCCCTTGGGAACCTGGTAGAGCTTCAGGAAGTCTCGGACGTTGTTGAGCATCTCGTGGTAGCGGTTGGTGTTGGCGTACATCTGCTGGAAGATGGTCGTCACGTTTCCAAAGATGGTGGCGTAGAGCAGAGCTGGAGGGAAGAAAGAAACGGAACCACTTCAACGCACGAACACACAGTCTGGATCCAAGTCTCCAATTTGTGTTTATGAGAGGTTTGTTCATTATCCTTCTCACCTCTAATTTCCTTTTGCCCGGTGAATTTTTCTATAACACATGGTTCATTAAAGTGTTTCTATAAACCAATTAATTTGAGTAGAGCTGAATAATTTCAGCCTAATCAGCGGCACAGTCTGAGAAATCAGCTACTGTAAATCTTTTCTCTAAGAACACCTGCAGTAACCTGCTGACTCCAATCATACAAGTGGGGAGAAAATAAATGTATTCTGTGAAAAATGCAGCCAGTTCTACTATATATTTGACAAAATACACCTCATTCACAACACCCAGACAGCACAAAGTTTGTTATTAAACTTGGAAACAGCAGTTCCAACCCTCGCTGAAGTTCCCCTATTATAAAAAGTTCAGAAACTCTCAGGTGGATCCTCCTCCTGTCACCTGGAAATAATCGACCGCTAACCAGCGTCGTCCCACAGGCTGCAGGAAAAGACGGAACCAGCAAACGTGCAAACATGCATCAAAGGCTGGAAAACGTTACTGACAGAATAAAAACACATGGAGTCATTAAAAATCATAAACAAGTCAACCTCAATTCCTCTCTCCGGCTTTCTTTTTCTCTCTTCCCACTTGTTTTGCTCGTAGTTTACAAAACTAACAATTAATTAGAGTTCCATTTATCTGCTTAATTAGCAAAAATGTCACTTTTTTCCCCAAACTGTCTGTAACACAAATATCAATTTTGTACAAGATTAAATAAAACAAAAAATAGACATTGACTAATTGTCATGACCTTAGATTTGAAGCTCTGAAACTGTTTAATTCATTGGAGGACGAACAAAAAAAAGTGGACAGGTAAGCAGCTGAGCTTTTCTAAACAGTACGTGCAAAAAATGAGGAAAAGTAGAACAGAAACAAACATGAATATGTCTCTCAGTGGATACGTGGCTTCATACATCGGTGGCGTTTCTGCAGCTGAGAAGATGTTCATGTTTAACTTCTTAGGAGCGTCGCCATCAGTCATCAACCGAACCTGAAAGCTGCTGCTGCTGTTTCCATAGAGATCTCACTCAACTTGAAATAGTTCTCCTTCCACTTCTCTTTACAGCCAGTAAAAATGACAATGGAATGAGGAGCTATAACACAAGGGCCACAAAACTGCCAGGATGTAGAGTAAAGAAACCGTGAATACACTGTAAAAGTGTAAAAGAAGATAAAGAAAGAACGGACATACAGAGGCTGGAAGCGACAGGATGTGTTTGCAGTGAAATAATGACAGAAAATGACAAATAGAAGAAGTGTGTGTTTGGATGTGGGACAGAGACAGAGAAAGCCAGAGAGGGAGAAACTGCCAGAGATAAAAAGCAAAGCGTGTCAGCGGTGAGATAAACACTGTTCCACTTCAGTTCCTGTGAAGCCAGGCAGCGTTCCAGGACCTTCCAGGACCTTCCAGGACTCCGTTGGCCAGGAAGAAGCTGCTCCACCACACAGCTCTCACCCCCAGTCAAAACGCACGCGTCCTAATTGGGCTCGGTGTCACGTCGCCTCAAAGACGGACGGAGGTTTGCGCCCGGCAGGAAGCGTCTGCGCTGAGGCAAGTCGACCTCGCGGTGACATCATCATCTTGCACGGGTAATCCGTCCGGGTGAGAGGGACGTTTGAGCTCACGTGGCGAAATCTCAGAACAAACGCTGGCAAACTGACTTCAAACCTGCAGATAAACTTCCGCAGAGGTCGCAGCATGTTAGACAAAGAGATAATTAGCAGCGTTTGCCAGCTCTAAACGAGGGCTGGATATCACTACTTTGATGAACCAGAAGACACATGCAAAATAAGGATTTCTCCTTATAGCAGCAGTGTTTGCAGGGATTTTTATTATTTTATTTAATCCAGAGCAACAATCCACAATGCAAAGATCATTAGTTTACTATTATAGAAGACTAAGAAAACCAGAAAATAATCAGATTTGAGAAGCTGGAACCACAGGATTGGGATTTTTTTTTTAAATGACTCATTAACCAATCCTCATAATAGTGATTAATGTAACACTTGGTGACAATCAACCAAATAACCGCAGCTCTATATCATGCCCTCCCCCCGTCTGCTTAAAAGCATGAGATTGACAAGCCATCTTAATTTTCCTTTTTTTTTTTCCAATTTTTTTTTTTTGTTATCAACATGTTTCCTTCAGTTTATAGATGAATCACTAACTAAATATTGGAACCTGAGCTGGATTTGTTCCAGAACTATTTCTCAGGCCACATTACGCTTCTAGTAATGCTCAATCAAAAACAGGATCAACGCGCAAGAGCAGATGAATGAAATGGGAGCAGTGTTTTCTAGGAGGCCTATCTGGTGACTAATAATATACTGAAATTCACTACATAGTTCAATCAGTAAAATTGTCAATATGCTTCAGATACATGACAGGAACATGGGAAACACAGTAGACTGACAGGCAGACTGAGAAAAAGCTGGGAGGGGAACAGGTTACTTTTTTTTGGTTGTTTACTCCTACAGTAGAGTTAGAATGTTTCAGCAGGTCAATATATACATTTACAGTGTTCTATAGTCAAGGCACATACAGCGTCGTGGGAGAACGAGAGCCCAACATACAGCACAGCAACATGACTTACGCCTTCGCCTTTCAGATGACTCATCGTGGTGCTCCAGAATAAAAAAGTACAGCATAACTTTATCAGGATAAGTCAACCTACGACCGTAACTTGAAGCGTCACCACCACAGGATGAAGCAGCAAGAAGCTTCCTATGTGGACTCCGCTCTGTTATCAGGATGTGTGAAGCTGGATAAATGAGTCTGTGATGCTGCTGACATTCTGCGTCGCTCTCAGGCATCAGAACAGTTCTGTAGACGACTGGAGCAACAGTGTCAATTATAGAAACATCATTATTACGCTTTTTTTTTCCTCAGATCCAGCGGGAACTCTTGAGTCTCGACAGCTCAATCAAAGCTGCAGTTTCTACTTCATATACTTTAGAACTTTTTAAAAAATCAGATGTGTCCCCCTTGGCTCTGCTTTTTTAAATCTGTCACAGAGAGATGGGAGCTGTGGGGACTTTTTTGGTGGTGATTATTATTTATTAGTTGATGGAATGGGCCTGGGGGACGCTGTCAGAGTGAGGCTCTCATCTCCAAATTGACTGTGACACCCAAAAGAGAAATGTATCTGAACGATAATTCGCTGCATTGGTTGGTGTGTTGTGGCCTCCCGGTGCTGCACTGATCTCATCTTACTGACAGCAGCAGCTTTCTTGTCTCTCCGTGTTGTTGCTAAGCGTCATTACCACCGCCGCCGACTTTCTGCAGCTTCCACACATCACCTGAGAGTCACAGTGTGGGCGCGTTTTCAGCTGCAATAACCCCTTCTTCAACCAGCCAGCAGCACACCTTGGAGGTAAAACTGCATTCTCACAATTTAAAATGTTCAAGTCTATCAAAATTACCACAAAATACCAAATAATAGCTGGGTTCAATTAACTGCCTGGCCCCCTTTATATAACCTGGGTAGGTGTATATTTGGGTAAATGACCCCTGGATCCAAATAAATGATAAATGTAATTTATTAAATAACTTATTAATATTTTTCCTGAGGATGCATCAAAATAAAACTAAATATATATCATAGTTGATTCATAGGCTACAAAATGGACACAAAAAAGAGAACATGAAAACGATGGAAATAAATGTTTATGCACCTTCTCTTTATGAATTAGGCTCCACAATCTATTTTAAGCACATAAATATATATATTTTTTTTTAAATTGAAAGTTCAGACCTGACTAATACCTGGAAAAAGATGCTTATGTGATGTTATCATGAGAAAAGAATAACAGACTTAATACGTCATAGCAATGGGAGATATTCTTCCATAACCACAAAGTCTCCTTACAAATATTAATCTTTAGCTCTATTTTACTGCTCCTTGATGCTAAAATTATTAAATAAACAAATAGCTGCCAAACAGCTGCTCTTTTACCGCCCTGTTTTTCCACTTGGTTTCTTTATCTCTTCTCTATTTTTTTCTCTCTGCTGCGTCTTCTCCTTCAAAATGATCTTATTCTCCAAACAGACTAAAATAAATCAGCCATTGGTGCGTTTTGCTCCTGGTCCAGTCGTTAGTTTATCAAGCTGAGTTCCTCTGCACTGCATCACTTGATGACAACTCAGTTTGACAGCTGTACGGATGAATCTGGAGCAGGTGATTAACCTAGTCCAATCAGAAACCAGTATTCACTCAGGCTGTGGCATGAAGGGAAATACAAACGTTCTCTGATCTCCTCACTGTTCTCTCATCATTACTGTACATGTGTCTGTCAAAACGTGACGCCGGTGACGAAATATTTTCCACAAGTGACAAAAACAAAGCAATGTCAAAAACTTGTGACGCGCACACAAGCTTCTTTGTTTTTTCTCCCCCCTTTTTTTCCTATTTCAAGTGATGATCATCATCAAATCATGTCACTTCTTTTTTGTGAGGAATCAGGAGACATCAGAAGCCACCGACCCCCCCCATGTCATGTGCGTTTTCCTTTTTCCGGACGTTGTGCTGTAGGTGTTTAGGATGATTTGTCAGAGCGGATGAGTGTGAGGGACAGAAATCTGTCAGAAGGGGAGCTGGAGACGCCCCAAGCCCAAAGACCCAGAAAATATCCATCACAACACGCCTACATGAGGAGACATCCAGCAAAACACACTGCTCACACACATTCTAACACAGAGATGGAGGAGAAACTAGACCCACTCACTGATACTAATTAACAGATACATACCTGCACAATTTTATTTACAGAATCCCTCTATGATTCTGCATGAAGTCTCTTCAAGAACTGTCTGAACTATACTGCACAGGCTTCTACATCGCTTCCTTAAAGGGAACATGACTTGATTTTCTAATTTGCTGTTATTTGTATGCAGTAATAATATCTACTGTCAATGTTAAATGTGGTCTAATTCTCCCTCAAGCTTCAACCAGCTGAAATTAAATTTGATGTTATTGAGTTGGCGCAATATATATGTTTTTTTTTAAAACTGTAAAGCAGCACAAAGGACCCAGAGGGCCCTTTTTTCCTCTGCATTGTGCATTTCCAGTGTCGAGTTTAGTGTGAATTTTCTCGACAGAGCGTTGTGTAGGCGGTGCCACCCGCCACCTATCCTGTAGTGAGAATATCCGTGTCACTGATCTGTCATAGTCTGAACAACACAAAGACTGCTCAACACACACAGAGGCATGCTCAGAGATCTGACAACTCTGAATGTGGTGGTGTTCAAATGGAGGCTGAACTGAGCAGCTGCATAGAGCCACTATAAGACAAACGATTCAACAGGTAAATCATGCAATCATTTCCCCAAATATAAAAGTATACACCGTGATACAGCTTTGAGGACCACTAGGCAGGGTCTTGCAAATTCCTAGAGGTCCACTCTGCATTTACCCCACAAGAAATCTGCTTCTAATTCAAGAACCATCCTGTAGAATATTTCAGGGCAGTTGACAGGTTTCACTCCAGCCTGAATAAACAGAGCCGAGTTAACTTGAATCATTTGGTTTGACTGGTGTTTTCAGATCTCACAAACTAGCGGCACCAAGGAGGAAAACCAACCAGTAAGTGACTGGGCATTTTTAAACTGGGCCAGGTTTAGTCCCTTGAGCTAGACGTGTAGTCAAGAAAGCCTAAACCGAGACCAAGACACCAAGACCAGAGTGTAACAAGAACAAGATCATGACCAAGACCTACCACATCAAGACCACTGAGACCAAAAAAAAGAAAAAAAGCACTAATTACACCTCCTTTTCTTATTTTTCATGATCTGTAGCTGCTTGGGATAAATATAGGGTTATGTTGTGTGAAATAGAGGCATAACAATACAAAGACATCATGTCTGTGTGTGAACTCTTGATAAATGTTTTCATCAATTGAGTTGACTTCTACACAGCGTAGAGCATCTGTT
This sequence comes from Eupleurogrammus muticus, assembly GCA_036785175.1. Classification (NCBI taxonomy): domain Eukaryota; kingdom Metazoa; phylum Chordata; class Actinopteri; order Scombriformes; family Trichiuridae; genus Eupleurogrammus; species Eupleurogrammus muticus. The sequence continues at coordinate 9,461,766 of JAYKQN010000012.1, read as the reverse complement.
GTCTTTTCAAGATAAAACAAATTTCAAAATAAGAAGACAAATGTATGTATTTGTCTATTGCGAGAGGGTGAGTGAGTCAACAGAAACGGAGGCTAAGGAGTATGATCCCCCTGTAATTGGAGCACACCCTCCAGTCCTCCTTTTTGGGGAACCACCACCCTGGTCTGCGAGTCCTGAGGTACTGCCCCAGATGTTCATGCAATGTTGTAGAGTTGTTGTATCAATCAAGACAGCCCCATAACATCCAGAGCGTCGAGGAACCCTGGGCAGATCTCATACACCCGTGGGGCCTTGTTGCCGAAAGGAGCTTTTTGATCACAGAGGACAATCAGGACCCCCAGACTCGTCCACCAGGGTGAACCCCAATGTACAGGCACCATGCTGTGGAGAAACAAGTAGGCCCACCCCTGCTCTGCACCTCTCATAGGGGCAACTGCAGAGTGGTAGACCAAAACAGCAACAAACGCCGTACTCGGGAGCAGCCGGGGCCTTCAGAGGCCGACTCCATCACAGACCACTGACCTCCATTTGCTGCTCAGAGAGCCGGGTCTGGTCCAGGCTGCATCGCTGCACATCACTAACTGACAGAAGACCGCGTTCTGCAGCCAAACACTGAGCCGGCCAGTCAGCTGCATCAGTCCAAACCCATGAAAAAAAAGAAAGCTCCCTATAAATCTGTTGTGACAAGCAGTAATTGTGCATCAGGCGCCCTTTGGGTAAGTAAAACATTCTGGCTGATTGTCTCCAAATAAATATTGACTGAAAAATGTGCAGAGGCATCTCAGTGTTAGTCACAGACTCCTGCAGCAACAACAATCATTTCTGTAATTGTAACTCATCACTCAATAAATCAGATTATTTTCTCTCCATTATTTCCAACATTGCATTGTTTACTTCTCATTAGGTCGACTTAATAACCTGTTTATGGCTGTGTGAGGGTGATAATGGGATTGGGAGCGAGCGGGGTGGACAGCAGGTGGAGGGGTGAGGGGTTAATGAGAGAGAAATCTATGTGTCCAACAAAGGCCCAAATACCGGTAATTGATATTACACTGCAGATATTAATGAGGTTTATTATCAGCAGAGAATCAACAAGGTCAGAATACCTAAACTAAAAAGCTAAAAAAAAAACAACACTTTTTCATCCTCTTCTCTCAATCAATACTAATAAAACACACATTTGCTGAATTTAATAAACTCTGAATCAGGGTTTTACTGAATAAGATTCATTTCATACAGATTTTATTACCTACTTTAGCCTACTGAGTTTTGTAAAAAAAAAAAGGTTAAATGTTAATTAGGTGTTTTAAAATCGATGCAAAGATTCGACAAACACATACATGAGAGGGGGAAATATTAGGAAGACTTTCAGTGTAATTCAGTCAAATACACCAACACCAACTATGTAAGAAATATTAAGAAGAAATATCACTTTTCAGACAAAGTCAACAAAAATAGTAGGTGTATAAGCTTAGTAGACAGTCCTTGCTTAGGTATAGATATAGAGTAGTGCAGGTAGGAAGTACGTATTCCTTTAGAAAAGGGGAAGCTTAATAAATTTGCATGTTTGGCTAAATAAGGATGTGTTGGACTGTTACTGTTACATACGCTTAAAAGCTAAATTGTACATTGGGTAAGACATGGACATACTTTGAGATATAGAGAGACATTCAAATACCGTTATTATAAGAAAAAGGGTACACTTTATAGGTTTTATTGTGTCCTGTCAGTTGATAGTGCTGGGATTAAGAACTGTGTTAGTGGAGGAATAACATAGCAGCTAAACTGGCTCACATATTTTTTTTTTGAGATATTAAAATACTTTTTATTGCATTAGCCGCACGATCGGTGCAGGAAGCTTTACCCTGTAGCAGGAGAGAGCTTTGATATGTATAAGTCTATGGGATTTAACTACCGGTATTTGGAAAAGATTTTTTGTGGCATAGACACTTTTATTATATCGTAGCAAGAGAACTGCAGAGACTTGCAGCAAAGAAACGCTCCGTCTGGGGCCCAAATCCTGCTCTGCTTCTCTACCCCTACACCACTGCAGCACACCTACAGGAATTTAACTTTTAATAATAATGACGTTTTGAAAAGCCATCCAAACTATTTCACAAAAAAGGATATACACCATCATTGTAATATGTGCAAGCTAAATTCAAAAGTTGAGGCTGATCAAACAGTGAGAGATAGATCATTTTATATTGATTTAAATTGTTTTATCTCTTATTTTTGTATATTCTGAAGCACATTGTGCATCCACCTGTAATGAATTGTGCTATATAAGGAATAAATAATTAATATAATTTGCCTGCTTGCAGAGAAGCAGACACTTTGATTTAGCTCCTATTTGCTTTGGTCGTTGGTGTGAGGTGCAGGGTATCAATAATCAATGAAAACTAGAGACATATCCACATAATGGAGGGGAGAAGTCCCCTGTGATGTTTCAACCAATCACGTCGTCTTCAGGCAGTTCGTTTGGTCAATAAAGTCTGATTCTTCAGGGAAACATTTATTTCAGCCTGCGCAAAGCTTTCTACGTTTCACAGCACTGATAAGAAAACCTATCTAAAGGGAAAATGAAATGAGGATGAAACACTGATCAAACCACTTGGACTTTTCTTTTCATCTTCATGGCTGGTGTATTCACTCAGGTGTTCTTTTTTTAATCTGTTTTCATACTCAATGAATGACAGCAAAAGGCTGTATCCTCCAGCTCTGTTTGCTCACAAACCAGGAATAATGAAACAAGATGATTGGCACGAACCTGAATAAATAAGGGATTATCCTTTCAATTATTCTGCTGTTTTCCTGGGTATAAATCCCCCTAATATCATTTATTCTGTGTACATGTATGTTTTTAATCCGATACAGCAACATGTTTTGAAGGTGAGAAGATGGAGTGTTTCTGTTTTACTAATGGGACCAAATTAAAGCAGAAATAAGGCGGCGAGGAGCTTTCACCGCTCAAGGTAACAAGGCCACCGGGGGCCGGGCAGGGGTCCCTGAGGACCGGGGGCCCAGGTCTCGGCAGGAGTAATGAAGTCATGGAGGACCACTCTCAGTCTGCCACAGCTGTAAACAGCAGCAGCTTTTTATGAGGTGGGTCGATTCCCCCAGAGCCGCTCAGCGCTCTGCTAATGTTGACTCTGGAACAACAGCCCGGACGTGGGAGAAGTGGAGCGGCCGCGTGGCAGCGGCCGCGTGGCAGCGGCCGCGTGGCAGCGGTCGCGTGGCAGCGGCTCTGGATCACGTCGGAGGGCTGAGTTTACAATCGACAAAACGTAGATTTCCCCACTTAGCTCAGTTGGTATCTTTTTTTTTCGAGCATCTTGTCTCAGATTTATCAGATTAATGTCATGTTCACTATCATAGAGACAATCCATGGTGTGGAAACAACCAAACTAGAGCTGCAACGATCAATTGATTAGTTGCCCACGACTGCATTAACCATCAATTACTTCGACAATGAATGTATTTGAGTCACTTTCTTGAATCTTCTACTGTATAATAGTAAACTGATGATCTTTGGGTTGTAGACTGTTATTGGTATTTCCCATCATTATGAACCAAAGATCTAATCAAATAATTGTTTTAATAGTTGTGAGATTATGATACTGACTGTCATTAGTTGCAGCCCTAGAGTCATTACAGCAAAATGGGGACAAATCAAAAACTACGACATTCTGGGATTCATTTTCCAATGTGCATTATCAAAGAATCACTTCTCAAAGCACTAAAATGATGTCATCATTTGTAATAAAAAACTAATTATATTACCACCACCATATTCCCCATCTTATGAACCTCTACACACAGCAACATATCCTTAATAATTTGGCTGAACTGACCCTTTAAATAATCACAATAGGATGAAGAACATATCCCGATACAGTTTTTCCAACTACTGCAACACGGAAAATAAACAGAATGCAAATGAAAGGCAAGACAAGCGAAATGAATAAAACTAAATTCAAACACACGACATGCATCCTTTAAGCTGTTTTACTCTTTAATCTCATAATAAGAAAACCATTCAAAGATAAACTAATATTTATTAAAGCTGTAGTGTGGAAATTTTACATAGAAATGAACATCTGATCCATTTAAGTCCCTGACAATCTGTTTCAGCAAATTCAGTTAAATCTCTGTGTTTAAACCGAGTTTTCAGTCTCCTGCAGTGGCGACACTGAATACACCTGATCTACGGCACGGCTGCAACTAACGGCCATTCTGATAATCGATTAAACTATTGATTATTGAAATGGTTAATTGATTAGTTGTTTGGTTAATAAAATGCCTAACTCAATTTCTAAATACCTTATTTCGTCCAGATCACTTTGCTGACTTTAATCACAAATGCAGCAGGGAGCTACAGTGGAAGAAAATTGATAGAGAAAATGAACCACAAAAAAGTGAATATCATTATGGATTTATGGTATAAAGCTCCTAAAAAACACTTGAAGCTGGATTAAAATGTTTCTGCAAAGTTATAAAACCTTTTCACTCTGTTTGTTTAGTTTTTTAGATTTTTTTTTACATTATTTCTTATAATATTTATAGCATGTTTGTGTAATAATCAGTACAATATCTTGCAATTTTAGCATATGCTACATATACTTTTATGAAAAAGAAAGCAGATAAACGTAAGCAATTATTAACAAAATGAGGGATTTACAGTAAATTTTGCTGACCCCCCATGGGTAACAAATACAACTTTTGCAACAGAAAAAACGTTGAACATAGATTACTTGTTGAAATAGTTGAAATGCTGAAACAGGACGTTACACAGGAGATTATTCTAATAGAATCTGACAAAGTGTCCCTAGAATGCACGCCGGTTATGCAGGAACTAATGTAGAAAGTGCAGGTATAGTAAGTGTGTGTCACTAAGTCCTTGATGTCCAGGACGTTAGCATCAGATGACGCCTGCAGCGCTCATTGATCGACTGGTTTCATCTGACTCTGTCTGGTTCGGCGGCTCGGGAAGGAGCAGAGGTCGCAGCCACGGCAGCTGGCAGGTGACATATCAGGGCATGTGGAATCTGAGGGCATTATCGCTCATTATATTTCTTTTGACTTAGATCAGCAGGTAAGACGTGGACAGAACGTCTCGGTCTCCGGGACGCGTGGTAATCACAGCTCGCCGCGACTTCCCCTGCCGTCAGCGATTATACCCGAGCAGGACCAATCCATCATCCCTGACACCTGCTTCATTCAAGTAAAGCGTCTGCAGCAGCCTCCGCACGCTCACATCTTTAGAACATGCTGAGAAATTGCAAGAAATGATAATGAAATTAGGAGCGATTGCTCCTTTGGAGGCGTTTCACTGCGGGAACCATCGGGAGATTAGGTTCATAAACGAGCGAGCAGAAGAGAAAATATTAATTGCAAGGACAATTACAACCAGTGATTATTATGGAAATGGGATGTGAATCACTACAAACCCAAACCCCCGGTGCTCTGCAACGCACGCGTAAAATAGATGGAACTGATATTACTTTATTACTTTATGACTAAGCTCCAGTGGAATGTTGTAAAAATTATTATGTATTTATGTATTTAAAGAAAATGTCAAAGGTCACGCTAACAGCATGCTAACACATAATCGAACACATGCCATGACACACACACACTAATCTATAAAAAGAGCCATTAATATGCAGATATGGACCAATAAAACAGCTTTAGATTCACTGAAACTACAAAACACACACATTACACACACCACACACCACCTGAAGAAGGTCCTAGTGGGGTGCTGATCCACCAACAAGAGCTGCAAGAATTAGTGAATTAATGTCCAACTATTACTTTCATCACTGACTATTTTGGTATCTGATTCATTTTGTCTTCTATCATAGTAAACTGATGATCTTTGGGTTGTGGACTGTTGGTCCTGACAAAAAAAAAACATTTTAGGTTGAATCTTTAGCTTTTGGACAGAGTGATCATTGTCAATGAACATTTTATGAACCAAACAACTAATCCATTAATCCCTATTTGAAAGCTTCATCCAAAATCAAGTGTTTGTTAGATCAGGCTGAAATATCATGAGTCATCAGATTTTTCCACAAACTTGTTAAGATTATATTATTAATAATAAAAGCAAATTTCATGAAAACAAATCTTCTCTAGACCCTTTATTACGTTAGATTACATCTTCAGCCTCAGGAAACAGGTTACAGGTTAATAATTTCAATAATTCAGTTTGCAGTAATTCAGAGCCTCAAATCAGACTACGGATGATCTTTTGTATTTCTTTTGTCATAAATGTCACACTCATACACTCCTTCATCAGATGTGATCCTGAACCAGATTGTGAACCGACTGCCTGACGTGTTTCCAGCTGTTCTCGATGCAGACGCTGTTCAGTCACTTCCATATTTCTGTTTAACGCTGACAGCTTCTGCTCTAGTAATGAACCTGCTTTCAAAGTCAATAGAGCCTTTTCCTTTTTGCCACAATACTTCTAAATTGAGGTGAATTAATGGTGTGTCGCGTATTTAAACGTCGTGAACCATCCTGTTAAGTCTTGTAGAACACCTGTACTGACGCATGTGCCTGTGATGTTTCTCTGCTCCTCATTGCTTCTGTAATTCATCACCTGTCTGTACAGGCTGGATGAAACGATGCTCTATAATATTCCCTAACTTTTAGGGAACTAAGGAAACCTGTCTTGGTTTCTGTGCATTTTCCATAAACTGTTCAACAGGTAAAAATAGGTTCAGGGAGAGATGATGAGTTATAGTTTATAGTTTGTTAAGGTTTGGCCCTTCTTTGTTTTGTATTGGTAATATAGGAAAACAGTGATTTCTAAATCCTCCACCGAATATTCGTCGATGCAAAATTATGCATATCGCAATTAGTTGCAGGGAGAAAAGAAAATGTCACAATACTAGAGGACACGTGTGCCCACTGTTGGGCAGAAGATTTGTGTGTTTTCTGATGCTTTTTATTGTTGAGGTAAATTTACTCTTTGTTTTTTTGTTTGTTTTACTTGTGTAATAATTCCTGATTCTAATAGTATCATTGTTTTTATTGTTTAGTGAATAAATTAGTGATTTGATTCAAAAAATTGTGTACATTTTATTTAATTTATTAATAATTGCAGCTTGGTTTGTTGGAATTGTCAGGTGGCTCACTTTGTGCCTGCAATTTCATAAAAAGTATATTTCAAAGACTCAAAATTACTTTCTTAAAACATTCTCTCTCAACCCTGGAGTTTAAAGCTCAGAAATATAGTTAAAGTACCCAAATTACTGCCATGAACATGCAATGACAAGTTATGAGTTGAATAAACTTTTTGTTCAGGTTCATCTCTGCTAATGACGCCAGCTGATTCCCTCCTCTGCTTCTGAATAATACGACAACTCGTTCCACCAGTCTGGGAACCTGCTGAAACGGCGACTCTCCGTAGGATAGTCCTAAAATATGTTGTAAGGCCAGCAGAAAGCTCTCCAGTAAAGGAGCATGGAGGCTACTCTTAAAATAGGAGTCACACCAGACAGCAGCAATATACTCTCACAGCGTGCGCTCTTGCTCTTTCGGCGGTTGCCATGTCAACAAGTTAAGCAAAGGCAGTTCGGAGTGACAGAAGGCCGAGATTTCCCTCCTCTCCGCTTTTAAATGTCTGGATAATGGACTTTCCTGACAGCCCTCAGCCTGCCCGCACATCTATCCAACACCTGATAGCAGATATCTCTCCTCCAGAAAATCACAGGATTTGACAGGTAGAAGAACGGGGCCGTGGTCGCAGCAGCATGTCGGCGTGTAGGAGAGAGCTGTCACAGGGGTTCATTAATGCTCAGTCAGTCAATCTTTCAAGGAATTTTTTTTTTAAGAATCCTACATCCTGAAGATTAACAACCATAGCAGTTTTAAAAGAGGAAGCCTCAACAGAACCCTTGCTTCATGCAAGGAGAGCGTGGAGACATTGACCCACTTCTCTCACCTCTGCAGACACAACTGCCCCGACTGAAACTCTAACACGTGTTTTTTGAGCTTTTACCTACTAGTCGGCATGTGGAAAAGTTAGATTTGCAGAGAGAGAATTTATAACTGACAATCTGTGTTACAAACTGAAGCATTGAGTTTGAAACATGTGGTCTCTTTGTAGGAAGGGTCAAAAAAAGCTTCTCATAGATAGAAAGAGAAGAGAAAAGATATCTTGACCTTTGCTACATTGATTTTGACCCTTTGACCACAAGTTAATGACGTATAACTGCTGCTCGTCCTTTAATCCCGAGGTTTGTGTTTGGACCTCTGGCCTAAGTGTTCTTAGGAGACACGCTGAACCCCAAATTGACCCCAATGGGCCGGGTCCTTCCTGAGAGCCCGCGAAGGTTTAGGTGTCCCTGAAGTCAAACTACTGTCACCTTCATGTCGGAGAAGATAGATGGTTTGAGATGGGAAAGTTTCCACTGTTTCATCCATACGCTGTGATTTCAAGGATTAAAAGCCCCATGAGGAGTTTCAGAAAGCGGAAGTGTTTCCTGCCCCAAAAGACCATATTTCCCAGCAGCCCCTTGTGGTCCAGGAAAACCGTTTCTCATTCCAAGGAAGTTCTGACTGACTATGATATAATAACCCAAAAATAAACTACAGAACTCATGAGGGTCACTTTATAATTTTCCATAAACTGAGGTTAACTTATATGAAACAGAAAACTTTGGCTTCCTGTGCTTGGTCTTCAGACACTTCTCTTTCAGTCAGACATTTTGAAGTTTTCAAATCTAAATTTTCCTCGTCACAATTGCATCTTGGATGCTGATGTAAATTCCATTTACAGCTCTGATGTGACCTGAGCGCTGCAGGAACAGCCTCCTTTTTTCTCAAACGATTTGCCCAACCCCACAGACACTGAAACTAATGGTGTGCTTTGGGAATTCTTTGCAACCTTGTTGTCGACAAAATGCAGAGCAGGTGGTAAATACTGTGGGAAACAAGCGATTTCATAGTTTGCAGCACAAGTTGTGGTGCTAAACAGTGTCTAATGACACCAGTTTATCCCTAAATTCTATTATTAATATCCTGCAGTGGCTTTCATGCATAAATATATGATGAATGTGATATGACCTTTTTTTCATGAGTGGAGTAGGAGTTACTCTTGTATCTGATGCTACTTACAGAGCACTGGATTAACACATGAACTTATCCAACTAATGTATTTGACTGTCAGGCATTTTATTTTTAAATTCAGTCAGCTGCAGCCTGAATCAACACAGAGACACAGACAGATGAGCTCCACATGCTGGTGTAGATGGAGACAGAAGTTATGGGTTTAAATACAAAAAAAAAAATGATACAGTTTGAGCACTAATGTGTCCTAAAACAAGTTGTGTCACAAAAAGACAGAGGGGGGGGGGGACAGAATCTGAGGTGAGGTTAAGAAAAGCTGTTACAGAGCAGCATGTTACCTGTCTGAGATTTAAGATAATGAAAATAAAATGTAGAAATCATGACAACAAATCATGTCACTGTGGCTCTTTATGTGCCTATGAAAGAGAAAAGACACAAAGAGCAAGTTCCCATTCACAATTATTTTGACCATCCTACAAAAATGTCCCTACCAAAGTGAAACCAAACCTAAGACTGAAGGTTCTGTGCTACATCCTTATACTTAAAATTCCACTTAGGGCCCAGGTGGTCCAGCTCTGGGCCTTAGCTCGTAGCATGTCTGTGATGAGATTCTCATTCTGGGAGCCACTTTGCACAAAGACCTTGTGCTGAAAACTATACTGTACGTGTCACTTTACGTTTGTTATTCAGTGGCCAAGGTGCCCAGTGTGCTGCCTCTGCCGTGCTTAGCATTCTGTTACAGCGTGACTTTCTGGAGCTGCTGAGGAGAGGACGGCATTGTGATGAAAGAGAATAAGACCACGAGACCGCGGATGGGAAAAAAAAAATGCAACCTCCCGACTCCAGGCATGCACTTCCAGTCACAGAGGAGACATCCGAAAAGGGGGAAGAGGAACAGGAGGTCACAGCCAATGTAAGGAATCCCTGCAGGAGCTGGGAGAGCGAGCACCTGGGAGGCGATGCTGAGCTGCCCGTCAGCAGGTAGCAACACAATCAACTGTGGAATTCAGAGGAGCTGCTGTACATCAGAGCCACGCTGGAGCTGTGGGGGACAACACCCAGGAGAAAACCTCAAGAACCGTATGAATGTAAATCAGGGTGTCACTGAAAAAGTGTTCCCAAAGTTTTGGGGGGAAGTTTTTAAAAAATGTATATTAGAATAGGCCATGGATTGCACAACATAATTCTGTTGTTAAGAATACCTCACAATAACTAAATTAAATTAAAAGATAATAATACTGCCATGTTTCCATTGGTGCAATTTCAACTATATTTCTATGGAAAAACCAGCTGCTCTGAATAAAAGAATGTCTGAAGTAAAACGATATAAACACAACCAGAGATCCTAATTTCCTAGTCATAGGATACAATGTTTAAAAATATATATACAGTCGTGCCAATTTTTGGAAAGTACTGCCAATATTACACTGGGGATATAAAACTTTGTATGAGGATTAAAGGGGAAGTAGTAGAAGATCAATGGAAACAGGGAAAGATTTGACTACTTCAATTTATCATCTTGCAGCTGTAGATAAGATGTCATCAAATATTGTGAGAGCTTCCAGATTTAGATCTGTTATTTAAATATGTAATAAAGTATAAGACTAAGACATTTTATCATATATCGTCATCATCGTACTACTACAACTCATTAGAAGAAGGGGTCTTGGTTAAAGCTAATTTTGCACTGACTACAAGGCTGTAAGATTAGGCTTTCTCTGCCTAATTAAAACCTGGAACAAACCCCTGGAATACTTCTCCCCTAATCAATCAAACCAGCGGCAATAATCCTAAAACACTTTTCTCGACCGTCAACAATTTGTAGAACTCATCGACACCATCTCCATCTCCCTCACTACCAACAAATGCAACTCCTTTCTATCATTCTCTTCATTTTAAAAAAGATAGAATTGACTGCCAGCTGACCACCTCCTCCCCCACTCTCCCTCTTGATTTCCAACTTGACCCCCCCTACTCCCAGGTCACTCATTCTCATTCTTCAACCCAATTTTACAATCCGACCTCGCCTCCGTCGACACCTCCATGAAATCCTCAACCTGTGCCCTCGACCCTATCCCCACTCACCTATTCAAGGCTTGCCTCCCCTTCCTCTCCTCCCTCATTACCAACATTACAAACTCTCTGTCTACTGGTTTTGTTCCATATACTCTCAACCTTGCTCCCATTACCCCTAACCCGAAAAAATCTGGTCATGATCCTGACCTCTATGAACCATTCCAATCTGGTTTCCACATTAACACAGTACAGAAGCATCACTTCATACCTTCCTCAACATCCTGATCCTCAGCGCTGCCTTTTGACAGCATCAGTCATTCCATTCTCATGCCTTCAACACTCCAGTGGTCTCCCAGGCACCATCTTCTCCTGGTTCACCTCCTACCTCTCTCAGACAAAGATGCAGTTTCAATAATACCCACAAAATCTCCACCGTCCCAGTGACTCATGGTATCCAACAAGGTTCAGTGCTTGGCCCCCTCCTTTTTATTCTGTACACACTACACTTGGACAAATCCATCATCCTGGCTTCCATTTCCACTGTTTTAATGATGATACTCAACTCTACTTTTCCTACAGGACCATCAACCCAACCATCCATTCCAGCCCTCACTGCCAGCAACAGTAACAACTCAACTACAGTAGATCCAAACTACAAACTCCCCTACTGCCCAAAACTTCTCCCTCAACATTGATGGCTCCATCATCACCCCCTCCACCCATGCCTGTAAAATGGAGTAAAGTGTTGATCATCATTTTCCAAAGCTGAAGATTTAACCTAACATGTCCCCAAACCAAAGATCATCATTTCCTTGAAATGACTTCAAACAATGAATCACTTATCAAAGTATTTGGTGAATAATGTATTATTTGGCAACTTTTGATTAATGGACTGATCTTTGCAGCTCTTGGGCTGGCAAAGAAACCACACACAAACACAACATAAAGACCAGCCTCCGTGGAGCAGATGATGAAGTAACAGATCTGATTTAGGGGAAAACTATCCTCCGAAAGAGGCCACTAATGACCCGGAGGAGAGAGCCTGAGCAGAGAGAATGGGGGAGGGCTGGGTAAATAAAAGGCTGGTGGGGAGAGTGAGTGAGGACATACAGTAATGAGAGAGAGAGAAAGAGAAAGGGACAGGGATGAAAAAGTGACAAAAAGAGAAAAAGCAAGATGGCTCTTAATGGATTATAGGACTAATCTTCTTGCTGTTGCTGCTGTCGGAGGACACACACAACAGAATCCCTACAGATCACAGAGAAAATATAAACCTCTTCCACCTTCAACCTTCTCTCTCCCTCCCTCCCTCTCTCTCTCTGAACTAATCAGGTCCTCTTAGCTCATCATCTTATCCCTGATCCTCCTCCTTCTCCTGGCATTGTTTTCCTCCTCTCGCCCCTACCCGCCTCCTGCAGGCCTCTGTGGAAGGTCTGATAAGTGGGCCGGGGGTGGACGGGTAGAAGGGTGGCGACTCAGGAGGTTTTCCAATCCACTAAATGAAACCCAAACTCTTTTTGGGATTGCGAGGCAGCAGCAGCCACAGGCTCCAGAGAAGTCCCCGCCGGAGCACTTTTCACATCAGGCGGGGGGGGGGGATAAATACTTGGCCCAGGGCGAAAGCGTAAAAAGACTCTGCACTTTCCCTCCACGCTCTGTTCCTTCTTCCTTTCATCTTCGGCCGCCCCCTCCCTTCACCCCCTCCTCCCGCTGAGTCTGGTAAGTCTCTTCCACTTAGGATACGCAGCCGTCAAGTCGGGTTCGCCGGTCCAAATCAGCCACATCCTTCCGCCCAACTGCTCATTTGGTTGGGACGGAGGAACTTCTGAGTCCAGGTAACTCCTGCAGTGTGTGGACTGAGCCCCCTGTCCCTGATACTTTCATCACGCTTCACGCACCTTCCATCACGCTTCTCCTCATGCAGATATGCTGATCTCACCGAGAAATCTTGTCTGATTGAATCTTTTCCTCAAAAGAAGTGAAACAAATATCCTCCCTCGCTGTGAGGGTTTTGCTGTGCTGCAGCATCATTGTTTCCTTACAGATCAAATTTACTACAAGCTACAGTCTTTGGGAGTTATCTTCTTCATTAGTGGTGCAAAATATATGGTCTAATTAAGTCAGTCAAATGAGGGTTTTAATATTAAAAACATAAATATTATATGTAATAATTAAAAGGCTGTAATATTCTTTAGATGGGAATTTTAAAAGGCTATCTGTTTGTGTGTGTAAAAACATGGACACTCACACCACCTGCAAAGAAATGCACAAACTGATGCACACTGAGGACTGCGTCTTTCAAATATGCAAAATAACTCTTAGCACTTTTCCCTCAATGAATATGTAAGATGGGAAGTTTACATGTTGTTCTGCAAAACACTGGGAGGAGGAAATGTAAATAGATTCAAAACAGCACAGCACTGTGATCTATAGCGAGATGCAATTTCTGTGATGGAGCCTGCATCTGAATTTAATATGTTTCAAGCGAAGGTGCAAACGGTCGCAGTGAATTAATGTGCAAAGCAGGAAAGTCAGTAAATCAGCCTGCATTGATCTATAAGTGAATGCGGCTGATTCTGCATCTACAACTGCTATTTACTGTACGAAGCGCTTCTTCTGCAGCATCTGGTGATGTTGATAGATCTGCAGAACACAGCGGTTATACACAGCCATTACGCGCTGTGTTAACCTTCATTAAGTCACCAGAAAATGACTCGCATGCATCAGACCGGTTGGTTAGAGCTTCATCTTCAGCTTTTTCTTCAAGATAATGACTTCCATTCTAACAAAAAGCAGTGTCTTTTATCCTTTAACACATCACATTGCAAACGCTACCTTTGAAAATTAAATATTAACCTATGTGACCTCAAACGAGGGGAGATACATTATATTTATCACAAATCAGCTTCATCAAATGTATTTTTATTTATATTGTTTCTAACCTATGAACCATCAATAGGTTTCCTGGAGAAATAAATTATCTAGAATAGAACTGTTGCCTGTTCAAAATCTCACTTTCTTTGAACCTGTTCTTATTTATGCAGCTATTCTTAGTAAATCACCAGCAACATATGCAATTTTTACAGAATGCACACGCAAACTAGTCCCTTTATTTTGGATCCCAGTAGTTCAGACTGAGAGTGCAGTCAGATGTCGGCACTAGCGTAGTACTCTGGATGCCAAATGAAATATTTAGATTGTCCCAGTTTGTGTCAGATGCGGTTTGCCAATAGTACCAGGATGTCCTACTACGTCCAGTCACATGTTACAGTCTGCAGCCAGTTTGCTTTTTCTCTGGTTGTTTTGACCAACAATAACCTGCTCAGCAGGAGATACGTCGGAGCGAATGAGCAGTGATGATGAAAAAGCAGCAAAAGAGCAGCGACAGATGAAGATGTATTTCTCAACGTATGCACACTACATGCAACAGCACGTACTGTAGTACTGTACTGTGCATCTAGAAGTCGGCAGTAGAGATATAGGCTTCAGAACGCAGCCTGAGACTCATTCCGTGCTGCCCTCTGCAGCTTTCCGTGCAGCCGCCGGGATCAGAGCGCCGCCTCTTTCCCACAGCTTTGTGGTCTTAACCCGTCTCACCTCTGATCCAGGTGCTGCTTTAAATTGCTTTCACACTCTTCTGTTCAGTATCGTGAAAAACACAACCACAGAGATAAGACAGTAACAAAGGTGGATGGTGCTTTCTCCTCCCGGTTCCTTCTCCACCCTAACGAACAAACTACTGAATTCAGGAGGAAAAAAAGGGAAGGAAGCATCTCGGGGAGGATTTAGATTGTGTGACCAACAGCGAGTTCTTATGTCAACACTGACAACGACACCATTCTCTGAGTCAGAGCGAGCAGCGCTGTGCTTCTCCGTGACCTTTTTGCTTTTCCAGCGTTAATGTCAAGATGTAAAATGCACAGTGTCAGCTTGAGATGGGAGCTTGATGATAGGAATCAGACAGATTAGTTTAAGTTTAATAGGAAGCTCTACGCAAGGCTTATGTAAGCAATCTGTATATTAGTGTTATCTCCACTGCACTGCTTAGCCATGAAAACCTTGTCTTTTAGACATTTTGAATTTAAATAATTATAAGGTGCCATAGATTTAGCAGCTTTCTACAGGAGCCCAGAATGGACAAACCAAAAATGGTTCAGTTTATTGCAGCCTCTTGAACTCTGCACGGTCTTATCCTTCCCTAATAATGATTGGCATAAAAGTAGAATAATGAAGATCTGGTTTAAATCTAGTGATCTTTTTAAAGTGGTTACTTGTTGAGTCCCAATTATTTTACATTCTTAATCCTTTCCCTTTTAATTAAAGGACTTTACATTCTTAACATCTTTCTAAATGTTTTTGAATCCAACAGTTGGTTTCTCACACTTCACTGTAACTTTGTTCCTGTTCCTTCAACTGTTTTTGCAGTTTTTAATTGCATCCTGATGCTTTTAATGTTTTGTTCAAAGCACTTTGGTTGCCCTTGTTGAAATGAACTATATAGATAAACCTGCTTGCCTATACACCACCAGACACATGTATATACTGTACCTTTAACATAATGAGTGAAATGTTTCTGATTGGGTTGAATAAACGTTAGTTCACCTTTAGGACGCAACTTAAAACCCAGGCTGTCAGGGTAAAAACAAATCCTGATATTCTGGAGCCTCTTGGAGACACACAGCTTTTATCTAAAGTGAAAGTGGACAACATCTTTGCTTTTATCATTATGAAGTAAATGTTTATTGCAGGTGTAATGGCTGTAGAATAAAGTGGCGGCTGTGGCTCAGGAGGTAGACGGGGTCATTCACCGTTGGCGATGGCTGCAGCGAGATACTTAACCTAAAATTGACAGCCATCAGTGTGTGAAAGTGTGTGTGAAGGGGTGATTTCGACATGTAGTGGAAAGTGCTTTGAGTGCGCGAAAGAGCAAAAAGGTTCCATAAAACTGCAGTTCGTACACCAACTACACCATCAGCGTTTAGATGGTCTGGAACTCTCAGCAAAGAGAAACTACAACCAAGCACGGGGAGTGTGTGTGTGTGTGTGTGAGTAACGGCATACAGAATGCAAATGACATCACACATACACACACACATAAATGTGACTCATTTGCTTTAATGCTCCTGACCTACAGTGAATATTTTTGTTGGCTGTAGCTGGATGGGGTTTCCTGTTCCCGTCCTAGCTGAGGATAAATGAGTCCAGGTCCCCCGAGGTGCCGTGGTTAACAGCGTCTATTAAGTGGAATATTTAGCGCTTTATGCCGTGTTAATGCAGCCACACGCAGTCCTCCAGCCACCTGGCTAACATGACTTATAGCCCGCTGCAGCTAGAAGGGCTGAACCAGTGCTGCTATCAGCCTTTGGCATTTGTGTTGCTGACTTTACAACATCACAAATATGAAAAAGAACAGTGTCCCCTCACATTAAATCAGCGGCTGCCTCATATACCATCCTGTATGTTCTGTACCTACACTATAAGGAACTGCTTATACCCTGCTGTTTTCTATTGCTTTTACTTTTTTTATTCATATTTATGTATGTTCTGAAAGTTTTTACTATCTTTCATCACCTCCTGCGTGCATCTTTCGTCTGCATGTATTAACTTTGCTTTCATTTTGTCTTTGTGTTTGTCCTTACTGTTTGTTTTTCTGTTGGTGTGTTTCCTTCTGAGTACTTCACCACATTATAAACTGTGTTTTATAAGTATTATGTCAGTAAAGTTATTACTTTTTGTCATACTATCCTTAAAAACATTAGCACAAACATCTGTTTGTACTAATTTTAGGGTTATTAAGTTAAGAGACAGTATCTAAGCTGCTTTGGAAGGAGAAAGTCAAACGTGTGCAATCACAGGGGAAACAGACATTTTACAGTACTGCTGTATTTATCGCATCTTTGCAAAATGTATTTGTAGATTTGTGTTTCTGTATAAATTCTCATTATCATTACAATTTAACATTCCTTGAGGAAATAGAGCAAAAACAAATTGATCTTCCTGGAGGTGTTTGAGAAAAGTGCAGATATGGTACCTTTAGTTGTCTCCTGAAAATGTCTTAAGTAATATTTAGTTTATTATTTAAACGAATTCATAGATATTAAAACTGATTATATTTTTAATAATGGGTTTAACTTGACTAGACTATTTAGAGAATGCTTGAGAGCTGATAAAGAAAGAGCACTGTTGTCAGAGTTTTTTTTATTTATGTACAGTCGGTGCAAAGGTCTGAGACCAGATTGGAAATCTCTAAAATTTTCAACATGAACAAATAATCATGAAAGTATTCAGAAACACAATGATGATGCAATGCAAAAGAAATGGGGCAGCAGCAGAATTTAAGCTAATTTATAGCATTGAGCAAGTTTGTATGAAACCTCAGGTTTCCTGCAGCTGTATGTCTCCCATTGAAACGTTCCTGTGACACCAGAGTGGATATGAGGTTTGTGTAGGTAACTCAACCTGCAGCCAGTGTTCCCCTGGTATGAATACGGCTGTGCCTCAGGCTTCCAGCAGGATCAGTGCTTCCTAAGTATCAATGTGACTGTGGGCAACATGGCATCAGCACTAAGTGAATGGGTCAGAAGTCAAATTGTTATTCTCAGCAAAGTGGGGATTAATCAGTGTCAAGTCATGGCCAGACTAAAGGTTTCTGAGGGCCAGCGCACGGACGTCTAAACGATTTGCAGAAACTGGATCAGTTTTATCCAAAGCACGATCGGACAGAGCGAATGTGACCACGCCATCAGAGGATCAATACATCAAGCAGCGTTCCGTAAGAGGAGGAAATACTGCACCCCCACAGAATATACTCAGTAATAAACACTCAGTCAGCAAAGGTGCTGTCAGAAGAAAACTTAGAGCGTGTCAGAGGTCACGTCTCAGGGGGAAAAACCAGACCAAACTGAGGTGGGATAGATATTTGTGCTGTGTTTTGTAGAAATCATAGCACCACTAATTGAATCTGCTTCGTGGTGTCATTATAGCTCGTATGCACAGTGAATAAGACTGGATGAGCAGCCCTACCACCCATTCTTTAAAGGAAGACCAAAGTAGAACTAGGAGTCAGGTGTAAAGATGCAAACTATATTAATAATCGATTATTGGTATGAGTCAGCTTCTCAAATCTGATTGTTTTTGGTTTCTTTTGTCTTCTTTAATAGTAAACTGAAGATCTTTAGGTTGTGGATTGTTGGTCTGAACCAAAAAAGGCATTTTAGGCTGAATCTTCAGCTTTGGGAAACAGTGATTGATATTTTACAGCTTCTAATGAACAAAAATAATTATTCTTTTCAATAATTACTAGATTCCTGTCTATCAATTATCAACCATAGTCATCAGACCTCAGTCTCACAGAACATTTATGGAGGAAGTTGAAGACTGAGAAAAACAAGTGTTCTGTAACATCCCAACAAGCTGTTTAGATCATGTTTACATCAGGCAAGATAACATGACTCATCAAGTTTTGGAGAAACTTGATGAGTCATTAAAGCAAAAGTGGGACATATCAATCACTAAGATACACTGAGATTCACATGCATTTTTCAATGATGAACTTTATAACTTATGAGGCCAATATTTATATATATTATAAATAGTATTATTAGAAGGTTTTTCTAACGTTCTCCCAGCACAGATAGAAATGGATCGTCTTCCTGAAGGAACTGTAACCACTGTTACTGATCATTTGTACAGAAAGCATTTTAAAAGTCTTTTATAATCCAATGTGGGCTGAGATCATTCTGAGGGTGGAATGGGCCACAAATTGGCTTGACACTTGTAAAAAAAGAAATACCTTCTACAATTTGCTCAGGCGGTTATGTAATTAGGTCTAATGAAGTGAATAGAAATGATAATGGTCTATTATGCTAATCAGTTCTTAATGGTGCTGCTGAAAGTTTCATGGTCCTATACATTTGTGCTGTGCGTACACTGCTATGACTTAATGTGTATGCATTAATACACGCCCG
Source organism: Eupleurogrammus muticus (assembly GCA_036785175.1). Classification (NCBI taxonomy): domain Eukaryota; kingdom Metazoa; phylum Chordata; class Actinopteri; order Scombriformes; family Trichiuridae; genus Eupleurogrammus; species Eupleurogrammus muticus. Next base: position 9,442,699 of record JAYKQN010000012.1, on the reverse strand, counting down.
TGCATCTCTGCACTTTATATGTTGATTCCACAGCGGCCCCCGAGGACAGCACACAGAACTTTGGAGGGAAACACGCTGCAGATCTTGAAATGCAACAAATACAGAGTGACCACAGAGAAGAAGATTCTGCAGTTGCTGGTTATTGGTCTTCATCCTCATCTTAACATTAGGCTTTCCTCACTATAGTAAATTATGACTCTTCATAGTTGCAAGTTTTTTCATTTATTTATACTTATTGAAATATGAGATTTCCTGTATGGAAATACGAGGAAGTCACAATTGGCACGGTTTTGTCCAAAAATTATTTCACCTTGGGACAAGCAAATGCAGAAACTACATGAAACAATTTTTAACTTGGACGTATAACTATGAAACATCTACAGTTGTTTTGTGTATTTAAAGTTGTTCTGTTCTTGTATTTTTAAATGTATATATGACAAAATATCTGAGATGTGTCAAAATGTAAAATTCTTATTTGATTTTGTAGAGATGCAACAATTATTTCCCTAACTGATAAGTTGCCTTCTACCAATTTAATTACTAACATTTTGCTAATCGATTAATTGATGTGAGTAATTTTAAAAGAGAAAATGGTTGCAGCCTCTCAAAGGTGTTTTTTCTTGTTCCTTTATCCTTCTATTATAGTGAACTGATGATCTTTGTGTTGTGGACTGTTATTCTGGACAAAGAAATGCATTTTAGGTTGAATCTTCAGCTTTGGGAAACAATGATTGACATTTTACACCATTTACACAACGAATTCATAGTTTCAATAAGTGGATTAATCTATTATCAGAATAGATGTTAGTTGCAGTCCTATAACACTCACCAGCCTATAATCACTGAAGCAAGACTGCTCACATCAGAACAAATTTCCAAATACAAGTGGTTTGGATTAAATTGAGCAAAAAAAACATTTACCCTGTCGCCATGAGAAGAGTCCCTTGTTCATTTGCTGTTTGGTTCTGAGGGGACACTCTCTTCCTGGCAGCATGTGCTTTGCTTTTAGCTGCGCTCCACGTCGATGGGGATTTCACACCTTCTAACAGAGCCGTGCAGAGGCTGATGGCCAAACATCCACAGATAAAGGACTCATTAATCCGGAGCTGTTTAGTGACGAACAGGGCAGCAGACATGTGGGAGGACGGCTGGGGGGGGACAGAGGACGGAGGAGGGGCGCCGTGTCATGCTAATAGTAAGAGATGCGCGTCTGATGCCGCTCAGTCCTGCTGCATTATATGAGATGATGATGAGAGACGAGGGGGGACGGGCTGACTGACAGGACAACAGACCCGGCTGTGACTGGAGTCAGGGTTGTCTGGAATCAAGGCAACAACTGACAAAATGTTGGCTATTATGATAGGGGATTCAATCGATCAATTATTGTTACAATTAATCAATTAGTTTTTCAATCACGGTTTCTCAGAGCTGAAGATTCAACCAAAAATGTCTTTTTTTGTCCAGATCAACAGTCCACAACCTAAAGATCATCAGTTTACTATTATAGAAGTATAAAGAAACCAGAAAATAATCAGATTTAGGAACCAGGAAACAGAGAATTTGCACAATTTCTCCTAAAAAAGACGTAATCGATTTAAAAAAAATAAAAGAGTCATCTGTAACATTCTTTTTTACATCATCCAAAAATAGAATCAAACAAACAACAAACTATTTTACATTATTTTAATGTAAAATATAAGTATGCCTTTATTTTAAGTAGAAATCTGTGTTCCATGACTCATCCAAAAACCAACAGTGAATAAAAACGCCAAAACAACCTGTGTCTTCACCGGGCCGAGCTGTCTGCAGCGTTCCCTGGGGCTAAAGACGTCTGGATCACACTCCTGTCGCCAACAGAGCGTGTTTGTCAAGTGGGATTAACTCTGAATTAAAGGGAGCCAAGGTTCAGAAAAGAGTTTAAATAGGCAGCGGGCCGACATGCAGCACTTGACCCAGATGTCCTGTTTGGTTTCCGTCATTCACTTTGTCTTTTTTCTCTCTTGCTGTGTCATTGATTTGATGCTGATTACTGCAAATTAAAGGCAAGATGTGTTGCAAATGTCAAGAAATGTAAGGCAAAATGTGTGTGTGAAACATCGGACCAAACACTCTTGAGTGTCTTTTAAAAAAGGACATTTTTGAGATTAAAAACAGATTTGGTTCATCAGATGATCGCTGTGATTTCCTGCGATTGACAGATGCTGACATAAGTGTGAAGTCTACACAAAACACAGTTCCACTCAGTCTCTGCTTTGCTATAAACAGCAACGGGAAGCTCTGACTTCACAGAATAGAATATGTGCTTCCAAGATTGTAAAAGTCAGAAAACAAAGTGCATGAATGGCCGCCCGCTGCCCAGGAAGCTGCCCACGCAGCTTGTGTGATGGTCCAACACCCACCAAGACTAGCGCAGCCAGACAGAGCACGCCATATTGTGTTTCTGAATGGTTTATTTCCGAGCTGAAGCTGTTTACCGCCCGTTTGCCAGACAGAAGCAACATGGCCACCAGCCCAGGGAGCCGCTGGTTTGGCCCTGATGCTAAACTCCAGGGCAGAGACTGATCCGATGGAGACAAGAAAACAAAAAAAAAAAAAACAAATGGAACAATCATCGCACACATCCACAGGCAGGATGCTGCAGAGTTCTGGAGAACTAAAAGCTGGATGAAGGTTTGTACAACATAGCTGTGGCCAAACGTTGTGAGAGAGGATATGAAAACACTTCTTCCTGCAGATACGCTGGCTGAACATCCACAAACATGATGCATGTCTGACTACATCTGAGCTGGACCTCATGTTTTAGAAATCTATGTCAACGTTTTTTACCGAACCACCTTTTCTATACTCACTGTACTCAGCACAAAAAAGTTTTCTTGGCTACCAGTTTCTAACCAACTCTGTTACTTTATGTGTGACCCAAAAATAGTATATAGTAGTATAGTAGGAGTATAACAGCAGCCCTGAAGGAGCAAAAGCTGCTGCTGGTGAGGACTGAACAGACAGCAGCTATAGGACATGCTGTTTCCTGCTTGAGTGAACCCTGGTTGGATAAGGATTCAAAATTTGATATGAAGATGGCATCTAACGCACATGGTTTTGGTCTATGGATCTATTTGTGTGTAGAAAATGAATTTTGCCAACACTGGTGGATGTCTGCGATCCAGCAGCAATTGTGCAATATCATGTGGCGTTGTGACAACGCTGAATCCTGTGATGAATGAGTTGTATATGACAAAATCTACAATGAGTTCACCATCCACTCCAATAACCCCATTCAAATGCCAGGTTTTGTCTTTATTGCCATTATCCTTGTAAAATGGATGTACTCTTGTGTTTTTCAACTTCTACAATGATCTGTCAACATCCATATTGACTGTCGCAATGGGATATGATGCATTTATTTTGAAAGGTGATGGAAGTTTTATGCTGAAAGAATATCTGATTCCAATCAAATTAGCCAATCAGAGAGAGTCTTGGTATCTTGGTATTTCTAGAGCTGCTGCAAACTATTTTCATATTAACTAAATATATACTGATGATACCAAAAAAAAAAAAAACAAGCAGTTATACAATTCTTCACTAAAAATAATCCAAAATCTGAATGGAATCTCATATTTAAAGATCAACTGCCACTGTCTACTACTAACAGCTTCTACTAATAGTCAGAGTCAGCACAGCAGAGACTGAAGTTTCTGCCTCACTGCTGCAATCCAAGTTAAATTAAAACTCCTAGTATCGTAAACCTTTGTCCACTTTGTCAAGGATCTGTCCTGATCTGAGTCCAAGCTCTGAAGATCGAACATCGATTCTGTTTACATATGGAAAACCCTCCGAGGCGTGTATATTGGTCTGTAATAATTAAATTGACTGGATTAAAGTTCGACCTTATTTGCCGATGACATTTCAGTGAACAGGCTGTGGAATTGATACCTGGGGAGGGAGAAAAGATCATTCTGTGTGTGCCAGCCTCACCCAGAACATTACAATCGTTTTTTCATTATCTTGACAGGAAAATTTACAACTACACATGCAAACCACGGTATGATGAGGGTACAGGGGAAGTGTGAGGTCACAGCTATTAAACCTAACACTGTGGTTAAGGAATGGTTAGTGTTGGCCAATTAAAAAACTAATTTGAAGTCGCAGAAAGTTTGTAGTAATTTTTGATGAAACACGACACGGTGAAACCTCGTATCCGTCTGGACACATTAGACAATTAGTCAAAGTGTCGTCAGCTGTCTTCCAGTATTAGCACTCAACGTTTAGCATTTGTGAAGCACCAAATGATCAACATGGGTATTAACTGAGCTGTTGTTTCCATCATGTGGAGCAAACAGTTCAGGCTGCTGAAAATGTAAATGTAGAGCTAAAGAAAAAAAGTCTAGAAATATTCTGGGAAATGTAAAAAGTAACCAAAATAGAAAGGATTAGACTGAACTTATTATATTTTAATGTCTAAGGGGAATTTATCCTTTCCTTTCTAGTTGAAACAGAATTAATAGGCCCACAGAGCCACAGAGTGACTTCCTTCAGAAACACACTACGATTTAAACATATTATCATCTTGTTGTATTATTGTTCTATTCATTTGTCAAATCCACAAATTCTTTTGTTGAAAAGTGTACAGCAGCTCTATGCAAATCTGTTGGCAACAAAACAACTGAACAAGATCCAGAACAAGGTGTTTATGTGAGAGAGTAAAACATACAGATACTGTATAAAGCAGATAAAGATTTAACCAAAGATGGAAAACAGAACTCTCCTGTTTGTTATACGTCCAAACCTCTGCAGGGGCACTTGCATAAAAAAAGACTCCATGTAGGAATGGAATGTGTAATGTGAGTTTTGCAGACTGTGCACACAGTTTAATAATTGATGCTTTGGAAGCAACTTTTCCTCCAGGACACGCACATTGTTATACAAGCTCAGAGAGATAGAAAGAAAAGACGCTTTAGTTAATTCACCGTTTTAGGACCAGAAACATCTTTCTGAAGAGACTTCGAGGATTTACATCACAAAGACCTCAATATGTCCATAATAAATAAAGAATGTTGAGTAACTTTGGTTTGGAGGGAATTTGGCTATACAGGGGTATTATTATGTTATATCAAATAATATAAATAATAATTTTCTAAATATTAATTATGATTTTTCCTGACATCCTGACCAGCAGTTCTATACAAAGTAGAACAAACATCTGGTTTCATGTTGTCTTAAGTAATGTTTCCCCATTATAATGTGTTGTTTGTGATTTAACATCCATATACTACTATGTCGAGTTGTGATTTTGACATTAGACAATGACATTATTATTAAGTCTTTCCTACAATATCTGCATAGGACAACTACAGTTTGTCAAAATGATCATTTTTGTTTGTTGATTAATCCTTTATTCATTTAATCCTTTATCTCTGTTTCCTGTCAGGATCACCCACAGCTCAAAGAGGTGTCACATGTAAGAATGTTAACAAAATGTTTGCTGATTAATCTCCTGGTGATTAGCTACTCGAATAAGTGTCTACTTGATGGAGCTAAGTAAGGTTTGGGACATTAAACAGCAGACATTAGGTTATTGACAATATTAAAGAATATTACACAGCGGGATGTGTCGGAGAGACTTGTTTTTTTGCAAATTATAAATCTGAGGAGAATGTTCTCGTGTCACACAGACACCAGTGACACACAAGATGTTTTTCTCCAGCTCTCTGCTAATGCTCTGGTTTGGAGATGAGTCCTGAGATTAACCACAGGAGGTTGGCTTTTCATTCGGCGCGTTTCCTGCTGTGCAGGTCTGTGTGCAGCCTCTAAACACCGCACAAAAAACAGTTGCAACAGGACGTTTCCTGTTGACACCACTAATTATTTTAACACCGGATTTCCAAGGATACTAATTATGGAGTCGCTAGTATTAAGACAGCAGGTGTGTGATAAACTGTGATTAGAAATGTTGGGGAAAAAAAAGAAAAAGAAATAGTTTAAGCAGCTCAGAAGCGCTTCATTCACTGGTTCATTTCACTCAACTACACATGATAATAAACAGCAAATTAGACTTTCACTACACAATATATTCCAGAGGGAAATGTTCTACTTTCTCTCCTCCACTACACTTATCCGATACATTCAACACTCAACAGCAGAGTGTAGTCAGCCCATATTTAACATGTCTGAGCTGTTAAAAGCTCCAGCTACAGATGTTTCCCTGCTTTCATTTCACTAAATGTTCAAATGATCCAATATTTCACCCAAAATCAGAGATCAGAGAAAAAGTCCAAAAAGTGAAAATGGGTTTGCTCGTCTTTCCTCTCCCATTAGTCATCCACAACCTCTCTGATGTATCTGGTTTAGAGTCTTACAAGAGTTGTATTGAGATTAAAATGTTTGTTGAGTTGCCAATTGGTTGTATCTGGATTTGAGATTGTGAGACTGTTATCAATGCTTCAATTAAATAAATATAAAAGAATCTACCTAAAAAATACAAATGGCTTCGCATCAAAACTGATCTTCCGGGGTGAATCCCTGGAATAGAATCATCCCAATCCCTCGGGTAACATGGGCTGTGATGCTATGCTATGATTTGATGACAATGCTTAGAACTGAAGGCTATAAGACTTTTTATATTCATGATCTTTGCAAAACAAACGGCTTTAAAACACTCCAAATAGACCTTTTGTATTGTAACAGATTTTGTCTGATAACCATTCAAACGCCTCAAAAAACACTGATAGGTTGCAGCAGCTCAGTGAAAGCTTCTATAGGCCAAAAAACACTAGAATAAAGCTCAACTCAAAGCTCAATAACATGCTTCATTATGTTATTTCCTCTGTACATTTCATTCAATGTGTAACGACATTTTGGTCATGTGTTGGCACAAGATGAAAAGTCAAAAGAAGCAGCAGAATCAACAAAAATCGAACGTAAATATTCACCCACAGAATGGCAGCAGTAACCCTACTCTGCTCCAGCGTTGGACAATCACCATTCACCAGTCACTGAACCCTGATCACAGCGCTCAGAGCGTTTTCCAACACGTTGGAGCCATTTCAGTCTCCAGAACAACCCAAAGCCGCGACAGATGGGCGAGGACCCGTCGTACTTACATCCCACCATCATCATGGCCACGGAGAAGATCTTCTCTCCGTCTGTGGACGGGGCGATGTTGCCAAAGCCGATGGTGGTCAGGCTGGTCATGGTGAAGTACAGCGAGGTGATGTACAGCGAGTCCTTGCCGGGGCCGCCCTCCCATTGGCCGGAGCCGCTGGCGTTGTAGCGGTAGGGCGATCCAATGCTGATCGCCAGTTGGTAGAGCCAGCTGTCCATTTTGATGGTGTTGGTGGCTTTATCGATGACCTCGTAATCCCCGATGCTGTACCTGTTCAACACATGAACTCAGGTTAGGTAGTTTCACAGCTACAATTCGTTATTTACTCAACCCAAGATGATGTGAATCAACGCAACTTTCCTTACAAATGATCATCACTTAGAACAGTTTCTATAAACATTATAAGGAACAACCTTTAAACACAGGCAGTAACAGGAGGCGTCAAACGTTTCCTCAGGAAATGTCTCCATAAATATAATTGCAGACACATTCCCAAGACAAAACCATTTGAAATGATGCCACATTGTTGTAAACACATGAAACATGTTTCACAAACGTCCCACCATTCACAGATATATATTTTGTTTTGTACTAGATGGGTATATTTTTTCACTTGCAGATATTTGACTTTGAAGATTTTGACAATGTATAATTTAATAATTTAAAATTTGCAAAACAAGATGCATTACTATGTTGTATGTTTGTTGTCTTTTTGCATTTTATTTGTAAATAATGAGACTTGTTTTATTTCTTCACAATAAGGTGGCATCATTATATAACCCCATAAAAATACTAAAGCTGACTTACTCACATGCCCTAAATACACTGGTAATAAAATGAAGATTGTAACTTTCTAATTTTTCAAGTCACCTTCATTTTGAAAAAATATTGGGATGTTTTGGTGTGAATGCAACATTATGTTATAAAACCTGAGCCTGACAGAAGCATAAAATATATATAAATATATAGAGTATAAAAATAAAACAAACACAGAGGCGTTGTTCCAACCACCTTTGTTTTATAGAGATGCTGCTTCTTACTCAACACTGGACTAGATTTAGAAAATTCTGCTGGATCAGTGAAATTCACACTCAAAATTTGGAGGATAAGTAAAAAATGCTGAAACTCTCCTTTAAAAGCTGATGATATGACAGTATTGTTTTTACTATTTTTTTCTGCTGCCAAAAAATCTGTTAATGCAAGTTTAACTTATCATAGTTATTAAGTGTCCACCTGTGACTACTGGAACAGAGATGATGAAACCTGTGACGTCCAGTTAAGATTTAATGTCTGATCAAGCTATGAAACTTATCACTAATAAAAAAAAAATTGTATAAATTAAACAACTGCCGATTCTAAACAGTATGACATCAATCCCATAAAATGTTTTTATTTCCTGATTCTCCAATAATTTATACTCATCCCTTCATATTAACTCCTCTTTCTCTTAATCTCTTCATGCCTTACAATTAGCTTTTAAGAACATGTGGCAGGCACCTTAACTACGGTTATTAAACTATTAATCATTAATGAAGAGCAGACTGAGGAGCATAAACATCATTTAGAGCTTCACTGTTAAGTCTCATGTTCATTTGTTTTCCACCCTGAGGTTAATAAGATAATAACATTAATGTGAAATGTTTATGATGCTTCATTTGAGAATCAAGGGATTCTGTTTGCTAATGAATGTGACGCAATAAATTGGTGCCAGAGGGATTTCAATCACTGTTGAAAAGTGAGAACATAATTACATTAAGCTACTTTATCCAAGAGGTTTTAATGTCGTGTTTTGAAGCGATTTTGTGTTTTTCTGCAGCAGATCGTGCAGGACTTGGAGCAAACTGAAGCTTGTAGTCAGCAGAACAGCAGCAGATGTTTGCTAAGTGCAGATGGCGAAGGGAGGAGCAGCTTTCTGCAGACATGACCAATTTACAGCGGGAACGACTGCTTCTGGAAAGCTCCGCGCCGAAGAGCGTTACGCGGGATTTACCAGATGCAGGCGAGCCAGTGGGCTACCAGCCCGAACACGCAGACCAGCAGCACCAGGACGGCGGCTCCGTACTCCAGGTAGTGGTCCAGCTTCCTGGCCACGCGGCCCAGACGCAGCAGGCGCACCACCTTCAGAGAGCTGAACAGACTGCTGATGCCCTGGGGGGGAGGGAGGAGAAAAGGGAAAGTGGTGAGAAATGTAAGGAGGTGTGGCGTTGGGTGAGAGGAAGAGGGGGAAAATAAATCCATGAGGACTGGATCCGCTCAGGAAACCACACCTCAGCTTTCTAGCTGCATTAGTCTTTTGAACTGAAGTTGGAAACTTGGACAAAATCTGGTGTTTGAACTTCATAGATCATGACTAGTGCACTGTCTGTAAGAAGTAAAGAAATTAAAAATATATAATTTTTTTATGTTAGGCTAAATCAGGATGCGTTGTTCCATAGTCATAATAGACTAATTGTACATCGGGTACAACGTGCAAATACAGTTATAGTTATTCATGCAGAAAGTGCAGATCTCAGTTTACATTTCAGCTTTGAAATTGTGTCGATCGGCCATGTGAAACTGAAATAAATCTCTTTATTGTATAATCAACCTGGCCACGTTAATGTTATATGTGTTAACAAATAAATGAGTTTCTGCATATTTGGTTGCACATTCAGTGCAGGGAGAATTATATTATAAAGTTTTATTATACAATAATGGAAGAAACACCATTTTATGGACCAATGAACTTATTTGTTTCAATAATTGATATTATACTACTATACTACAGTAATTATTAACTGTCAACATAGTCAACGGTTGCAGCCCTGTTCATTGCCAGATTAGCTTGGTTTTGTGGTAAATGTGAGAGCAGCAACAAGACAATAAAAAGCAAAGCACAAAGATAAAGCCAGAAGATGACCTATAAAGGCTGTTTACAACAGTTCACACTTCAGGCAAAAGTTTCTTAGACTTTTTACTTTTTATGTTTATCAACTTGAGAATATAGAATTATTAGAAATAGAACTGATGGAAAAAAGCTACATAAGTAAAATGTAATAAACCAGAATTATCCCATAATAGTATTTTCTGCAACCGTTCTAATAAACTGTCTTGCTGAAGTCAGTTAAACTGGCTGTAGCTGGGGATAAAGTATAAATAAAACCATAAATAATTCAGACAAAGTTGCTGAAAAACAATTTCTGACAGGAAATTCACTCTAAGCGCTTCCAACGTTAGGCCTGGATGCAGCAAGCTGCGCTCGCCCCCGTCTACCTGGCAACAGCTGACCCTGCGACCAACAGCCCCGGGTCTGGATGTTCTGTGTAAACTTCTCCTAAAACACACACACACAACACACACCCACACGCAGTACGCCCAAAATAAACAAAAGATTCTTTTCAACATCAGGACTGCTCAGCGGTTCCCGAGGTGTGAGGCGATCCGTTTTAACACAATTAGCAAAAGCCGCGGGGTCAAGGCTGCACGACCTGTAGCTAAATATTTACCAACTTTAAAAATATGATTCTCTCATTTCAGCCCGCAGAGAAAAGGAGATGAAAGCCAGCGGGTTATCTAATGATGTTATGTAATAAAGAGGGAGGCTACTGAGCCGTTTGATCCCAGCTCTTCACCTCCATCCTGGACTCCATGTTCACACATCTGTGAACTGCCCCACGAAGCCCCGAGGTTTGTTCTCAAACTCCACGTGGAGACATCACACCACACCGAGAAAAAGACAGTTTCATGTTCGATGTTCTCTTTGAATAATATAGAAAACAAATTGCATTTTAAATTCAATTGCACTGTGATGGTTTATTCAGTGCGATAAAAGCGGATCTAGATTTTTTAAATATGAATGATGAGCAAAGATTGAGTTGGCTGTTCATTTATGAAACATATGAGGATATCCAGAGAAAGCCTGGGAGAAGAGGTAAAACACTCTTTATCAAGAAAAAGGATAGATATGTAACAGTTTGTGATTTTTTTTTAATTTGATTTACTCCTTAGTTTGTGTTTTTTCTCTTCATGTTTTTGAAAAACCTTAAGATATATATTTGCAGAAATGTGATGTGTTGTAATCCCATGTGGGCCAAATGTTCATGTGATTCAGTTCAGTGTTTGATCAGGGCTATTTTTTATAGGAATACATTTTTCATAACATCTGTTTGAGAGCATTTTTATCTTGTATAGTAGCCACTTTTGGTATCTTGAGGTGTATTTATAATAAAAGTTATTGGATTGTGATTAACTGTAACATATTTGTGAAAGACAATTAAAACAGTAAGAATTGAAATCATCATCTCTCATCTTTTTAAGTAGGAGAACTTGCACAAGAACTGTCTTAAATTGTCTAACTATGCCATAAATAGACCAAAACCAGAAACGTGTTGGTTCAGTACTTTGACTTCTCTGCCTTGTCTGTGGTTCGCAGCCTTCTACTGAATCTTTAAAATACCCAACAAATAGACTGCTTCATTTTTAGAAAAGAAAAAGCTGGCAACTGTTTTAGCAAATAAGCAGGAAGAAATAATGCATTTGTTGGGACTATTTTCAGCAGCAGATGCATCTGTTGCTCTCCTTCTGGCACCAGTAGAGTGTTTTTGCATAATTATAAACCCTGGGTTCAATTTGTGCCCAGTTTGGATCAATAGACACTATTGTGTTATATATATATATAGATATAAAAATAGCAATCGGTTAGTTTGACCCAAAATGTCTTAGATTCAACAAGTTTGTGTCAGGTTTAGTGAAAATAAACTACATTGCAGTTTTTTATCCCACATATCTGTTTTTATCAAGTCTTGTTGTGGTACAGGAGTATAAAGGACTTGCTTTAGCCTGAGGGTTTTATTTAACAAGTGCAGTTTTTAATTTGAGTTATTTTTAGTTCTTTTAACCTGACTCGCTGACTTAGCTATGTGTGTGTGTGTGTGTGTGTGTGTGTGTGTGTGTGTGTGTGTGTGTGTGTGTGTGTGTGTGTGTGTGTGTGTGTGTGTGTGTGTAGAACTCCGACACAGCAGACTGACGCTGAGCAATATTGGAAAATAAAAATCTTACTATCCTTTGAGGACACTTTAAGAACCTTGACACTGCACTCATACTGTTGAAACCTTATTCACAAAAAGCATTTAGTGAATTTATCAGCCTGTCAAATCAGGAACTTATTGGGCCAATGTTGATATTAAATTTTAAAGTTTTTATTAACTGATGCAGATGATGTGCTGGTATCATCATGTATCTCTACTACAGTATATGTGTTTATGGTAATGGAAGAACATGATTTTAATAGTTTTTGGACAACAATAGTAGAGCTCTACGGCCCAGATTATAACATATTTAACTCACGTGCAAAGATTATATACCCAGAACCTTTCATCCTTTACTACTACTAATTTTGTGGTGAATAAGACTCTCCACTGGTCCTGGTTCTGACCTCAGCTGCACTAAGCAGGTCTTGCGTGCTTTTCTGAATCTCCCTGATGCCATAAACCCAGGCCCCCACCCCCCAAGTCCCCCCTGCCTGCCGCTCTCCAGCCGCAGCTTCAAAGGCCCCCCCCATGGGACCTGGAGGGTTCTGAGCTCATATGTAAATTCCTCTAAATTAAGTAGCCACAGGACAGAGCAACGTAGATGAAAAGAGCATGAGTCAAGAGCGTGCAATGCATAGGAAAATCATGGCTCATAAGCACCTGTTTATCAAACCTGGAGCCTGGAAATGAATTTCTTCTCAGAACATAAGCAGCAGGGGCAGACAAATGTTTAAGGTAACTTATTTTCTTCGGCAGTGACATCCAGTTTGTTGTATGTTGTCCTACACATCTTTAAACCTGCCTATAGATCTACTATCATACTGAACTTTGCTGCAGTTCACCATATCATCATATATAGCACCAGATCAAGTTTCAACAATTCCTCCTATTCACTATGCATTAATTACAGTGTAATTTCTGGCTAATGTAGCAGGCAGTTGTTAGAGTTAACACAACACACTATATGTAGGTGATTTGATATGAAAGGTCAGAATTAGATGGAGAAACGACTGCTGCTTAGCAACAGCTCAACATCTCCAACACAAAGAGCTGGCAATAAAAAAATAAATGAAAAAAATAAAATCATAAAAAATGTGGCTATATCTACATATTTATTAACATCATTTTAACTCTCATTTTCTGTAAAATAATTTATTTTTTGATAAAATTATAAAAACTCTGTTGCTGTATTGAACAAATCACTGTGTGGATGCAAAACAACTTTCTCCAGCTAAACTCAGAAAAAACTGAAATAATCGTCTTTGGGCCACTGAAGCAAAGAGAACGTGTAATCAGTCACCTTCAGTCGCGTTCTCTAAAACCAAAAACACAGGTTAGAAATCTCGGGGTGCTAATGGACTCAGACCTGAACTTTCACAGCCACATAAAGTCAACAATATCAACAGCCTTTTACCATCTAAAAAACATTGCCAAAATCAAAAATATAGTGTCTAAACCAGACTTGGAGAGACTGATCCATGCATTTGTCTCCAGCAGGTTAGACTACTGCAATGGCCTGCTCACTGGTCTCTCTAAACGAGCTGTTACCCAACTACAGAACATTCAGAACGCTGCAGCTCGAGTCCTGACCAGAACCAGAAAATATGACCATGTTAGTCCAGTGCTCATGTCTCTGCACTGGCTTCCTGTCACTCAGAGAATAGACTTTAAAACAGCTTTACTTGTGTACAAGTCTCTTCATGGTCTAGCACCAAAATACATCTATGACATGTTAGAGCAATGAGAGCCATCTAGGACCCTGAGAACCTCAGGGACTGGTCTCCTGCAGGTGCCCAGAGTCAGGACTAAACATGGTGAAGCTACATTCCAGTTTTCTGCAGCTAAAATCTGGAACAGTCTTCCAGAGAATGTGAGACAGGCCTCAACTCTGACAATGTTTAAGACCAGGCTGAAAACAGTTCTGTTTAACCGTGCATATGAAAAGTGAAAGTATCTTATCTACACTCTTCACTCTTTTTTAAATTATTGATGAATTCCATGTTTTATGATTGTTTCTTTTGTGATTTTATGTATGTGTTGCTCTCCTTTTGTGATTTTGTGTAACTGTAAAGCACTTTGAATTGCCCTGTGTATGAATTGTGCTCTACAAATAAACTTGCCTTGCCTTAAAATGTGATATACATATATATTCTAAAATCCTTTATTAGTATTTCTACCCAAAGTAAAGTCAGCTTTAAGAAAAATCATTGATTTGCTCCCATATGATTTTAGTGATAAAAATAAATACTATATCATATTGTACTTTATAAACTATAATCACTCTATATGTACTAAAATAGGTAATGATACACTAACACTGTATATACTTTAGATTTTAAGTATATTTTTTTAAAAGTACTTAACTTTGGTAAAATTTTAATTTCAGGACTTTTTCCTTTTTTTAGGATACACAGGCAGTAGCTCTACCTTTACCCAAGTAATGTATCTGAGGACTTTGTCCACTACTGATTTAGACATAATTATAAAACAATTTATCTTTTTATTATCATCCCTACCCTTAGAATTCTTTCTTAGACTGTATAAACCCAGCCCGCCTACCCACAGCAACCCTGAACCTGAATCAGTGACCCTTTAGTGACCCTTTCAACTCCCATCGCTCCATGTTATTATGCAGAGTGTTAATTTCCCGCCCCTGACTGTACAGCCATAGCTTCCTCCGGGCTCTGTCAGCTCCGCCCTCCGCGGCGGTGGCGACATGTACGCCACACCACTAAAGGTCAGTCTGGATTAGACCTTTGTGAGCCGCCGCAGCGCCAGCAGACGCACACTGAGCTCCTCAGGCTGCTGTGTGACAGCAGGGGGCTTCAGGACCCGTGGTAGGTTCCTCCCTGCGTCACTCCAGCACTTACACCACCACCCTCTCTCTCTCCCTCAAACACACACACACACACACACACACACACACACACACACACACACACACACACACACACACACACACACACACACACACACACACACACACACACACACACACACACACACACTATGAGGTTTCATCGATCTCAATTTAATCAGAGCCCCACACATTAATGGGTGTGTGCATGCATTGTTACGCGCAGTTTGTATTTCACGCGTATGTGGTTCCATCGATATCAATTTAATCGGAGACACACACATTAACGGGTGTGTGCATGCATGATTAACTTCATAAATTTTGTCATGCACGCATGCATTGTTATGCACAGTTTGTGTTTCACACATAACGAGGCGCTGCGTAACACACCCAGAGAATACGCATGTCTATGTGTTTGATAAAATGTTGTTGACCATTCACACACACACACACACACACACACGTTCGCAATTTCTGATGTTTCGCACCAGAAGACATGTGGATTTCGATGGTGACCTAGTTGTCCAGTTGACCAGAGTGAGTCAGCACTGAGCGTTAGCAGCCTGATGGAAAATCAGAAGAAGAAGAAGACGATAAATGATTTATGATTTATAAATACATACTAATTTATAAATTATTTATATTCCAAAGCAGAGTGGATATTTTTTTTATAAAAAGGGATGGTAAAGTAGGAGTGGGGTGTTGTCTGGCTCCAGTTTGGATGTTACTGATCACACAATGAGCCTCAATGTTTTTTATTTAAGCCTGTTAATAGTTAATTAATGCAGAGCCCCTCTGGTGACATTTGGTTAGAAAAATAAATAATAATAATGTGTGGCTAGGAGATAGTTCTGGATATGTTTTTCATTTCCATAGAGGTAGCGTTAATTGTTGCTGTAAACTGGAGCAGGCAAATATTTATAGTGAGTATTTGTGATTAACAGCCTTTGGTTGGGTTGTTTGGTTACACTTGACGGGTGATTTCATAACACGTAGCAGTGGTCATAAACTGTACGTAAAGCATTCATGACTGTTCACGACACATGACTGAGCATTTATACAGTAGGTGAAAATAAAATTATTTATGTAACCTAGATATCAATGTAATCTCTCCCACCTTTGTTAACATTTCATGAATATCTGATGAGATCTACATCAATATATACCGGATAGAAGAGGGCATTGAAACTATGTAGAATCACAGAGAACATAATATAATAAGATATTCATGAAATATTTAAAAGGCCAGAGTGATTACATTAGTGATATCCATGTTACACAAATACAGGTCAGCTTAATGTTGGATAGTTTATTCCAGACAATTGTTGGACTTTTATTTAGAAAAGTTGTTATTCGGTCTTGTTCATGGTTTGGTGTGAATGCTAAGTCATGTCTTATGAAACTGTCATGACACTTCTGCTTGCAAAGCTTTAATAACTGCAAACAGACAAATGTGTGAGCAACATTTTTTCAAACCGTGGCAGATGCATGTGTCTATGGGTCCGTTTGCAAAAAAATAGATGACTGTCACATGTAGACCCACCGTGTCATGTGATTACCACGGTGCAGCATCATCATGTGAACACACACATGAACGGGCCTATTATATTATATGTGAATGGGGAAACTACATTACATGTAAAGAGCTGCATTGCTGCACAGGCGTCAAAGCACACGCATTCTGAAATGTATGGGCCTTTATACACAAACAAACACACACACACACCTCAGGCAGCATCAGCACAACCTCTCATGAGGAGGTTACATCATTTTTTTTCATAGCTCTTGCTCGTTTTTTACAGCCATGACCTAAACACTTCAGGTGTTCGTGGATGCTGCTGCTGACCTCTGCGTGTTTCTGTGGAGGTGTTGCTGTGAGACGTAATAAACCTTTGCATCACCAAAATGTCAACGGCTATAAACAGAAAAGTTTTTAAAACTTGAAGGAAAATCATAAAAAAAACAAATGTGTTTTTGCACAACTTGTATGTCCTGTGGGCAACAATCTGCTACCTACTCAGCTGCTGAGACGTGGACACGAGGTCTGTTCAGACGGAACGCAAGAACATTTTAGAGGGGGTGAGTCATTGGAAAGATGCAATTAAAAGTACCAGGAACTGTGCAATGAGTTCACAATCTTTCACCCTAAGCCAAGACAATCACATATCTGAACACAAAGACACACACACACACACAGCTCCTCACTCAATATATCTGACTGTTAACTGGGGTGAATCAATGCAACACTCACACATGGTCCAACTGTCAAATTTAAGCATATGAGCATTTTTTTGGCTGAAAACACCTTCAGAATCACTTAAACTTTCTATTGCAGAACTATTTTGATTAAACCGGTCAATTCATACCACTGTAAAAATAATAGTTTAAAACTGCATTGGAGTAAACACAACACTGACATATCAATATCATCCACTTTTACTATGATATGTTAAACTCGAATGCAAATATTTGCTTTTTTCCCCCATATCCAGCAGTTATGGAGCAGCATCATCATTCAAAGTGTTGTTTTTCTGTCAACCTGATGAATGTGAATCCAATATTCTCTCTGTTTGCTGTCCTGCTTCCTACCAACTCCTGCGGGAGAGATTTGCTCTTTAGCTGCTTTTTTTGCTTCACTATGTTCACCAGCGAGTCGGCAGCTGTGTGGGAATTTTGGAGGTTTAGACTTCTTTTCCTCCCAAAAAGCAGCTGCCTGCTGCGGCCTAAGACATGATATCAGAGTACTGAGTGAACCACAACACAGAGCTCGGAAGGTTCTCCATTGGTTCATCACTCAGAGCCACAACCACCTATAACACACTCAGCTCAGAGCGGAGGAATGGAACACAGAAAAACAGAAGAGAAATACTTAAATACATATTTAATCACCTATTTGGTGAGTTCACTCTCACAGTTCCCAACATCCAAGCAGTCCCTGAATGAATCTGTGTGTCAGGTGACGTGTTTTCTACATTCTGCAGCTCTTTGTTGAAAGGAATCGGAAAAATCGATGCGACCTTTGCCTGGTCAATAAAACAATATCAATATATATCAGTTAATTATAATATCAATACTTTCAATCAAGGTTTGCATGTAAAAAAATGCTGCTCTCCCTTTGGCTCATAAACATCGTTTCCCTTGATAAAGGATCATTAAATCAAACAGCTAGTCTTTTAACAGACAAACCACAAATCAATTTTAATATAAAGTAGTTATATATTTAGCCTTTTTACTACTGGTTGTTGTTAAAAATAGATAATAAAGAATGATCAATATTCATTGTTATTGACTGATACTAATGCGTTCTAGCTATATCTCCCATCTCTACATTGTATTATAAGTAGGTCATTAAGCATTAAATGAAAATAGGAATTTAAAATAATAAGAAACTTTTACTTCTATTAATAGGCCAGCTCTTTGATGACCGCAAATTGTCCAAAAGCCATTATACAAACAAGAAAAAGTAAGTAGAATAAATGTAATTAGAAAAACATTTTAATAAAAAATGGAATTCCAAAAACTTTTCATAGGGCCCAAAGTTGCCCAACCTGAGGTGAATTCACATTTAAAGAGTTGACACTAAGCACTTTGCTCCTCACGAGTCATGAATGTGTATTTGTACTGTTCGCAGCGACCTCATGTTCACAGCTCGGCAGCATCATTAAAATAAATAAAGTAAAAATACTTCCTGCCTGCTTCAGCCATCAGGCATCCTATAATAATCTGCTATTTCCCTTCACGCTGCACCTTAAGCCTCCCCACACCGTCCTCAGTCCTCCACCGGTGCTCCGGCATGCTGATACGGGAAAACAGCAGCAAATACGTCAATTTAGCAAAGAGGGGTAGAGAGACTGTGGCGGCGTCCTCTTCAGTGGCTGGAAATTTACGTGGCATTGATTTCCTCTCAGTCTGTCTCCCCTGCTCTCGGCTCGCCGCCGTTTAAAGAACAGAAACAAAAAAAAAAAAAACAGCACCCAGCGGGATCTCATTGGATCCATCAGCAAGCAGCAGCCAGAGGCCAGAGGACGAGACACCTGAAGCAACCACAGCACACTCTACAAATATGCTGGCAAACAGCTTTAAAACCCGTATTAACCTGAGACATATGGGCTCAATATTGGCCTTGAATAAAAATAAATATTTCATTTCAGTGGCAATATCAGGTGTTTTTTTGCCCTCCTGCCCCACAGCGACATAATAACACCCTGTTACTCTGCTGTGAAACTGCGTTTTCTTGGCAGACGTTATTCATTATTCATTCAGTATTGTTTTCTGTATTTTCTTAAGAGGTGATTTGTCCCAAGAGGGACATAAAGCTTTAAGTCCTTCAACTGCCTGTTAGATAGAGTTCCACACTGTAATTTACCAGAGAAATGCTGGTTCCACTCTGGATGCAAGTTGCTCGTTAAAACCCCATCAGGACATGACAAACACCATTAAGGGCAAGAGTTTCCCCAGTGTTCTA
Organism: Eupleurogrammus muticus; assembly: GCA_036785175.1. Classification (NCBI taxonomy): domain Eukaryota; kingdom Metazoa; phylum Chordata; class Actinopteri; order Scombriformes; family Trichiuridae; genus Eupleurogrammus; species Eupleurogrammus muticus. Next base: position 9,423,269 of record JAYKQN010000012.1, on the reverse strand, counting down.
AATGGGAGTTTAATGCATATCAAACTGCAGGTGACCATAGCAACAGTGCTCCTTTATTTTACACTACCCTACCCGCTAAGTCTCATTGGTGAGACTGATTAAATCTGGGGTTAAACTAACTGTAAACACAACCAATGACAACTTAAACACAGCTGAGGTAAATGGACACAGTTTAAGTATGATAACAGCGTTCTTGAATCACATGAGGAAAAAAAAAATAATATTGATAATTATTATTAGCTGTTGCCTGTCAGCTGACCACTTTCCATTCTTGACCCGCTCAGCATCAGGGGTAACACTTGGTACATGTATTTATATTGAAACAGTGGGTGGTGAGTTCTCACAGAGCAAAATAATTAAAGACTGATTCCAACATATACAACAGAGCCACAATGAAGTCACGTCAATCTATCGCAGAGCGGAAGGAGTCAGACAGCTTGCAAACTGGAAATAAATAAATAAATAAGGAAGGGGGCAAGCACTTTTGCACAGCGATGTAGATCCTATATGTGATTTACATTTGAAAAATGAGAAAAATTAGAAAATGTAAAATGTCTCTTGTTCTCAAATCAGATTATTTTCTTTTGTTTCAGTCTTCTATAATAGTAAACAGGTGATCTTTGTGTTGTAGACTGTTGGTCTCCCTTCGAGAAACACTTCAGCAAACGACTGAATTACTGTATGTCATTTGCATGTATAAACATTACAGTATCATTTGCATACATGCAGCAGTCAAACATAATAAGAAAGGCACTGATATGAAAAATCTTGATACAAATACAATTAAAAAAAATATTTGCAGATGCAAATGTTGACTCACAGTTTATCGAGTAAAGTAATCCTCTGAGGCTCCACACTAATATTAGAGTAGCGCTGCATTTATATTGTTTACACCTCCACAATGATCAAACTATCATTAATACATTAATATTGTAAATCTGGTTAATATAGTACAACTGTTTTATTATTAGGAAGGCTATTACTTAATGTGTGATCCCCTATATACAGGCTGAATATGAACAGTGCTGTTGAAACTGTAGAGGCAATCACATCACATCCCTTCCTGCATACTGTTCTCTGCAATGGGGATTGTTTCCACTAATGTTACTTACATTACTTGTAATGTTCCTGGAGTCTGCATTCCCCTCCTAAACCTATTTCATTGTAGTTCTCTACCTGGAATTTGTGAAAAAAAAATCACGCAAGTGAAATTTTTGCCACAAATATCAAATTCTGAAGCTCTGATAGTGTGGTGTTGGGAGTATATGCATATCATGTACTGGTCGGTCCTTTCTTCAGGCTGATCTCTAATGAATTCATTGGGAAATCAAGTAGAAAATCACCTTTAATGGATTTCAGGCAACACTGATATAACTCTTTGATAACTGATGGGTGTAAATGGCCGTGAAAAGTATTCTACAGAGGCCTCATCCCATGTGGGGCCTAAACCAGAAACCAAACACTTTCAGAATCTTAAAAACTCTCATTCCCTCAGGCAGAATCATTTAATGTTGTTTTCCTCTCAGTAATTCTTTCTGTTGAAGTGGAAGCATCAGCATCAACAGCAGATTTTTCTAACATGCTGAAAATCTGATGACAACCTTAATTTATTTCACTGATCTGTGTTCAACATGTTTAACATCAGCTCTGGTTCTTGTGCAGACCCAGATCATTTACATCTTTTTTTATCTTGCATGTGCAAACAAGTCAAGTGATAGCCAGTTCAATCAAATTCTGATCTAGAGCTGCAACAGCTATTTAAATAGATTACTCTATTTGTTATTGAACAGATTAATCATTTAGTTGTTTGGTTCATAAAATTGTGTAAAATGTTGACGACTGTGTCCCAAGGCTGAAGATTGAACTTCAAATGTCTTTTTATGTCTACACCAACAGTCCACAACCCAAAGATCATCAGTTTACTATTACATAAGACTAAAAAAACAGGAAATAAAACAATTAGAGATTGCTTTAATAGTTGGCAACTGACTGATTAATCACTGCAACTCTTACATGAATATATAGTAGAAAGTGTTGAAATAGAAATAAACCATGTAAATGATATTAAAGTATCAGTTTACTGTTGAAGAAGACTAAAGAAACCAGAAAATGATCACATTTGAGAATGTGGACATTTTCTTCATAAAATTGATTATCTATAGTTGATTAATGTAATAGTTGGCAACTAATTGATTAATCGTCTAATTGCTTTAATTAAAGACAACAGCCTCCTGGTTAGGATGCAGGACACACAGTCACTAACAGCCTAAGCCAAGAGTCATGGTTCGTTTCATGAATAGCCGGATCATTTGCTGCATGTCACTACCTTAATCCATCCAATAATCTTAAAAAAAAAAAAAAAAGCGCCTGTGTCAGGTTTATATAAGTCGCTCAGCTCTGTTTGAGGGCAGCAATAAGCTCATAACACAATAGATTTCTTGGGGTATATGTGTTCTCTGGCTGGAACAGGCCCTTCCCTTTCTTTAATATTCTCAAATCTGAGTTTAATGAAAATTAAATCAGGTTTTTCATGCCTATTTTCATTTTATTCAAATACAAGTACAAGTACAAGACATTATGCTGCCTCGCCTACAAATAAATGACCATATTTGGTATTGCTTTAAAGTTTCAATGTGTTTTTGTAGTAACCTGAACCTAAACCTCGCTCTTTTGTTTCTACGTACCTCGTCCACGTTCTCGAAGGCGTTGATGATGTCGTAGGGCAGACAGGACAGCAGGTCGATGACGAACCACGTCTTCAGGTAGTTCATGCGAATGAGCTTGGGGTCGGAGATGACCTCGCCACCGGGCCCCACGAACGTGGTGTGGAAGTTGAGGACGATGTCCACCAGGAAGATGACATCCACCACGCTGTCCAGCACCAGCCACACGATGTTGTTCTGCTTGGTCTTAAAGGAGACGTTGTAGGGGACCATGATGGCCGTGTAGAAGGTGAGGATGAGGATGACCCAGTCCCAGGTGGTCTTGAAGGTGCAGTAGTGGAGGATGATGTGCGGCGGCGTCTTCGGAGCCTCCTGCTTGTACTGGGGGAGGATATCGGAGTTCAGCTGCAAAACCTGGAAATCAGACAGAGCCGGAATCCTTTACATAGTGGAAACCCCTTTTCCCCTTTTTAGAACATGAAGGCACTTATCTAGTATTAAACACAAACACATTTAATTAATACACAATTTAAAAAAAATATAGCTAGCAATAGCTAATTTAACTGTGTGTCATTTATAACATGACGTCCTAAAATCACACATCTGTGTTGGATTCTGGCAACTTCTCTCTTCATGTATATTTGTTCTCTTTTTTTCTCCAAAGAATTTTGCAAAAATCATTACACAATATTGCTATCGTATAGCATTGCTATAATATTTCACATTTCTCTGCTTGTAGTTTGTACAAACCATGGCTACACTGAATTTTGTTTTGTGTTTTTTAACATGTATATAGTGTTTATTTTTACATGTTGTTTTATGGTGCCACAACATTGTAGTTAAGTTGAGGTTAGGTTTAGGCATTGAAAAACCACAGGGTTTAGGTTAAAATGATCATTGTACAAAACAACAGGATAAACGTTCATGAAATGAAATATTTGATGGTACAAATCGAGGAGGAACATCATCTAAAATAAATTACAGAAATGTTGATCTTCAAGCTATCTGTGACTTGCACAATGTAAACTTTTTCTCAGCGGACCCAGCTGAATTTGTTTAACTTTTTGGTTGTTTTAATATATTGGAACACATGTACCTGAATATATATAGTAGTACTAGTATCTCTAGATCTTAAAGTTAGATAAGATCTTAAATATTATTTATACCATGTATTGAAACAATAATAGGATATATTTATATCTATGTACAGTATGCATATATGCTTTTATATGCAGCATATCATGCATCCAGAGCACAAAAATTTCCTTTAGGAAGACAATAGGTCATTTTCAGTTGACGTATCATTCAGCTCGAACATTAATAAACAGCAAAAACAGAAACCAACCTCACACATTTTCACCAATTTGAAGTGGCTCCAATGACTAATGAGACAGGAGAGCAAAAACTAAATTAATGAAACAGATGAGCGACATAATAATTACCCCCTGTATGCTGTGTGTATTAGTGTGTGTGTGTGTAGAAAGGGGTGAAAGTGTGCAAGACAGGTGTATTAAAATTTGGTAATTTTCCTCCAGTTTTCATCTGTATTCATCTCTTCTTTTGCCCTGCAAAGCTCTCACTGACAATACTTATGAATAAATTTGGCTTGAAATGAGCCGGGGACAGAAGCGGCTGAAATGAGATAACGCAAATCAGACGAGAAGGCGGGAAGTTGACCAAAGAGAGAGAGAAAAAAAAAAGTAAATGATATTTTCCAGTCTGGTGATTATCACCCTGCAGAGATCAGCCTTCTCAACATTATGTTCAGCTCTAACATGATTAACTTTAATTTAATTTACATGGTGTATTTCCATTTCAACACATTCTACAATATATATATTTATATAAGAGCTGCGATGATTAATCGATCATTTGCCAACTATTACATCAATGTCAAATTGTATTACTTTTGGTTTCTTTAATCTTTTATACTGGAAAATTATTCATCCTTGGGTTGTGGACTGTTGGTCTGGACAAAAAAAGACATTTTAGTTTGAATTTTCAAGTTTGGGAAACAGAGTAAAAACATTTTACATCAATTTATGAATCAAACAAATATTGATGTTGCCTCACAGTAAAAAGTTCGCAGGGTCAGTTCCTTGGGCTGGGATTTTATGGTTCTCTGCTCTCATTGACTCATGAGAAAGAATCAATTAGCAAATCAGCCTTGTCTCGATTGTCTCGATCTGTCTGGCCTCCAGGTAAAAATTAGTTGTTGAGATAACTCTGGCTCGTTATAAATGATATGTCTGTCATAACAACTACTGCTTCATACAGGTAGAACAGATTTGTGACAGTGCACGGGGGGGGGGCGAATGGGAATGGGAAATATGGTCTTTTTGGGTGGAAAACTCATCCTCGAAGGGTCTTTAACAGAGTTTTTCTATCTGTATGCTCCTTCCTCCATTTCATCTTCTCTCCCCTCACCCCTCGCCCTGCCCTCGTCACCACTACAGCCTTCTGAAAGCAACACGTGCTGAAAGCACTTTGCTCAAATCCCAGCAGCAGAGATGAAACTCATTCTGATTAAAGCAAATACGCCGCACTAAAACATTCATGAATTAAACAGGTGAGTGAGAAGACATCCCTCCTGAAATCCATTTTCTAAATTTCTTTCGCACTCATTCAGAGTGCCAGCAGCACCCGGCAGCAGCACCCAGCCTTTGTCTCTGTACCCAGCATGAAATATTAATGACACCCGCAGTCCACTGGAGCAGAGCTCGCTGTGTCAAACAAATACAGATCCAGGCAAGTTAGCATGAGGAGAGAGCAGGGAGGGAGGACGGATCGGCTGAGTGCCAAGGCCCTCCATTACTGCCTGTGTGTGTGTGTGTGTGTGTGTGTGTGTGTGTGTGTGTGTGTGTGTGTGTTGCTTTAATGGTTTGAATGTAGTAGTTAATGTTTAATATGAAGGTTTATGTGTGCAGAAATAATGTAAGGAGCAGAAAGTTGCTGTGTGTGTGTGTATGTGTGTGTGGGGGGGGGGTTCACGTTGGGCCTGCTGAGTCAACTACAGGTGACATACTTTCCTTTTTTGTGATTTATTTTACTGTTACACTGAAAGAATCTTGGACCCCAAAGACCACAAAGGTTCTACTAGATCAGGGATGGGTGATCCTGGTCCTGGAAGGACTAATGAAGGTCTAGAGTAGTGGTAAATAGTAGAATAGGTGTGTTACTGTTTGGTTGAAACAAAAACCTGCAGCCACACCGGCCCTCCAGGACCAGGATTGCCCACCCCTGATCTAGTTCCTAATAGTTGTGTTTCTTTCTTTGGATAGACATTAAGAACTAAATATTAGAGGCTGATCAAAGTTAAATACTGCATAATGGTCTTGATAGTTTTGCTGCAATAATTGTGTTGGTATCATTTACTTTACTGAACAAAAATATAAACACAACACTTTTGTTTTTGCTTTATGGATTTTTCTACATACACAAAAAAACATTCCTCTTAAATGTTGTCCACAAATCTGTCTAAATCTGTGCTGACTATGAGCATTTCTCCTTTGCTGAGATAATCCACGATGGATGATTATATGAATTGCATTATAGTTTTACTTTATTTGTTAACCACTTTGTAACATTAGTAATAAAGATGATATACATATAAAGTTCATTATTATGATTAAAAAAGTGTATTTTTCATGGCTGTCAAGTAGCTTACAGATGAGATGTAGACAGAGCCTCTTAGACCAGACTAATAATGCACCATACGAGACGTGAAAGTTAACTCTCGTAAGCACTGTGAGCGTGTGAGTGTATTTGTGGATCCTTACCTCCGCCAGTCTGGACTGTTTATGGCTGACCTCGTGTTTGCCGATGGGTGCGAGCTGCTGCAGCGTGTTGCGGTTGTTGGTGAGAGCTCGCGTCAGACGAGCAAACTTGGTCCATCCTGCAGGAACAGACACAAATCGCTGCCTTAGTCCTATTTTAAAGGAATTTTCTGTGGAAGTTGGAGGGTGAATGTCTGATGCCATTGTTGACAATTTCCTCGGTTCAATTGGCCAACGGGGAACTCCTAAAGGAACAAAATATTCCTACAGTTTTCATGTGTATTTGCCACTAGATGCTGAAAGGAAGTGTAGTTTTTTTCATTGTGATAAAAGCATCTTGAACATGACTGACTCTTCAGCAGCTGCAGGCTTTCTGCTCTGTTAAATGAGCTCTGACCTAAAAGCAGAATTCCTTCTGTCTTCTGGGATCATTACCACAGAAATCACTGCAAGTGTAGTTTGTCTTATAAACAGAAAGCTCAGGGGGGAAAGCTACTGTCAGTACATTTGAAGTTAGAAACCATCAACATCATTTCCTTGGCCTCAGTGTAAGTGATTTTAACATTTCAAAGTATTTTCTCTTTTTGAGTTCATGGAGAAGTTGAGGACAACTATTGTGAAAAAAGAAGAAAAACATGAAAAACAATCTGGAAGGAGCAGTGCAGAGCCTGATAAATCAACATCCTCAGATAAATATCTGTAGAGCAGAGTAAGTCAGTGCAGTTGCATTATGGGTAATGTAGGCACCAGATTGAAACTGAAGAATACAGGTCCTTCTCAAAAAAATAGCATATTGTGATGAAGTTCATTATTTTCTGTAATGTGCTGATAAACATTAGACTTTCATATATTTTAGATTCATTACACACAACTGAAGTAGTTCAAGCCTTTTATTGTTTTAATACTGATGATTTTGGCAAAAAAGTAAAGAATAAACAAAAATCCCAATCTCAAAAATTAGCATATTTCATCCAACCAATAAAAGAAAAAGTATTTTTAATACAAAAAAAAAAATCAACCTTCGAATAATTATGTTCAGTTATGCACTCAATACTTTCAGGAATCCTTCAATGCGGCGTGGCATGGAGGCAATCAGTCTGTGGCACTGCTGAGGTGTTATGGAGGCCCGCCCCACATTGACAGGCAGCCCCTGTTTCCTGCATGTTATTCCCCTTTTCCCGTCATCTCTACTGTTCTATTAAATAAAGGCAAAAATCTCAATGTCTGCATTACTATTTTTTAGAATGTTTTTTTTTTTTTAATTTGTATGAGGTTCATCGTGTCTTCATTCATAAGTCAATAGCCCAGATATCTTAAAAAATGTGTCTTCTTTAAAAGTCCCACAAGATATAGTGTGTGTGACGTGCTTTTATCAGCTGGTGTTACAGGGTGTGACCCCCTGTCACTCGACAGGTCGGCCACACCTCCCGCTGTCAGTCTGCCTCCTCATGATGGATGTAGGCCCCTGTCACACAAACTACATTTGGTGTGACTGTGAAAGCATGTCAGGTGAAAACATCTCATACATGTCTGTGACAAAAGAAAATAGCCCTGAGTCTTATTATATTAATTTTGTTTTTTAAACAAAGGCTTCCATATATAGGGTTCTATTATTATTAGGGATTTTTTTTAACTATGTTATTGTTGTTTCTTTCTTGCTATTGTGCAAAAAAATGAACTAAACAATAAGTAAAAACAATATTTATAGTTCTGCTGCATCTCTTTAAAAATGTATTTTGATCATTATTATATTATATATATTATATATATTGATTAAAAAATGTCCGTCATGAGTGATGGAACTCTGTACATTTTCTATTAAATGTTCATTCTCTTCTTTTGTGCTCTGATCTGCATTTTTTCACATTGCTTTTTTAAAAGAGATACATAATAAATGCTGTGAAAATTAATCGCAAGCATTAAAAGTAGAGCTGCAACGACTGGTTGATTCATCAATTAGTCGCCAGCTATTCACATTAATCACTTCCCTTCTAGATAATTAATCAATTTGAGTATTATTTAAAAAGAAAATGTCCAAATTCTTCTTCAGCTTCACAAATCTGATTATTTTCTGGTTTCTTTAGTCTTCAATAATAGTGATCTTTGGGTTGTGGACAGCTTGGACTGGGAAACAGTGATCATCATTTTGTATTACTAAACAACTACATAATGATTATTTGTTATTAAGCCCTAATGATAACTGATCATAATGTTTGAGCTAGCCTCATATTTCTTTTCTCAGTTGCAGCAGATAGCAACTCACAGATCAGCTGGTATCCCTCTATCATTGAAGGCCTGTATAAATAATGTAGCCGTGTCCAGCGGTGGTCACTTTGTTGTCGTGTTGCAGACGACGCCACGGCTGAATGACCGAATGAACACTGGTCCTACCGTACTGCTCTAAAAATAAAATCAAATGCTTGAAAAGGGCAAAGAGCAGCAGAACAGAGCCTTGCCACATACGGATCGACCCAAACCTGAAGGGACCACTGGCAACAAAAAGTAGACTTTGAAATAGCTTTTTTTCGCTCTCCAGCCGCAGCCATCATTCACTCTCTGTATAAATGGATGCAGATGCAGCGCGTCACTTCTCACAGCGGGCTCATATAGTATGAAATGTCAACAGAATACGGTTTATTCTGAGCAATGAGGCCCAATCGTTCATCTTCCCTTGAGGAATCTGTTGTGGTGGCGGCATGCGTCTTAGTCTCAGAGGAGTGCCTTTCATGTGATTTTCTATATGATAATTCTCAGAATGTGAATTGGCTCTGGACCACAGCAGATAATAAGTCTAGGTGCTCTCAGCCAAAATGTAGATTTTTCAATTATCTTTTCTGCAGAAAAAAAATTGCTGCAGCAGCGCTTGTTTAATATATATTGTGCCGTATTGTTGGCTGCAGAAAGGCATCACGAACAGGCATCGAAGCCAGGGAGATTTCATTTCTGGAGGAGAACTCTGCTGATTTTACATGTGCAGAGAAGCTACTCAGGATGTAGCAATTAGAACAATTAGTTGACTAATCAAGTATTTGCCAACTACTACATTAATCGCCAACTATTTTGACAATCTATTTGACTCATTCTAAGAAGAAAATGGTTCCAGTTTCCTAAATCTGATTATTTTCTGGTTTCTTTATTCTGGATCACAGTTCATGGGTCCTGCATCAGTGGTGGAGTTTCTCAACCATGTCGAAGGAAAAATATCATAATGAAAGGCTTCACAACCTGCCATCACAAAGTAAGAACAATAAATGTGTGTGACTGAGTGTGATGCCTAATCTACTCAAGAAAGAAAACATTAATCTACCCCTAATCTTGTCTCTCATAGAGCCGATAAAGCTGTAGAGCATTAAAATGAAATGCTCTATTAAATTCTTGGTAGAGAATTATAGTCTCAGGTTTAAAATACCTTAGTCATTATACATATCCTTACATCCTACTGTCAAATTGACATTAAATTTCATTCTATGTGGTTTTAAAAAGGTCTTATATTAAAGTATGGATGGATGAATCACAGTATCCTTCCATTACTCCTTTATCTTTGGCAAATGTCTTCTTATATACTGCCTCCAGCAGCATGGAGGCTGCATAAAGCTTTCCATTATTCCTTCAACTTAAGCGATGGTCTTAAGTGCTTATTTAATAGAGCTTCTGGTGGTTGTATAATTCAGTGTACAGTGTGGATGCATTATAGAGTAGCACAATGCCCTAATGTGTTACCGAACAACAGCAAACTAGTGGCATGGAAAGCAAGTAAATGTGTTCTTTATAGACCCAGAAGCACTTTCATCATGAAGAAAAATTGAGGAATTTGTCTTGGTTGCACTCCTGTAAACACATAGTGACAGCTTACAGGCCCACGCTGCACACAAGGACAAAAGGACCACACGTACAGCACAAATGGGGACTGCAGGACGAGTAAATAAGAGGTCTTTTTCACGCTTAATACCAACGCTCGCACCACAGCTCCCCTCCAGAATACCAACACTGCATGGTTTATCAGTCAGAACACAAAAGAACTGGGAATAAAGAAGAAGGGGAAAAAAAGGTAAAGGCTCGGGCTAAAAATAACTGGTGCATGCACCACGAGTGAATTCTGAAATGAGATTTTGATCCGTTGTTGCACAGCGAGGACAGTCCACACCCAGCAGCACAAGACTGAGGAGAGAGCTACAGACGCCAGGCTGATTCATTCTTTTAGCAACGAAACAAGCTTTATTTCTCCTTTTGTTAGTTTACTTCACTTGGATATTACTGGTACAGGAGAGGCTGAACTGATTACAGGAGTACAGTTTGTTAGATGTATTTCTCTGAGGAACAGAACATTATTTACATGTTTGTTGCTAAGAGATGAGTGTGTCCGCTTCGTTAAACTCGACTGTGGCTTGTGCTCTATGAGGCTTATTTAACACCTATCCTCGTTAATTTTTTTTTTTTTCTAAACACTTTTTTTCTAGACTCCAGTGTACACTCTTAACCAGTCAAAAATTTACTTTTTATTAAATATCTCTTGCTTAAAGCAATTCAGTGTAACCTGTCCATGATATAACACATAATGGGTTCAGAATGAAAAGTCTGTTAATGAGCCATAATGACAAAGAGAACACTTTAGTTTTATATTTCAACATGGCAGAGTCCTAATGTCTCTCTTGACTGGACTTTATGGCTTTGTGTGAACTGTGGAACCTTTACATAAACATGTGTGCATTTTTATTCAATGTCCTGTCAATTCAAATCTGTCCCTTTACTTTGTCATTACATCTTATTGAGTTTAGTCTTTTCTAACTTGCTTGTCTGTAAAAAGTCAGTGTGAAGCATCAATGGACTGGAACAAAAACAAAACTTAACTAATTTGCACCTTGGGACCTTAATGCCTCTTTTTGATGGAAATGGAACATGCGTAGCCAAAAATGTTTTGGCCCAACAGCAGCCGAAATGATATGTTCAGAAGTTTTTCAAGTTGTTCTGATCCGAATCAGTGGATGAGTTTTGGTCTCCAAGCAAATCAAAATGCATCAGTGAAAGCCAGGTGAGAACGTTCTGTCCTCAGAATGTAAAATTTAGCTCTGACTTGCTGCACTGTTGCTGGTTCAGATGAGTTGTGCTCATATTCCAAAACAAACAAACCTCTCCAGAATTAGATTTTCAGACCAGGCAGAGACTCTTCCTCCAAAGCGTCTCTGTGCTTGATTATCACAATTTATCAAAACTAGCAGGCTCCTTTGGATCCAAATGTTCTCTTCCCACCTTCCTCCCTCCTCCTGCATTAATAAAGTTCTTGTTTGGGATCGTCACTCATCCTGATCAGCCGTCTACCCAGAAATAATGTCTCGCCTGAGGCGGGGGTGACAGCCATCTGTGAAGCTTTTACAGCAAGCAGTAAACACTGCCACTCGGCAGCGGCAAACAACACGTCCGACATGTGTTCCCGCACGTTTACCTCGTTTCCCTACATTGGCTGATGTGACTTTCTGCTCCGTCACCTGCAGCCTCAGCTTGATCACAGCGAGTGACAGACAAACCGGAATATTTTGGAATATTTGAAAAGGCAAATGTTATATCTGGAAACTGGGAGATAACAGATCACTACAGGACCAGATGAACAATACTAACAGAACATAGACACATTCAAAGCAGTCAAATTAGGTAGACAAGTGCTTAAAAATAGATTTCTTTTTTCAAAAGCAAATGGGTGCATGCACACACAATGACACAAAAAGCTTATACGTTTCAGATCTGCGGAGTTATTTGAAGAGAATGGACGTCCCCAGCAGACTGGGATCTCTCCCCAGCTCGGCTGATGCTGACGCACTGTGGCGTGCTGAGCCGTGGGAGCAGCCAGCAACGCAGCTGAGGCAGAGTTTGGGTCTGCAGCGCGAGCCGACTCCGCTGCCCACGCCTGCGGCAGCGAATCTCCCCCTCTCGCTCCAGACGGCCTCGGCCCCTGTCTTTGCTGGGCGAGTACGGCGATCTGAGACACAGAGGAGTTGTCCTGCGTCCACATAGCAGCCTAAAGACAGCCAGATTATGCTAAAATCCACCAAAGGTGACAGGCTGCAGAATATCAGTCAGTCCCCTGGTGGGAAAATGCAGCAGTGGTGGCAGCATGGAATATAACATAAGTATGTACCGGTATTCATCAGTACTAGTGCAGTGCCTGTAGAAAGTGTGTATTCCTATAGAAAACTAGATAGATTGGTTGTAAATGATTTTTGACTGCCCCAGTGGGGCACTAGGATCCGGCTGTGCAGCTTATGAGGCACACTACCCCCAACACTACCACACTGCAGTGCACCTATGGGATTTTACGTTTTTACGATACAGACAAACAATGCAATGCTGCAGAGATGATATTCTACTGTAGCTTCTCCTACACCCAGATAGTTGTAAAACCATCCAGGAACTACACACTGTACCTTTAAGAGGTATGACCATTAAGAATACAGCTGCAACAACTAGTTGATTTAATCAATTAGTTGCCAACTATTTCATTAATTGGCACCTCTGATAATCAATTTGAGTCTGTTCAAAAAAGATAATGTGAACATTTTCTGGTTTCTGGTTATTTTCTTTAGTCTTCTTCGGTATTTTAGTCTAGGGAAACAAACTGCTGTATTCATTTCTGAGATGACATTTCGATAATCAAAGTGCTCACCGTATAAATAACCGGAGATGCAATGATAAATGAAGTAGTTGACTGATTATATTAAATCAATCACAAACTATTAGACAAGTCATTCTTTAAAAGAAAATGTCCAAATTCACTGGTTTCAGCTTCTCAAATACGATAATTTTCTGGTTTCTTTAGTCTTCTATAATCAACAAGTTGACGATTTTTGGGGAGAGAAAAGACATTTTAGCGTGAGTCTTCATCTTTCAAACAGTAAATATCGATTTACACTATTTCATGAACCAAACAACTAATCGATTAATCATCTCAAAAATCAACAGATCAAAATAGCCGGTAGTTGCAGTTCTAGCGTTCACTACTAGATTCCGCTGGAAGCCACTTTTAGTTTTAGCGTTTTTGAGTCGAGCGATGAAAAGTTCCTACGTGGCTGTATTCTTTACTTTGTTCTGCAAACACTTGACAGATTGCTGCCGCCTGACTGCAGAACAAGAAGTTGGTCACACAACAGCCGCTAATTCATAGAGACGTCAACGCGGCGACGTTTGTTCCACTCCAGCCCTAATTGCCTATGTTCTTCCCGTGTGATTAAGCACACATAATGCACGGACATCTGAGGGCGGGGGGGGGATGTGGTGGGCGTACGTCACTGCATGTGTGCACACGTGTTTATGTGTACGTCAGGGGCTGAGGGACGGAAAGAGGGGGGATATACTCTCGTCAAAGGGCAAACGCGAGCGCTCGGCAGCACCCAGAACAACTCCCGGGGCAGGAAGCTGACACGGTGCATCAGTCAGGGCGCGGAGGACAACACGAGCCACCCACATCTCCTGTGATTCCTGACAGCATCACAACCTCCTCAAACACAACCTGACAAGTCGAGACGCTCCCACATCACACTCAAACAAGAGCTGACTTCCTCTTTCCTCCGTCCACAGCTTGAGATGCAAGAAAAAAAGTGGGTGGGGGGGGATTTGTAGCATGGAAAATGCTCAGACTTTAAACAGGACAGAAGGAGCATGAGGAGGAGGAGGAGAAAATGTATTAGTAGGAGTAGGGAAGGATTTAAAAGGATTAGAGCAAAAATAAAAAAAAGGAGGTGGTGATAAGCCGGAGAATGAAAATATCAACAATTACAGGAAGAGGAGGACGAGTGAAAGGAGAAAATTACATACAAGTACTTGGCATACAAGAGGAAGAATTAAAAAAGAATTAAAAAGTAACCACACAAGTTTGTTTTTTAATCTATGAGCAGGAATGTAAAGGACGATGCTGTCACACATCGCTGTGATTATGATGGGATGCTGCTGTGGTTGATGAGTGATTAGGTTCAGGAAAACATCCTGGCTTCAAATGAGAGAAGTTACTTTTTACTTTCACCCCCCTTGTAGAGAAAAACAAGGAAAAAAAAAACACTGCATCTTTTTGTTCCCATGGCAACGATATATTGACAATTTCTTGCCATCTGCTCCCGCTAAATGGGCTTCTCCGTCTTTGTTTAGTCACCTGTCTGACACAAGGGCGAAGGTTGGGCTCCAACTTTGGGAGGGACATTTTTTTGGAGTAAGGAGTAATTGTGTTTGTGTCCTCGTGTATACTTTTCTCCTTCAGGCACATACTTATAGAGCCACACACTGCTACATGTTTACTTCACTGAACATGCATTTGCTGACACACAAATGCAAACTGAGACCACGACTAATATTCAAAACTAACATAACTTCACCTCACCAACTCTACTACTGCTGCCAGTGTTTCTGCGTTCAACGTTGATGAACGGCTGTTTATCAAACACAAACAGAATAGTTATGAACAAATCTGGTTGCATTTACACTGTAAAACAAACAAGACCAGACAAATATACAGGTGCATCTCAAATATGTATAATATGGTGAAAATGTTAAATATTAAATTCAAAAATAACTAATGAAATAATATTTCAAGCCTTTATTTTTTGTAATGAGTTTTACTTTGTGAAGTTTAACTCTCATTATATTCCACTTGGGATGCACCTGTTTATGCGACTTTGACCATTCAATCTACGTTTGTTTTAAATAACTTGAGCCTTCTCAACACCTGCCGTCACCATGACTACCATGGATGCATCTGGCTGAAAGTCACCAGTTAGAGTCACTAGTTAAACTGAAACATGTTTTGCCAGATCTTCAAGTTGAATTTCCCCTATTTCCTGCGGTCACTCTTTATCACAACTGC
Source organism: Eupleurogrammus muticus (assembly GCA_036785175.1). Lineage (NCBI taxonomy): Eukaryota > Metazoa > Chordata > Actinopteri > Scombriformes > Trichiuridae > Eupleurogrammus > Eupleurogrammus muticus. The sequence goes on along the minus strand of JAYKQN010000012.1, from coordinate 9,407,988 downwards.
AATAGTCTGCAGGGTCCTACCGTTGACGTCACAAGCTAAAGCAGCTGGACTGTTTGACGCCATTAAAAAGACAAATAGACTCAGCAACACCTGGACACTGGTCCCTACCATCCATACACAAACCTACACCCATGATCTGACACGTCATGAAGTGATATGTTTGCGTTTTCTGCAAGTTCCGAGATTTTTTTTTTTTTTACTTGAAATGCTTCAAGTGGCTGCAAAAAGAAAAAAAAAGACACTACATTTTTCTCCAGGCGGCCACATACCTTCTTTAATTGAAAAAAAGATGCTGGCGTTCAGAAAAGAACACTGTATAAAGGCCCTTATAAATGATGTGTGTGCAGAGATTGTTAGTTTCTCTGAGCTCAGTGAAAATCTGATTTTAAGGAGTGTGTCTGCAAGCATGATTTATTTATACATATTTTTTTTAATTGTTGGAGGATTTAAAGTCACAAGAAAGCCCTAGTGCTAATTTCAGTTGTGGTACAAGACAACAGGTAGAAATATTTCAAGCAGGACATTTACCTTAAAACAACAAACAGAAAGTGAAAACATCAAGCACATGTGCATCAACAAATTATTTAACAACCATCTCTTGCGATTAAAATGGTACTTTTTATTTAACAAACTTTATACGATAAGTTGATGTTACAATGTTGGTAACTACATTAACTTGTTATAGTGTTATAGTTATTACTTAATATTCTCTGTAACTTCCCAATTTATATTCTAAGTTGAAGTTGGCAATAATTCACTGTCATTATTTGTCACAAATTATTGCAACAAATATGTTTTATAGCTACAACATTAATATATATATATATATATATATATATATATATATATATATATATATATATATATATATATATATATATATATATATATATATAGTTTATTCTAGGTGGTTGGTGTCCACTATGGGCCTGATATGAAACAGTTGCTCCCTTTAGTTTGTGTAACAGTATCTTTGTGGGTTGTGCTGACTTTAGTCCTGCTCCTAATCCTAGAGCAGTCTGCTGAGGTTAAACCTGCAGGAGCCAGAGGCCCCCCCAGCACAGCTCTCAGGGTCCTAGAAGCACTCAACCTTCTCCACCACGTCAAGGTCACAGCACAGGGAGAAGGGGCAGTATATATATTCCATTCTGGGTTGGAATACGAGGACAAAAATCCACAATGCAAGATTTCAAACAGGAAGCAACAAATTATCTGGGCTTTAATCTTTAGACTGCTGAATCCTTCTGGTCACCCTATGAACCCATACTTTGAAGAATGATGTATGATGGTCAATAGCAGCAGTGTCCAATCCTGGCCCTGTTTTTGAAAAAGTCTCGATGGTGTTCATTAGGAAAGAATAACTTAGAATTTAAATTTGATCCTGTCTGTAGTCTTCCTGATTATGTGTTTCTAAAGTCATGAATGAATGAAATGATGAAGTCATTTCTCACCAGGGGTGTCCAATCCTGGTCCTGGAGGGCTGGTATGCGTCCAGGTTTTTGTTCCAACCAGGCAGCAACACCTGATTCTACTAATCAACCACTCGAGCCCCTGTTTATGGACCTTCCTTAGTAGAATCAGGTATGTTACTGCTTCATTGGAACAAAAGATCTGGACCCACACCGGCCCTCTGGGACCAGGATTGGACATGATGAAATCATTTCTCACACTATTTTATGTATTGATTGTTTGCTAATTAAAAAGTCTGAGAACTTCTTCCACCACTGCTGAATGCTGTATTACGTAATAACCATATACAACAACATGAAGTGATAGCGAGAAGTCTTAAACACACAAATGACACTTACACACATGACAACTAGCTGGGAGCCAACCGTGGTCCAATAGAAGGGTGCATGATGCAACTATTACTTTATTAGACTATTTCTACAAGCATCTCGAGGGCACCAAAACCCACTCGGGGCTTTTATTCAGAGATTTATCCTATTTTCTTGATGCTGGTTTGGTGAACGGATGCTGAACTTAACATGCAGGCCCCAGGGCAGCAGCTGTGATCCACACGCCTGTCGCAGGGCTGCATCCTATCTCTACTGCTGTATATTCTATATACAAATGACTGCAGATGCAACTATGAGATCCAGCCTCCTCCCAGCCTTACAAGTACCTGAGTCGACACTTAAATCCCGTCTCAGCGCTCATGCAATCTGCAGAAAAGGGCTGCAGGGACTCTCCTTTCTGCACACACTGAATATTTTTTAATGCAGAAAAGATACTGGTGGTTCCATTTTACGGATCTTTTACGGAGTCAACTTGATCCCTTTGCTTTATGTAGGAAACCTTTTAATGCAGAACAAAACGACCGTCCAATATCATTAAAATATCCAGCAAAATAATTGGTGCACCGCAGCTTTCTTTGGCAGATACTTATGACAGGACACATCCTTTGGAAGCCGGGGTCAACCCTGGCCTGAGACCAGCCGCTCCACGTTCCAAGAGCAATAAATGGGCTTATTTGCTCTGCTCAGCAGCACTTTATTATTGCGACCATTCCCATGGATTCTTTTAATGGACGGATAGATTTTTCTCTTTCTGTTGGTTATTTGCGGTTTGATTCCGTGGCCTCTTGTTACGTCGTGTTGCATTCACCCACTTATGGAAATCCATCCATCCATCCATCCATTGTCTATCCCGCTTATTCCCTTTCGGGGTCGCAGGGGTCTGCTGGAGCCTATCCCAGCGCGTTAAGGCGAGAGGCAGGGATACACCCCAGATGGTCGCCAGCCAATCGTGGGGCACACACACCATTCACACACCATTCACTCTCACACTCACACCTATGGGCAATTTAGAGTTTACCAATTAACCTGAGCATGTTTTTTGTATTGTGGGAGGAAACCGGAGTACCCGGTGAAAACCCACGCAGACACGGGGAGAACATGCAAACTCCACACAGAAAGGTCCCAGACCCAGGCCCAAGGCGGGTCTTGAACCTGCGACCTTCTTGCTGTGAGGCAACAGTGCTACCCACCGCACCACCGTGTCGCCCCTTATGGAAATCCCTCGAGGGAAAATAAAGTGAGGACTGAACAGAATATTTTAACCTATACGAGTGTGATGTGGAAGGTTGAACCCTCCAGAGCAGGAGAAACAGACAGTGAAGCAGGAGACCTCTTGTGTCCAGCTGTAGAACTTCTGAAATCTGATATATTTATAAATAATGACTTTACTCTTACTGAGGCCGGAGTAGATGCTATTTCAATGATTTATTAGGGTTATTGTATTTTTTTTAATAGCAAAAGCATGTGAGAAGAGGAGGAGGAAGAGGAATATTTATACGTCCAATCAGAATCTAACAGGCACAGTACAAACTGGAGACAGACATTGTTCCCACTCAAACTCCATAATCCCAGTATCACTTGGCTGTGCGTGTGTGTGTGTGTGTGTGTGTGTGTGTACACAATAGCTGTATGTCAGAAATTTGACAACCTGTGAACAAAGATCTCCAAGTTATAAAGAGCCCCTTTATCCTCTGATTTCAAAGTGGATTTACTGATGCCGTTCTATAGAAACTGACGTCTTTGTAAAAGTGTGTGTATGTGTGTGTGTGTGAGACAGAGGGATCTGTACAATCATAACAGAAACTCCATAGAAATAATCTGTAGGCTACATGTTTTCAACTCATCTCCACATGTCTCCGTCTCCTCCACTTCTTCAGTGAATAATCTAATTAGAGGATTAAGCAGAAATAAACCTCAAACCTAGACACGCACCTTTTGTGGTTTCATCTTCAATGGGCTGCTTGAAGAGGGTGATGTCCTTAAACGTGCAGAGGAACAGAACCACCTTGTCGTTCTCGTTCCTGATGGGAGCCACTTGCATGTAGAACCACACCGGACTTCCTGCAGAACACAGACTCTTAGTTATAAAGGCTGAACAGCTATTACCAATCAGTCTATTGATGTGATAACAAAGAAAATTTTAATTGACTGAACTGAATCATTTTGTCCAGCCAAGAGTTATATCATACAGGGTTTTAACCATGAGCATGTGTCTAAACTAGAGCTGCAACTAATTACAATTTTGATAGTTGATAATTGTATGTATTATTGAAATGATTCATTGATTGTTTGGTCCATAAAATGTTGTAAAATGTCGATCATGGTTTTCCAACACTAAAGATTCAACCTAAAATGTCCCTTTTTTTGGCCAGACCAACAGTCCACAACCCAAAGGTCATCAGTTTGCTATTATAGAAACCAGAAAATAATATGATTTAAGAAGCTGTAACTAGAGAATTTGGACATTTACGAATTGATTATCAAAAGAGTTGGCAATTAATGTAATGTAAGGTAGTCTAAACCTTAACCTTCTCATATGTTTACATACTCCGATAAATTCTTGGCCAATTTTCGGAGAATATGAATGATAACACAAGAAGTTTCTATGCTCGTGGGTCGTGTTTGGCTGAAGCCATTTATCATCAGTAATCCTGTCCGTGTTGGAGCATTGCTCTTTACAACAGCCTGAAGTGCAGCATTTCACTGAAAGTCAAGAGTGTGTGATTAGGATTATTATTGGGTGTGCAGGGCTGAGCTTGCGTTCTGCGGTGAAACGATAGCTGAAGCTTGATGGAAGCTGCTGATACGGCCCATCAAATTCTTCGTGTTGTGTCATTTTCTTATCTTGTAAAGTAACACCCTATATAGTCTGCTGCTCTGTAAAATGTGAGGAATATTTCAAAGATATAGTTGTAATAAAGGACTCAAGGGCCCAAAAAACCTCTGTCCCTAACAAATAATGTTTATTACTTCTCCAGTGTGATGACAATACAGACCTGAAACAACAATGCAAATCAGAAGACATGTTGAATGGCTAAATAACAGCATTGCTGCAGTTATTTAACTATTCTGAAAGTCATTTAATCTATTAATCATTAAACAATTTGGCTAGTTATCTGGTTCATAAAATGGTGGAAAATGACAGCCACTGTTTCCCAAAGATGATGATTCAACCTAAAATGTCTTTTTGTCCAGACCAACAGTCCACAAGAATAAAGAAAGCAGAAAATAATCAGATTGGAGAAGCTGGAAACAATTTGAACATGTTCGTCCTAAAAATGACTCAAATTAATTATTAAATTAGTTAGTATTTAACGTACGAATCGATGTTTGGACTAATTGTTCCAGCTCTATTCTCTACTCTTTGTTTCTAAGGTTATTCCACGCAGTGTTCACATTTGCTGGTTGAATTGATTTAGATCTGATTTTGGCTCCAACATGTCTGTATGTATTAGAGAATTAAAAAAGCAATTTATGTAAATAGATCTCCAATAAAATAAATAATCATTGCAGCTCTATGTGTACGAAGATATAGACAATTAAAATAATTTTCAAATAAATTAGGAAGATTAGCAGATTTCGAGACATAATTTAGATCTAAAACATTCAGGGCTTCAAAAGAATAGCTGGACCTGTTCAACACATCAGATCATATATCCTCTTCTGAATCCGACTGAGATTCAAGTCCTTTAATTCTTGAATTATTCTCCAGTGATAAAATGACAGCAGCTTCAGTACCTAGGTGCAGGTAAACAACCTGATGTCATTTATTCTATTCTGTCATGTATTTATTCTGTCATTTACTCTATTCTAAGATGACATTTTGATAATCATTGTTCCAAGAGGATTCATTCTGTAGTCATTATTTTTTAAGATCTTTATTTTTATGGCACTTCTCAAAATCAACTTGACAAAGCACTTTACACAAATGAAAACAAAGAGAAAAATAAAAGACCATAAACAATAAAGACGTTAAACCTAAGAAACAGAAGCTTTTGTGCTCACAGTATAACTAATAGTAACTAGAGCTGCAACGATTAAAGTCATTTTTTAGAGGAAATGACCAAATTCTCTGGTTCCAGCTTCTCAAATCTGGTTATTTTCTGCTTTCTTTATTCTTCTATAATAGTAAACTGATGATCTCTGGCTTGTGAACTGTTGATCTGGACAAAAACATATTTTAGGTTGAATCTTCAGCTTTTGGAAACTGTGATAGACATTTTACACCATTTCATGAACCAAACAAGTAATCAATTAATCATTTCAATAATCCATAGATCAATCAACTTTGAAATAGCTGTAAGTTGCAGCTCTATAAGTAACATTTGAGTTTATCAGATGATGTTTCTGCAAAAATAAACCACGAACCAGAGTCTTTCATTACCACCTCAATAGCAGTCCAAGAAACGTACACGTCTTACGCCTGCATTTCTGCAGATGAAAGTTGTTAGTAATCATCATCGAGCCTCCAGGAGAGCGTCTCTCCGAATTGTCAGCAAATTCGTGCAATTTGAAAAATTGATCTTTTCATCCTCCCCCCTCCTCTGTGGCAGTTTGCTGTGGTCGGTGATCACTCTCACCCACAGGAACATTCACCACAATTTCACAATGTCTTTTTCTCTCATCAGCAGCTTTTACATTTTTTTTTAACCAGGTTGATGGTTACTGTAGATTTTAACCATATTTTTGACATTATCAGACTTTATCCATCCTTTCTCTGGCAGATATTAGCTGTAAGAGTCACCATGGTTTAAATCCTCAAACATGAGACATTTTATATGCATTTATCATATGATCAACATATGATACTTTAATAATTAACTAACGTGTCATTTCAAAAATGAATGTCACTTTGGACATTTTAAAAGTTCTGTTTTTAGGGTATTTTTTACCCGTTAATGATTAATGAAATATATATATATATATATATATATATATATATATATATATAAGCCTTAACATTTATAATTCAAGTAAGAAGTCCTTCACATGACGGTAAAATACAACATAATGTACTATGAATTAGTATCAGGACTGACATGGCAGAAAAAAGAAGATGAAAAAGGAAATTTTTAATTCATTAACCTTTAACTCATTAAGCTAAAAATGAAAAATGCACGAAGAAGGAGAAGTTAAGACAAGACATTGCTCTGAACTGCAGATGAAAACGAAGCTGTTGCCTCTTCATTATATTAGTGCAAAAGAAATGAAGCGGTAGAGCCAGACAACTGGAAACCCAGAAAAGGGGGCGATGTAGAGTTTAAAACACATGTAAAAAAAGGTTGCCTTTTAAGTCAATATGTTTAACTTATTTCCACCTCCTCCGGTTAAGGAGCAACATTGGTTATTTGTCGTCATTAGTTTGTGTCCTGCTGAATCTGAATCCAATATTCTCTCCCCTTTTGGCTTTTTTCTCTCTAGCAACTCCTGAGGGAAATATATGAGACTCTTCAGCTGATAAAAGCTCAGTTTCTCTTTATTGTTGGACGCTGAGCAGATACAGTTTGCTTTCAGAGCTTCATCTTTGAAATCAGCTTCGTCAAAGTGACGCTACGATCAAGCCACTTCTACAAATGCTGCTCTGCATAAAAAAAGTGTTTAAAAAAGACAGTTCTTAATTATTATTCCAAGGAGAGTATGAGGTTAAATATTCTGAGCAAAAAAGCTAATGTGTCAGGTAAATGAGTCATTAGTCCTGAAAATGATAAGTGACTGCTAGATAAATCATGCTGTAATTTCCCCAACAAAAAAAAACATCTGCTTCCAGCTTACTGATCTGCTGCAGACGTTTGTCACATAAACTCCTGTTTACCTAAATACTCGTAGAAACTGTACCACACAACATGTGGGGATCTATTTATAGATGGAGCTCCCCTCTCAATTCTTTATCATCTCAGAACAAGGTGGACACCTACATAGGAGTAAGAAGCTGTATAGCTTATCTGTGCTATATATGGTGGCAAGTGAGAAGAGTGAAACATGAGTGGGAGGAACATCTGAACTTTGTGGAAGTGGAATGTGACGCAGTGTGTGGAGGTTATCGGCCTAAACTAACACTTCACAGAATAATACTAAACCACTACAGACAGGCTAGAGAATAAAGCATTAACAGCTTTATAAATAATAGCATTACTTTTCCTGTAATGAATAATAATTAATGACCCAGTTTGTTACTATAAATGGAGTGTGTTACACAGCTCGGACGGCATGCTGGGAAAAGTTGGCCTTTTCTGACTAATAGAAACTTTTTTGACAGATAACAAGTCCATGACTTCAAAATATAGAATACAAAGGAAAGTAATTTGTTGCTTTGCTTTGAGTTGGAGCCTTGTCCAGGTTTAATAAAACCTTCCATGGAAAAACATACAAAAACAAGAGAAATAGCCAAATCCTCACCCCTGCCTGATAATTTCCTGAGGACTTCAAAATAAAAACATTCCATTTGCAACTGCAAAAAAGGAATTGTTAATATATTCTTCAGATTAACATTTCAAACATTAAAAAAGAAAATCTGAAAATGCTCAGCTACAAGTAAAAAGTTATGTAAGTAAAACTACAGAAGTATTATCAGCAAAATGTACTTCAACTATCAAAGATAGAGGTACATATTATACCTTGTTATGACAGTGTACTGTATTATTTGTAGTATAAGTATCACAAAACTGTATTATTAGTATTACGTACCAATTTAGTGTGTATTTGATGTGACAATAAGACACTTCCAGTCCTCTTTCTTTGTGAATTATGTTGCAGAATTGCCCTCATGACAAATATTTATTACAGCCATACAATAGAAGATGAACAACCACATACATCTACAGCATAATTCATTAGCGGCATGTTGAGATAATGTAGATAATGTAGAAGGGACAAATTTATTTATTTTTTCTAATATTTCTAGAGCCAGAGTCCTCAACATATAGCTATTTTTTATTCAGTGAAGTAGGGAATGAGTCACACATGTTTGTTTTAGGGTTTTATTGTCTTTCTTTTGTTTTTCTCTCTCTTTTTTATATCCAGCTCTTCCAACTAAACTGATGCGTGAGGGCTGTTATCTCGTCTCCCTGCAGGTGCCCTGTTTTCTATTTGCCTGTTTTTTTAACACTGTGTTGCTTTTATTTTGTTGATTTTTTTTCTTAATAGGTACATATTATGAATAATTTAGAGAGTAGACCTGGTGGGACGGTTGTTTGGGAGTTATAGGGGTTAAAAGGGAAGGGCAGGAATCTATATGATTTATCATTTTATACTATATTTATTTTGACTCTATGTATATATTTGTACTATATATATAAGTCACGGTAGCACTCCCCTAATCTAATAAATAAGACAGTCGATTATAAAAACATAATTAAGTGAATGTAAATGATGTAAAATGTCAATCACTTCACCAAAGCTGAATTTTCAACCTAATATATATTTTTTTTCGTCCAGAGCAAGAGTCCACAACCCAAAGATCATCAGTTTACTATTATAGAAGAATAAAGAAACCAAAAAATAAACAGATTTGAAGTTGCAACCAGAGGATTTGGATATTTTTGTCCTAAAAATAACTCAAATACCTTGATTGATTTTCAAAATAGTTGGCGATTAAACTTATAGCTGGCAACTAGTCAATAAATCAACTATTTTGTACATTATTGTATTAATCGGATCAAATGTTGCTATGAAAAAAATAAAGAGTGTTGAATAAAACATTGCAAACAAGATATATTATAGTCTTTATGCAGCTGGTCGCACAAAACATGTAATTTGTAGACGTCACTTTGGGCTGATCATTTGTGATGATTTCCTAACATAATCATTCAAATGATTAGTGATGTGTGTGTGTGTGTGTGTGTGTGTGATGTTGTGCTGTGTGTTTCTGATGATGATGAGACGAAAGTGGAGGACTCACTGTTCTTTCTGTACAGCAGGATTTCAAAGCAGTTGGACTCATAGTTGTCGAACGTCTGCCGGACTTTGTCGATGGTTTTCTTGTCCGTCAACTCTCCGTACATAAAACTGAAACAACGAGAGACAATCGATCAGCAGCGACCCTGTCACTTACAGTATATCACATGCGTGTTGGTAATGCTGTTGTCGATATGTTATCTTAACATAAACGTCTATTACGTTTGCAGTTGTTCTTTATGGGCTAGAGAGTAAATTGAGGGAGCTACAGCATAAATTTAGCTCAGTGAAGCTTTGTGGATTGTTGCAGCCTGCATTTCCTGGCATGGCTGTAATTATTCTTTAACAGGCTTGGGACATTTTAATCTGGTAATATAATTAGTCTGAGTGATTACTTTCTTTCTAGCAGCTGAAGTGTCTTCCAGGACTAACACCACGTAAGGTGCAAACGCACACATCCACCAGTTGTGTTGAGTATAGTTTTCCCCTTCCTGCAGTTTAAATCACGTCCTGACAGTGAAGACACCGCTCACTGGCCCAGGAGCAGGGAGAAACAGGATGCTGATTTTCAATTAAAACTGGCTTTTTATTTAGTCGCTTCTGACTGGCCAGCTCAGAGGCAGCACCATAGTAATAGGATTTCACTACTTTTTCTTTTATCAGAATGTCAGTTTCCCTAATACATGCAGACAGGTTGGAGCCAAAATCTGATCTAAAAAATCAACTAGAAAATGCTAAAACCACATTGAATAACCTTAGAAAGGATCTCAAAAGTCTCGGGTAAGTCCAAGTACACATGGGTAATACAGTGAGACTGCCACTAACCCAATAAAAACAGGTGAAAGAAAAAACGATGAAAATTCTCGGTTTCTTTGGTTTTTATAATAGTGAGGTAAAGATTTTTGTTGTGTATTGTTGGTCAGAACAAAAAGATTTTTTTTATGTTTTATGTTGAATCTCCAGCTTTGGGAGGCATTTTATGAACAAAACTACAATTCAAATAATACTTTTAATAATCAATGGATTCATCTACTGTCAGAATAGTCATTGCACCCCTGCTACAGCAAAGACCATCAAGAACACCAAGCATGTAATCATGAAAAAATGTCCCCTGTATTTACAGATTTTTGCTGTTTTTATGTGCTGCACTTTGTTTCAGCCGTGCTTGTTTTTAAAGTGCCCTATAAATAAAGTAAAGTACTCTAAAGTAAAAACCTACACAGGGGGAGCTTCATAAATCCCCCAGTGATTTGGGGAAGGCCGCAGCGTGGACACACTGTAAACTCCTGACAACACACACAAACCTCCACAGCCCCTAATAAACACCGTGATCATCTGTACAAAGTTCTGTTCAGACTGCTGGGAAACAGAAAAACAGAAACGGGGCACAGGGCCCGATTAAGGAGCCGCCGTCCTCCATCACTGTGGCAGCGGCGGCGGGTTCAGTCCTTTCAGGCTCTTTCTCACTGTCACGTCAGTGGATTTTCAGATCCCAGAGTCCCTGTTCTCACTTAGCTCGGTGACCGAGGCGGCGTTTAAGCCGCTGGCGAGTGGAGGCTGCCACCCCCGGCTGGACCTGAGAGGCGCCTGAGGACAGGAAGCGTCCTGTGGAGTCAGGATTTTACACGTCTTGACTGACAGGTGAGTACGAGGCCGACCTGGAGACTGGATTCATTTCACTCTCTGAGGAGTTTTCCTCTCCTTCTCTCTGTGTCTCTCTTCTTCTTTGACTCAGCTGAGCTCTACAAGTTTGTCTGAGCAGGTCTCAATGCTAACGAACCTAGTAGCATAAACAGCAGCCTGCTGCAGTTTTTATCATCTACTACGGCACAACCAGGGAGGGCAAAAAAAATAAGTCATTTTCATCTTCATCCTCTCTCTCTGCTTAAATAATGGATGAAAACATTTTTTAAATAGGACATTCACTGATGTTTGCAGAATGAATAGAATACTATGCAGAGGACTTGTTTTAGTTTAAAAAATAATGACTCATGGCGACACTGCAGCACTTGTGACATGTGGGGCTGCAAATAATGACTATCCACTTTGAGACCAACAGTCCACAACACAAAGATCACCAGTTTACTATTATAGAAGACTAAAAGAACCAGAGAATAATCTGATTTGAGAAGCTGGAACCAGAGAATTTGGACTTTGGTAAATCGTTGCAGATCTTCCTATGTGAATATAGAGATGCTTTTGCTGTCAAAACACATATATATATATATATATTTTTGATATGTCTCACTTTAACTAAAGCATTGAACCCAGCAGCTAAACATGACATATGATAGTATACTACACAAGTGTAATTACAATATTCGTGCTTTAATGTTGTGTCTTTACCTGCATGTGCTGCTCTTCTGCATGACTTCAGCCCGGTGGAATCCAGACAGTTTGCAGAATCCGTCATTGCTGTAAACTACGGGCCACTCCACGATCTGGGCGTTTCCCAGGAGGAAGCTGGTCTCTGACAGAACACAGACCACAGCACGTCAGTGTCACTTATGACAGACAGATAAAAAGGGAAATTGTGTTTTTTTTATCTCCAGACAAATTAAATCCTGATCTGAGCGGAACAAAGACTGAAGTGAACCCGGAGCCAAAATACAAGGATTAGGAGGCAGGAGCGTACCAGCGGGGTAGGTGGGCTCTGCACTCACTGTAGCGCTCCCCTAATCTATTAAATTCACACTCTCTGATGAAAATCTCTGCCTATTTAACAAAAATCAGCAGTCACTACATAAGCTGAGAAGCAAACGATTTGTGTGCACGGTGGAATCAGGCACTAAAACAGGAACTTGAAGATAACAGAAAAACAACCAAAACATCTCGGAAATATACAAGACAATAACAGACAAAACATGAGATTTTGTTGCAAATAAACCAACCAAATATGTAGAAAAAGCATCACGGCAGCTTGACTCGTCCTGTCCTGACATTAAACACCACGAAAATAAACTACCTGGTTTTAGGTTTTGTAAAGCTCATTGATATACATTATGCTAAGCTTGTGGTTAAATGTTGAAATGGACTTTTCCCCTCAGATACGACAGCGCTGCAACATCCATCAGGAGCAGTTTCAAGTTTCCACTAAAGTTTCATTTTGGAAAACATCTTTTGCTTAAGCAGCGTTTTTTTTTTTGTAAAAGGAGCAAAGTGGAACTCAATACCAAACCACTTAAAACTTGCTGCAAATCTCCTCAGCCTCTGAAGACCGTTCTAATAGGACTGAAGCCAAAAAGAAAATGTGAGTTAAAGCTCCTTTCCATCCACTAGTCTTGTGTGTATTCAATATTTTTAGATGGTTCTTGGCCGAGCTAATTCTCTGATCGATGCCATTGAACCAGCTCAGAACAGGACAGCTTCTGAAATCTGATTATTTCCTGCTTTCTTTAGTCTTCTATAATAGGAAACTGAAAATCTTTGGTCAGCTTCACTGACTGTTGGTCTGGACAAAAAAGACTTTTTAGGTTGATTCTTCAGCTTTGGGAAACAGTGATCGACATTTTACACCATTTAACAACTAATCAATTAATAGTTTCAATAATCAATAGATATCGACTATTAAAATAGTAATAAGATGCAGCCCCATTGATGACTTTATTTTACTATGATCAACTCAAAGTCTTTGTTTTATTCAGTTATGACCATCAAAAACCTGTAAAATGTTCAATGCTGATTGATAAACATGCAAAAAAATAAATAAAAATGGCATCACAAAATCAGAAAACTAATTTAAACTTTACCTGAACTTATTTATTCTAACCCCCCTCTCCCATGGATGTATTTATGGTGACATCCACAGCGAGTGTAAACGCAGTCAGTCAGTCTGGCTGAAACACAGCAGCAGGATATTCTCTTTCCTAACCACACACTATTAATTATTCATTTAATATCTTCTGCATGGTGATAGCTTCGTCACCAGGGACCAGAAGGTGATGACGACGAAACATGATGACAAACTCAAATATTTTAGAATGCAGTGAAAACTTGCCTGGAGAAACACTCCAAACTCTAAGCCTGAAATTACAAACAACTCCATGACGAAGAAGAAGCAGAGCAGGTTAAAACTCTCACCAATTACTTTCCACAGAAGTTAACCTCATGTTTTAGAACGTTGACCATGGTTAACATCCCACATCAGAACAGTAAGAGTAACCTTTGAGATATTTTATCCTGCCTTCATGACAATGAAACTCCATTATTACAAATATAAATACTGCTGAACACCTTCCAAAGTGTATGTTATCATAGACACTAAAAATGATGTTACATATAAAAACCTGTAATAAATTATGAATTATGTTGTAATCTAATGGATGTTCGCATGACATCACAACAACAAAAGGGTGTGTCAGTTAGGGTGCATGCTGTATTATTAATGTTTTTGTCCAGGAACCGACTATGAAGTCTCAGGTTTTGTAATGACCTTGAAAACAGCAGCAAGAAGCCACAAAGACAATCAATACACAAACAGTGTTTTCTTTCCTCAAAAGATTTCCAGCAGGTAACTTTCTAATCAGGGACCCAAGGATTTCCTACATGTACTAAACACACCAGCAGAAAGACATCTCAAAGCATCGCAACAAGTACATGTATAGTCAGGCACAGATGTAAAACACACACAGCTGAGGTCATAAAAACTCATATATATAAAATATATATATCACTGTACAGAGCAGAGCTGCAATTATAATCGATTTGAGTCATTTTGAAGAAGAAAATGTCAGAGTTGTCTGGTTCCAGCTTATCAAATCTGTTTATTTTCTGTTTATTTTAAGTGAGCTGAAAAATCCTCCAGCTTCGGGAAACAATGTTGAACATTTTAAACCATGTTATGAACTAAACAACTAGCTGATTAATCGTTCCAATAATTCCTATCTTATCCGACTGTTATAATAATCGTTCGTTGCAGCCTGAGTACGGAGCTTAAAGCCCTCTGAGGCGAGGTTTGCGATTTGTGATTGCGGGGTTATACAAATAAAACTGGCTTAACTTGACTTTCTCCAGTGAAACACAGACTGATGAATTTTTGAAGGTGTGTCAGCAGCTCTTTCTGGCAGGTTTCACTGCAGATTTTACAGACTGATGAGTAATACTCTCCAATAGCACACTCCATTGATTTCACTGCTCAGCCACCTGATGATATAAACGAAATGTAACTATAATATGTTCGAGCTATAGTCAGGGGAAACGTGTATATATATATATATATACACACACACACACACACACACACACACACACACAGAGTATATTCTCAGAGAGCACAGTGACCTTTGATTTGATGTTAATTATCTGCGTGGAGGTAGCGGAGCCTGACATGAAGCTGCTGAGGCTCATCACTTCCACTGGATTTTAAGTTTCGCAATTATTTTCAGTGGTCATCCATATAATGATTCATTGCATTGACAAGTCTTTGTGTGTCCTGCCATTATGTTTCCTGCAGTTTATCATGAACAAGGCGTTCATCCTCAATTGAAATACTCCATATGAAATGTTCATTTTATTAATTCCAGTAGTTTCCTTGCAAACATTGGGATCTCCCTTTGAGTCTGAGACGAAGTTCTGTTTGTTTGAACAACCTTTGGGTGCACAGGCTAAGTTCATCCTCACTTAGGTTCTGTGAGGGTGGACACACACAAAATCACATTAGTTTTGAGGGCAGCACAGGCCTTTGTGATTTCTCGTCCTCTGTATATTACTGTATGTTGTGGTTTGACTTATTGAATATTGTAAAAGTGCTGAGCTCACAGGAATAACTAATGCTGTGTCATGAATGAATAACAGAAGATGAGCTCAATGTATTTTAATTAATTAGTTAATTTACATCTGCACAAAATGAAGCCACAACAGCTTCTGCCACAAAGACAGAATCAGACAGTAGTTTTTTATTTAGCTTATTTCCTTAAATCCTCTAAATCCTAAATCTAAGGTGCTTTAAATGCACTTGCAAGAGACAAGGAGAGGAGACCTATAGCCATGAGAAGATGGTGATGATCTATAATCCAATAAAACATTGAATACTTATCGGGTGCTTTTCTTCCATCTATCATGAAAAAAATCATTAACACTTGAAAGTATTAATTAACCCTTTAAAACCTAGACATAGGTTAGAAAAATACAACCTTTTAGATGATGTTGTAGGAGGCATTCAGAGATGAAAATACGTGTTAGCAAAAACAACAACGTTCTGCTTGTTCTTGTTTCTTTTTCTTCAAGCTGTCGTCATCTTCAAGGTCTCCGCTGGGTAGGAGGACCTGCTGTTCCTACAAGATGGATTCAACCATCAAGGAGCTTCTCTATCACTGGATCACAGGTTCTTCTCATAGATTTTGTAGTTCTGACCTTCTGGGAGTGTTGAAGAAGCTTCACCACAGACTTTCTCCTGCTGACACTCTAAAAATGAAAAAATAAATGGAGGTACCTTTAGTACGTGGGGGGTGGTGCAAAGTGTTTAAAATAAACCTATTGTTGTAAAGAATTGTATGCAGCTTTCCTTTTAGGATCATTTTGGATTCCTGAACATTTGCATGTGTTCCACAACAATACAACAGGTGTCCCCCAGCATCAAGAATCCAGAACCAACCCTCTGACTATGAATTCAGATAAAATAATAAGCACATATGTACAAACACAATGTAACACTGAAGTGGTAAAGGGGATTACTAAAACAATACAAGCAGTAGAGAGTGATACATGGTATATTGATATACAAATATTAAAAGCATTTTACTTACTTGAATCTGATCCAGTCCAGTGAAACAAAATGTTGCTCAGCCAGAGTTCTCCAGATGTTAAAGTGGGACTCATACAGATGTTCTGTCCAGTAGCGAACATCATGACTCAGTGACTGTGCTAAGGTTTTTTTCTTTAGAAATACAGAAATGTAATTGTGCAAAGTGAGGTCCTACAGATTTAAATGATCCCAGTCTTTAAAATGTCACTTAAGCATTTTCACATATTAATAAGTGACATATTTGTCAGAGGTTCTGTGCATCACGCTGCTTTCAGAGAATATGTCTGATTGGTGAATTAAATTCCTCCAAATTAATACTATCATTTAAAGCAGGGCATTTAAATATTTTATCAAATAATAAAACTGAAATACAGCATTTGTAACAATAAGAAACTGTATCACAGATTTAGTTTATTGAATCGTTACTAGGTCTATAATTAATGACTATTTTGATAGTTGATTAATCTATTGTGAGTTAAATGATTATTCACAGTTCCCCTAACCTGAAGATTAAACTAATAAGTCTTTTTTTGTCCAGACCAACAGTCCACAACCCAAAGATCATCAGTTTATCATCAGTTTACTATTATAGATAACTAACAAAACAGAAAATAATCAGATTTGAGAAGCTGGGACCAGAGAACCTGGACCTATTCCACTTAAAAATGATTCAAAAAGGTGAAGTACTTGTCAAAATAGTTAATGACTAATCGCTGGAGCTCAACAATCTGTCAAAAATAGTGTTCTTCCTCCTCATTATCCTTTTTTAAGAAATATGCACAATAACCGACAGAATTCAAACTTCAGCTTAAAACTAAAGTGTCAGATTTGTGACTTATTCAGCGTTTCAAACAAATCAAGAAATGCCTCAAAGCATGATAGGTAAGATGTAAGCAGGTCGCCCCTTCAATTGTTTTTCTTCCTTTTCCTTTAATACAATGACTGATGTGATTTCTCAGCACAAAAAGCATGTAAAGTTCCTCAGATTTATGGGCTTTTGTTTTAAGGCTAAACCCTGCTGGCTGCAGCCTCCTGTGCCCTTTAAATTAAAAAGCTGACTCAAAACCTTCCTCTTTCATCACAACCAATTACTTAGCAATGGGTTTCATCAACATGGCTTCCTGCAGCACGAAAGAAAGTTAGAAAACCCCTCTGAAGCATCGTTCAGACCATTGCGTGACTTCAACTCCTCACTGAAACCCCCTGAATGAATTATTGAGGTGTTAAAGCTGCGATTCAATTGTCAGGATTCTCTGTGAGCGACCATAGGAGAGTTTTTCATTTCACATCTAATTTACAGTAACAATGAAGGAGCCAAGTGGGACGAGGAATGTATTTATGATTGAAGATATAGTCACTCTAACCCAGGTCCCTACTGTCCCACTGACAGACTGTGGAAGCTAGATTTCTCTCCAAAAAAACTGAAAATACATCTGACAGAACATGACTGGAAGTGATCAAATTACTCATTTTATCAGATATGGATCGAACATAATCTATTGATTATTGAAATAATTCATTGATTAGTTGTTTAGTTCAACAAATGCCAAATCGCTGTTTCTCCAAACTGAAGATTCAACGTTATATGTCTTTTTTTGTCCAGACCAACAGTGCACAACCCAAATATCATCAGTTTACTATTATAGAAGAAACCAGAAAATAATCAGAGTTGAGAAGCTGCACAGCAGGTTGACAAGTATTTAATGTTGCAGTCAAGCATAAATATATCAATCAATTAGTAGCCAGATATCACATCAATCACCAACTACTCTGAAAATTTAATTATTGGTTTGAGTGATTTTAAAGAAATAAATTCTCTGGTGAACCTTCTCAAATCTGATTATTTTCTGGTTTTCTTTAGTCTTCTATATTATTAGTATATTAGTATTAGAATTTACTAGTATTTAACACTAGTATAACTAGTATAACTATGATCTTTGGGTTGTGGACTGTTGGTCTGGACAACAAAAAGACAGACTTCAGCTTTGGGAAACAGTGATCAACATTTTATGAATTAGACAACCAATCAATAGATTAATTGATTATCAAAATGGTTGTTAGTTGCAGCCCTTATATCTACACCAGCAGGTCCCCAGACCAAAAACTAAAACCGGACTGTGTTAGTGTAACTAAAGCATCTATCTGCCTTAAAACTAAAAACTGTAGTCTCCATATTGAGAATATGAGACTGGCGCTCTCTCGTTAAACGCTATGCCCCTTTGGAGGGATTTCTGTTGTTACTACAGCAGCCAGAGAAATAAAAACAACAATAAGAAATACAGTCAGCAACAATCCATACACACAGTAAATTAACTGTAATACTGATACTGTAAACCAGCTTAAGCCTTCACCAAAATACACAAGGATCAAATTATGAGGCATAAAATCCAGTGAAAAAAATAAAAGTGCCAGTGTGGAGCACCACAGCCAGGTATTTGGTGTTTGCCAGGTACACAACAAGCTACAAGTTTAACTTGCTTACATTTTTCACTCTTAACTGTAGTACAGCCATTTCCTAAAATAATTTAAGTATTTTTTTCCGCTTTAATGTATACGCAGCATCAATAGTGACAAAAGAGGTAAATGGTTGCAGATTATTTAAAACAGAAAAACTGAAATATCACACAGCTAAAAGTATTTAGAATCTTTGCTCCAGGTTTTGTAGAAAGTACCCTTTTGAGCTAATATAGCCCTGAGTCTCCTGGAAATTGATGCAATAAGTTTCTCACACCTGGACTTGGGGATCCTCTGCACTCTCTGCAGACCAGTTCTGTTAGGGATGCTCAGTGGAGTTTGGGTACTAAGAAGCCACTCCTTTGTAATTTTAGTGTGTGTGCTTGGGGTCATTGTCTTGTTAGAAGGTGAAGCTTTGGCCCCGTCTGAGGTCCTGACCACTGGACAAGGTTTTCATCCAGGACATCCCTGTACTCTGCTGTATTCATCTTCCCTTCGACTGCATCCAGTCATCCTGTCCATCCACAGCTTGATGCTGCACTGTTGGCCCTGGGCCGGAGAGGTGATGAGCAGCGCCTGGTTTTCTCCACACATACCGCTTTGAATTAAGGCCAAAAGGTTCTTGGTCTCATCAGACCAGAAAATCTTATTTCTTACCATGCTGGAGTGTGTCTGGCACTGAGAGGAGGCTTCCATCAGACTTCTCTGTCATGAAGCCCTGACTGGTGGAGGCTGCAGAGATGGTGCATCTCTGGATTCTTCTTTGCCTCTCTCACCAAGGATCTTCTGGTTAGCTCTAGGTAGGGCTGTGGTGGTCCAGAACATCTTCAATTTCAGGATTATGGAGGCCACTGTGCTCTTAGAAACCTTAAGTACAGCAGATCTGTATCTGGCCACAATCCTGTCTCTGAGCTCTTCAGGCAGTTCCTTTGACCTCATGAATCTCATTTGCTCTGACATGCACTGTGAGCTAAGGTCTTATATATTTATTTTAGAATATTATTATTATCATCATTATTATTACTATAAATAGACTGTGTGTGTTTTTCCTAATCAAGTCCAGTCAGTAGAATCAAACACAAGTGAAGGTGTAAAACCACCTCGAGAATGATCAGAAGAAAATGAGACACTAGGGTTGAATATATGAGTTTCACAGCAAAGGTTCTCAATAATTATGGCTATGATAATTTCATTTTTAATAAATATGCAAAAAATGGTAACAATTTCTGTCAATATGTGGGTTCTCTTTGTACAATAATGAGAAAAATGGACCTAAATGATTTTCGCAAATGGCTATTTGACTCAGTGGTTTGCAGGGTCCGATCTGAGGCCACCGAACAGTTTAATGGGAAAAAAATCCTCTTCGTATCACAAATCGGCACACACCAATTTCTGCGCAACCAGCGTGGAAGCTTCCCCGGAGCCGCGCAGCAGCCCCGACACCGACAAACACACACTCGTGTTTCTTCATCAGCCCCCTTGACCTTTTTCCCTTATCACCACCCACACTTTATTTTTTTTCGGGCCAATTATTCCAGCGATGGTGCGAACAGTGCGCATTTCTCAGGCCGGTGAGCTATGGACGAGCCGAGCCCCGATGGAACAAAAACGCAGTCGAGTTCCACTAAAAAAACGTCCTGAATTTACTGATTTTGACACCAGATCTGTTATTCCATCACCACCGAATAACCACAGAGCACCAGCAACCGTAACGCGCCTTTCCCTCCTCTTGCAAAGAGGTAATTAATAGGACACATGGATATATAAGAAAGAGGCAGTTGATTGGGAGTGATTGATCAGACGCTCCAGCTGTGTTCAATAGTTATTAGAAACAGGTGAGTTAATTAGCTAAATTAACTTTTAATGGACATTAGTATTGTGTTTGTGCAGCAACGTTGTATTGAAGTTGCGGAGATTTAGAAACACGGCATGATATCGTTTGAGAAATGCACGCAAATTATAAAAGGCGTTAAAACGGTGCGTAAACTGCGACTCCCAGAGAATCTTCGGGTTAAAAACCGCCGAAATGAACAAAATGTAATTGTGTTTTACTCCAAATAGCGAGTCACGAAATCTCCCCTTCTCCAAAAGCAGTTTTAACGCGTGATGCACAACCAAGTCCATCACTGCGGATACATGCGGGTGTAAAAGTGAGTTACTGTGGGTTCATCCTCCGCCAAACCTCCTTTGTCAAACAGAGAAGAAGAGGAAAAACACGCGCTGTATTCCAGAGTCCGGGTCCAGGCTGGGGAACCGAACCCTCCGACGCGCGGACTCACCACTGGAGCGGCGGACTATGTTCTCCAGGAAGGTGTTCTGCGGTGCCACGAGCCCTCTCTTTCCGCCGGGCATCCTGCTGCTGTGGGTCCGGGGCGGCGGCGGCGCGGTGCGGGGCTCGGTTCTGACGCTGGCTCTCAGTCTGCCCGATGGAGACGCTCATTGTAACCGTGCGCTCTGGCTGCTCGCGGCGCACTGAGCCGCGGCGGCGCCGCCGCATCCCGCCGCCCGCCCGCCCGCGCGGGGGGACGCGGCGGCGCATGCGCGTCTGCAGCCGCCGGCGCGCGGCTAAAAATACCGACTGGTGACTGCGCTGTTTGGTTAATAAATGATGTGTGTAATGGAGAGCGAGGATGTCAGAGACTCGAATTTAGGGAACAGTGAATGAATGAATGTATGGGCACGCTGGCCGATAAAGTGTTTTGTTGGTTTTTTTTTTTTTTTTAATTTCCCCTCATTGTCTTTCTTCTCCAGCTTATTGTAATATCCAGGCCAATAAAAACATCACTGCCCACATTAGAGCCCACATACTTATGAATTCTATAAAGGCTTTACAATGACTTCAACAAGTTTAAAGTCATCAGGTTTTGTTTAAAATACTAATAAAAGTTATTATTAATAACAACAATCTAGACCTGAAATTAATTAGTTGTCAAGTATTACATTAACCACCAACTATTACGATAATCAAGTCAATTTTAATAAGAAAATGTCAAATTTTCTGGTTTCAGCATCTCAAATCTGATTGTTTTCAGTTTTTTTAATCCTCTATAATAATAAACCTATGATCTTTGGGTTGTGGACTATTACTCTGGACAAAAAATGTTTAAGCTAGGTTAGACAAACTAATCAAATAATGCTTTCATTAGTCATTGGATTAATCAATGATCAAAAGTTGAGTCCTACAATAATCCATCATCTGCGGCTGTTCTGTTTAAAGCTTTTATAATCAATATTTTTAGAATGTAATGATTTTTTACCACTTACACGTTACATTACAGAACTTTAGCACTGTTCCTGTTTTGTTACCCTTCATTAACATTTTTTTATCTTTAACATCCATGTCTTATTTATGATTATTTGTTTTATTGGCTTAAAGTAAACTATTAAAAAAAAATCTTTGATGCTGTAAATGGACCCGACATAGTCATAAAAATATATTAAAATAAGGTTGATGTCATGATCCCGCTGTCTGGGCCAGGTGAGATGTTCCCAATGAGGATCTTTATAGTCACAGTACACCCATCATATAATAATAATAGTAATAATAATAATAAAACGAGTGTAAAACCCACCCAGGGGCGTGGGGAATCCACCTCTGTGTTTCTTGTTGATGGGATCCCCGGTGACATCGTACTGTAAGTGATGTTCCAATCTGTTTGTCTGAACAACCAAAGGGAAGGTGACAAATTGATCCTCGGAGGCTGAGTGTGAAATAGTGCTGAGGTTTCAAAACTATTCCACAGCAGCAGTACCAGGGGTGAGGGGCCCTGGACACCCCCCCCCACCTCCAGATTTATCATTTCCTTCCTTACTGCTCTTTTATGCCTGCCTTAAGCTTGATAAAATCATGTCAAACATTATCTGAATACATCTATTCTTAGTATTATTACTCCTATTATTAAACATCAGCTGGAGAGTTACCCACAGAACAGGACAAACTGACATGAGTCCTTTGGCTGCTAAAAGTAGGTTAGTATAAGGCTGCTAGATGCATTGAGATACCAACTGTGCCACACAGGGAGTTATCCCCTTGGATAAAATCTTATGAAATATCACTATCTATGAAACGAAAAACAGGTAAGTTTGTGGTAAGGAGAAGACACGTTTTTAAACTCCACGAAGTGGAGGAAACATTCTGTAGAAAAACTCAGCTATGACGTTTATTTACACACATCACCTGATGGAGATGTGATGTGTTAAAGTTCCACCTCATCTCTATATACATGAGAAATAAAAACCTGATGGAAAGTGAGCAGCAGAGAGGAAATGGATTCATTTATTAAACAGTAGACTCAACTGGGCTAAATTAAAAATACTGAGTATTTTGGGGGGTAGTTTTTTAAAGTGCTAACCTCTTCATTTCTCCATTGTTTTATCAGGGCCTCTGCAGTGCTCTTAACTTTCGTAACTCTTAACCTTCCATATGCTCATATATTATGTATTTGAATCCACTCTCCTACCGTTTCAAGACATTCTTTATGTCTGTTTGAATGATTTCCTTTAGTAATCATGTACTATGTTTATATTTGCTTATGGTGCATATTTATGTATATATCTATATATTTTGTTACTTTATTGAGAACTTAAATCAGCACAGAGAGACAAGATTAAATTGGTTGACTTTTTAGAATGTCTATGCCATGTTTTTTTTTAAATCTCATTTGTGAGGTTTTATCTCCAAATTTGACTTTGTCTTTTTACAACATATCTTTTTAAACTCATTTTGTTTTCCTTTTATCTAACATTTTTCCTTTTTATCTTATATTTGTGACATTATTTCATGTTTTTTAATCATATTTCTGACTTTTAATGTCAGATTTTTATAAATCAAGACAAAAAATATGTAACAAGAAAATGTATTTTCCATTTGAAAACTCAATTATACCATTTTGGTGTAATTGTACCAAATACATTACACTGTATTGGTTATGTATTTGCTTTAAGCCATGCATACATCTGTTGATGTATGCATGGCTTGTTTTTCTGTTCCTACGCAGCCTCTGTTAAGCCAGTGGACAAAAACATACTTTTTTATTAGAAAAAGGTGCATTGATAAAGATTGATCTCCTGCCTGGGGCCCAAACACATGGTGAACTTAAAAAGCTGAATCCTACTGCTCAGAAGCTTGTGCTTTGGATGGGTCTCAACAACTGCCTAAAGGAGAATTTGACCCATGCTGTTATAGAGTAATTCCAAACACTGGTTGCACTGGTAAATAGAATCTTCCCACAGGCGAAAGTCTTTGTGCCCTTGATCCAGTTTCAACAGAGCTCAAACCAGGAGCAAGAACACTATAAAGCAGATTAATGTCTTCTGTAAAACAGACTACAGTGTTCTGAAAGGTACGGAAAAAATGGTCTTAAGAGTACATCCTCACAACCCAGTGCACCAGACAGCTGAGACAGCAACCAATATTTTGGATTCATGGATTAAACAATTAAACTAGAAATTGGGGAACTGTGTTTCTCAGCCCATACACAGTCTAACGCACTCAATTTATCTCCCCCTTATTCCTTACAGGGGCCAGAACAAATGCTGTTAGAAAAGGGCCACTATCGTGTTTCAACACCATTAGGGGTGGACAAAAATAGTCTGAAGATATATATGGGTACCACAGATGCTAAAAAGTATGACATCAATTTAAACTGTACTACAGATTTTAAGGAAATGTGTTTTCTTTAGCAATAACTTTATCTAATCTAAACCTAAGATTCATAAATCAATTGCCAGCGGACAGAACTTTTATAAATCAGTAAAAACAATGTCTCTTTTTGCTCATTAGCTTGTTTGATGGTGAACTGGGTTTCAGGGAAGCATGGGGTCCCAACTGGAGCTGCGTGCAGGCGTCACATCTTGCCGGCGTGATGCCATCTTTTTTATTGGTCTAAGCTGCACTGTGGTTGCTAGAGGATCACAATTAACATGTATTTCTAATATTGGTAGTCATGAGCAGAAATACAAGTGGGTTAAACTGTTTTTTTTTTTTAAAGATGGCAAAATATTAACATTATACTTAATTGTTTGGCTCATATCTCAATAAACAGATCCATACACATTTCAGCACACAGCATTCCATAGAGTTTGAAATTAATAGCTTTATTTACTGTGATGTGAGACACATGAATAAGTGAAATGTTAATATTTGTCCTTTATTTGGAAACTTGAGATGTGCTTCCTTTTTTTTTAATACTTTTTGGAGTATGCCTATTGAATAGCACTGCAACTCCCCACTGTCTAAGTGAAACCTCCTATTTCAACTCTTCAAGTCTTATTCACAAATCTCACATTTAATTTCTGCACCTGTTAAACACACTGTTTCACATTCAAATCTGTAAAGGAGTCTGTTATAATCATCTCATAACGTATTACTGCATTAGTTAGATCAGCATTATAGAATAGAATAGAATAGATAGAATAGAATAGATAAACTTTATTGATCCCACAACGGGGAAATTTGTGTGTTACTGCAGCGTTACAGATAAAGAAAAAAGTAAGATAAAGTTGAAGAAGATAAAAAAAAAAAACTAAAAAAAAATAAACTATAAAAAAAATAAAAAACACACAACACAATGTACAAATTCGCAGAATTTGTTAATCCGCATACACAGTATGCATTATCGACAGAATGGAGAGAAAATGCTAATAAATAGTAAGAAAAAAAGTAAAAAGTATGCATAAGCAAAGCATATATACATACATACATGGACGTACATACCTACATACATACACATACACACATATTTGCATATATATATATGGACATACATATCCACGCACATACCCACATGTACACATACATAGCTAATGCACACTTAAGGTGCAGGGTGTGTGTGAAGAGAAAAAAGTGACCAGTGAAAAATGACAGTGACTACAGTGAGGTTTATGTTTATGTTATGTTATAGAGTCTTATTGCTGTCGGGATGAATGATCTGCGAAAGCGCTCCTTCTTGCAGCGAGGGTGTTTAAGTCTCTGGCTGAAGGAGCTGCTCAGCGCACCCACTACCCCATGCAGAGGGTGATGGGGGTTGTCCATGATGGATGTCAGCTTTGCCAACATCCTCCTCTCTCCCACCACCACCACTGACTCCAGAGGACATCCCAGTACAGAGCTAGACTTCCGTACCAGTTTGTCAATTTTCCCTCTGTCCCCGTCTGAGCATCCGCCCCCCCAGCAGACTACTGCGTAGAACAGGGCAGATGCTACGACGGAGTCGTAGAAGGTCTTCAACAGAGTCCTGCACACACCAAAGGACCTTAGTCTCCTCAGCAGGTGAAGTCGACTCTGGCCCTTCTTGTACAGGACATCAGTGTTTGTGGTCCAGTCCAGTTTATTGTTCAGGTGAACACCCAGGTATTTGTAAGAGACCACTGTCTCAATGTCTTTTCCCTGGATGCTCACCGGTGTGGTGGGGAGGGACTTCCTCCTGAAGTCCACAACCATCTCCTTTGTCTTGCTGGCGTTGATTTGGAGAGCGTTGATCTCACACCAGCTGACAAAGTCATTGATGACCCCCCTGTACTCCTGGTCGTTCCCATCTGATACACACCCGATGATGGCCGTATCATCTGAGAACTTCTGTAGGTGGCAGTTGTCCGAGTTGTAGGTGAAGTCTGAGGTGTACAGACTAAACAGAAAGGGTGAGAGCACTGTACCCTGTGGCACCCCCGTGCTGCTGACTACCACCTCAGACACACAGTCATGAAGCCTGACATACTGTGGTCTGTTGGTGAGGTAGTCGATGGTCCAGGCCGTCAGCTGCTCATCCAATTATCATTGTGTGTGTGTGTGTGTGTGTGACAGGGTATCAAAGACAACATACAGTAGCTGCTCTAACAGGTTCAGGTCTGTCTGTGTCTCCCTTCTCTCTGGAGTGAAGTTCATTGGACGTTCATTAATGACAAAATTGCTGTTGTAATAATATTTAATGAATCACTTATGGAAAAGTCCCCACAGGTATTCCTGTAAGTAACAACGTAAGGACACCAGCACATGGTGATGGAAATCTGATGCATAGAGAAAGCATGTGTGCTCAGAACCTGCATGGCCTGAAGATCTAAACGTCAAAAATGAAAAGTGCTGCAGTTTTTCAGAGGAGAACCACACTCTCTACACCAGTGTTTTTCTACCTGTATTAAGCCAAAGCACATTTCTCTCCTTATAACAATGTAAGTGTTATAAGGTTTTATCAACTTTTTTTTTTTCAATTGAAGAATGACGTTATAACATTTTGAAAAGGGATATAATTATCACAAAGAAAACAGTATTTTCTAATCTTTCATGTTTATACTCACTCAGTGTAAAAGCTGGGCCCATTTGGAGGAACACATCTGATATCCTGGAGGAATCCATGAAAGCTCAGTCTTTCTGTTTTTACAGCAGTCAGGCTTGAAAAGCTCAACTCACGCACATATGTTGTGGAAAATGGGAGAAATGTCAAAATAGCTTTGTTGGCCAACTGAAAAGTGTCCAAAGGTTGATCAGCAAAATTCAGCTTGAGAGCGGGTCTTTGGATATTTCTTTAGCCGCTTTGGGTCCTAGCATCTAATTTACAATGGTGCTAGCATCTAATTTACAATGGTGCTAGAATCCCATTTACAATGGCCCTAGCATCTAATTTACAATGGCTTAGCAAGCAGGAAGTTTTAATTTCTCTGCCACATTTTGGGAATTTTTTGATTTAGCCACAAGTTCATTGACATGCTAGCTAGCTTTAAGGGCTAATCTCATGTAAATCGCCTGTTTCTCCGTGTGTTCACGCAGACGAATAAAATACATTTTGTTTTGAAGTGGAGGTTGTTTCATTTGGAGATGGTGTTTAAGCTTTCTTCGAGAGCTTTTCACTACATACCAAGCACAACTGAGTCTGCTGTTGCATCTCCGGTAAAGTAAATACAAGTGAAAGTAGCTTTCATTGTGTTGCCTCGCGCCAAAAACTTCACTGACGTCACCAACATCGTCGCTTTCTCTTTGACCTCCGCTCAAACTAGTTCTTCATCTGGTTCCAGTTCAGAATCACCATGTTTCTTCTTCAGAAACATACCCGTCACTTTTACCTGTTATCCTGTTATCCACAATGAACCGTCAACCTGCCGCTGCGTTAATGCGTCACTAATTCTCTTGTCTCCGAGCACAAGGCAGTTACTACCTGCTGCTGCCCCCTACTGGTACGAAGGAGTACTACATGATTACTCTGCCAGCAGGAGACAGCACGGACACACAAACTGAACATTTCCCACGGCACACCTGACAGTGGTTGAAAAACACTACGACACCTAAATAATTGTGTAGTTATTGTGTTGAGTTAAATCAAGATTGGGAGTTAAGGCTGCCATGGCTCCTGCTAGCCGCCAGTGATAGGATAGCACAGGCTCGTCCCAATGAGTTAGATTTTGGACATTCAGTGTGTGCACCACTTGCAGTGTTGCATGATGCGGTTGCATCATCAGAACCTCGGTGAAACCTGATTGATTATGTAAATGCATTAAGGCACCATTTGTATTCAGCAGGGGAGATAGCTATGGGAAAGTTGTCACTGTCCCGAGGAAAGATGAAACGCCTGTACAACTGGAAAGCCCAGCAGCATTTTGTAAAGTCCTGGTGTCCAGGTTCTTGCACTGCTTCTGTTGGTTTATTAACCTTTTTCAAGCAAGGATTTGTGGCCCTTGCAGCGCGTTGCCTCAGCTGTCCGACCAAAATTATATTATTCTGTAATCCCAAACCACAAGATAGCTACTGATCAAACAGTGAGACGTTGAATAATCTGCCATCATTGACACATTTGACCAGGAAGCAGAGTGCTCAATTCTGTGTTAATCCAGAGTTTACTAGTTTGATGATACTTCTAGTCATACTCATTTGGGAAAAACATAAAATAGATGTTGTTACCACGAAGACAGTTCACCAGTGTTTCTAGAGTGTAGAAAGAAAAGCCCAGAGTGATGGATGCTGAGATAACATACATGCTGCTGCATACCTGTTTCCTGCAACTGAGGACTGGAAAGACTAGGTTGGTGCAGCAAGTTTTGTCTCCTCAAACGATCCTGGCAGATTCCACTGACAGATGGAGAGAAGGGGATCTCTGCAATTACTACGATGTCTAGTTTGTTTGCTTACACTGAGTTTTGCATTAAGGAATGCACCAGCAACATTTCGAAGATTGATGAAAATGGCGGTGTCTGGGTTACAGAGATTTACAGTATATTTGGATGATGTGGTTATCTACAGCAAAACCCAGCAGCATCTGTCCTGTGCCCATAGCCTGTTTGTTTAGTTGAATGATGCCTGTTTGACAGTGAACCTAGAAAAGCATGAGTTTGCCAAGGCCAGTGTGGTATTCCAGGAAAACTTATGGGACAGGGGAGAGTGAAATGTGCTGTGCAAAACAAGGTGATAATGTGGAGGCATATCCAGTTCCCACTACAAAAAAGAGATGGGTTTTCTTGGCTTGATAGGTTACTACTACATTTTTTGTAAAAGCTTTTCTACTGTGGTAGCACAGTCCTCTCCTGTCCTTACAGCTTCTCAGATGGACCATCACTTTGAACTTCCAGTGGAAGTGAGTCATGTGGGGGCAGGAGAGGTACTACTCTAAAAAGGCCTAAACTGTGTAGATCATCCTCTGAGCCTTTGTACTACTGTGATAGAGAAGGAGGCCCTTGCACTTATTTGGGCTTTGCAACATTTCAACATATGCAGTCTTTCAGGCATCCACACAGATCATAATCCACTGATGCCGCCGTGCCCAAATCCTCAGTTAATGTGTTGGATGTTGTACTTTCAGTTACATAAAAGGTCTGAAAATGTAGTGACTGATGCCTGCTTGAGAATTCATATTAAAAATCAATAATAGCAACAGTAACATCATTATATATAAATGTGCACAACATGGCTAACTGTTAGCTCACCTATGAAAATTAATGTTACCTTAATGTCCCTATAATGTCCCATATATATATAAAGTGATATCGTGAAAGGTAGGTCTCCAGCAAGACAGTTCAAAATAGTGCAAAGACATGAGATTTCCAATTAATTTTATTGTGTAAGGGGAATTAACACAAAGCAGGTAGGGATTCAAAAGACTTAAGTCAGGCTTTTTTATAATCACAACAGAACTCGTAGCCCGCTCCTGCCTCCACCATCAGATGGAGCCATACCTGAGAATGTATATATACATATAGAGGTTTATATTTATAACAGACTTCATGTGAATAGAGTCCTATCGACAGAGGCCTTTAATTATGTTTCTGTTTGTGAGAGGAAGAGGACCAGCAATGTAAATAGAAGGGAGCTTTAATTACTTTCATTCATCATTACTTTTAAGGTCCATTCTGTAGGATGTAGTGAAACAGTTTGCTTTACAAATTATAGAGTGTTCTAGAAGCAAGGACCACAGTTAACGTAATCTCTTTCTTTAGTTTCATGTTTTGTATATTAACATACTATAATATAAAAGGTTGTTTTTGTGTGTGTATAATCCCCTACACGTTAACTCTGGAACACAGTACATCTGCATAATTTTTGTATTTCGCCACAAAAGCGATTGTGTTGTACAGCATCTCTGCAGGGATTTGATAACTGTAATCATTCTAACTACATCGCATCAATAACCCTCAATTACGCTCAATCAGCATTACGCTCAATCAACATTCAGCAGGCAGGACTGCATTGTTCATGGGGAACAGGTGCTGATGGCTACCAGCCATGGACCGAGCTGCACGCCAGCGCTGGTCCTGACCAACGTATTTCTGGATACAACAGCTCCGGCGAGATGTGAATAAATCATCTCATCGACATCAAAACGGCCATAAAACAACTTTCAGAATTTCTGCTCCTATATATCTGACCGCTCGTAATTTCTAGTGCTCACTCAGTAGAAACGAGTGAATGTCACATGTAGGAGGTCAAAGACGGCAGTGGGAAGACACCGAAGCCTCAGTCAAGGAGGAAAAAGTGGGAAGAGCCAAGGATAGAGGTATCGAACCCCCCTCCCTAATCTAATCAATGCACCACCTACACATGTGGAGGGATCTGCATCCCTCCTTATTGATCCCAGAATTAATTAGTCTATCCTCAACCGGTGCTGCTGGATCTAAAAAGAGGAAACAGATCAAATATCAAAGCGGTGCTCCGACCCGACTATCACCACCACTACCCCCGTAAAAAAAAACCTCCAACTGACTCTGGTTGTCGTGACGACACGCCGGGAGCTCCATCAAAGGAGAAAAAGCAGCATTCAGGGGTGGAGAAGTCAATGTTTAATGTCTTATGGTAAAGCGGGCGAGGGAGAGGTGAGGCTGGGAATAACAGAGTCCAGGGACTCGCTGCTAAATGGGTCCTGTCCACTATGGACGCGTCTCAGTTGTGTTGCCAATGTGCTCCGCCGGGGGACCTGCAGCATAATAAAAATAGCTCTGTGACATTCACTGAATGCAGGGTCTTCCCAGGACCAGAGATCCTGCTGGGCCCCTATTGACCCACCACCACCTTTGATTATGTACAGATTACATAGCAGCGTACACAGGGAAGCTCGATTAAACACCCATAAACTAAACAATCCTATAAAGGAATATCCTTATATTGCTTACTTCAGGTTTTCCAGATATTTTCCAGTGATTTTAATAGGCACAACTTTATTTTGTAATATATTAGCACAATATAAACTAAAGCTCTAACAGCACCTTCTGAATACATTTTGTGTCTTCTTTATGAATATTTTTAATAAACATTTTGTACTGGATTCTTTACATCAGCTAGTAGTTTTCTTGCTTTTGCTGCAACATGACCACATTATTGACACATCACTACAACTGTTAAATGTAGTGCGAAACCATAATAGGTCCTACTACGTGTTACAGGCTTAAATGTAAACGTTGATTGCATTCATTGATTTGACTACAGGCAACTGTAACAATTGATTTTTGCAGTAACAGTAAACATACATCTGCATCTATCCATGATTTGAATGCCCCATTCGTTGTATGTGCAGGAAGCTGCTCGATGTTTTCTGGGTGTGCTGTGACGCTTCGTGAGAGATGACATGACGTTGCCTGCTCCACATTTACATGTACTTCTCATAAAGTTGAGGTCTAGGCTGCTTCACGCAAATCAGGGAGAATCTAGCGCACCTGATTCTACTAATGAAGCAAGGGCTCTAGTACTTAATTAGTAGAATCAGGTGTGTCACTGCTTGGTTGGAACAAAAACCTGCACCCACACGGCCCTCCAGGACCAGGATCGCCCAGCCCTGATCTAGCGTGACTTTTCGCTTCTGGATTCTGACAAATTAAAAACTGTGGGAAAAGTTTAGTAAGTTCCATAACTGCAGCAGAGAGGGGAAGAGCCATCTGTGGCTGTAGGAAAACTAATGCTGGTAGAGTCAAAGTCTTAGATTCATCTGGTCAGACAAAGGAGTTCAAGACACAGCGTGTCGCCCACGTGTTGCGCTCCACTGCTGAACTCTGCATGCATTTGTTTGGGAGGTGATGGTAAAGTAGATCATCATCAAATCATAAACATGCCATTACACAGATACTTGTTTTATATTTTATCTATAAACTGAAAGCATAAAATAATCACAATCAACTCATCATGACACAACTCAAGTCATGAGGTTTTTGTTCCATCCAGGCAGGAACACCTGATTCTACGTAATTGGGGGATTAGTAGAATCAGTGTTACTGCCTGGTTGGACCCACAGTAGCCCTCCAGGACCAGGGTTGGACAGCCCTGACTTACAGTTTGTCCAATTTCTTCCTTAAAGTTGCAACTGACGGCCCTAGAAGCTCAAATCCTGAATCCGGCCATCTTCTATTTTACCGGGTTAGTCACCAATCCTAATTTATCTTCACGTTTCTCTGCCGCCTAAAACTATTTACTCGTGTGGGTGTATGAACGGCTCAGTTTTGGCATTTTAAAAAAAGAAAAAAAAAGCCTCTTCCATTGTAGTTTAATTGCATTCTTTTTTGAATCACCATAGTTCATGTTATTCTACTTCCAAGTGGAAATTGAGAATGTTTTTGGAGGAGGCACCTGAGGCACAGTAACCTGCCTCTGATCATTTTCTCTCACTGTTATTGCAAATTATGTGCCGCCTCCGTTGCAATTTGTGTCTCTCTCTCTCTGAATCTCAATTTCTCCATGTGAGCGTTACAACTTGAATAGGCCTATTTTGGAGCAGTAATTCTGTAGCTATAAATTAATCACTCCCCTCTTGGAGGAATAATAATAGTCACTTTGCCATAAAGTCACACACATTGACACAGGATACAGTTTAATAAGGGCCTCCGGAGCAAGAAATAAAGGCCTAAAATAAAATCAGACTGTCAGCGAGAGAAGGGGAAGCTCCAGATACGGTTTAAATTCTCTCAAATTGCCTTTTCATGGCGATTATTTCCATAATTGGCTATAATGTCAAATTGATTTCTGAGCAATAGAACAAAACAACGGAGAAAACAAATTCCCAGATTCCAATAGTACTTACGATTTATTTATGGTCCCCAGAGCCATGAAGGTGATTTCTTCTCTGCTATCAAGATAAAACATTGCATTGAAAAACTGGTCCATGATTACAAATTGAAAAAGAAAGCTCAGATTTACATGGGTTTAGCTATACATTCATGGCATACTTATGATATAATATATTATAAATAAGTTGATGATCTATCGATATTTGACTAATGGCCCAAAAATCAAGATATTTCCACATGTGGAGATTCTCTTTGAATATCTTGTCTTTCAAAATAAAACAGTATTTTTTTATACTTCATTTGCTAGTGAGATTGCTTTAATTTTGGTGGTAATCTGTATCCTAGCTGTAACATCATATCAATTTATTTCATGGAGGATGAACCATCATGACATAATCTATCAGACTTTAGACAAATGCAGCAATAAAATAAAGCATGCTTTGTAAAGGCAAACCGTTTTGAATTTTAGATGAACTATTATGTCTTTAATTCGTAGATTTGTGTCAAACACCTTGTCAGTAGTGACACGTCTGCAGACACTGGGGTGAGTCACTTTCTGCATTTTCCCTCCCACAGTGACGGAGTCATGATGCTGATGAGGAACCTTCTCTAATTCTAACGAGTGTCTTGGAGGTACCTGCTACAGCTGTATGACAAGAACGAAACTTTAACACAAAGTACTGTGACGATTCATTACAAATACATGTAATTACAAAAAGTACAGTAAACCTTTACTAGTTTGACTGGTTATAACTATCAGAAGCAGAAGCATGTTTGTTGCCACAAGTCAAATTGTAGAGGTAAAATAAAGTTTACTGTGTGTTTTGTATTCACCTCTTGCTGAGGTGACAATGATCTCACATATTTCCCGTTTGCTGATCCTGATATTTGAAGGACAGGCTACTGCCCAAGACATGGGGCCCATTAAATTATTGGATATAGACAGAACCTCTCCACGGCAGCACCCGCACTCCCCTGTGCGGTGGTACTTTCTTTAAACAAAAAAATAACTAATCACTCCAATAGAAATAATCCTTCTGTTGAATTTGAATCGTTTCGTATTACCTGTGACATCACAATCATGCTCAAGATATATGATACAACAGGGATGATCATCACCACCATTAATAGATTCCACTGAAAGCTCTAGGTCATAATAAGCTCACAACATCATCATCGTCTCATCCATAGAGTTTAACACACCACCAGAAGTGAGCGGCCATGTAAGGAGTGGTGCGTCATACCAGAGGTGTGTGTGTGCATGTGTGTGTGTTGCATCCCTCGTTATGGATTTTCTCCGTTAACTAAAACAGCAGCTGACTCACACATCCCCAATGTCACAACTCAATCTGAATAATCAAAGTGACTTTTTGACAACAGGATTATTATTAAAGGGTGCTGTCACCTTCACAGTCACCATGGAAACGCTCATCACACCAATGTCTTAATCACACTATTGTCCATAATTGCATTAGTGTGAATGTATTAGTGGCCACAAAATAATATATGATACCATATATATATATATATATATATATATCAATCAATGTCTGATAAGCCTTGGGTTTTTAAAAATTGGTCAAGCAATGGCTTTTCTTTAACACCAAAAAGTGTAGGATTTGTTTTTGTCTTGTTTCTTGTGTTTCTAGTTCATTGGAGGAAATCCTTAAAAATAGGGTTTAACATCCAAAAATACGTGTTGCTGCCAAGATATGAGACGTAAGGTGCCTTTTATAATTCCAGAAGCAAAAACACGTTCGTCACGGCACAGAAGTCCATAAACATTATTCATCACCACTTGTCACAAAGACACAATAGAGACAATTAAAAGACATAAATCTGCAGACAAGCAACTGGATTTATGAGCGTAAGAGGTTTTGTTTTGCTTCAGAGTACAAAGTCAGATAAAAAAAAAAAAAAAATCGGAATATTTCAGGAGTGAGAGCAGGCTTTTAAAAGCCGCAGCTCACCTTGGACCGGCAGCTGGACTGAGCAGGACTGTGTGTGTTTCCTGCAGGATCTGACAGCGTGTTCCTCAGCATGGTGCATTAAGTCATTTGAAATATTCAGCTGCACTGCCTTCAAACGGCCAGGATGCATCTTAGAATCCTCCGTGGCTTTCCTCTCCTGGCCTGTTTCCTGGTGTTCTTCCTCTTCCTAACAAGCCAAGCTGTGTCACAGACACTTTCACTGGGATTACTCGCATTTTCTAACTGTTTGGCTCATTTTTTTATAGTTGTATCCATTTCCATTTTTTTTTGTTATTCTGATTTTGCCAAGTCGTAAAAACCAACATTTTGTAAGATAGCCTGAGGATAACAACTACCTGAGGCAATCAGCATATGTAGACAGGGAGACAACTGAAAAACAAAACTGTGCAAAAAGATGCAAATTACAGGGTGTGTGTCAGCAGGTGCATTCTGCGACTAGAGGCTTGTGTTTTATCACCATTGTAGTACCTCACACAGTTCCCTGCCAAACGCTGCCACCTCCTGCTGAGGACCAGCATATTGTCTAGACAGATAAGTTGATAGATTTATGCTTATATAAGTGGAATATAAGGAATACAACTGTATACGTCTAAAAGCATGCAAAACAATAGTTAAGAAATTGCAGTCCAGTACTTGAACATTAAAAACCTGCCTAACATCACAGCTGTGGTTTTATCGATCTTACACCACAGCTGTTCAGGACATGACGGTGGACTATCAAGCTTCATTTGCTTGAGAAAAAGAGAGATTAAAAAAAAAAAAAAAACATGTCCCAGCCTCAGATTTTCTCCTACAGGCAGCTGCAGTCAGTTTGGTTTCTACGTCTTCACCTGAGATTCATGATTACTAGTCTATGACTTTAGTTGAAGAATCAATGTGAACTCAGATCGGTGTTGAATGGTCTAAAAAGCCATAACGTTGTGTAGCATAAGTTCACTTTACAGTGTGACCAACCTCCGTTCATGAGTCCTCTGAGCTAAATAAAAAGGATTTTAATAAGCTTTTCATTCTTTACCGTGACACTGGAAGGTGTGTTTTTTATCTCCGGTCCCATTCCTGAACATGGCAGAACACTCCAGCCGACTCCTCTGCCTGCAGAGCTCACGCTTTGGCTTTTATTGACAATTTTAATCTCCTTTGGAACCATTCCCTTTTTTTCTGATTGTGTTCACCCAAACAAACTTTCAGCATTAAGTTTACAACACACACACACACACACACACACACACACACACACACACACACACACACACACACACACACACACACACACACACACACACACACACACACACACACACACACACACACACACACACAATCTGTAGCGAGACTCTTCCTCCTTCGGGGTATTTTATCCCCTGCTGCTTGCAGCTCTACCTTATCTAAATCTATTTCTAAGGGACTCTTCCCTTTTAAATCGGTGGTTTTAAACCCTGAGATTCAGTTTAAACCTGTATCATTGCTGTGTGATTGTAGTTAGAGTCTATAGATGCTGACAACTGATGGCTCCATTGATACCAGAGGAGGTATTTTACATATTTTGAATGGAAAGCTGCTTTCTTTTTATTTTGAACTAGCTGCTGGTTTTTCTGTGTTTTTCTGAAACATAAATCTAAGTACTCCCTGACTGACCTTGTTTTCTAAATAGAACTGACAAATTTTCAGCTTGTATCTTTGAGCTGAGCTTAAAAAAAAAAAAAAAAAAAAAAAAGTTATTGTCTCAAGGAGACATCACAAGCATTTTAATCAGCCATTTAATTAATATGGTGAGTAGTGACTTGTAATAAAACTGTCAATTTAGCATTAGAGTTTTTCTATCTACCATCGACTCATGCTACATTTAAGAAGCTCAGGTTCAAATTAAATAAAGTTGCTCTGGAGATACTGTCATTGGACATATTTTCTCCAAATTAAAAATCAATGTTCTTCTTCTTTAAGAAGGAGGATGCCCCTACAGATGTATTCATAACGCTCATGTTGTAGATGCTGGGAGTTTAACACCATACAGTGGACCGCCACCTGGTCAGGATGAATCTGTCCTTTTCCAGTCGCTGCTTCCTGTTCAGCTTCTGCCTCCTGGCGTTGGTCTTACAGCCTCAATCACTGATCCCACAACAAACTAGTCTTCTGCTTTCTTTTGCATTTGGCACATATCCTGCTATCTATTTGCTATGCTGGCATGTTAGAAAAGTTCTTGATCGCAGATCGATCGGTTACTTTCTCTCTTCATCTTCCAAAATGTTCAAATCAAATTATTTCTTACAAAGTTCTTAGATTTGGGTCGAAATGAATCTGACTTCAGAGCAGCTATAGAACAATATGAGTCATTGAGACAGAGACGATCCACATTAAGACAGCTCTGCTAAAAGTATTGATCACCTTTAATTATAACTCATTATTAGCCTTTGGCAAGCTTCAGCTGCTAGATAATGATAACGTTAAGTAGAATCTGGTGTGTTTGGTTCTATAAAATTCATGTTATTTTAAAGGGATAGTTCAGTATTATGGACATTAGCCCCATTCCCTCGCTCCTTCATGTGATCCTGGATGTCTTCAGGAACTACTTCACAGACCACGGTACAGCTCTAGTAAACCTCATACTCATACTGAGGAGCAGGGAAAACATGTCTCTCTGCTTCAGATACATGCGATGTCAAAACCACCAAACTGTCCCTTCAATGTACTGTGGATTCCTTCCAGAAAACCCCTCACAAAAACCAGGCTGGATGACCTGGTGTCAGGTGATTGAGCCAAAACAAAAGTGGGTAAACTTAAAGTAGATCAGGGTAGTTCAACAGAGATATCAAGTGATTTATGTTTGGTCTCTCTGCCGCTTTCACGCTTAAAGTTCAAGTGAGGACTTTTCTCAGTGTCAGTGATGTTTTTTATATATATATATATATATGGTACCAGTGTTAATTAGTAGCTGCTCAGTTTGTTCTTCCTTCTGTTTTAATGCTCGGTTTCAAAGAACAGAATGAACAGAGAGGATGAACAGCTGGAGATTCCTTAATGTCCTGTGCAGAGCTTTGGGTTCTGAACACGGACAATGACTGGACCTCAGACCCAGTGGGAGGGGAAATACGTCAGATTCTCTACTATGGGACAGATCCACCACAACCACCAGGATAAACATCTGCAACCACCACATCTACCCAAGTCTCATCCGACCAAGTCTCATCCCACCAAGTCTCATCCGACCAAGTCTCATCCGACCAAGTCTCATCCACCCAAGTCTCATCCGACGAAGTCTCATCCCACCAAGTCTCATCCACCCAAGTCTCATCCACCCAAGTCTCATCCCACCAAGTCTCATCCACCCAAGTCTCATCCGACGAAGTCTCATCCCACCAAGTCTCATCCACCCAAGTCTCATCCGACGAAGTCTCATCCCACCAAGTCTCATCTACCCAAGTCTCATCCACCCAAGTCTCATCCCATCAAGTCTCATCCCACCAAGTCTCATCCCACCAGGTCTCATCCCACCCAAGTCTCATCCACCCAAGTCTCATCCCATCAAGTCTCATCCCATCAAGTCTCATCCCATCAAGTCTCATCTGACCAAGTCTCGTCTTGTGAAAGACAATGACATGACTTAATTTACTTTAGGAAAACAGCAGCAAATTCTAAATTCTAATGGAGCTGGACGAGTGAATACAAAGGACAAGAGCAAACAGACAAATTAATTAACTTATTTAGAAAATAATGACTGATTTAGCTTTGTTTTGGGAAGTTTTACTTAAGTTTCCAGTACAGATGTAGGCTTGTTTTTTTTTTTTTAGCACTATTGTTTATCTGAAAATACATCAACTTGTTTTAAGTAGAGAGTGCTTTGTGCAAACAAAGGCTTTTTTATTTCAAATTGTGATCACTAAACACAAGTTTGAATCTGTGTCAGATTTAATCTGTGAGACTTTGCTAAAATAATCATGGCCTGACAGGTTCTAAACATGGAGATGCTGACTAAACAGTAGGATTAACTGATAATAGTGCTAATAAATGATGCTTCTGCATTGTCATGTAGACGACAGCTACAAATAAAAGGTCCTAATTAAACATATAGTCTTCAATGGCCAAAGAAGAAAGGCAGAATTAGATCTCACTAACGGAGACAGTTGTGGCCCAGTTGGCAGAAATCCAACCAAAAATATCTTAACAGCATAAATCATCATAAAGAGCATCCTTGTCAAATTTAGCACATTAAATATTTATTGGCAACAGGTTTAAAAAAAAAAAGGATTTTCTAAAATTATAGAGGAGTTTTACTGTTTGAGTGTTTTATTATTTATTCTGTCTCCTAACATCTGTGCTGACTCCACACCAAGATAAAAAAAATATATATTTGGACTGTTAAAAGTATATAAGACATGTTTAAGCAAGATTTATTTAAAGATCCGCTCTAATCAAAAAACTTCTACAAACTTTAATGTTTGATCTTCGCTGCGCGTTTGGTTCCACTTTCATCTGCTGAAGGGGAAGTTTCTCTGTGCTCATTATAAATCAGACTTTAGGTTAAAGGGACAAGTCTAGGAACAAGATCTGTCGCATTAAGGAGGAGACGCCTGTGTCCAGCGGCTTAAGCCTCCTAAATAAATATATTTAAAGATTCTGAAATTTTAATGAGGGAGCAGGATGAGTATTAGACATTTTAGTGGAAAAAACATGTTATTGTTCCAAGCAGTCGTGTCATATGTATTAACATGTTCCGAGAGGAGATGTTTCAAATGTGAAAAGGACTCGCTCTGGATCTGTTCATTCATCTAATGCATATTTAAAAAAGAACGACAGCAAGTAGAGGTCAAAGGTGAGGAACGACTGTCTGATCTGTCAATAAAAAAAACTGAATTACAAACACAATCAGACTTTTAATGTTTCATGCACAACTTAACTTTTATAAAAAAAAAAGCAAGTTAAATTAAAAACATTTAAATGAGAGTCAACAAGGTTTAACACAGCGACACATGCTGCTGGCATGTTTGTCCGCTGAGGAACGGGAGTCATGTTGCACGCACACACGGAAGCTGTAGGCGGGTCACACACACACACACACACACACACACACACACACACACACACACACACACACACACACACACACACACACACACACACACACACACACACACACACACACACACACACACACACACACACACACACACACACACACACACACACTATGTAGAGCATCAGTCGCTGTGTGTGTACTCCGCTCCTTCAGCAGTATTATTTATGGCAGGCGAGTCAGAGAATATAATACGTACTAAAAAAAATATTTAAAAGCTTTTCAACTCAATCATGTTAATATCAAACATGAGTTTTTCTCTCAGATCTCATTTAACATTCTTAATACATTTCTCATAATACACACAGTGTGTTTGTAAGTGGGGAAATCCCTATACGCACTCATTTACACATCACAGTGAGCTAATGGGGATTGCGTGTCTTGTTTTTCCTATTGAAAGTGGTAAAGATTAGCTGCCAGGCAACATGGGATTAACAGGATTAAACCAACATACAGACTTTTTTTTGGAGATGAGGGTTTGTTTCCTGAAAAAGAGAAGACGTGAAAATGACACTCAGACATTCCCAGTTTGTTGAGGACAGTTTGCATAAAAGCAACAACATGCCCTGTCCTCACACCCTCACATCACACAAGGAAAAAGTCCCTAAAGCAACTACACCAGGAAAAAAAAGAACAGAAGCAATAGATGAAGTGAACAGGATGGAAACAATAGATTTAGTACAGGAAAAGCTAAATATGACATCGGACAGAATAAAAGGAAATATATTAAATTGTGGTGCATGTGGAGGATGAGGGGACAGGATCCATCACAGCTGGAGATGCTTCAGCGGCTGATGTTCTGAGAATGAGAAAACACAGAAACACAGGGCATCAGGGGATCACTATGACGGCGGTTTAAATGGGCTTTATGATCTCCATGATCACAACATCGCCCATTCAATCTCTGCTGTCACTGCTCGAGGCGAGGACAACAACCTCAGGTGGGTTGTGACGTGACGACAGGTAAAGGCCTCAAACATCAGTCACCACAACACGACCTGTCCATCTAACCTGCAGCCATTAGCTTTTACAGCACAGTCACCATTCAGACACAAAACACGTTTATCTGCATTAACATGGGATTTACAGCAGGTGAAACAGCTCTTTATACAGAACAAGTAAAAAAATCACCTGTTAACAACGAGAAGCCAATTTGTAGATTCATTGATTGCTTCCCAAAGCTGAAGATTCAACCTAAAATGTCCTTTTTTTTGTCCAGACCAACAGTCCACAACCCAAACATCATCAGTTTGCTATTATAGAAGATTAAAGAAAATAATCAGAGAAGAGAATTTTTGATGTTTTCTTTGTTTAAATAAAAGGACTTAAATCCTTTTATTGATTATCAGAATAGTTGCCAATTAATGTAACCGTTGGGAAGTAATTGATTCATTGATTATTGCTGCAGCTGTACATATACCTACGGGACAATGTCAAAATGTCATGTGGTGTAACCCTATAAACTTGGTAACAGGAAGTTTAAGTTTCTTAAAAAGTTTTTTTTAATGAAATCAATCAGTTTTATGTTCTAGGATTAAATATTCAAAATGTATATTTTCTTTTGCTTTTGTTAAAAAAAAAATGGTACAAATGGCTCTTATAATGACATGAAACCAACATGAACACAAGATTTACATTTTTAGGAGCCCTGATGACTGCTTTTAAAAGTGTATTTTAAAACATTTTTAACTTTCTGAAGAGAATAAACACAATACAAGTTGGAAAACAATTTATAACAAGTTATGAGTGGCACATAAGTGACCATAAAAGAATATACACTCTGTACAAACACACACACACACACACACACACACAGGCAGAGCCGTGTGTTGGCTGAAGCGTCACAAACTGTCCAGTAATTAGCTCGACAGAAGCGAGGGAGAAACCTGTGTCACTCTTGCTGTCTTGAAAGGTGACGCTAATGAGATAAATGGCCACCAGCACATCTCCACACCTCCACCAACAGTGTTAATTACAGCCCAGAACGGCTGTGATGTCACAACGTCGAACACCAGCGGCAAAAATAGCTTCTAACCACAGAGCTAAAAGTTCACATTTATACTATTGGGACAAACTTTTTTATTTTTCTCTCCGTTAAGGTTTAAAATTCAGCAGTGTCAGATTCCTGTGATTATGTTCAGCTTTTACAGGATAAGTATTAAAAGAATAGTTAGATGTCCAAGTTATTTAATGATGTTTAGAATGTGTTTTAAATCCACAATGTGTCCACACACTCATGTTAAGGCAAATATGAAGTTCATCTGGGGCTTCAGCAGCCTGGGTTAATCCTATCAGATTAACTAATCTGACTCAGATTTACTTCTTTTCCCCCCCTCAGACAGTGTTGAAGCTGTGGTGGAAGTAAAAGAATGATCCATTTCTACTGGTTTGATTAGTTTTGAAGGCAGAAGCTTTATATTAGCTTTTTTAAAATACATTTTTGGACAGAATGATGGTAGTTTGTTCCCATTCTCAGAACAGGATGAAGATGGTTTCTATTGATCAGTATGAACAGGAAGAATAATAGAAAATAATAAGAAACACACGAAAAATTCAACCCATTCTATAATTTGTTTTTTTTTCATCCATATAAAAACTTTTACATGTTAATGTCTCCAAATGTTAGCTGGCATCATCAATTAAATTGAAAACTGTGATGATTCTCTGGCAGGTTCTGCAGTTTAGATGTACAATTTAGAGGTTTGTAAATGATCGATTGTCTGATTCCAAAATCTAAAAAATATATTCATCATGTTTCTTCAATTTGACCCTGAAGAGTGTTAACATTAGGTCGTACTCATTTACAATTGTCATTTCATTTATCTTATTCCTGTGAGGAATCAAATCTCATCCTGACTGAATGATACTCACAACTTCTTCATTCAAATATCTGGAGCTAAGAATCTGTCATTCAAGTCAAAGTTCAGGACAGTTCTCAGCGGTTTACTGCATGTCGCCCACACAGTGATGGAGATCAGCAGGTCTCTGCTGACATCTGGTGGCACACTGAGGTTCTGCAGGACTGAGGTTCTGCAGGACTGAGGTTCTGCAGGACTGAGGTTGTACAGGACTGAGGTTGTACAGGACTGAGGTTGTACAGGACTGCAATACTGAGCTTTACTGGAGGTCAAAGACAAGTGGTTCTCAAGCTTTTTGACATCAACAACTCCTGAAGCGACACAAATTAAAACACAGATCACCAATTTGCTAGGATTATGTCTCAAATGATGTCATTGTTTTACAAACAGAGGGAATCATGTGGAATGAAATACACTAAATTTGCTGTGTAAGGGGAGTTGGTCTATTGTGAGTGAATTTGGCCTATATCTGATATTTATCACTGAAGTACTGATTTAAACACACACACACACACACACACACACACACACACACTGCAGCTTCATTGCAGTCCAACAGCATCAAGATCCACAGATCACTCTGTCAATACTTATTTCATATTCAGATAAAGTGAGATAAATTGTACGTACATAGAGTATCTCCATCCGTCTGCATGGAGCAACATTACAAACCTGAATTATCTCACTTTCTTCTACATGGCCACATTCTTATCAGGTCCTTGATAAGATTCAGATGCTTCATAAGGAAGCAGATAGTTCACTCTATCACTGTGTAGTTTTTCCAGAATTCTGTTTAAAAATGGTGAAGGTAATGTGAGGGTAAGTCTTTTTTCTTAATTGTAAAAACATACGTTTTGAGATGACAAAAAGTAGATATGCTGTGATATTATTAAAGAACCATCCTTACAGGGATTCACTGATTTTGAGGTTGATCACAGAGTAAAGATAAGAGTTGATGTCAATATTGATCCCTCGCTTTAAAAAAAAAAAAAAAAAAAAAAACTAAAACTAAGATTTAAATCTTGCAGCAGCTCACATGAAGAGGGAAAAAGCTGTTTTGATCTGTCATTTTGCAAAGACTCTTTATTTATTGCATATTGCCACTTTAAATGATTTTGAGACTATTCCCTGTTGTCCATAGTGTATATTCAGAATTTGACATTTTTTCCCACTTACTAAGTATCTTATTACTACTTTGTTTATATTATTTTACTCTTATTTTATTGGGCACACCTTACACCAGGACCAGGGAATCTAATTTTATTCACCTCATGTTCCTACAGGTGAGGGGATGACAATGAAAATCCCTGAATGCTCAAGTAAAGTTTATCTACTGAATAAGAGAA
Organism: Eupleurogrammus muticus; assembly: GCA_036785175.1. NCBI lineage: Eukaryota > Metazoa > Chordata > Actinopteri > Scombriformes > Trichiuridae > Eupleurogrammus > Eupleurogrammus muticus. Next base: position 9,363,371 of record JAYKQN010000012.1, on the reverse strand, counting down.
ACTCACCTGCTGCAGACTCGCTGGATCCAGAGTAACAGGAAATGATGTAATATACAAACAATACAACAGCAAATAAAGCCAGAGTTTAGAAAACGACTGTAAAAATGTCCCCAGTGGAGCCCAGATGTAGGTGCAGGATATTCAGTGCCTTACAAAAGTATTTGAACTTTTTCACCACTTTTTTTTGCCACGTTTCAGGCTTCAATCATAAAGATAAAAACTGGAATTTTGTTGTGAAGAATCAACACCAAGTGGGACACAATCTGAAATATGGCAAAACGTCAAAAAGTTCAAATACTTGTGCAAGGCAATGAATATGAACACTACGCACACTCACGTGTGGATTTGATGTTCAGGGAATCCCAGCCTGGAGCCCATCAGCTCTATAAACTGCATTTTACGAATGCAATTACAAGTCATTGTTCACTCACTCAGGAACGTGATGACGTCTCTGTTACCTTGTCCCTTGCTGCACAACATCTGGATCCTTTGTAAGTTTTTCTTTCCAAACCTGTGCTGCAGGTTCGATGCTGCTGACTGAACCGCCACAAAAACACACTCAACAGCTTCCTGCAGCACCATCCACTGTCAAAACTGCAAAGTGTCTGGAGACAACCTGCAATCAGATAGGAACTTTAAAAGTGACATTACAGCCTTAGAATGAACCTCCTTAGGGTTTTTTTGTTGAGGAACACGTTGAACCGGGCTGGTTATCCATTGGTAGAAATGAATTTTTATACCAATAGAAGAACTGTTTTACTTCTAAGATGGGATGAAAGAGAGAAACTGCTAAAATCTGATGGCTCCAACTCTTCAACTCTTCAACTCTCCACATCACATATGTGCAGAAGTAGAAGCACGTTTCAGGTTTAAATTCACATTCACACACTTCTACAACCAACCTGAGGAGCCTCGTTGACATAAAACACTACACACGTCACTTAAGTCAATGCAGAAGTAGAGTCATCTCCATTTTCCACACATTTTTCTTTTGTGTCAAAACTACTCAGTCAAAACATAGTGCTGATACTACCCATAATGCAACTTGACATTTGAGTCAGAGAATCAGCGGTGCTGTATTACCGTATAGTGGATAAGGGTGCCTGGAGCTGTGAGTGTCCAGCAGACATCAGGAACTAATCTAAAGTGGATTCCAGTGGCAGCAGCTGCTAACTAAAACCCTCAGACCTGCACCAGGCAGAGTGGGACGCCCACACAACACTGTTGTCCTGTACGCACCGGTAACATGCACTACAGCAGAATAAGAAGCATCAAATCAGTGTAGTGTGTAAGGAAAACAAGCTCTGTCACCACCAGGGGCCCCAAACTATGGTGCCTGTTTGGAGGTCTATTCACCGCAATGTTACCAAACAACAAATAATTCAAAGTGATCCAGAAACCAGAATTTCTTCCTGATTATTACCAAAATTTTGTCACCTGTTCATGAGAATATCCTCAACATTCGCTGAAAAATTGATACAAATCCGACCAAAACTTTGAGTTATTTGGCTAAGAGTCAGACAAATTATGTTTTTGTCAGCATGTGTCTGGTAAGTTTTGGCCAGGTTTTGTCAAACTTTATAATATTAGGAATTGGTCCCATGAAAAGATTTTTAAATTATGGTAATAATTCAGAAGAAATCCTGCTTTATTTTCTATTTGGTAACCTTGCAGTAAATGGAACTTTAAATAGGCGTCATCTTTTGGAGACTCTTTGCGGTGACATCCTGCACTTTACATCTAATGTAAAAGGTATGTATATAACTAAAAATAAACACAAAAATATGATTTAAATATCACAAAGGAGAATATGCCTCTTAACAAAAGTTCTCAAGCTGGTCCTCACAAACAGAATTAACCAAACTTCTCTCTCTCTCTCACACACACACACACACACACACACACACACACCTGAACCCAGTAAATAAAGCAATTCAGCATCTGGGCTTTATCACAAAACAGGTTTAATTTAATATCTCTTTATTTTTTTAAAATAATTAAACATTTGTATTTCTCCTCTTTTACCTTTTTTTCAGTTTTTAAATCATATTATATCTGGGCCGTTCTAAAGCACACATTAATTCTGTCGGGGGGGAGGGGGGAGGATCCCCATCAACATCCCAACAGGGCAAAGCAACCTGTTCCCTGCCTCCCCTCTGTACACCCCCTCCCCCCGCATCCACCCCCCTCTGACCTCTGACCCCTGGACCCCTGCCTAACCCGCCCACACCCCGAACCCACCTCCCCTCCCTCCCTCAACTAAAAAAAATATATCCAATGGTCAAAAGAAACTTCATCAAAATATCCAAAATGAGATAAAAACCAAGAGAAGAGGGAGGAGTGAGACAGAAAAGAAAAAACAGACTAAAAGGGGGGAAACACTATCATAAATACCAGGAAGTCTTGTTCCATAATACCTCTTTATATACTGGATACTCCTCTCCACAGTTTCCTAAGCAAAAAACATAGGCTAAATTACTACAAGATACAAGATTATCAGTGTACTGCATTCAATAACAATGTACAGGGTTGTCTTTTTTTGTCACTGTTGTTGTAGTAGTTGTAATACTGTGAAAAGCCAACGCAGCGCCCCCCGGTGGGCTGGGGGAGGACGGGGGTGGGGGTGGAGGTGGGGCGCTCGTCTTTCACAACAGGAGGAAGATTTTTGGCATCCTCTTTTTTTTCTTTTCGTGTTATTAGCCGTCCCCCACCCCCTCCCCAGTTATGGCCGGAGGAGGGAACCAGTGCCAGACTGATCCCTCGTATGGTGGGTGGGTCGGTGGGTGAGAGAGGGGTCAAAGATCAGAAAGAAGAAAGGGATGAAAAGAGAAAAATAATCCAGTGGCGAAAAACAAATCCATCTGAGTTTTAGGAGGACAGCGAGGTTTTGGGAAATGAATGAGTGCGTTTACATGTGTTCAGGAGAATTTTTTATCATGTTTTAAGACTGGATGTCGAATAACCACCTGTGTCTGCGGGGAAACAAAGTTACACAAAAACATTATAAATGCTGATAAACGGGATGGGGAACTTTATAACCAGGATATGCATTCATACGAGCTACAGGATGTGATGCTGACACTGATTTTCCAGGCTGCATCGGTATATTCATTTAGTTCCGTTTGTAATTTGTTAAATTACTGATTTAACTGCTGAAAACTGTTAACATGAAACTCCCTCTGCTCACAGAAGTTTTTCAGTGTTTCGGGAAAATAAGAAATATGTTGAACTTTAATACCCTCAAAATATATTGATAAAAAGAATAGGTGCTTGTACTGTCACTGTTGATGTGTTTGCAGACAACTATCACTGGAATATTTTGGATAATGAAGAAAATTTTCTATTTTTAACAGTTTCTTTCCCCCTGTAGTTGAACATTCAATGTTAGCTGGGCTGCTTCAGATTTAACCGTTTAACTTGTTAATCTGAGATTTTTTTGGTTTAAATTTCTCCATCACAAGTCGACTTGTCTATAAGTTCTGACCATTTAAACTGACGTGAGATTCAAGTTTCGCTTTTAGAGGGCTGAAGGTGTAAAAACTTTCACAAAACTGGTGCTAAGATTAGAAAAAAAGCCCAAAGAAGAAACGCAATGTTGTATCTCTGAATTCAATTATTTCTATTTTATATGTTAGGAATCATGTTGCATCGCAAATTCATACCCACATGTTACAGACGAATGGTTCAAACTAAAACACAAGACGGTACTGAAGTTTTGCAGTTTTCCCTATTTTGAAAACAAAAACTTAGAATTTAAGGAATGAATTGTGCAATTTGAGAATTTAAATTATTGGAAATAAATAAGAACACAGAAAGCAAAAATTCTACTTTGGAGACACGAATTATGAAAAAACAAATCACCTTATTTCTGCACTAGTCTCAGAGTATGAACATGCATGTAGACGCACTCAGAGGAGATTGGAGATGGATTTAATGTTTGAGTGAGGAAGTCCCTGTTGTTTTAATGTGTGTTTGTGTTCCCTGTTTAAATCAGGGAGGAGAGAAACCTGTGGGCAGGTGGGTCAGGGAGGAGAGAGGGGGGGGCCTCCAGGAGGAACCTTCAGGGGGAGAGAAGGTGGGGGGGACCCATTATCAGTCGCACATGGGTAGAAATTACAGATGCACCATCAAAGAGGAGAGACGGGTCGTGTCCAGATGGTAAAAACTAAGATTTGTGAAAGGGTGCGATTATTTAACCGAGACACTGATCTTTCCTCTAACCACGTGGCGTTAGTGTTTAACTCGACCGGTCCTGAACCACAGCGCTGTCACGTGGTAAAACATTATTTCGTACAATGACAAACAACGCACACAATAAAGAAACGAGTACAAATCCTGCAAGTTTCACAAATGTAGGTGTTACCATCCAGACCGAAGAGAAGGAGGAACAGAAAGATGGAGGCAACAGGAGGAAAAGCAAAGAGGAGAACCAGGAAAAAAAAATTACATACGGGACTGTATTGAAGAAGAGCGGGATGAAGAGTTAAAATCAATCTATCTTCTCTTTTTTGATGTTTTTTTTTGTTTTTCAAGAGTTCATTTCATGTCCTACAGTCCAAAAGTTTTTTTTTTTTTTATATCCCCCTCCCACACAAGTCATTTTCTCATTTTCTATTTTTTTCTTCCTTTTTTTATTATTATTGTTTTGTTTTTCTGTTTGCAATAATATCAGTTTAAGGGAAAAAAAAGAAAAAAGAAAAAAAAATAATTATTTACAGTGTTGTTGAAATAATGAAAACAGACGTAATGAATCTACTGTAAAGTAAGTCGCACAAACACAGGAGAAAGAAAAACAAAAACATAAGAAAAAAAAAAAAAACAATAAGAAACCAGCGGGCGCTCCGTGTCCATCCAGAGATGATGGCCGTTATTGGGGATTTCCCGGAGCTCTGGGCAGACATGGCTGATGTGGAGTGGGGGCGGGGCTGTCGGGATCAGAGGGGGAGGGGCGGTGGGCGGGGCAGAGGGGGAACGCAGCGCTGTCTTCGTTAAGTTGGGATGATCCCGTCACTCCTAAGGCCCCTCTTCAGCTCCAAGTCCTCCAGCTTCTTCCATAGCTCCTCCCGCTCCTTCTCCTTCTTCTTCTCACTGCACGGAAAACAACATAACACCTTTGAGTCGGCTGCTGTCTGGTTATTTTACGGACTCAAGAATCTCTGCACACATCTGTGATGTACAAAACTTTAGCAACCAAATATATTCATTGAATATTGGGGGAAAAATCCATATACAGCCTTCAGTGAAGTGAGTTAAAAGTTTTGGAGAGTGAGAATAGAATGTCAGTTTGCAACAAGAATTCAACCAAAGACCTCTATCATCACTGAAGCAGTAACAGGTTTCCACTGTACTTGCACAAACTGAATAACTTAACAAGCCATGGTTCACTTCTTGTGCACACTAAACCTCCACAGTTGCAATTCTATTATTTATCCATCATACAGTTTCCTTTTGTAAATATTTTTTGGGTATATTTTTTTATTGCACATGCATGAATGCATGAACTAATTCCATGTTTGGGGGGAAACTTACTTGGAGATAAAACATTCTGATTTGCAGCCATGTTTACGGTCTGTGGTCGATAAGAACTTGGTAAAAGTAATAATTTGATGATTTCTTCTTGACCTGTTGGATGCGTCTGCCAAATTTAATAGCCATTTCATCCAATAGTTGGGGAGACACTTCAAACTAGAGCTGTAACATGTACACTAACAGAATATAAATCACCTACTATCTGATAATCAACTAATTGCCGTCATTCCAAATTTTCTGATTCCAGTTTGACGAATGTGAACATTTTCTAGTTTCTTTACTCCTCTGTGGTGAGAAAAACACAGATGACACAACTTTGTGCAGGCAAATGAGCTTCTGCGGGGTCAGTAATCCAGGATCCTCCGTCAGTGAAGATGATGTGAACCTAAACAGCTTCTTACCGCTGGCGGTCCGACTTGTAAGTGGCTGTGAGTTCATCAAATAAGGTACTGTTCATCTCCATGAAGGCCTTCAGTACGTTGTAAACCAACGCCACGATCGCCCTGAGACACAAACACAGCACACTTCAACACAGGCTGCAATCAACACTTGGCATCAACGCACAACTTATTTGAAGATTAAGATGATACTTTAGGTTTCATGAAATGATTTTACATATTTTATCGTTGCACTTGTTTAGTGTGTCTGGGTTCTCTACTCCTCAGGCCGAGACAGTCTTCACGTTTCAGGAACTTATTTCTTCTCATTCTTGTTACCATGTTCCCTACTTCTAGCAGACTTATTTAATATGTTAATGGTAGCTTATTAATGGAGGTCCATCCAACTAAAGGCTGCTTTAATATTTAGAAAAAGGAGGTTTCTACAGAATAAATCCACTATTTCGTTTATACAAGACATTCTTTTATACATGGATATCATTCATTTTCCATAATGAATATGACTCCACACAGATCTCAGTCAAACTGCTCCTTTAACATAAACAAGGTCCTTAAAGTGTTTTTCTACATTTTTACTTTGAATTATTGCGTTTTCTGCTGCAAAAAACAATTCAACTCATGGTGGGAACATAATTTGAAGCTGAACTCCTCTAAAACCAAACTAAAACATGGCTTTCGTGTAGATTAAAGGTAGTGAGAAATGATTTGAAAGCGCTCACGGGTTCCAGTGCTCTTTGGAGATCCTGTAGAGGCTGGCGAACATGATGGGCAGGATGACGCTGGAGTTCTCCTCGATCAGACTCATGATGTACTCGTTGTTCCAGTAGTACAGAGCTCGCTCTGCGACCTGGGACAATACGAGAACAGAACAGTGAGTATGCACGTTTGAACAGGTCATCACGGGTCCATCACAGTACTAACGAGTCAGCCCTTCACATTGTGATGCTGAGTCGTCGCTGACCTGGAAATGTGGGCTGGAGACACATCTGGAGATCTGTTTGAAGAGCGGCTCCTGGATCTTAACGAACTGTGTGGGCTCAATGACGTCCAGGATCTCCTCCAGCTCGCCTAGAAACATCACCTGCAGCGGCACAGGAGGGGGAACGTTACACACACTACAAACACACATACCACATACAATACATGAAGAAAAAACACTCACCTCTTTTTGACTGCAGGTTTTTGGCCAGAACTTCAGTAGGCCTCTGATGACCTGAGGATGTTTAAGAAAAAAAAACACACCGTGTGAGGAGAACTATATCTAAAGACTGACTGCTGTGAGATTTAGTTGATTAATTAATTAGTTATTTTTTACAATAACTATTATATTAATCCTTAACTATTTTAATGATTGATTGATTCATTTGACTCATTTTGAAGAAGAAAATGTCCAAAGTTTTGTACATCAGCATATTCATCACATTTCAACTTGATTATTGTCTAATAGGGGACTTGTTTAATGCGAAACAGGAAACTGATATATAAACTTTTTTATCACCAGGCACAACAGCTGAAATATTTTTGTTGTTAAGGAAAAGTGTCCCTGTCATTTCTGAATGAATCAAAATGCTCTGATACTTACTGGTTCTGTTAATGTTGGGTCTTTCTCTAGGAACTGTACAATGCAATACGCCAACTGCAGGGAGAGGAGGGGGCAGAGGTCAGAATTCATGTTACTCTAAAACACTTTAGCAAAAGTTTTCTGTAAAAACAAAACATGACTCTATAATACCTTTGGGAACTTTTTTTTCCCCCACAACCACCTTCACATATAAAGTTTTAAATGTATGAACTGATCACTCATCTATGTGCAAGTTATTCATTTGGAGTTGTGTTTCTCTTCACCTGGTGAATTTAGTTGCAGTCGAGAGCTCAACAATGGTTTTAACGGTTTTAAAGAACCAAGTGTTTGTGTGACAGGTTTTCAGAATGAAGTTAATGATCAATTGCAATTTAACTTAATTCTAAGTTGGGTACATGTGTCAGAGATTTAGATTTCGTGAGAACTTTCCGAATTTTAATGGAAAACTAAAAAATATTTGCAGAAAAGTTATAGTCACAACTACCAAAAATTGAATGATTTTACCAGAAGTAACATTGCACACATACACACACACACACACACATACACACACACACATATGTTTAATGTTACCTGTGCGTGGAAGAGGGACAGACTCCTGACAGTGTGGAGGGGAATCAACACTTTGACCAGAAACTGTTTATGCTCCGCTTTCAGCGGCAGAGCGAAACCATTGATTATACTGGAAGAAAGAAAGGGGGGGGGGGATCAAAAGTGAGAGTTAGAAAAGAAGAAAATAGAAATATAAAGATAAATTATACATGAATACATGAAAGAGCTTCATTGTGGCCCTCGGAAAGCAAATGGAAGATCAATGAGCTGCGGACAAAGAGCAGGCTGTTTATACAGCGACGGAGCCTGAGGCAGAAATAAAGAGATGGAACTGATGAGCTGCAAAAACCTTCAGACATGCTGCTGCTGCTTTAAAGTGGAAACACTCCTCCATCTGTTAGTCCACGCAGAATTAATCTACAAGTATTCTGACAATAAGTATTTGTATTTCATCTTTTAAGAGGTTTTAGTTGATTTTTTTTAAAGCAAAAACAATCCAGGTGGAAAGAATTTAAACCTTTCTGTGACAATAATGATTGAGGATCTGCAGTGAGTATACTGCTGACGTCACAAGATTTATAAAATTATATTTGCTATTTTTTTTCCTATTTCACAGCTTTTCATAGAGAGAAGCATTATTGCAAAACAAATTATTGAACGCTGAAATTCATTGGACATCAAGGCTTTAGCCTCTGCTGTGGGGAAAAAAATTATATTTTTATTTCTGACAAATTGACTAATTGATTAACTGAAAAATACTCATTGATAATAAAAACTCTCTAAAGGGAGTATACAAATATACTGAGACATATTTCATTCATTTAATTATTTTTTTTAAATTAAAAAAACAAAACAGTAATCAGTGAGAGATAATTACTCTCAATCAAAGACGCTATAACTTGGGCCAATACAGTAATTAATTTTTTTTTCATCTACAAGTCAAACTGCTTCTGTCTATGTTGAACTTCATATCTTTTCTCTGGTAATGAAGCTAATTAGTTCTGGAATTTGTAACTTAATCATCTTCTTGCTCTGTTTCTTATCTCAGCGAAACTGCCTGAGCTCAGCTGTGTTGTTGCTGTCGCGGCTGCAGCTCGGAGCGTCCGCTCACAGAGTAGACTGTAAATGTGCGGGTTGGAGGCCTCACATACCTCCCCAGGATCTCCAGCAACTCAGCCACCCCGTTGAAGTGCTCCGTCTCATAAACAAAACTGCAGAGCAGACAGAAGAGAGGAGGACCGGAGGAGAGAGAAAAGTTAAATATACAACACAAAAGGGCACAACATGAACATACTGACACTGTGAAAAAGAAAAACATCAATTTTATTTATGTGAAGCAGAAGTGTCAAAAGTCTTCATATTCATTACTCCGGTAGAAGCATAGATACTTGGGTTTATACTGTAGAAGTTGAAACTCATGCTTTTTACTCATGTAAGTGTAAAAGTAATGCAAGGAGAAAGAAATGCCATTAGGAGAAAAGCATTTTATTACATTAAAGCAATTAAAGAACCTTATACGTGTACTGAGCATTAACATGTATTTCATGAGGAAGAAGATGATAATCAACTTTAAATATTGTGATGAGGGAAAAGTCAAGACATTATTGTTGCTTCTGAGAAGCTGGAAATGACTCCCCACCCCCCATATATCAAAATTCGAGATTAATCATTAATGTAAATGATCGTCAGTGGCAGCCCTAAAGCATGTGAGTCACTCTTCGTCACAACAGGAAATGTTTGAGTCCAGACCTGCACACTGTAACTGAATCCATCCGTAATGTAGGAGCAAGTGTTGACTCACCGTAGAAAAATATTATTGATCTGTTTTCGTATAAAAGCCCTCAGCCCCAGGAATTTGCCGTAGATTCTATGCAAGACTGTCTTCAGATAGTCTCTCTCCCGAGGATCTTCGCTGTCGAACAACTCCAAGAGCTGGAGGCAGGGAACAAACACAGACAGATGTGATGCAGGTGTTGGAAAGTGAGAAAAAAGAAAAAGAAAAGAAATAAACAGAACAAATAAGAAATAATAAGAATAAGAAATGCAGGAAAAAATGACAAGGCAGCTAAAAAGAAAGCGACAAAAGAAGCATTCTGACAAAAATGAAAAAAGAAAGACCGTGAAAAGGGAAAAGAAGACTCATGGCCTCAGTGACTCACCTGTAGGACAAACTTCTGGTCTATGTACTTTTTGGCAATGCTGGGCTGGAATTCCTGACTCTCCAAGAACCGGATGAAGAACTCGTATACCAACTGGAAGAGGAGAAGGATAGATTGGAGAAAAAGAGAGAGGAGGATGAGTCAGGGTGATCAGGGGAAAAACACTCAAAAACGTCCTCAAAGAAAAAGAAGGACTGTTCATTGGGAATTGAAACCAAACCCCAATGAGAGTAGACTGGATTAGAGGACAAAAATCACTTAAGGCAAATGGTGGAGCTGGGTGAAGAGGAGTCTGATCTTACCTGAATGTGGGTGATAAATCAAAGTTTGGGGGTTAAAAAAAGAAAAGGTTGTCTATGACTTTGGAAAAATGGCTGAATAAGAAGGAGCAAAAAGAATAAGAAAAAGGTTTCAGCAGGAAGCTTCTACTTGATATTTTCATCTCATTCTAAAGGACTCCTGGGCAGCCAGTGTAGAGACGGCCTCTGAACCTGGACACAAACCACTGGACACAAACACACACTACATTCACACACACTACATTCACACACACTTTGGCTGTGTTCACCTGTAAGTGAGGCCAGGAGGCCTCGAGTGTGGGCTCGTCCTCCTCTGGGTCAAACTCATTACTGTCACTGGGCGGAAGGGTCCGGAATATGTTGTGAGACACCTGGAAGACACCGATCAACAATCAGAAAAACTGATTGTAGAAGAGACTGTGTGTGTGTGTGTGTGTGTGTGTCTATTTGTGTGAGTGAGTGAGTGAGTGTGAGAAAGAGAGAGTCTCTCTAATATGGTTTAGTTGCAGAAAAAATGTACAATTATCTCATTTAAATCCTTAAAAGATGCTCCCTCCTTGTTTACAAATACAGAATCAATTTGAATATTTTAAAGTTTGAGAGCTTATCTAGTGGACATATGAGCTGCAACTAATGGCTACTTTGTATAACTCTATTAATTATTGAAACAACAGATCGATTAGTTGTCTGGTGCATAAATGGTGTTAAATGTCAAATCGCTTTTTCCCCCCAGAGTTGAAGATTCAGCCTAAAATGTCCTTTTTGTCCACATGTCCAATAATCATCAGTGGTCTGTCAACCATATCAACGTAATAGTTGGGAACTAATCGATTGACTTATCACTGCACCTGATTTCTTCACAAAAAAAATGTCCTCTGTGTTTGTGCACTGAATCTTCTATCGACTTATAGTCTTAAACAGACTCAAGATGACGCTTTCTCCTCAGCAGATGGATGTGAAAAACTTTGCAAACATTTTTGAGCAAAGGACAATATTTTTACTTATTAGCAATGTGCGGTTTTGTTATTCTTCTCCAGTTTCTGTCCTTTAATCCTATTAGATTCCCTCCATCTATAAACCACTGGAATCTTTTCATAGATTTTTTAATGTGATTGTGACTTTACTAAGATCAGATTCAGCCTAAACACACATTTAAATGAGAGCTTATCAGTTCTGAGAGAGAGAAAGAGCAGAAAGAGGTGAAACTCTGCAGGGTGACAACACACAGATACCAGCTTCCTGTTATGGTTTCCTTATTTCAGAGACACACACTCAGATAGAGCAACGCACACGATGTTTACTCCATTTTCAAGATTTTGTCTCATGAAAAGGTCTTTAAATTACAGAGGATTGAGTTGATGTTTTTATTTAGATTCAGGACAATCAGATATGCACTATGCTAATCTGTGTTGCTTTACTTCATTCACATATTAATTTCATCTTCTAACTGCTGCTCAGATTAGACAGTGGTGTTTATGGTTTGAGTTTTATCAGCTGTTCTCTACAGTGATGTCAGAAACCTATATTTCAAGCCCCTGGAAACAAAACCCACAATAACTGTTTGACTATGTAATTTAAGGTCTTATCTATATAGTACATACTAGTATTACAGTTAATAGTAAGCATGTAAAATGCATTAGAAATAAGTTTCCAGAAAAATTGGATAGATTTTCATTTAGTTTGCCGAACGTGGTTCTGCTCAGATATTTAGAACACAATAAGGCAAACTAATCGCCCAGGACCGGACATGATGTGTGTGTGTGAGCACATTATCTTACTTTTTGATTAGTGTTATGACATTCTGCATCTCAGCAGCTAATAAGCTCAACCAAAAATACATAAAAAGACATATTTTCAAAAGCCTAACAACTGGACTCCTATCACTACAACACTTATTTCCCAAAACTGTGCCTATGGACAAAAATGGGACAATAAAAACAACAATGGTGCAAGTATAAAAAAAATGTACAGAACCTGAGAACAGGTGTGATGTATGTGTACAACAGACAGTCAGATTAAGCTGCTGCTTTAAGGCATGCTCATGCTTGTGAACCTCTGCCTGCGCACAGATGCGTCACGTTGGCGGAGCATGGCGTCATTTTTACAGGAAACAGACTACGCGAGTGATTCAAACAGCAGTGAGATGACTGTTCAGACTCTTTGTAAATCTATCATTCCCAAATACAGTTGTGAAGAAAAAAATGTTGATATATATTAAACTGATTTGAAGTAGGGCGTTTTCGAAAATGTGCAAGTTAAAGCATTTTACAGTTACGCTACAATGTAAATGAGATGTATTCACATGTTTATTTTACATATCTATGGTTTCAATGTGAGAAATGAAAAACAAGCACAGTAAAATATAATTAAAAGATCAAAATTATAGATTATTTAACATAATACCACAAATTACCCTTGGTATACTTATATAATGATTAAATCATTTTGAAAGATTCTGAATCTACTGTATCACTTAGTAGTTTTTAGTGTAACTTCTGAACTGTGAAATGCGTTTCCTGTGTGTGTGTGTGTGTGTGTGTGTGTGTGTGTGTGTCCTCACCATTTTGACGACCTCAGGGTAGGCCTGCTCTGTCAGGTAGCCCCGGCTGACGGTCACGTAGTCCACCAGCTCGTTGAGCGTGGAGCGCTTGTACTCCTTCATCTTGAGGTCCGACAGCGTGTCCATGAAGTCAAAGACAGTACAGCACTGCTGCAGCTTCTTCAGGAACAGCTCCGGCTGCTCCGGCGCTGGCACGTCTGGAGGAGGAAATAAAAGTTGGCTATACATATACGACAGTATAAACAGCAGCAAATCAAAGACATTCACTAGATTCATAACTTACCGATTCATCTCTAAAGCAGGTCTGCAGGTTTACTTTTTTTTCCCCCAAACCATGTAACATTTTTAATATTTAATCTTATTTGTTGTCTCTCTCTCTCTCTCACTTTTATGGTTAAGACTAAGTGAATCTCAAATAATTAAAATATGAAAAGTTTGTGGTTTTTATTACCTCTAAGACATAAACCTCAAATTACAAGAAATAAACCCTGACATATTTTACCTAAGGTGTGTTTAGTCTTTACGGGTTTCACTTTCACTTTCTGAAATTTGTCTGAAATGACACATAATGTTGAACTTTTTCAAGATATTCTCGTTATCAGAAATGCACTTGTAGTTTCACCCACCCAAAAAACACCCTTGACTTCAGGTCAACGTTTTGTTTCTAGCAGCATGCTACAAACACGAGGCCTCCTACAGATGTGCAGGATCTTCTTTTGTAATAGATGTTTTTTTTACACCAATACTGGTTTTGGAAATAGACAATATGATGACGTGCCCCCTAAATCATAAAAAAATAATAAAAACTGTGGGGCACCTCTGGGTTTATTAGGCAGCCCAACAGTATCTCCAGCAGTCAGACAAAAATATAGAAGTTTAATTACCTGTTAACAGGTGGGGTAGCTTTAGGTAAGTCTATGCAAACTCCATCCACTCACTGATCGTTTTTAAGAAGAAAATGTCCAAAGATTCTAGTTTCAGCCTCTTAAATCTGATTACTTTCTGATTTCTTTGTACTGACTGCCTCCCACCTTGCCTCTGGCCCTCCCAAAAAAATTAAAATGAACAAAAATATAAATAAACAATCGCCACATGCTAACAACGCTAACACCCAGCCAACAGCAAGAAAATTCATAAGAAAAGTTCACGAGAGCTGCCATCTTTTCTTCTTTCAAAGGAGAGCCACTCTACATGCTAGCTGCAGCATCTTACATCAAGGTGTTCTCCTTGTCAATTTACACACAAATTATGGAATTTTAACTTTGCATTAACAGATTTTCTGCAGAAAACACTGCTGATGATCTTTGGGTTGTGGACTGTCGGCCTGCACATAGAAGGACATGAAGTATGAAGCCTGTGCAAACTCCATCCACTGATAAAGACAAGCTGAAGCTCAGCAGAAAGCGCTTGTGCGGGGACCTTGGACTCATCAGCCGGATTTGCTGCTTTGTGACTTTCAATTTCAGTTTTGTAACTTTAATGAAAAGGTTGAACACTTTATGTTTAGAAGCAGGTAATACATCTACTTGGAAGAGGTTTGGTATTATTTTATGGTTTGGTATTTTTAAGTGAAGACATTTTCCGTTCTTGCTGCTATTTCCTGACCCACAGAGAGTGATATGTGCAGCCCTAGCAGCAGCAGCAGAGTCTGGTATAAAAGAGAAGATGAACAGCACGGCTCGCATAAACAGGAGTGAAGAAACATAAACACACAGGATCTTGCACACCGGCTTGCAAAAATGGAGGTTGCAGCAGTAGTTTCAAAGTTCTCCACAGGTATTTTCAGATGGATTTCAACAAAACTGTTTGTCAGATAAAACAATGTGTGCTACATCCACAGGCCTCAGGTGAAAATGTTAGTTTGCTGCTCTGCATGAGCTTTTAGGTTATTCATCTTCCCTGCAGAGCTGCTGTGCACAGACAGGATGTGTGTGACAGGCTCATTATCCAGCAGCGAGTGTTTCTGATGGCTGGGCTGTCACCCACTGCACACACACACACACACACACACACACACACACACACACACACACACACACACACACACACACACACACACACACACACAACAAGGCGGCAGGTGTCTTTTATTAGGATTCCGCAGAGACAGAGATGGCGGAGGGTCACACAGAGTTCAGACCCACAGGGAGACACATGGCGGCGCTCTTCCCTGATCGCCACAACTCAGACCTGATGTTCCTGGCGCAGCAGGACAGGGCTGCTATTATGTAAGAGATAAGCCGTGTGTGCAAGGAACATGCTCTGAAATTAAAAAGTGCTTGTCATTTTCAACTCTGTTTATGTTGAATCTCTACCTGCACATAAACAAGTTTGAAACTTTTTAAGCAATAATGAAATGACTGCTTCACTAGCACTGAAATTTATTCAATTTTGATAGTCAATTATTGAAAAAATAATCGATTAGTTGTGGTATTTATTAAATGGTGTAAAATGTCAATTACTGTTTCTCAAAAGCTGAAGATTAAATCTAAAATCTCTACAGACTAAAGAAAATAATCAGATTTATTCACCTCATCATGACATGAAGTGGTTTAGGTTTGAAACAATTGATCAATTATTGATAAAGGAAGATAAATCTGGAGCTATTTTGATGTTGTGATGGCACAGCAGTGTTCTAATATACAACAAACACTCATGCACCAATATAGCTGAAAATGATTAGTCTATTAATCGCCAACCATTACATTAATCACCAACTACTTTAGATTTATTAATCAATCATTTTTAAGAAGAAAATATTCCTACTTCTTAAATCTGATTATTTTCCTTTTATAATTGTAAAATTGATGATCTTTGGGTTGTGGACTGTTGGTCTGGATTAAAAAAAAAAGATCTTGGGAGATGCTGCAGTAAGTGTGGAGTGAGTGGTTCTTCTCTGGTTATTTCTCTTATGACTACGGCCACAGTAGCCTGTGTTGACCGAGTTATAACATAGCAGCTAAATCCCTGGACGTGTTAGCATGTGGGTTTTGAGAGACGTTACACTACTATACACCTATAAAGTGCTGCAGGAAACCAACCTTGCAGCAACAGAAAATATATTAAGCCAGAAACGTGGCAGAGACCAGAAGGTGACATACCTACAACAAAGTTAACTAGTGGCTTACTGGGATAGACCAAATCAATTTTTGTAGAATTTACAGACCAATGGGAGCCTAAAATCCTCTTTTCCTATATCAAAAAGCGATTCAGTTGCTCAGACTGAATGGTTTAATTGTTGAAATCCTCTTCTTGAGGCTCATGAAAGAGCAGCTTCCTGTCCTGGGAAACAACCGTCAGCAGATCTCATCAAGCGCATTTAAAGTGATTATACTGAACATGTTTTGATCCAAATGCCACCAGTTACTCACGACCTGCTGGACTCCTGCTTCATTGAAGCTGCATCCAACCAGGCCAGCCACAAACAAACCCAAACTCTGATTGACTGGCTGGAGTCCTGAGCCCTGCAGGCTTTAATCCCTGTTCCACTAACTTCGCTCCCACAACACACAGACATTTATCTGAGAAATGTTTGACTTGTCTCACGGATTACATTTCTAACAGAGACTTTAACTGTCATGTCACCATCTGCGGTGGACAGTTCCAAAACGGTTTTGATAACTCAGTCATCCAAATGGCTAAAAAAACAACACACAGAACATCCTGAGCAGAATATTAAAACAGCTGCAGAGTCTACTTGTCCTTGAAGACATTCAAAGTCTTTCCTGCTCTACTCAGTCTCTTTAACTTAAGCTCTGGATAAGAACAATAGAAAAACTGCCACATGCAGACAGGAAACTAAAAGCAAGTGTTAAGGCCTAGGTAAATTCAAACAAAGCACTTGTCGAATCATCTAACAACACATGAAACCTCATTTCTTGAAAGTGGTAATAATAATAATAAATTCTATTTCAAGCACATTTCATATAATCCAAGGACACTTTATCTATACAAAAATACTAAAACACTACATTCATAAAAGAAACTGGCTCCAAACATGGATCTCTAGGTAAACAAATTGACTCAGCAAGTTTGAAAACACAAAAGAAATTTAAACTTCTCTTTGAACTTCTTTATTATTACTTGTTTTATACAATTTTCTCCATCAGAAGTGAAGACGCCAACAAAAAAGTATGCACCACTATCCCATTCTGAGGATTCATCACACTTGGCTCATTCCACATACTGGCACTACACACGCACATTTTTGCTTGTAGAAATGTTTAGAAAACACATCATAGATACTTTTAGTCCAGACAAATAATCTAGAAAATACTTTGACAAAAAAAGAAACATCGGCAAGAAAACCCCGACAGCAAAGACAGAGGTGGCGGAGATAAGAAGTGGTGATGATTGGTTAACGAGTTCCGGCCATTGTTAAAAAAAAATTAAAAACACGCATCACAACTTGAACAATTGGACAAGGAGTGAAGATGAAAGTTTTTTTTTGTCTGTTTAGGAAGTTGAAAATGGCAAATTATACCTTGTGTATAAATGTCCTTATTAAAGTTGCTGTCATTGCAGTGCTGTTAATGTATGGATGCTCACATGTGTGTGTGTGAGTGTGTGTGTGTGTGTGTGTGTGTAGCTCGCAGTGTCCTCTGTACAGTGTGCTGTGGTTTGTTACAGTAATTACTGGCTGCAGGCTTTGGGGTCGGCTTGTGTTGCGGAGCCGGGACCTGGGGATCCTGCAGCTCTGCTGCTATAGGAGCATGTGAACAGCCTTAAAGGAAGCTATTAATAGACTGATAATCACACAGGACACAGTAATCCCTCCACAGAGACACACAGAGCACAGCTAACCGGCTTGGAGCAGGGCAAGAGACGACCAGTGTGAATGTGGCAGAGGAGTAAAAAGAGAGAGAGTAAAAGACAGGCTCGGTGGGCATGAGAATGTACTTAAGTGTGTGAGAGAATGTGTGTGTGTGTAGCCTAGAATAACCCAGAAACTACCCTTCATACACATTAGCAAAGAAGAACCCTGGAGAGCAGCTTTTGACACACAGGCTCATATAGCAGCACACACAGCAGCCCTTGGCATGATGGTCAAGGTAATTACCAAAAATGGAGCCTTTACAGCCTATCAAGTTATTTAATTATTGTATGACTTTCTTGCCAAATCACATCATTTCCTCACTGACTGTTTGCAAATGATCTGCGGCCCACTACCAGTCCACAGCTGCGTAGCTGGGAACTGGGAAAGGATTACTGGGATGGAGCTTGATTGTCTTAAATCTACAAATTGATTAAACCATTACAGGTTAAACATGATCTTCATGTTGTTACGTCAATGTCAGCCATGGAAAAACATGACAACCAGAATTATGACCATCCATAAGACAAGTGTGTAAATTAAACCTATAAACCTGTCATGGCGAACAACAGTACCAACACTAATGCTGTTTTTTTCCCAATTCACTAATGGTGAAAATATTTGTACAAAATAACTAGTCAGTTTAAGGTTTCATACCATATAGTACAGCATTTTCTGCAGGATTGTGCTACATTTGTACAAGTTTAGCACATGGCCCAATGTCACCTACACACCTGTAAAAACACCTGACTGGGTGTTCCTACTTAGTGCTTACACAAAAACAAAATAATAAATGCAGAAGGGGAATAAATCTGCCACAAGCTAAATGCAGACAGTTTTCATGGCAACCCAACTTTTTCACAATGCGATTCGATGCCCCCGAAGTTAAAGGTCAAACTCAACCCTCAAGAGAGGTTGAATGTAAATAATCTACAATTGTTCTGGCGTAATTATAACCTAAATCTGACAATTAAAGTGCATTTATCTAGTCATTTTCATTTAACTGAACAAGACAAATTTGTCACAGGTCCCACACTGGAATTCTTTAAAGTTTGAAACTCACCGTATCATGGAGGGCATTTACTTTAGCTGGTACAAATGTGATCTTTTTTAATCCACCAACCTGAATATCTGAAATGAGTATTTTTGCAGTGGCTGATCCAATCCACCAGCCTCTCTGTGCATGTTTAAACCTTCACTTTCAAGGATTATTGTGGCTTCCTTACAGCAGCAGCTAGTAGAAGGCAGCAGGCGATAAAAGCAACGCTGGCAGGTGGACAAAGAACGCTGGCAGGTGGACAGAGAAAAAATATAAGACTATAATCTGACATTTTTTTCATATTTTAGATTGGTTATAAAATTATGTAAAATGTCAATTGGCGTTTCCCAAGGCTAAAATTTCACACAATATCTAAGCTCTAATATGTTGTTATAAATTGAATAATTTGGGGTTTGTTCTCTCTTAATTATAATGTCTGAGGTTAAATAGCTTATTTTTCAGTGAGAAAATCTCATGGTTAATCATTGATTAAAATATTCACTAATTGCAGTTGGAAAACAATGATATGGATTTTTGGATTCAGGCTAAGATTTGGATTTTAAAAGTTAGTCTAAGAGTCTGGGAGACAACTGTCTGTCAGTAACTACAGTGGGATCCAGAACGCTTCCAGTCTATTTATTCCAGAAGAATCAAATCCAACTTAATGGTGACCAAAAAAAATAAAATAGATAAATCAACATTATTCACCACCTGAAAAAAACAAAATCCACTTTGATAGGCCAAGAATGTGCCATTAGAATCTAAGTTACTTTATGTTTATAGAGATGCCTCCAAAAATGTAAAATATATTGTTTAAATCATGACAAAACGCTTTTCCTTTACATTTTGCAAATCTACCACAAGTATGATAAGAGCCAAATAATATGACTTAAAAATATGTATGAATGTAAGATTTTAAAAGTTATGTAAATGAGCGCATGTTTTCCTTAGCTGGTTAATGTGATTACATTACTTTAGTTGACTATCAGAAATAAAGACATGAAGCTGGACTTAGAGAATTTTGGACTCAAAATTATTCATTTGTTACCATAATATTTTTTTCTGGAACTTTAAAGTGCCAAACATCATTTAGAACATACTTTTTTTCCCCATATTCTTGTGGTTGGAAACCTGCCTATCCTATTGTACAATCATAGTATCGCAATCTTTATCATTGTGGTAAGGATGGGATGTTGCAGCATTCTATTTAAGATGTTGAGTCCAGTTCAATATAAAATCTTAGTAATCCAAAAGAAAGAAAAGCGTGATGTCGACATAGTGACACCTTATCACAATATTATAAAAGCGCCATTTTTTCGGAAGAAAAGTGGCCTGTATTAAACTGTGAGATACTTTATGAGTCTGGTTTCATGCTACCCCTGCCTGCTCTGTTCTGTTTCTCAGCTCTGGAGGAGACTCATCTGGGCTCCTTTGGCAGAGGAAGAAAGAAGTCAGTGCTGCTTAATTAACGGTGAAAAAAGCTGGATGACTTACAGCATGAAAGAGAGACAGCCACCGGTTCACCACAGGAACTCTTTAAGTTGTGTTAAATACATAACAGCATTGACCTAACGGACACAGGGTCAGAACCCACTGCCTTGTATGAATATGCAGCCATTTCCAAGAAAGAGCAGCTGTTTCAATGGTAATTAATATCCTAAAAGAGATTTAGGGATTGTTAAATCTCAGGTTCAATGGGGAAACTAAGATGTGAATTTGCAAACAAACGTATTGTACAGTATGTGTTCCACGTTACATCAGCCGCTGAATGTAGTAGATTGGTAGGTTTGTCCACAGTGAAGCACAAACAGGCAACACAAGTCAGTCCGGGGTTTGCTCCAAAACGGTATGTGGTTAATTGGTTTGGCAAAAAAAAAAAAAAAAATCCCCAGAGGATGTGAGACGACAAATCAAATAAATATGCAAGTACAGTCCAAAAAGGCAGAAAGGACACACTTGTGCTACAAATCCAGAGGAGAGAAGTTCACATGATCTGGGAGAAGTTACAGTGGAAATATTTAATCCTGCAATTTACAGTAAGTTGCTGGCAGTTTGGCCTTCGTAGTTCCCAGCCTTGGGGGTACAAGATAAATCTGCAGGGTCAAGACTGAGCAGAGAGAAAAATAATCTACAAAGGAATAACAACTTGAACTACACTTATCCTTTCAGAGTTCCCTCATATTTATTTTATCCTCTAAAAATAACTCTTAAACAGCGAGGAATACCACACAACCAATAGACAGATGCACCCAATGTTGGTCAAGAAGAAATTTCTTTGTTTAATGTGGTCAGCAAAAGAAAGTGTCCACCAGTGTCTTCATGTGTATTTTTGCGCATTCTGATGTAATTTCTTGGATTATCTTCAACTAAAATGTCTCAAATGTTAAGGTTTAGTTAAGTCAACAAACAAGCTGGAAATTTAATCAATTAGTTACATTATTATAACTATGACATTAATCAACTGTTTAGAATTGTTTTTAGGGAGAAAAAGTCCAACCTCGGTTTCAGCTTCTCAAATCTGATTATTTTCTGGTTTCTTTGGTCTTCCTTAAACGGAAACTGATGACATTTGGGATTTGGACTGTTTGACTGGACAAAGATAAAAAGATACTTTTTGTTGGATCTGCAGGTTTAGGAAACTTTGAGCGTAAGTTATATGAACTATGTACATTTTTTTAAAATGCAAAGATGATTTCATCCACAATAGAAATGATTTCCCACTGGTATGTTTGCTTGTTGTGATGTCAATTCTTATTTATCATCTTAAACTCTATACAAACCAAGATAAAATGCCATGGCTATCACTAAACCATAATGACTGATTCTTCCCAGGACTTGTAATTGCTCCAAATACTGCACCTCCCTGACTGGTTTGTCCTGCTGGTGGTAAAAAGGGCGGGATCCCAATTTTTTAAAATAATAAATAGGTTAATAAGAAAGGAAGCATTTCAGCTAATAGATTCATTCTGAACTGGCCAAATTTGTAGGATATTATTTGTATATACTTTTGTAACTGCCAAATGGTTCAATGGAGAAAGGTTCACTGCTGTGCTTCCCTATTCTTAGTTCACAGTGTTCCGCCTGCAGCGCTGCGGAGATGTTTCAGTGGAAATGCAAGTCTTGGAAGGTGTAACATGACAGGCGACACTCTTTAAGAACAGTACGTGTACACACACACACACACACACACACACACAGTGTAAAAGGGAAAGCCCCTTGTCACTAAAAGTGTGTGTGTGAGTGAGCAGACTTGAGTTACAACAGGAGAGAGAATTCAGCTCCAGCAGATGGACTCAGCAGGTGACAGGACCATGGTCTGAAGGTCAATATGTAGGATAGTGTGTAATGAGAACATCACGCATGTACACACATGCCTTCACAAACAGCCTCACACACAACAAACGGGTATAAACAGACAAGGCAAGACATGAGTTGAACGATCAGGCCGACCGCAGGGGACCTGATGGAGGAATGCCAAGGCACTGTGGGTAATGACCTTTGAACTCAATGCGTGTGGCTTCTTATTAACCTCATGTATTCAGAGAAAGTTGATGTTTTATTTGCCACACCTAGTTTTAGCTGCAGCATAAAAGCAACCAATTTCTTGGTTATGCAATCAGTCAATTAAATGATTAGTTGATTAATTTAATTTTTTAAAAAGATATATAATTGTATCAATATTTGTTCATTGTCGAACAAAGGAAAAAAGAAATACGTTTTTCTGGTTTAAGCTTCTCGGATCTAATTTGAACATTTTAGGTAGAATCTTCAGATTTGCAGAACAGCGATCAACATTTTACATCAAATAGTGAACCAAATTTATCAAATAATCATTTTAATATTCTACAGATTTTTTTACGATCAAATGATTTGTTGCAGCCCTACACTTCATTGACATCTATTAAATAAGAGCTACTAAGCAGTCTTCTTAGTGGCTGAATTGCAGGCAGATTCATTTGAATGGTGTTTGTGTGAATCAGAAAATGGATAAATTATAAATTAGTCTTAACGATAGACCTTTTTCATAGCAGCCATGTTAACACAATAGAAATTAAACACAGGTGTTACTAATCACTCTAATTAAGGCTCTGTACCAGTCATTTATTTCCTTAGTAACACCTGTGTTTACCCACCGTTTCCTTCAATGTAGCTGCTGTGAAAAAGCTCTAGTCTTGGCATCTTTGCAAAATTCTCATGTCAACAGTTCAACTTGATTTTTGTCTAAAACAGATTCAATTCCTCATATTTAACTGCAATGTGAATGTAAAGTTTGTCTTTCCTTTTGGCAATATCATGGCAAAAAAGAGTTAATCACTATTTCCTGAAATTGAATATTAGACATGAAATGAGTTTTTTCCCCTCAAACAGTCCTAACCTTAACCCAAACATCATCAGTTTACTATTAGAGAAGACTAAAGAAACCAGAAAATGTATACATTTTCTTTCTAAAAATTACTCAAATCAATTAGCAAAACTAGTTGGCAAGAAAAGAATTGCTCCTCTCCACCTGTGGCTGCATCACGTCGCTCCAACACAAACTCCACTGGTTCGAGGAAGCATACAGGACTGAATTAAATATCACTTACAACTTACAAACTCAGTCTCTTCAAACTCATTTTCACCTGCTAACACTAGTTCGTGCTTCCTTCCTTCCATGACTTGCTCTCTTCAGCTTCTCTTGTTTTACAGAAACATTGCATTTTAGTTTATTCTGCCCTGCAGGTGAAGCATCTTCAAATATTTAGAAAAGCTCTGTATGAGTATGTAGTAGTAGTAGTATTTAAATTTATGACTGCGACAAAACTATGTTAAAAAATGGGGTGAGACTGGCATGAATAACATGTGGAAAAAGTAATATTGACAAGAGAATCTGCCTTTTTTTGAGTTCTATAAGGCCACAATCTTTGATGGCTGTTAACAAGTAAATAATGGCACTGCAGAACTTTCACCCAAACTACCTCTTCTACAACTACTTTTATCAAACCTAAAATAAAGAGTTCATTTCTAAAGACACAAAACACCATCTTGCAAAAGAAAAAAAAGGTTGATGCTTCTTATTTTAGTTTATTATTTTTTTTTTTTATAAATATGTCTATTTTGTGACTTCAAACCCACCGAATGTGGTTTAATTGACCTATATTGACTTGCAATCTGTTTTGATAATGAACTCTTCTGTTATGAACATACGAGGAGCTTCAGTGCAACAGAAAATGCTTCCTGTTGTGGGCTCTGCTCTCAGCACTGTCACTAGAAGCCATCGGGGTGAAGCATTACATAAAGGATTACAGCGAGGAGAGATGATGAACGCTGACTGTCACAACATCTGTTCCGTTTGGTCGTCAAACCAGGAAGACAGACGTGACCTGGCAACGCGGCTGAAATCAGCTGTGGATTGTTGACCGGCCGGTTTTGTGCCAGTTTGCTGTGGAGCTTTGCATCGTGACACCGTTTGCGATGCGTGTACACAGGTGGACACAGGTGAAGCAGAGTCCCACAGATATTCAAACTTATACCAATATTTTTTATTGCTCTTTATACAAGTCAAAATAGAGTTATCCTAATAAACCTAGATTTTAAACTATATAAGAAATTGTGTATTGATGAGTGCAAAATAAATTATTGCGTATTTAAGTGCTGCAACACACTGTTGGCCTGGACAAAAAACAACAACATTTTAGGTTGAATCTGTGATTGCGATTTAAAATCACTTTATGAACCATTCAATTAATAAATTAATGGTTGCAATACTCCAATATGAGAATAATCTTAATAATTAATCAAAATAGTCATTAATTGCAGCCCTAACCGGAAGCACCTAAAAGTGGCAGCGTCAGCTTCTTGCTGATTCAAAAAACATCAGCTTCTATGATGTCCGAGAAACATTAAGGCAATGGCTGTTTTCAGTCTCAAAGTCTCAATCCACAATTTTAAAGACACTGAAACTCTGAAGTTATGTTTGCACATTAAAAAAAATGTCAGACCTGACAAAAAAAATGTCTAATCTCAAAGGGTAAGTGAAGGAAGCTGAAGCAGTGATTTGTGGTGCAGGTCTTCTCTGTCTCAGTGGCCGACACAGTGTCACTGTATAGAATTACATGTTACTGTGTTCAACAAGCATATACTGTACAACACTTGACCATAAGTGATAACAGGGCAGCATTTGTATAATGGAAGAAGTAGGACATATAAATATATATTGCTGACCCATACACAAACCCGAACCCCTATCTCAGTGTTCTCAGGTCTCATAAGTGGCCCTGTGAGGCGCCAGGGTGCCGTCAATCATTAACACATGCAGCCGACCTGGGTAAACTTTGCTCCTTGCTGCTGTCGCCAACGACACGCCAGATGGAAGATTAATTTTCACTCCGGTGTTTAGGTAACAAGGTGTCTCAGGTACTAAATATCTGAACGATACCTCACTGAGACAAACTTGTGCAAACTCCTCATAGGAGGAAGACCTTTCCCTCAAACTGCACCAATGTTCTGGGAAATGAGAGATTTGTTTTCTACATTTCATTTTGAACTACACCTGTAAATAAGACTTTTTTTCCCCATTTTTAATCCCAGTAAGTACATTTAACCAAGTTCTGTACTTAAAGTTTTCATTTCATAGATTTTTTTACATGTGATGCTACTTTATACTTTAATTTCAGAGGGAAATACTGTACTTTCTATTCAAAATTATTTATCAGTCTGTGGCACCAAAGCAATACTTCAATTCGTTACCTTTATCAAGCTCATTATAGATATGTACATTCAATAAAATACAAAAAATCAGGGCATTAACAGCAGCAATAGCAGCTGCTGCGGGGGCAGACAGCCCGATGCCAGGTTCTGCTACAGGTCTCTTACAGTTACAGGTCTCCAGGTTGACGGCGTCACATGTATCAGACTCCATTCTGTTCACCCTTCCTATACATAGACTATGAATCCAGTATAATTCTGGTTTCCAACCACTGCATTATGTAATTTATGGTGCTCATTTTTGCTTTCCAGGGAGAAGGATCACTCCCGTTGCTCTTCCTGGGGCTTCATCCATTTTTCCCCCTATTAAAAGGTTGATTTGTTAAGGAAGTTGCTTCATATTTGAATCAAGTCTCTGTTCCATTGCTGTACAGACCATAAAACTGTTAATAAATCACACACATTGAAAAAAGCAATAACATCCATTCAGAGTTATTTATTTTATGCTACTCCAGCATTATGCATTGAAAAAGTACCTGAAGTGGTAATTTAAAAGCTTTTTGATGCCAATCACTTGTCTGACCTGAACCATGTGTGCTCATTTAGCTGTTGCGATCTCTTTGATTATCTATGAATCATTTATATATTATATTTTTCAGCAGATACAATTAGCTAGTTCCAGCTTTCCAAATGTAAATAGTGGTAATATTAATTCCTCTCCAAACACTATAGATCTCAAGATAATGACAATAACCTAGACCATTTAAACAGAGTTAATTTTTACTAATGTTACTTCTCCATCTCAAAATCCAAATGTAATTTGCTCCATTTCTGAGACATCAGTGTCCAGTGTGTCAGGGTATTATTGTTTGGTGCTGGCTCGAGAGACCTTCACATACCTGAAAAGTCACAGGTTAACAGCTGATGTGTCATGTCAAGGTTTCCTTGAGTAAGACACTGTTTTTTAGAGCATCTGCTCTCGGTCTGAAATGTAAGCTCTGTTCTGAGGCAGCAGCAGCGGCAGCAGTTATCTGGGACGGTATTGCACAAAGACTGTGTTCACGAGCCCAGGTGAGCGGACCGACTGCTCGCATAGCAGGAATTCCAGTCATCGGCAACAATGAAGCAAACTCAACATGACACAGGAAGGAGCCATCTATTCACCTCAGCTTTGAACTCACCACCTCCTGCTGCTTCAGTCAACTTACATAAGCGTTTGTGTAGTCAAAGAGGAAGACGTGGCTTTGTCAGCACATGTTAATCCACACTGTCATGATTTAGATTGAGAGTTAGGTTCATTTGGATTGTATGGATTAGGGCTGGATGTAAGAACGTAACACTGTTTGGTCCAGTGGTGAAAAGCTACCACTGAATCAAGTGTTCATGTACTCATTCTGTATTGCAACTGGTTAGGGTTGCAACTGAAGATAATTTTTAAAGTCAAATTATCAATAGATCAGTGAAATGATTAATCTAGGAATTGAAATCACAATAAGTAACAATACCAATGCATCCAGTGGTGAAACATTTCTCTTGTAAATGTAGAGAATTGGGGCATTTTTTAAAAAATAATTCAAAACAATTATCAGAAAAATAGTCAATTACAAGTGAATTATAATAATTTCCATTTTGGCAAAGTTTGTGTATGGCCACTTGTTTCCTGTTTAGTTAAAAAAATAAACACAAAAATAAAATGTACCAAAAATATTTTTAAAAAACCCTGTTTGTATCTAATTTATAAAATTGTTTTCCCCCAACATTTTGATTTATAATCCCCTACGTAAGAAAAGCCTAAAATCCTGAAAACTTAGAAGCTAGAACTGTATTTTTATATATTAAAAAACTAGATTCTATCATTATCAAAACAAAAGTTGCTATTCTTTTTAAGATCAAGTACACATTTCAGCTTTAATATCTTATCTGCACTATTTGAAACATTTCAATCAATACCAATGGTTAGTTTATATATATTCCAAATCTTCTCGTAATATAAAAACACATAAGCAAAGTTGACGAACGACAGCAGGACTATACATTCAGTAATCTGAAAGAAAAATAAAAAACAGGTTCTAAATTTGGAGCCAATTCACAACCAGTTTCCAAACACAGTGATAAGTTACCTCCACCCATGTGGAATGTCAACACACTCTACTACAAACCGCACATTCTTCCGCGTGGATTCAAAATTCAAAAGAATAAAACGCACGCCTTTCACCAGTGAACTTTCCATTCTCCTCCCAGCCAGTGAAAACACTCGTCTTCTGTTACCATCCCAGTCCATTTTAAGTCCACCTTTCCATCTGCCTCACACGCGGCATGACAGGCTGGGCCGGGTGGCAGCAGCGACAGCCCCTGACAGCACAGGCTAACTTTAACACCACGCTCCTGTGCTAGCAGCGAGATCTGCCCCTTCCCCACAAACACACATAAATCCTGTCACTCACTTAATCAGGTTTCCGCTCCGTGTATGGCACCGACAGCAGAAAAGGTCGGTCATGAACGTCGCACTGTGGGCTGATTTAAGCCGAACATGTGGACGACAGAACTTTAGCGGACCCACACTCCGGCTTGTGGCTTGTTTGTAGCGAGTAGCGCTGGAAAAATGTAAAGAGACACCTCGTGGATCAGGTTTCTCCTGAGGGGAGGGAAGACGAGGCCGTGTGGCGGTGGGCTTCATTGGCCAAACAGAGCGGCCGCAGATAGAGCCAGGGGCGGGTTATGCATTATTGTACATCTCAGTCTCTCTTTCTTTCTATTTTTTGCTCCTCTCTTTTTTAAAAAGCTCGCAGCCCAGGGGAGGTCAGAGACAGAGCAGTCCTCCACGTTGCTGACATGTGCCTGGGGAACGTAAATCAGCTCCAAAATGCAGGCGATGCGTTCAGACACAGGAGGATTTGACCAATGCTCGCTTGTGCTTCTGTTGAAAGTAGATATGTGTGGTAACACACGCCATTTGTCATGTTTCCCTCTGATTTATGCCACTTTCTCTGTCATACGAGGGAGGTGATTCTGAGACGTCGCAGGAACTTACTGAGATGATCACGGCACAGGAGTCTAGTCTTTAAACTGATGCAATAGACATTTTGCAGTGTTGTATTCACATAAAACTGTGTGACTTGAAAAAGATGCAGAAACTGAGCCAGAAAAGTCTGACATATGATATTTAGTCTCTAGTATTGGTAAAGAATGAGGAGAAGTGTGCTGGTGCTTTTTTTAGGAACAAGGGAAATGTGCAGAGTTTAGCTACTACAGTGGAAAAAGTTGATGAGCTATACAATTAAATTGTAGGAAAGAGTAATTGAAGCTTGACTAGGGGCAGAAGTGAGCATTTATAAGCAGCAGTAACTTAATTACAGTAACTTAACTACTTGGGGTCAACAGTCTAGAGGAATGCAGATAGAAAACGAGGTGAAGGCAGACTAGAACAGGTGGAGAAAAGTGCAAGGTAGGTGGAGGCAGACTAGAACAGGTGGGGAAAAGTGCAAGGTTTTATGTGTGATAGAAGAGTTTCAGCTAAAAGGAAAATATAGGTGTACAAAACTGTTGGGAGACCAGTGATGTTGCTTGGGCTAGAGACCGTGAAATAAAAAGGCAGGAGACAGAGCTGGAAGTAGGAGAGATGAAGATGCTGCAGTTCTTTCTGGGAGCGACCAGGATGG
Source organism: Eupleurogrammus muticus (assembly GCA_036785175.1). Taxonomy (NCBI): domain Eukaryota; kingdom Metazoa; phylum Chordata; class Actinopteri; order Scombriformes; family Trichiuridae; genus Eupleurogrammus; species Eupleurogrammus muticus. Next base: position 9,334,094 of record JAYKQN010000012.1, on the reverse strand, counting down.
ATAGGACAAGGGAAGGAGTATATCGAGGGACAGAACATCTTAGAGGTTTCAGAGATAAAGTCAGACAGACTGGTCTGAGATTAGTGCGAGGCAGGATGGCCTAGAGGAAGACCAAAAAGGGGGGTTTATAGACATAGTGAAAGAGGACATGAAGGTAATTTGTGTGACAGAGGACACAGAGGACAGGGTTAAATGGAGGATTGACTGTGGCCACCCCTGAAGTGAAAGCCAAAAGAAGAAGACTGATCAAGAATTGCTAGATCCTGTATTTCCTATAACATTACCAACTTTGACTTTTTGTTTCTACAATTTTTAAGTTAAGCTTTACTACTCATGGTTTGTAAATTTACCTGCATGTGTAAATTATTGAGACTTCCTACTAAACTATAGTTTTCCACCAAAATCAGAATAAAAACACTGAAACCAAGGGTTTAAACTTGGTATATAGCTGGAAAGTGTATGCAACGCTAAATGGCTTATTTAAAACACAGGCCTTTACTTTAAAATGGATATAAAAGTGGCGTCTTTTTGGCAAACCAGGCTGTGATTTGTAGTAATTTCCCATCATGCACTGGGGTCTAGGTTAGGTGATGTGTTGATGATTCCACTAGCTACTGAGCTACACCTCATTACATCGATGTTCTGTCAGTTACACGTTAGAGTCATAGTTTACATAAAAGTCCCATCAATCTGACCTAAAATCAGTTTCTGAACATTTCATACGTTTAACAAATAAATTTAATACAATACTATTTTAAAATCAGTGTGTGCAGTCTGTGAGAGGAATGGAAACTATTCAAATTTTTTACAAATATTGCATTGCAAATTTGTCAATTAACATTCTTGCTGATTTATTTTGTGGACACTAATTGAATAACTAAATCTCTTATAGCATTATGATTTTTTTTTAAAACAGTCAGATGCATCCAAGTGATGAAAAGAGGTTGAATAAATAATGAATGGACAGTTTGTAAAGATGAGAGTACATTTAATTTTTTGTTTTTTTTAGATAATGCCTTCTCTTCCTCCAGGTTTCCCTCCAGCCTCATCACTCCTCTTCACCTCCCGCTCTCTCTCTCTCTCTCTCTCTCTCTCTCTCTGTCTGTTTGTTCCGCCCTTATTCAACCTCCATAAGTGAACAACTCAGTGGAAACACTTAATGAAGCTTAAACTATGTGGCAAACTGTCACAAATGAGATTATATAATTCTGTCGGTATATTTACAATCTCACTGCACAATCTTGTCATACTGTGATTTGTGAAGGGTGGACTCATCCAGGCAATGTGAATGTTTTTGTTGCTATGCCAACCCTAGTGGTAACCAGGGAGCTCGCTGGCGATTTTTCCTGCCTTCTTCTGAAGAATGTTTATTACTTTGGAGAAAACTTTTCACTGTACACATGCATGAGTAACTGCAGCATAAAACCAAGAGACTGGATAACACTCCTGATTTCCATTTTGATTTTCTGGTTCATTGTTTCACCTTTAATGATCCAGGAGATTCCGAGCGTCCATGTTTTTAGTTTTTGCTTCACGCTCACAATTGCAGAGATTCCCACCTGGGAGCTGTACAGTACAACCTCAGCCTTGTGCTGCATGATTAAGGACGTTGTAAAGGGCAGCCTGCCAGCAGTAGTTGAAGAAGGTGAAAACAGCATCCTTCTTGTCCCTCTTTCCAAAACACACTGAGATTTTATTTAGCATCATAGCACGAGTGTGTTTATTTCAGAACTGTTTCATAGTTATTGTCCAATTGCAAAAAAATATTAGCCAATTGGGACAGTGTCATATCTATAAAGCTCATATATATTAACGAACTTTTACAAATAGGAGAAACTAGAGCAGATCACCAATGGAGTTTGTTTTATGAGTTTCAACACCACTAAGAAAGCAACAATGGTACCACACAATCAAACACATTAACATGCCTGTTGTAATAACTGATTGTTAAACAGTTAAAAAATTCATTTATTTAATTGGCAACTATTTTAAGAATGAATAATTCTCATTAATGTTTGTCATTTTTATTGCACTAAAGATGTGAGGATTTCATGGTTCTGCCTTCTGTGATAGTAAAACCGAATGAATTTTGGACAGTTGTTCAGGCAAAACAGGACATCTGAAAATATCAACTTTTGCTGTGGGAAAGTATGAAGGTCATTTTGCACTATTTTCTGACATTTTTCATACAAAAATGAATAATAGAATCTATACTCGAAAGATTAACCTTGAAAATAATCGTTAGTTAGCAGCCTAAAAGTCAAATCAAGTTTACTTGTGTAGCCGAAAACCACAAATCCACCTCTTAAAGAAAAGAATAAAAATTACACTATGCAGAATTTGAAAAGCTAACACCACCTAAATTAATTTCTCATGATAAAAAGAAAGGGGGAAAACAGCATGAGATCAGGGGATAGTTAAATATCATTCTACTCAGAGAGAACAGATTCACCACTCGGCCGTAAGACAACAGACATACACCGCTGCAGGCTGCTCTATTTAATTACATACTTGTTGGACATTATTAAAAGGTTAGTTTCAGAAAACATGATACAAATTGTGTTAGCATATATAAGCATGTTGCAGCACTTCCACTTCTCTTTAACAATAAGGTCCTTGCAGTGACCGTAAAAACATAATCCTAGCTAATAATTACATCTGCACTTATTTACAATAAAGCTGAATTATTTCTTGTACCAATACACATCAAACTATAAGATATAATTAGGGGCTTTTTGGATTTTGTAAAATACAATTTTAAAAAATCCTGCATGTCTCAATCTAAATGTCGAGGAATGAGCTGCACTGCCAATGACAGGATTTATGTAATCCACTGTGCCTTAGTAAGGCCTTGCATGGCATTTTAGGCTAAAGTCTGACCTGTGGCGACTAACATGGGAGGAGGGGAGGAGGAAGAGATGTGATTTGTGTGCCCTGATGTGCTTTTACAGCCTGTTAACCACCAAGGATACCGCTGTCCAGATACATTACAACCACCTATGCTGCACTTTAGCTCAAGGTGAGAGGTTACCACTGAATACTGATATCACACACAATTTATGAATGACTATATATATATATATATATATATATATATATATATATATATATATATATATATATATATATATATATATATATATATATATATAATAAATAATTTCTCTTTTTTTGCTGTGTTGTGATGTCTGATGTTAAACATGGTCAACGTACCAACACTTTAAGTGAATATATGTTTTGTTATATATTGTTTTCAGTGTTTTTTCTACGTTGCTGAAGAACGGACATCGACCCGTGCCCATAAACAGCTTGTCCTGTGCCCTTGTTTGCTTTACTTGTTACTAAGGTGTTTCTGTGTGCTCTTCTATTTGACTCTATTTCAGATCTGATTCATGTGCGAACATGTAGAGATGTCTTCCAGAAGTATTTTAAATACTGAATGGGGAAACATTGTGAAATCTATTATAGTTTATCGTTGTAGCATTTAGAGTTTGTGGATTCCTGCCAATAGGAAGCTTTCGAGGAGTTGGTCCATTATAATAGAGCTAGCTCAGGGAGCTTTAAAGAGACAGGAGCCTAACAGCCCGTTTCAGTCAGAGGCTGAACTGAGGGGCTGTATAAAGAACTAATATCACACAAAGATATGCCATACACTTAAAAAACAGAAAAGAGAAACCTGGGTCTCTCAAACATTCACAGAAAAATATACAGCAAAGGAATGGGAGAAGAAACATCCATTAAGGTGTGTTCTAACACCAAAAGACACAAAATACTTCATAGAGGTCAGTGCAAAGGCACAAGAGGATGCAACTAGTAGCGCAGGGTAATCATACACACTACGGCTGCAACTTTTGACTATTTTAATAGTTAAGTAGTTTGGTTCACAAAATGGTCTAAATGTTGATCACTGTTTATCATCGTAGAAGATCAAAAATGGCTTTTGTGTCTAGGCCAACATTCCACAACCCAACGATTATCAATTTACCATTCTAAAATGTAAAAGTTAAACTAATCAATTAATCACATTGTAACACTAACACACCAAATCCCTCAGCTGTGGGCGGCGAGTTTTACATACAAGTCTACTGTGCCATTTGCTGTGGTTTTACTTTGTTATAAACCAGGTTATCACTGTCTTCTGGGGGAAATAAGGGGGAACTGTCTCGAAAAAGAAAATAATGCACATACACATTAACACAAACAGTATCTTTCGGTGTGAAGGCACCTTGAGACTGTAAAAAGCTATACAATCTAAAAAGTCGATAAAAAAGCAGGCTGGAGGCAACAAAAAAATAATATAATATATTTAACCGATATTTTTGGCTTAAAAAAACAAAAAAGACACTAAAACAGGGAAACTACCTTTTAAAACTAAGATTTTGGAAAATAGGACTATATGTTATATATCCGTGACCTTTTTCCTGTGATCGCGAGTGTAAAACACTCCCAAAAGGGTTGAGCCTTGGAGCGCCCTCAGAGGCTGCCAGCCTGTTAATAAACGCAGCTCTGGCCAACACACATCTCCCTGGCAGTTATATAATGCCCAAAGATTAGAGGTTGGAGAGCCTGTCAGTAAAATTGGTGACAAAAAGGCAGCCATTGTGTGGCATACCTGAAGGCCACGCATTTGTTACGGTCATCTGAGGCTGGCTCTGTTGGTCCACAATGGCCGATTCTAGTTATTAATTCAATTTTACTGGTTGGTGATTTAACACAGGGCTTTTGGCTTTCGTCACAGGGAGCCCACTGTTTATCTGTGGCTTAAAGTTCACAACAGACATGTGGAAGAGGCAAACTTAATCCTTGTTCTTCCACTTGGTTTATGTGGACATATATGGAGTACAGGGAGGTTAGAAAAGTTGTCTTGTGACCAGACGGAAGTTACCCTGATCCAAATCCTGGGGGGGGAAAATTACACTCTCCTGCTCCTTTAGCAACTACAGGCTGTGGTTGGCTTGAATTTCAGCAGCTCAGGATGAACAAAAGCATCTGGAGTGTGTGTGTGCTGACAGTATGTCTTTACATACCGGCCGCTTACTGTGGGACGACATATGTTCTTTTTCCTTTTTCTTCTGAGAATTTGTTACAGCTTAAAAGAATAGTCCACTAATTCATGAAATGTTGAATTCTTTACACAAATAAGTTGATGTGAAATACATACATGTACAGGCACATTAATTAAATGTGGGGAAAAAAAGATAAACTTACAGTACACAATTACACACAACCTGGTATTTTTATATTCCTGGTATTATATTCTATAGTACAGTAGTAGAAAACAGAAGAACAGGACATAAAATACTATGGAGCAAAATGTGCAGTTTGGTGTTTTAGGTGTTTTTTTGTATTTGAAAAAAAATACTTTTGCTGAATTTTATTGTAATCTAAAGTGCACCGAGACTCAAACTGGGACAATAAAGGAGGAGAGCTGCCTGTCAGGATGTGTAACGCTTATCTCGTGTCTGGACCGTATACAGCTCATGCAGCTGATCTTACTAGCTGGCAACAAACATTAGCATTACTTTAGTCTCACATGCCAAACCTATTTTAAACACTGTGTCAATGCAGGAGAAAGATCTGGCAAGATTTTTTTTCTTCTTAACTTGGTTTGTTCTAAACTGAAGACCTGACCCCCTGTGAACAAATACATGTTTGCTAACCCGCTAATGCTTGCTAGGATTATGAAGGTATTGATTACAACTTTGTATCCCTCACACTTACAAGTAAGTCCGAAATCTAGAATCACATGTCTGAACAGATTTGTACAGATTTGAACCAGAAAACCACTTAAGGTAGGTATCAAAATCATTATGATTTAAATACAAGTACTTGTAATTTGGACATCAAAATCTGCCCTAGTAGAGCTGAAACAACTAATTCATTAGGTGCCAACTATTACATCAATTGACAACTATTTTGAAAATCGAATGATGAAAAACAAATTCCAAATTCTTTGGTTACAGCTTTTCAAATTTGATTATTGTCTGGTGTTTTTTAAGCAAACTGATGATCTTTGGGGATTGGACAGTTGGTCTGGACAAACAACAACAAACAGTGATCAACATTTTGCACTATTTTATGTGCTAAACATCTAATAGATTAATTGCTTTAATAATCGCAAGACTATTTGACTCAGAATAGCCCTTAGTTGCAGCTCTACAACAAAACATGAAAAATTAAAAGTTAAATCTAATTACCAGTTTGTCATAATTGTAATAAAAATAGAAAAATCAGGCATTTCTTGCATAACATTTGACTATATAAACGCAACATATTGATCCAATACAAATCATAATGCAGAAAGATGAAAACAAAAATTACTTCAAAATCGTTTTTTGTTGCAGCCCTTATCTACACTAGTATGAAAGAACATACAAACCAGCCTAAGGGCATAGCTTCCCGTACAATACAATGTCTCCTTTAAATGCTCCATGACATTTTCCATTATAATCTAAGAGCCAAGTTGTGTTGTAGAGTCCATTCCTGAAATCTGTTGCCAATCATAATCATGCAGATTGATTTGAAGCTCAGCATACAGTTAAATATATAATCAAAAACCTACATATCGCGCTCTGTAAAGATTCTACAGCTAAAGAGCCACATGGTACGCTTCCACACGGAGGCTGCTGCCACCGTGAACCTAAAAATCTACATATGAGGCCCTGAAGCTGTGAACTGACGACGTGTTTACCGGCGCCGCTTTGTTTCATTACGTACAGTATGTTTCTGCAGGAACAAACACAGTACACAGCCGCAGACCAGGAATAACATCTCGCAGCAAGATCCGTTATCAGTGTCCGACTGTGTTTCTAATTCAGGATAGCCCAGAGTTCCACTGGTGCGGAGCTGCTTGGCGCTCGCAGAGCAGCAGATTGTGATTGTATTGGCGAGGTGAGAAATGTGTGGAGCTGTGTGAATGTGAAGTGAATATATGAAACTGAAGCAGGGAGGAGCTGAAAAGACCCGACTGTGTGCCAGCTCATTCTCTGAACCATAGATAAATACAGCACTATCAAAACTACGACACTATTTTACACATACAGACACACAGTATTCAACTTTCCATTCTATAGATTATATATATTTTTAAAATTTTTAATGGTTAGTGTAGGGTATTATGAAAAAACACTGTCAGTCCTTATGTGTCAATATTTAGATCTCTGGTAAACAGCTACAATGATCCATCAATAAGTTGTTATTATATTAATCGTCAACTATTTGACAATCAACTGCTCAATTGAAGTAAAATGTTAAAATTCTCTGGTTCCAGCTTATAAAATTTGATTATTTTCTGGTTTCTTTAGTTTCCTTTAATAGTAAACTGATGATCTTTGGGCTGTGGACTGTTGCACTGCACAAAGAAAGACATTTTAGGTTTAGATCGACGGTCTACACCATTTTATGAACTAAATAAATGTTTAATTTTTTTAATTATCAACAGATGAATTGGCTATCAGAATAGTTTGTTATAGCCCTAGTAGTAAATTAAATGGTTGGTGCTGTTATAGAAGAATTTCTGCATTTTTTAATACAGACATCAATTTGACTGATGTGACTTTGGGTTTGTTGTTAAAGGTGCAATAAGGCAGAAAATTATTCTACAAATTCTTTTCATCAATGATGTCAAACCTAAAATGCTCCCACACATTTATCAGAAGGTGTCATGATCAGTTTATACTCGTTTCCTCAATTTACACACATGCATTTGCAATGATTGTCTAGTTTATTGAAATGGTGACAGAACAACTGTAGATCAGAGTGCAATGTGCCAGCACCACACCCTTAAAGCATGAGAGCAGCCTTGTTGCAACTTAATAAGACACATCACTACATCTTAAATATTAGTATGTCTGTATTTCAAGTAAAAAAAGCAACAGCCTCAACGTGCACAATGTGAACTTAATACTGCACACCAGCCGGAGTGAAAAAGAGAAGGTTAAAAAAAAAACTCTCCTTGGGTCAAAGGACAATGCTTCTGATGAGTCACAAAGAAAAGATTTACATTCCAAAAGTGGAGCCTCCTTTTCAAACTAAAGATATTTTAAATGGAAAAAAAGCCACAAAGCCACAAAGTTTAAAATTGTATTTACTGATGTGTTTTTTGTTAATTAATATAAAGGATGGCATATTTCATCCAAAACAGGTTAAATATGTCAATTAGAAAAGCAACTAAAATGGGTGACCAGACAAAATAAAATGTTGCTGTGGAGATTTCAACCATATATCATGATTATATCATCAACAGATGAAATGTGTCCAGCTGATAAAGAGAAACTTGACCATCTGCAATTCTACTATTTTATTTCAATTGATGCAGACTATGATCAACTCAAAGGCTCTAAAACAGCTTCTCCTACTAAAAAGACCTTGAAGATAAAATTGTTTCGTCAATGGTGAAGAGGTAAACTTTATCCTCAACTGTAATACAATTATTTAATTCATGAAACCAAACAATTGAATTTGTATATATCATATTGTAGTTTTATGTATTTAGTATTTCAGTATTTATGAAGGAGGATGTATGTGAAATTAGACGTTCTGCTTTCTAGGAACTTTACGTCTCTTTCTTTGAAACACTTTCGACAAGCCTCACACTGTCTGGAATTCCAACAATACTTTTACAAGTGCTGTCTGCCAGACACAGGATTGACACTGAGCCTTTCTGTGACAGACAACATGGGTAAGTCAATGCCAAGCCAAACACACACAAAAAAAACACATAAAGGAACATAAGCCCTGCCCTCTGTGAGGCAGAAGGGCGGAGTCTCAGTGTGAGGAGGAACTAGGAAATGTTTTTCTGTCACAAAAGCACATCAGGCTTTAATGCCAATTTGCATAATGGTTAAATTGGAAAAGGAACAGTGGCAAGATTTTTCTGAACATCACAACTATGACTAATGTGATCATAGAATATTTAGAGCTGCACATTTTGATTATTTCAGTCTCCCTTTAATCAGAAGAAATAATTATATACATATATATGAACGGGGACTCAACTCTGACACTGTATTCAGATCAACTTTATACAGTCGTGATACCGACGGGTTGTAGATCTGTCTTGTTTCTGTCTGGCAGATTTCCAATATGGTTTGGTATATGAATAACCATTATACTGGCACTACTTGAATAACTAAAGTCAATATTTTAACATGTCAGAAAGTCACAATCTGTAATTACTGATCTATTTCTGGTTTAGTAGGCCCCAAACTGTGGGTCAGACACATCTAATTGGGCATGAGATGACGACATGATTGCAAAGAATTGAAAACGTGCTCAGCGTAGCAAAATTACTTCAATCCCTTCCTTCTATGATATTTGTAATTAGCTAATTATATGCTGAACAGTTTCATTTTTTTTTTTATTTAACCATCTGAAAAAGGGAAAATCACTCATTTAGTATATATAAAATCAAACATATGGTGACTGGCCACAAGTTATTATTGCTTTGTTTAATAGGATGACAAGCAAACTAAGTTTTGCACCACTGCTACAGGTATTTTTAATTACAAATTACTGAAAAAGCAAAACTATAGTCTAACTAATCATGTCAGGTTTACAGTATCTTTCCATGGAATCAAGAGACTGAATATTCAGACATGACATCTTTTCTCTTGCATCAGTGACGGACAGCAGCACGAACCTGCTCTGTGTTATCATTGTGATGATCTACCTGTCTGGGCACGTAGCTGACAGACACAGCGCAGAGGGTTTGGAAACAACAACAGCAGCAGTTCTGAACTGAGTGAGGCAACAAATATCGGTTTCAAGTTTAGCACTCCATACTGTAGCAGTTTCACCAAAATCCTCCAATCTGGGCTCAAGATTTCATGGCACACAACAAGAGGAGGAAGCCGAAGAAAGAGGCAGTACGATCTGAAACATCATTTGTGGTTTTTCCCCAGTGACCAGTTGGATTAATTAAGAGGCGGGGCTTCTGTGGTGGTTACCGTGTTCTTTGATGTGTTGTTTAAACCAACAAAACTGCATATATTATTTCTAGAGTAAAGACGCCATAAACAAGGATAAGTTCTACAATGAAGTTTGAGATAAAGATATATTGGTTTAAATTATTTAAATAGATTATGTATTAAAATTAAGTAGATATTAAAACAAAGATCTACATTTAGTAGTAGGCTTTAGACATTGTAAAGTCAAGCAAGACCAGCATTAATTTCATTGCAAAATACCTTTCTGGCCTGCAACTGAATTTTTTCCCCCCCTGCAGAATCTAACAAAAACAGATTTAAGTGACTCGATTAACGCAAACTTTCTTGCACACACTTACCCTTGAGCAGTGGCAAGGGCGTGAGCTCTATGGGTTTGCCCTGAGAGCGGAACTGGGACGAACTCTGTGACCGCTTCTGCTTGGCCTTCCTGACAGACTTCCGTGAAAATCCGTCCACTTTGTCCACAGATGGAGATGTGGTGGCTGCCGAGGACATAGCCCTGCTGGAAGAAACACAGAACAGGGGACGACCGATTAACACCATCACACCAGACATGAGCTTTTCTACTAAGGGTTGCACGATTAACCAAAGATGTGTGTTAGAGCAGATATAGACTTTAAACTCAAATTAGTCATTATATTTATTAAGTACAAATTGAAAGTAAACCATAATAACATAATAGGCTAAACATAACAGGGTAGCACTTCAACCTTTGATGAATTGTTAAGTATGTAAAATGACAAACTCACAAAATTAGAAAAATTATCATTAATTTATAAATGAAAATATCATCAAACCCACAGTCAAAATTAGGGATGATGCCATTTGTTGCTGCTGATCGCAAAAGGTCTATCATAATACATTAAGTAAGACAATTTAACTCTTATTTATTGACTGTAATTGAGGCCATCTTCATTGAGACTTTGAGATCTGACAGCCTCATATGAGCCTAGTTCTGAAAGAATTATCTCATTAATAGACTTGTCAACTGACCAGAAATTAAACAACAACCATTTTAATTATCATTTTAAGAGTTTTCTAAGCAAAGATGCCAAAACACAGATTCTAAAATGACAGTAATCATTGGTATAGTCTCTTATGATCGTAACATGCATCTTTTGGGGGATTTGAACTGTTAGTCACTCAACGCAAAACATTTGAGTACGTCAAATTGTGCATTACTGAATTTCTCTATTTTATAGACATTTATATAATTTTATGAATGAAGTGATTCATCTAGAATTGCCAGATTATTCAGTCTTTTTAACAACATTCATGCAGCCTAAACAAGATGTTTTCTTCATAGAGCTTGTAAAAGAGGGGGGAAAGCAATGAAACAACATCCCCACTGACTATTTTAGCTTCATCTCAGTCCACCATCCTGCAACATTTTATTAGTTCTATAACAGACATGTGCAAAAAAAAATAAAACTGACAGCCTCACTTTCACAGCATGAGACAATTTGGGCCTCAGCTGAGGCCTGGTTACAAAACGCAAACACACTGCCTTTCTACCTGCCGACAAACACACACAAGCACGCACGCACACGCACACAGAAAACACCACTGTCTGCCCACAACAATGGAGCTAGTTCTGCGGCTGGGAGCCATCGCCACAGTGGGAGGAAGCTGCGGAAACATCCACTGCTGTGTGTTTGCCGCTGATTATGCCTTTAAAGAAATGAACGAACTGGCTAATCTGGCGGCAACAAGAAACACACAGCACAGCAGAAGTCACACTTTTCACTGCCAACTGCTGCTAAAGGACTTTTCTCGACCACACCCATAAGGAAATGATATTTTCAGTTACCAGAAGACAAGACAAACTCCCAAGCTGTGGTACTCATTACACTATAAACAAAAATCATTGGATAAATAAAGTGCAGTAATATATGGCTTTTTCACTGTGGTAAGAAAAAAGTCCTGTCTTGGTTGTCACTTTCCTAACATTGAGATGAACATAATATCACTTTAATAGACTTCAACCAATAAATAATTAAAAAGGAATGTCAATGGAGATATGCCAAACAATATTGTTAAAAGGTCATTTAAATCTATTTTTTCAACTGTAAATATGTTATTGTGCCACTTGGTAAATGCGTTGGTCAACCTGGCTTTAGAATGCCAGCTGAGGATTCATACACACATATACGTTGTCATGAATAGAGCTGCATTGATTAGTCAATTGATTGATTCGTTACAAACTTTTACCTTAAACGACCACTATTTTGATATTTGAATAAGCGATTCAATTGATTTTAAGAGAAGAAAATGTACAAATTCTCTACTACAAATCCAGCTGTGTTTGTCCTTTATAAGCAATACTGTTCACCTTTGTCAGGCTTAGCGTGTTGTTGTAATGTTTCCTTCATTCCAGAAATCACCAGCAGCATCTGGCTGGGTTCCCTGGCTGCTTCCTTCTGGCTCTCAGCAGCTCATGTTTCCACACACAGGTGATTTCCTACAACAACACAACTCTCACGAGACTCTTGCGAGACTTTAGGCAGTTTCCGCCATCACTCCTCTGCCTTATGATAACAATCATGAGATAATACAATAGACATCTGGGCCTACGTGACCTATATGCTTCTGTTATAGTGTCATCTGTGAATACTGTCATCTGTCAATACTCAGAGCAGGAAAATAGGGTCCAGGTTGAAAAATGCTGAAATACTTCTATCTGATAAATGATGGATTACCAAAGCCATTGAAGTTTCATGCACTGGGCAAACAATGATGTAAATATTTTTGAGAAACTTCACTCTTAAGTAAAAGATATACAGCAAACACTACAAAAAAGGATCAAAATGAATCAAACCCTACTTGTTGATCCCTGGACTGAAGCTTATTTTCAAGTTTCCATTTATGTGGCAATGTATTTATTTTTCTAACCCCTACTACAAATAAGCATACAGATATAAGCAACAACAGCAACAGGTGACACTGATGTCAGAAGAGGAAAAAAAGCGCCCGATGCAGTACACACACACACACACATTCGAAGGCCTGAGAAAAAAATGAATGAGAGCTCCGGCTCAGTCGTTATGTATGAGAGGCTGCAGGCTGTTCTTAGTGCTCCCTGCATCTCTGATGCTCTGTCAAAGTCACACGGGCGTCACACAGAATGTCCATCAGGCCTCTACACAGCAGAGTGGCGAGACAAGGAGAAGACAGGATGTGGACAGCATCAAGCAGCAAACAGCTTTTTACAGGTTAGCTGATATACAGCAGATTTAAAAGTTATTACACACTGCAGAGCAGCAGCAGCAACACGTCCATTTGTGGTTAGAGGCCATCACAGGCTTGATGCAATATGACAGTGGAGAGATATCATAATCAAGACTGACAACTGTGATTAATTAAGACTTCCTAAACTTAATTAGATATTTCAATCTCTCTAACAAAATAACCATTAACCCATTTACAGCAAACTATACTTGCCAGTCTTTTAAGTGTCCAAGTGCTTCCTGTCAAATAACATCATGGACTTACTGCCCCTTCCTCTAGAGAACATGACCAAAATAAATGAATAAATTTGTAAACAGTGTTAGGGTTTATGGGCATAGGTGTTTTAACATAGTTGCCAGACATTAAAACTATATAAAAAAGACATTTTCCTAAAAATACATGTATAACATGATTTTTAGTGACTCAACCAATGAAAAAGAAAGTACTTGGGCTTAAACTGATTAATGTAAATGTAATACAACTTACTACACTTACTTTCCACTATTGAACGTGACGAATGACAGTCTGATGGTCACTGTGGCAGTATAAAAATATACTAAGCAATATTATATGATGCAATTGAAACAAGAGTCCTGCCCCTTGATTTGAATAAAAAACAAATTGAATAGGGAGATCAGTTACAATATCCAGGCCAGACAGGCACAGGATGACATTTTTCATATAGTTTGGTTGCCAAAGGTCAAAAGGCTGAATCTAATTCACTTGTTTAATATAATATGACCTTGTCAGGAGATTAGAGAGGGAAAGTTAGCATGCTGCTAATAGGGACTTTTGTTGGACAATAAATGATAACCCTCATCCCTCAAGTATTTTAATGTTGTTTCTATTAACATCAGTCCTGGACGATCTCAGCACCAGTGGACAGCGCTAACACCAGAGACATATTGATGACGCAGCAAGATTCAATCAGTCAAACCACATTCAGAGGTGGTCTGAGCCACTTGTGACCACATTCTTATAGCTGTGCATGTGCGTGTGCACACACACACACACACACACACACACACACACACACGAGACAGACCGCGACTGTAATTCGAGTTGTGTTCCTGTAAATGCAATAAAAGCTTGAGATGCAAACAGAAATGATGTTACATGTTTATGTGCACATAGAGCAGAGAGAAATCAGATCACAAGTGGTCACTCGAGTCATATTTAGAGACGCAGGTTAATACCAGGGGTGCGCAGGGCCTACTTATTAACCTAAATTAATTTAAACAAGTGTCACGTATTGAGTGGTCAGCGTCAAGCTGGAAACCATCATTGTTTGATAGCAACCAAGGTGTTTATTGTATTTTTGTTGGTATCTGTTTTAGCACTAAACTGAAGAAGAAATCCTTGTACACCATCCAGTCAGCGGGTAACTTACCAGATGATTTGGACACACCCTTTTTTTGCACATCAAGCCCTTGTGTGTAGTATACAGAACAGCCTCATTATTGTCACACTCACACAAATGCGGCTATGTGAAATTTTAACTCGCAGACAATCAAAAAGCTGTCAGTGCCTGGCACTGTGTGACAAAAATAAGACTGAAATTCAAATTTCTCAGGATGAGATGTTTGCCTTTCAAAACATGGGACTATTCAAATGTCAAACAAAGTGACCCCCGGCATCTCGTTCACAATCATATCAGCATAAACATAACAAAAAAGTGAAAATTGACACCTGGACACCCAATTTTGTGCTGCTGCACCTCACGGAGACCAGACATACAGGGCTCAGGCCACTGAGCAAAATTATATTATTCTTTCAACAATTAACAACATGATTAATAGAATATCAAATAGTGGTGTTACTTTATGATCAAATAATTACCTCCCCTAAACACTGTAACTCACCATTTTTAGAGACAAAATCTATACAAAAAATAATCAATTAAATGCGAAATAAACAGCAAAGAAAAATAATCACTAGATGCCACTTGAGGGTTCTATTCTGTACTGATTGTAAAGCCGAAGATGTCAATTGTGATTGAATTAAATTAAGCTGTTTTGATAACACTATACTCCCGTACATCTGAACTACTTATCTCTGCAAGGACGACTAATAACCGGGAGTCTGCTTCATTCATACGCTGATCAAACTGACCCTGCAGCATTTTAGGAAGAATATGGGAAGTACCTCTTGATACACAGCGACAAAAAATAATCCATAACCGATTCTGCTACTGCCTGCTACATTAGCAGTGGTGACTATGAATATTCAAAGAGCTGAATGCTTTCTCGACACCACAGAACGCCACCACAGAAAACACTACAGTCATTCTGCCTGCGAAAAAATCCTTAAAAAGACAGCGTTCGTTTAGCCTCTCTTACCTGGGCAGGGGGGCACTGGAATCCCCCTGTACAACCATCAGGTCCTCACTGTGTCTCTTTCTGTTACTGACTAGCTGGAGAACGGTGAAAACACTCCAGTGCCACCACAACACACGAAGGAGGGCTAGACTACGGCGGCTGGTCCATCCATGCCTCTTACATAAGAGCCTAGATGACATCCAAACAGGCTCAGAGGGTGGGATTAAAGAACAAGAAGGAAGAAGAGAGGAGGGGGCACAGCCAGCCACAGGGGGAGCGACAGAAAGGGAGGAAGAGGAGGGAGGGAGCTACTCTTCGACAGGAAGTCAACAAATAGGCAGAGCGAAAAGAGCCAAAGTGAGGGAACAAATCGCACACTCCGGAGATAAAACGGAAGGCTGACGGAAGAAAAGCTCCAGGATCTATCCTTTGGTTCAAAGCCAAATATTCAAATCCTCAAGAGCTGCAAAAATCCAACTTTATTGTACTTTTAATACAATGTGGGGCATCACTACTAGTTTTCTTTAATGCAACATGGTGGACAAACAGGTTGAGACTGAATCCTAATTTCTCACAACAAGAAAAAACTAAAAGTTGTGAATATAGTCTTAGCTATTAGCCTACAATACAAAAAATCTACTGGTGAAACAAGGTAAAACTAGTACATAACAAGATTCATATTTGCCGCAACTAATCCTACTGGTTCATCTACAAATTATTCTTACACAATTGATTTTTTTTTTTACAAATGTTCTTTATATACGTCTGATGTCGTCCAACTAACATTCCAACCTAAAGATATTCAATTCATTTTCATTTTCATTATGAGCTCTACACATACTGTGTGTGCAATTTTTGAGATATGCCACAAAAAATCTAAAAGATAAATCCTGAAACTATGGCTGCAACTATCAACTTAATAAATTGAATTATTTGCTGATCTTCATACACAAAAAAACAGGCAGGCTGAAATATACAGAAGTGAATTATAGAAAATTTGGATCTTATCTTTTTGCCATCCGTGTGTAAAATGGCATCCGTGCCGATGTCAGATTAATTTTTTAATTGACCAACTCATCTTTTCAGTTTATCTTTTCCACACAACACATTAAAATTTGAGATTTCTGCCTTCAAAGTCTGTGGTTACATTTACAAATAGGGCCTATGAAGCATCACTGGTGATAGCGTAACTAAATAAACTAAAGGCAAATAATAAATGTGCCAAATATTACAATAAACATAAGCAAAAGTGCTGTTACTAATGACTTTTTTTTTTAATTGTTGATTAATCCTATTGTTTATTGAAACAATTAACCTTAACCTAATTAAATTATTTGTATGGTTCATAATGGCGTAAAATGTTGATCACTGTTCCCAAAGCTGAAGATTCACCCCAACATGTCTTTTTTTGTCCAGACCAACAGTCCACAACCCAAATAACAAGTTTACTATTATAGAAGACTAAAGAAACAAGAAAATAATCTGATTTGAGAAGCTGGCACCAGAGAATTTGGACACTTCCTTCTTAAAAATGACTCAAATTATTTAATCGATTATAAAAACAGTTGGTGATTAATGTAACATTTGCCAAGTATTCCAATATTGGACTAATTGTTGCAGCTCGTTACTGATATAGTGATCCCTGCACTACTTATGTCACTGTGAATCACATATCTACCATTTTAAATCCTTCTTCAGAAAATCTCCTCTTACCACAATTGACTGAAAGCTGCTTGAAATCTAATTGTTGTGGTTCATTCACAGGATAATTGTGCTGTTCACACACTCAGCAAATGAACTCAGTAACTTTCAGACATACACACTCAACTATGCTGAGCTGATAAGAGAAAAGCAGTTATTACACTGCCATAAACACAGGAGACTTTGGATTTTAAGATAATTACAACACAGTGTGACAGGGAGAAACCTTCACGATGATCCAGCGTGACAGAACCTAAACTATTCTTTAACAAAATAAAACACTGATACAGCAAATGCGTAACACCACACCAGCTCTGCTCTATCACACATGATAATAGAGCAGAGGCAGAAAGACAGAAGGCGTTAAAACTGACAGAAGTTTGATTTTCCCCTCGAAATGCAGCGTACACATCTTTATCATTCTGTGTCCCACACTCAACTATGTCATTAGAGTCATGCCACAGATGTGGAGACAATGTTGTCCTTTGCAAGAAAGTGCAACAGCCCAGCCATTGGCACATTCAGAGCTGGGAGTTTGTCAGACACAGCATCTTAGCGCAAAGCCAGTCAGAGTTCATATTGGATTATCGCCATATATTTGACAGTTGGCTTCACTTGACAGGAAAAGCTGAACTCGTCTGGGGCCAGATTCACTGGGCTTTCTCCACCCATGAGGATTAAACATCTGCATTTACTTTTTAAGCAAACCTGTCCTGCCCGTGACCGTATTCTTTCCTGACCAGAGATGTGCCAGTTTCTAGTGAAACTTTCTGACAGCATCACGACACAGAAAACAGAGCAGCTCTCCTACCATTATTAGAAGCTTAAGTTTTGTTTAGTCGTAAGAAATCTAGGCTGCAAATAAAGAATATTTTATTTGTCAATGAATCTCTTTATTTTGGAAAAAAAAATTCATTGATTAATTTATTTGTTGTTTGGTTCATAAAATGGTATAGAATGTCAATCACTGGTTCCCAAAGTTGAAGATGTCTTTTGTCCAGACCAACAGTCTACAACCCAAAGAGAACTTGTCTACCAATATAGAAGACCAAAGAAACCAGAAAATAAGCAGATTTGAGAAGCTAGAACCAATGAATTTGTAAATTTTCTTGAAAATAACTAAAATCGATTAAATGATTAATTGACAAACATAATAATTTGTAACTAATCAATTAATTGTTGCAGCTCTAGTCATTAGCAATCTATAAGAGCACGGAATACATGTTATGTTCACTGTAGTTAACCAATTTCCCTTCCTTATGAGGTATATTAACTGTTAACAGAAATTATTAATTTTCATCAGGAGAACCCTTCAAATGTTAAAACCTGAAAAGGCGCATGGATTATATAACAAAGCTTGAAGTGTCTTAGATATTATTTATGCAAATACCAATAAAGCTGCAACACACAGACATTAAGCAAAATACAAGACAATATTATTGTGACAGATTTTAATTATCTTTGGAATAATTGTAGGCTTTCAGGGAAAAAAAATCCCCAATTACAACAATAATATTTATTACCCTGATATTTTTACCTAAATTGTCAAGATAAAGGAAGATCTCCGGGTACACATTTGACACTAGGTTTCACTTGAGTTAAGCTAAACTTGTCTAAGGGAAGAGTCATAGGGCATTTTCAACATATGAGCATTAAACATCAGCATTTGCTTTCAGGGAACCCTGCCCAATGCGTTCCTTACATCAATTCTGCTGGAAAAGATCATTACTAAACCACTATTTGAGCCAAATTACAAATATTATATCCATTTACAAATTACAAAAGGGGACATTCAATCTTACGTATTTACTGTGCAAGTCTGTGAGAACATGTGCTCAAACACTAGCACAATTTTGGGTGACTTCAACAACTTTTGAGTGTTTCCCTTTGATGCTACATTTTTAGTTCAACTACTATATCGTACTTTATTTTTACCCCATAACAAGCTTTTAAAGTCCTCCTAAAAGAAAAATATCAAATTATTCAAAATCACATCCCTGGTCATTTTGTTCACTCGTTTTACTATATTTGTCATAACAAATTACAAAACAAGCATTTTATATCGAAATAGGATGAAAATTAAATCGCATTTTCTTCCAGTAAGACTTCCCCCCCATACACACAAAGCGGGTCTTCAGTCTACACTCCAGATATGTATGCGTTAGCAACAAAACCTCTTGATTTGATTTTCCCTCTAAACCTCTCACATGGTTAATTTCAATGAATGTTCTAGTGATCCAATATTTCAACAAAAATCAAAGATTAGAGGAAAAGTTCAAAGAGTGGTAACAGATTAGTTCTATTTTCCTCTCACATTATTCATTTCATGGCCTCTCACATTTATCTGTTGATCCTGGTTGGGAATCGCTGGACTAATCCAGCTATAACTGTATATAAAGTAGTTGAAACTAGCTTCACCTCCAGCAGCTACAACAGTAACAAGCTGCTAAACACTGATAGTTCAGATTAGTAATATAATAAAATCATATACATTAGAGGACGGAACCAATACTTCAACTGCATTTTGCTGCATATTCCTATGCAAGTTACTTTTACCCAAGCATGATTTCACATGAAGGGCTTTTACTTATAAAAGGAGTATTTTAAGGTTGCTGTAATGGCATTTTACTTCAATAAAATGATCCTAATACCTCATACAACACTGCTGTTAGAAGCAAAGTAGGCCATTAACTGCATAAGGTCAAACATCAAGCCGTTTAGGGGAGCTGGCGTTAGTTGGCCATGTTGGGCCTGGCAGCAGAACATTCAAAACTTGACAGCGCGATAGCTAGCTGGCTAGCAACGTTAGCTCCCCGATTAACCGTAACAAAGCGTTTGAATATAAACGCATTTTTCGTTAGCTAGTTGTCTCCACGGATCACACAAAACACTTTAGTATCACTACCACCCAGACAGGCCAGCATTTTATGAAAGCTGTCAAGATTTAAAGTGCGAAATCGGCGTTTTACTTTGCTAGCAGAACGTTGGTGCTACGGCTATCGCGGGTTAGCTAACACGGAGCTAGCCGTTAGCTCGCTAGCCGCCACTGGCAGAAAGGAAACACAAGAAACCCATAATGATGAAAACATTCAAGTCTTGACTTCTACATGTGTGCTAATGAGATAACGTTACCTGGGCGGGCTCGGGCGATCACCCATCATCCCAGATGTAAATACAGAGGAGGTGGGTGGGGGGAAGGGGGGCAGTGCTAATGCTGCTACCGTTAGCTAGCGCTCACAGGTTGACAGAGAGCGGCCGTGGCTGGGAGACACACACCGTCCCGAGTGAGCCAGAGCCCGGCGAGCTGCAGCCGACCGAGAGGGGCTGTTTGTTAGCTTTTTTATCCCCCGATTCACAGTACTTTACCTTGATCCTCTGCGGTTCGCGACGGAGACGGCGGCGAGGAGTTATCCTATGTGTGTGTTTTTTGGGAGGGGGGGTGATGTACCGGGCTAACCGTGAGGCTACCTCCAGCTCGTTGCGGACAGCCTTTCCCACAAGCAGCGGCGGAGCGGCAGGAAAATCTCGGCCTGAAAAGCAGCCAAAAACCCACGAGTGCCGTTTTTTTTCCTCCTTTCCAACGGAATTACCCTCAAACTCCCATTAATAACAAAACACGGCAATATAAAACGAGCAGCTCAGCGCAATTACATTCCCGTTACTGCTTCGACTGCTTGTCTTCCCCAAACCCCTGGATTTGGCGTGTTTTTCCTCCGCTCGGTTACGATCCGGGGCTGTTTCTTTTCACCCTTTTGTCAACACTGCTGGCTGGCGGAGACCACGGCACACATAACACGGACGGGTTCAACGGTGACGTACGACGCCGATTGGCTGCCGGGCGCGAGGGCGGGCGCTGTGATTGGCCGGCAGGGCGCGTCAATCACCCGCGCGAGGCTAGCGAGCCCGTCGGTTAGGTGGAGGAGGAGAAGGGAGAAAAAGGGGAGAGAGAGAGATCGGGGCAGAAAGAGGAGTCTCTCCGCCGCACGGCGCGCAGGAATGAGGCGAAACCTCTCCGAGGCCCAGCCCCGCAGCTTCCTTTATTTCACCCGCACAGCTTCACGGTCCATTCGCCGTGTTCCCCCTCTGCAGGAAGGGTGGATTTCACTGCAACACCAGAGATTACAGAGGGAGAGAGTTACATAACGACAATATATAGGTCTGCTGTGAATATAGCAGCTACTGCTGGAAGCGCCTTCATATGGGAGGGTGGAGGGTGGAGTGGGCAAGGTACTCGGATACTGAGGTAAAAGTAGAAATACCGGCATACGCAATTACAACTAAAAACCTAGAATTCAACACGTGATTTGAATTAAATATGCAGAAGTAGTATCAGAAAAGATTCACTTCAAGTATAAAAGGTCGAGCTGCAGCAAACAAATATTCACTATTATAGAAGACTAAAGAAACAAGGAATGAATCACTTGTTTGTAGAGCTGACCGATATTAAGAACAAATCAACAAAGTTGTGTTTATATTGATTTATATTATTTTTGGTGATTTTCCTTTGAATATTAGGGGGTATTTTATGTTGAATGACATACTTTTAATATGTAAATGTAGGGGCAGGGATAAAGCCAAAACATGGTATTGAATATTTCTTATTATGGAATAATGATTATTGATAACTTTTAAATGATCCATTTTTAATAAGAAACTAGAGGAAAAAGTGCTATTCGATATTACCTCGTTTACATCATAAAATGGTGTAAAATGTTGACCACTGTTTCCCAAAGCTGATACACCCTAAAATGTTTTGTCCAGACCCAAAGATCATCTGTTTACTATAGTAGAAGAATGTTTAAAAAAAAATAAATACATGAATTGTATTTGACTGAGAACAATCAAAATTGTGCTAAGTTTGAATGTTTGGAATCATGTTTTCTGAATTATGTGCATTGTTCTATTTTTTGTGTATATAAATTGTCAAGTCAGGAGGCCGAATGAACATTGAATCATGTTTTTCTTACTATAATCAGCCCTCATGTTCCTACTGACCATTAAATGATCCCGTTATAACGCACTTACAATATGTTTTTAAAATGTAGCTGGAGGGGAAACGCTGTCTGAGGCAACACAAAGAGGGAATTCAACTTAGATTGAAAGCACATTTGAAGAAGATCTTTTAATAGCCAGTATGATCATTGCGAAGAAAACCTAATTCACTGTTCATATGGGCAGCTGACCTGTTTTAATAAAGTCTTGAAATATTTTGAACCTGTCCTAAAAATAGAATTTCTCAGTTTTGTTCAGCATTGAGCAAAAACGATCAGCAAACTTCACAGTTAATGTGTTATAGTTGAGTTGGAAGTGGCTTGTGTTTGTCCTCTCAAAGCAAGCATATTCTTTGACTCTGATTTATTTAGGCAAACAATTGCAACACATAAATCACATATTTAGGAAACAGTTAAGGCAGTTAAAAAAAAAAAAAATCAAGGTTCTTCTAGAATCACTATTTTAAATACAAATGTCTTAAGTGTATGGATTGTACTATATATATATATACACACACACACACATATATATATATATATATATAGCTTGCTTATAAAACCATGATTTATGGTTAAAAAACTTGCTGCAGACTTGGCACATTTGAAACATTAACTGAAATTAGTAATAACAGCATAAAAACAATGACCTGACATGAGTGATTTAGACAATCCCAACCTACACATTTGTTTGCAGGTATAAATAGAAATATTGCAGCTTTCTGTGAAAAAAACAACACAGGTTGCCCCAGGTTATCATATACTATTGTTATTTTCCAGATTTTTCCCTGAACTACAATAAAGATTCTTTAAAGACTGTGACTGAGATTGAGCCTCCATTACAGCAGGATTTCTCAAGTCACACACACATACACACACACACACACTTGCACTGCCAATCATGTTATTCCACTCTGCCATTTGAGAGCAGACCCTGCTCTCTCAGTGTGATCCTGCTGTGCTTTCAGGATGTGAAGAAGTAACAGTCGCCAGCTTTAAAAGCACAACTATTACAATTACACAGTCACAATAATGCACATATTTACTTAACTTAGAAAAAATCTTACCATTAAAACCTGAACCTTCTCAGTTTCATTCTGCAAAATGCTTTCAGTTATTGTAAATGCAAATTGCAAACAGAATCACAGTCAGTTAAAGAGTAAGCAGAATATTTAAAATATTCTGTTTATAATTGGAAAAAAACTAAGTATTATGACAGTACAAGTATTGTTAATATATCATATTACTCTGTGTCAGAGCTTCATCAGTGAGTCACATGACTGCAACGGTGACATGTTCCTTCATCACCACAAATAAACTACACACACTAGTTTATTTTGTCTCAAACACAGACAAACTGTCCTGCTGACAGAAATATTAACTAGATAGAAAATATAGGCATGGCTACACATTTTAGTATATCAAAAACTTTTATAGACTCAGATTTCCAGATTCCTGGCAGAGTTTCATACCAAATTTATAATAATCTATTTGACTTGTGTCGCATTTTCTAGAGAGGCGAAAACCTGTATCATGCAATTTGGTTAGGAGGGAAAATGGTGTAACCAATCCGAGATAAAACACACAAAAGGAATCAATATTCGTGTGAGCTGAATCCATTAGCATAAAAACACAAAAACTTAATAAAAGGTATGTTGGAGATGAGCAGATTTCCACAAAAATTAAAACAGAGAAATCTGATAAATGTAACATTGATATTTCCCACACAGTGACCATTGTGTGGCGCTGCGCAACCCCATGAAAGTATAGAGCAACAACGTGAAACTGCCTCATGTCATTGTTGCTCATATACAAAGAGCGATGTGAACAAATGAGTTGTTGAAGTACTAAAACCAAAAAATAAATAATTACTGTGCTCTTACTGTTGTATAGTTTTTTTTTTGTTTGTTTTTTAAAATCAAATTGAAAAACTCTTGTAGACCATCTTTGAAAAATCTGAATAGGACTTTTACAAATGTCAGTGACGTGTAGAAAAATCAGTTTTTTGAGTTGTTTTTGGTCTCAGTCTTGTTTCTGTGGTAGCCGTGTTTTTTATGCGGCCTGGATTTGAGTCTCAAAGCCGAATCGCTCTTCAGCGACTCCCGTTTTCCAGTGAGCTCCTCCCCTCCTGGCTTCCATAGCAGCAGCTGAGCGTCCTCCCCGCCGGTGACGAGGGCTCCCGCCGCCGTGTCCCACTGGAAGCAGCGCACGGTGGCGGCGTGGCCGCCCTCCAGGCTCCTCAGCAGGCGTAGCCCCTCTGCGTCACACTCCATCAGGTGCAGGTCTCCGCTGGTTTTCCCACCGACCACCAGCAGCTTCTGCTCTGCCTCCAGCCACCTCCCCCCGACCAGGTAATCCACGCCGGCACCACCTGGCAGCGGCGTCAGGTTTCGGGCATCCGGGCAGCTGAAGACTGTAAGTGGTCGGTCCGTGTTCAGCTGGCCCAGGTCCCACAGGTGCAGCCCCTCATCGTGGCTCAGGCACAGCAGGCGGGTGAAGTCAGCCCCGCTCCAGCACACCGAGCCGGCGGAGGAGTCGCTGTTACAGGTGGCGAGCAGTGCCTCCTCCTCAGCTCCCCGGCTCAGGTCGAAAACGTTCACAAGGCCGTCCATGGAGCCGGACGCCAGGCGGTCTTTATCCCGAGGGTGGAAGCGTACCTGTGTGATGTCATCACTGTGCGACTCCGAGTACACCCCGAGAAGCGTAGCGCCGGGCTTCCTGGCGTCCCAGAAGACCAGGAAGCTGTCCTCGCCATTTACCTGCTCGGTGCCAGCACACAGCAGCGTGTCGGTGCAGCTCAGGTCAAAGCTGCAGAAGCTGTGAGACGCGTCACTTTTAAACATCTGGGTCGCCCCCGTCCCGGGGCTACGGACGTCCCATGCCCGCACCGTCCCGTCAGCAGAGCCGGAGTACAGGAGGTCGGTTGAGCGGTGGGCGAAGGTGACGCCGCACACCGGCCCGCTGTGTCCCTGATACTCCCCTGCCAGCTTCAGAGTCTCCTTGTTGTGCAGGTGGATGGCGAAGTTGGAGCAGGAAACCGCCAGCAGGTCGGCGGGCTGCAGGGCTACGTCCAGCAGGTAGGTGGGCTCCTCCGGGCGGGAACGCCGCGCAATGGACAAACCTCGCAGCTTCTCGTCCAAACCCTCCATGAGGCTCAGAGAGACAGATCAACACAAACTGCTCAGGAAACAGAAACAGGCTCTGTTAGTGGGTCATTTCAACCTTTAATGGATTCATCAGCACCTTCAGGAAAAATCTCATCTGGCAATAAGACAACTACATAAAAATGACATTTGCACCGGATAAAATAACGACTATGTTGATAGTTGATTTATTGATTAGTTGCTTGATAAAAAGGTATAAAATGTTCAGCACTGGTTCTCAAAGCTGAAGATTTAACCTAAAAATGTCAAATATTTTTTTATCCAGATATTTTTTCAACAGTCCAAACCCATCAACGTTTACTATCATACAAGAGTAAAGAAACTAGGAAATAATACAATTTGAGAATACAATTTTCCTTCTCAAAAATGACTCAAATTTATTAAGCAATCATCAAAGTAGTCAGTGATTAATGCAATAGTTGGACTAGTAACTATTACATTAATCATTGCAGTGAGTCAGAAAAAGGTAAGCTGTTGTGTGGTGGACACTCATTCTTAAAATGTGTGTTAATTGTTTTAATGAAACAATGTTGAGGTTTAATAATGAAATACAGAAAAACACATTTTTTTAAAAATATTTTTATCCAAGGTAGTGATTACACATGACTACTTTGTTAAAATCTGATAATTTATTTATAATATTTATTAATTTTCACAAATAATAACTAAAACAACAGAAGAATTCACACTGACAAGAGAGTAACTGTAACCAAGAACAGAACAGCTAGATCAGACTTCACCTTCTCTTCAATGTAAAAACTCAACTCAACACACTGATTGGTTCCCATAGTCTTCAGATAGAAGTTAATGTTATTGTTTTTAAATAAATGTGTTAGAATAACGCCGAATTAGCCATAATAGCATATTATATTCGGAAGAGGTTAGCATTACAAGTAACATGTCAACTACAAATAATATGACATACAAGAAAATACTGAATAAATCCTGCTAAAACCCTTGGGGTGAACTAGTGACTGTCTTGTATTGATAGATTTCATGTGAAACTTTTCTTTTCCAACTTACCTCTTTTCTAGAAATTTCCCTGAAAACAACCGTCAGCTAATCCGACGCGTTTTGACCCTTTTATCAGCAGAAGCCACATCACGTCGCGACGTCTAACGAACGGAATTAACGATGAAATAAGCCATGAAGCTGCTAAAACAGAACAACACTCGCGCATGGAGCATGAACTCTGTCACAGTAATCACAGTCCGACGGGGACACGCTCTTCAATAACGGGTTCCGTTCATTTTCTGTGAAAGCACCCCCTTCTGTTAAAAATGTATCTTGAACAAATATTTTTCATTGATACGTTTATTTTATGTTGGAGAAAATACAACTACTACCATAACGACTTATAGTTTCAACGTTATTCTTCTAAAACGAGCTAAGGGCTTATTTTATTTCCATCCTCCTTTTTAAGGAGTCTACTAATCTATAAAAAGAGTGTTTACCTTAAAGCCACAATGTTCCTCCATGTTTATTTTCATCAATATTATGTATTAATAGGTTAGAGGGCGTTAAAGGGTGTTTTATCTCGTGTCTCTAAAAAGCTGTTTTGGATTTGTAATTCCGGGTTTCACCTGCACCACAGTGAACCAGAAGTGGGGGCGCTGTGGAGCAGAAATTACACATCCGAAGCAGGAAGTAGAGAGAATTTAAATGGACACGTGAGATAAAATATCGTTTTTTTAGTAGATGGCACAATATTGAAAAACAAACAATTATCATTATTTTAGGACGAACAGCCATAGCCAAGTTAAGTGGTGTTTTTGATGACTGGGTAATGTGAGATAAATTAGAAGCGAAACGACAAGAGCATTTAATGTGGTAACATTGAGATTCAGTCACAACCTCAACTACCTGAACTAACCTTGTTTACAATAGATGCCACTTTTTATAATGTTATGAATTTATTTCCAAAGAAAAATACAATTAAATTTAAAATCCACAATATGAAATCCAGCAAATTAATTTGCAGAGAATAAAATAGAATACAAACTCGACACAATAAAATAGATTAACATATGATGTAAATAGAGCTAATAGGACTTTTACTGAGTCAGCACTCTTGATGGAATTAAATGTACATGCTTTTTTTTTAATGGCTACTCTAAATACCTGGCAACCAGCTATTCATTGATGAAAAATTAAAAGTATTTTCAGTATTTCAACAAGTAAGTATTTATAAATACATAAAAATAAAATTTTATGGAATAAACAAACTAAATACATATGTGTGTGTTTAAATACTTAAGTAGAGATGTGTGTGTTCAGGCTCCAGCAGGTGGCAGCAGCACTTTCAGCAGCAGCAGCAGCTCTGGATGAATCAAGGCAGTTTTGGATTAAGGTTTTCTGGCTGACCCACATGTGAAGCGGCACAGTTCATCCACACGGGAACAAATTAAATGAAGCCTCAGAGAGAACAAACAAACACGGAGGCTGACACCTAGTGGAGTTTATTTGTAGCTGTTGTTGGTTTTCGATTCCATTGTCCTGCTGTTTCATGTCATTTACTTACAGCTACAATAGTGTTGAAGCTCACACTGTCTGAACATTTTTATTTATTTGTTTTAAATAAGGCTGATTGATATGACACCTGTTGGAATATCTGTGTCTGATTTGCATTAAAAAAAACACCTTATTTATCTCATAGTGGTCCTTTATGCAGCCCTTTGGTTCAGAATCTGTGTGAAACAGCCAATTCTAGCTCCGGGCCCTTCATTGGTCAGCATGGGGAAGCTTCCACTCACTGTTGAGCATGGTCACAACACAAAAGTCACAAATGCAGCATCATTCACCCTTATTCTGACCTCCAGACTATGACTATTACTTTTAACTCATTCTAAGTGGTTCTTGTCCGTATCCGTAGCAACTTTGGCTCAGGTACGTGCTCTCCCAGTGTCCCACTAGTTAGGAGTGTATTGGCCTCCTACATATTGTGTGTTGTGGGATGACATTTACACGGCAGATACGCTCAGTCGAGGCGGCTTTTGGTGTATTGTGGAAAAGTGGCTGTCTGTGCCACTGAGTGTTGACTTTGTGTTGCCAGTGAGTCTCTTTTTCATGAAAGGTCCCACACTGTATAGAGTGTATTTCTGATTAGTTTAATGTTATTTTCATGTAAAAACTGTGCTTTTCTTTCAGAAATAAGGACATTATTAGCCCAAACTTTTGAATGTCGTTTTGTGTTTGTATATTTTGTCTAATTTTTAAGCATTGTATTTCAAGCAAGAATTCTCAATTTTGTCAATGACAATAAACCCATTTATTTATCATAACCAAATATACTGTATATCACACAAAGTGTATTTCCCCTTATATATGAAATTGTGCCCCTATTCTTAAATTCTGAATTTTAAATGAACTTCCACAATCACAAATGATCCTGAAATGATCAATGACTTTTTAGGGTTGGTGTTATATCCAGCACACGTGTGAGCATGTGACTACTGACTTCTTATAGTCAGTAGTCACAATGTTATTTTAGCTGCTTCAGATATTTCACAAACAGAAGTGAAGAAAAGAAATTTGCATACTTCCTTATATTATGTTCACTTTATATTTTGAACCTTGACCATTGTTTTTTATCTCTAAAGTGACAATATAATCTCAGTTTAAGCTAAAAGATGTTTGTTACAGATATACCATAAGGATTTCCCACCAAATGTAAAGAAACAAACTCACTCACTCATTACAAGCTGAACATGTAAATGCCTCAAAATGGAAGGAGGCTCAGGGACCCAGGACCGACCTCTCATCAGTAGATTGCAGAAATTGACAGAGAACTTGGCATTGGAAAAACTGATTTACATGGCAAGTGAAAGAAATAACTTTGATAAGATGTGGTCTTTGTTCTTCACCTTATGAATAACCTTAATGGGCAAATGCCTGGACAAGGCGGGGAGGGGCCGTGATCTTTGATTGTTCCCAATAAAACGTTCACAGAAGTTCCCCCTCATGTTTTCACTCTGCAGGAGAAAATAAGAAGTCTGTCTTCTGCAGCTCTGGCAGCGATCAATGGAAAAGTGGCATCACACCACATCACCACTTCACCACATCACCACTTCACCACCATCACCACATCACCATCTGTGGACGGGGAGAAACGCTGCAGAAGCAGCGACGGAAACACGACAACGTCATCCGAGCCTCCGTGGTCTTATTCAAACACAAGCAGCCACAGAGAAACTGCCCACATGTGGCCTGTCACATGTTGGAGGAGGTTTGTCTGCAGAATAAACAGCTGGACAAGCTCAGCGGGAGACCAAATAACTGGAATATTTGCAGGAAAATGCATCTCCAACTTTGAAGTATAATTCTGCTTCATGTTGTCATGATTTTTCTTTTGATGTGTGAGATGAACTTTACAGTTTTTGAGGTTGATGCAGCTGCAGTTTGGTTAAAGATGAGTAAGATCTGTCAGTTTGTCTCACATCACTGTTTGCGTTTTTGGTTTTATATGTCCTATATGTTCCAATATACAGAGAATACTGATTCCTTTCATTGTAAATATAATCAAAATATGAAATTGTGTCAAAAAATTAACACATGGACGCAGTTTAAAGCTTTCTAGTGAACAAATCATCATCATCTATATATCTCTGTTGTCTCAAATGGCATATTTTTGTACCTTCAGACTATAAATGTTTGAACTGTGCACTGGAGCTGCAATAATTAGTCAATTAATCGAGTAGTTACCACATTTTACATTAATCCCCAACTATTTTGATAATTGGTTTGAGTCATTTTTAAGAAGAAAATATCAACAAACATTTTTTTTGGTTTCAGCTTCTTAAATCTGATTATTTTCTGTTTTTTTAGTCTTCTGTAATAATAAACTGAGGATCCTCGGGTTGTGGACTGTTGGTCTGGACAATAAAAGATATTTGAGATTGAATTTTCAGCTTCAAGAAACAGTCATTTACACCATTTTAACTAATCCAATAATTATTTCGATAGATTAGTGGAGTATCAGAAGAGTTGCTGTTACACACTTCTTCTGTAACTTGAAGTTAATTTAAGATGAAGGTGAATTTTATCTGGGATTTCAAAGTAAACAAAGGTCATAGAAAGTGAGTTTATCTGCTTTTTATCATAAGAAGATTATTGCGGAGACTGTCTTGGTCCCTCAGACTGGCAAAGCGTTCTCAGAGGGATTTAGATTTCATCATTACTAAACACCTTCTTCAAGTTGTTCCAGTCACATGCATTTACTGACATGTTGGAGCATCAGTCCTGGTCCCCCTCCCCACAGCAGAGTCAGAAATGGGGGACGCAACAAGTCCCCAAACTCTTCAGGCGTCAAGTTTAGCTATACAGAACACAAAGAATCCATTTGCTACACAACCAGCAGGGAGAAGCATTCGGCAAGTTGTACATTTGCAAAAATAGCATAGTGGGAGTGGGAATTACGGTACCACAAATTGATCTCAGTTAATAGACAAAAACATTTTTAGTGAGTTCACACACACACACACACACACACACACACACACACACAATGTACTTTTGTGCTACAGCTCATGAGAAATAGGAAAATATGGTGTAACAAGCAGGGGTTTTTTTTGGTCTCGGTCTTGGTCTTGAGCTCATCTGGTCTTAGTCTTGAGGTGGTCTGTCTGGGACTGGGTTTAGGTGGTCCTGACAACAAACCTGAAAACTTCACTCAGACCAGAATAAGTAAGTGATGGTGACACACACACACACTAATGAACAGCAGCAACCCGCCTCCTTTATAAAGCAGCCAGGCTGATCCAGACCAGCTGAGACAAGCACAGCTGTCCTCTGATGAGGAGTGTGTGTGTGGTGTGTGTGTGTGTGTGTGTGTGTGTGTTTTACTGTCTGTGTCTGTTAGTCACTTTATTCCTTGACTTTTAACACAGGAGTTATGAAATGTTTATTTTATCTCTATACCAATAAAGTAAATTTAAGAGAATCCTAACCTCCACCCGTAACAATAAAGTACAGACAAAAATACAAACAATATATAAAGTATATATAAATAAATATATAAAGTATTGGAACTTCATTATATGTTACCCTAGTGCCTGTACTATCTATTAATGCCTGATAATGCTGCTGTGTTTCAGTGTTCAATGCTGTATTTCAAATATCACTGTTTGGCATTTAAACTTCAGTGACAAACATAGAGAGTCCAAAATATACACAACATTAATGCATAGTTTTCTGATATTCTGTTCAAACGCTTGACTAAAAAGTCACAGACACTGACTGACTCACTGGATCCTCAGATGCATTGTTGAGTGTAAATACATGATTTATTAGGCCAAGGCCTCTTCTCATATACAACACCACACTCTTGTCGTCTTATTTTTGTATCACTCAGAAAAAATAAGAGTGTGAGCACAGGGAGCTAAACTCACCCACTTCCTGTCAACACACACACAAAACTTCTCATCAGCACAAACCAGGTCACGAACTCGGGTTTTCACTATTTCGCTTTTACGTTTCCTGGTGTTTGTACAAAGCAGTGATCGGTAAATACTAATAATACACATATTCAGCATTTTAACTGCATCCTGTTTATCTTTTGAGGACCAAAGCTTCATCATCTTTGGTCACAATTACAAAACAGAAAATTGATGATCTGTACAAACTCTACAAAATTATCCATTAGAACTAAATGAGTCCATAAGAACAAAAGGTATTTAAAGGCCCAGTAACTAATTATAATTACTAACTGAATATTTTGTTTAATTGTACATTTAAATTATTCTGATATTATAAATTATGAATTATAATTCAATTTTTTATAGAATCTAATCTTGGATGGGACAAGGAAGCATAATGAAATCGCTGCAAGTGTTTTGTCAGCCTGAATACATTTTTCCACTTTAAACCACATTTACTTGCCTTTTTAAATCTATATTGATCAGTTTGATTGGATCTTAGATTGTCAAAGATCAAGCTGATCAGATGTTAGCTCAGTTTTACCTTTGTTCACAAGGTCTGTTTGTTTTGTAGAGGATGAGGAGGAAAAAACAAGATCATTCTGATCTTGGTAAAAACCTCCTGAACGCCTGGATCTTAAACTGTTAAAGAGACAAGCAGAACAGGAAGTTCATTATTCCATTTTGTCAGTTTATTTCAGTTAGTTACACACAATCAGACAAAACATTAACGCATTTTGAATCATAGATCAAATCCAACAATATTTTCTGCAGATATAAAAATACTGCATAAACGTTGAGATCAGGAGACGATAGAATGACAGGTTTTAAAAACGAAAACAGGAAAACATTAAGGCTTTTACCCCAAAGTTAAAAATGTGACACATCAGTTATATCTGTGGAATTTTGGAATGGATAGAAGGTCACAAAGCCGACACCTCACCCACCAAACTGTGCCTTTTCCGACAAAAACTAAATTCTAAAAAAATCTACTGATAAACCCCTGATTGCTGCAGCTTTCAGGAATCTTCCCAAACACAGCAGAGTGCAATCATCAACTCGTCCTCAAGCAGCAGCAGCATCTTGTTAAAGGCTTGATAATCACTCCGCTCTGCAGGTGGAGGCTTCATAACTCCTGCTGTAATGGATTGTAACAAATAATCTCAGAAAATTAAGATTATATATCAATCTGAGGACTTTAAAACTTTAGTTTAAAATAACTGCTTCACCAGAACTTTCCATTTTCAAAATAGTTGGTGATTAAAGTAATAGTTTCTGAAATCATATTTAATTTCTGTTGTGCACATTATAAACTTAATTGTGACTTTTAGCTGAACAAATAGTTTAGATGCCCTGACGACACTTTCAGTCACACACTTTACCACATTGTGAACACACGCTGGTGAATTTGAATCTTAGTGGTTATGGTCCATTAAAAACATAACAATCAGCATCATCACCTTCAGGAAGTTTGGTTTAATCTGATTTTCTTAATCTCATTTCCCGAATCTCTCCTTCATCTGCAGAGGAAACATCCTCTGGCTGGGATAAAAATACACAGCGACAAATGTCTACATGCTTAAAGCTTCTCTTGCTTCAATGAACACTTTGACTGATCAATATAGCTGCAGGTTAGAGAAAAAGGGGCCTGAATAACAAGATTTAAATTTTATAAGATGTTAAAAAAGCTTTTAGATTTGGTGGAAGTGGAAGCACTAAAATCACAATGGACTGTTTACACAAGTGTAAACCAACCACAGGATTAACAGAAGCTGTCACAAGCAAACAGGGATAAACTTCCTTATTTCACTGGTGCAGAGAACAAACCACATTCAGACAAAAGAAAAGGCGTCAACATACAGAAATATGTTTGTGTACGAGTAAAGGCCACAGGACGTGAAAAGGAGCCGGCCAATCACAGCCTGACACACGGCAGGTGAAGCTGATCGATCATCTTATAGATTTAAATCTCTGAAATCGAATAAATAATCAGTTGATTGACAGAAAACCATTGATAAAGAGTAACCGAGCCCACAGTGTCACAGAATACCTGAGCACATCTGGACATCACAGCAGCAGGTGACAAACCAGATGTTCTGCATGTTAATTTAGATTTGATGCCACATTCTCTTTCATATAATGTCAAATTGAGATTTTTCATAACATGTCTATAAATGTACTTTTAACCTCACACCCACACTCTTCTTTTCAGTTCTTTTAGGTTTGTCTTGTAGATTCATGTAAATTAAGACATTAATAAAAACTAATTATACCACTATACTTTTCTGATTTATAAACTAAATTTAAATTATAATCAATAGAGTAATTGATAAAACAAAAACTACAGAAAACAAAATCAAAACTTAAAAATAATTTAAGAATAAATGAGCATTTGTTATTCATTAATCTAACATTTTTTTTTAAATAATCGATTAGTTGCTCGAGTTTAAAATAAAGAAAAATTGCTGCCAGATCTTTTGTTTTATCCAATCATGTCATGTCTGTCAAAGAAAAACCTCAGATCTTCACATTTGTGGAGGCAATCGACCAATTAATTGAATAGAAGTTGCAGCTGTAGTGAAAATATTTCTAATTCTTTGGCCACTTTTTACATTTTATTACCTGAATAATAAATGTAACAAATTTAAACAAATTTATCTGAATGCAGGTAAAGTGACAAAAATCTAATCAATATTATGATTTTAGACCTCGTATTACTCCCCACTCTGGTTTTATTTAAAGCTAAACGTCCTTTAGATTCTAACTATTCTGTCACTAAATGTGACCTCTGATCATCTGAGAATCATCTCAGAACCTCGGCTCGGGGTGGGGGGGTGGGGCAGTGCATTCTGGGAACAGTGCATTTGTATATAGGACAGTACCATACACGTCATCATCTTCATCAGGTCATAGAAATGAAGACAACCAAGGATGAAGGATTAGGTGAGCGGCAGGGGGCAGCACTGAACACGTTCCTCACAGCTGCTGCAGGTCGAGAACAGGGACCACACTCTAACATCATTGTTGCATTTGAATCACATGAATCTGAATAACATTTTAAGATGCTCAGTGGTCTTAATTATATTTACTCTACTCTGATTGTTTTGTCAACCTTTTTATAAAACAGGAGCAGTCTGAAATACAGCATATTTTCCCTAATCCCTTATCAGAACAATAAAAAACTTATTAAAGATTGAACAATGGAATGATGAGTTAACTGAAAATTAAATTGTCTCCTATATTATTAATTAATTATTTCTATGTTACTAAGCAAAGTTGTTAAATTTTTGCCAATAATGACATTGTATTGAATATGTTTCTTATATTAATATTTATATTCTTGTTTCTTATCTCTTTTCTCTTTTCTCTTTTTCAATTTAAGAATGGGTTTTTTGTTTTATTCAGGCTCAGAAAATTTCTGGTACTTTTCAGCCTATGTAAATTAAGTGTCCAGTGGGTTTTATTCTATTTACTTTTGTATTGGTCACAGGCATTGTTTAATATAATTTATGAACAATTTCAGTTTTTTCAGAAAACATTGGCAAGCTTTTCCTGCTGCTGCCCCCCCTTTCAAAAAAAAACAAACAGTGCAAAGTTAGCAGAATGGCTAAAGGTGTGAGAATTAGATGAGAACAAAGAGCTGATGTCACACTTTGGTCTGAATGACGCTGCAGATTCATTAACAGGTTGAGCAGTGGTGAAGTCACAACCTGATAGATGTGAATCTCAGATTTAGTAGAATAAACCGTCACCGTTCTGACTCTCGTGTCACTTCATGGTTACAGCTGGAGTGATAATCTGTGTTTTTGTGGGAATCAACATGAAAAAATCCAACATTTGGATGATACTGCTTCCTTTTTTTGTAAAGAAAGAAAAGCAGGGAACCCGTAGTCACTTCTGAAGAAAGATATAAAACAGGCACAGGAGAAGACAACAAATCAAAAACATCAGTCGTCTATCAGTGAATCTGATTGGTCCGATCCTATAATAGGTATTAATCACTGAGTTAACACTGCAGCTGCTTTAGTGGTCTGAAGTGTTTGTGCTGTGTGAGAGGAGGAGGAGGACAGGAGAGTCAATGTGGAGGCTGACAGCTGGAATGAAAGCAGAGGTTTCCTGAGCTCAAGCAGCAGATCTGAACACTTGATTAACTTAATTAAGTTTGTTTCCTATGACTTGTTAAACTTCACAAATCAATAAGTCTGCGATGGAATAGAAACATATATATACCATATGTACTTAAAAAATATCCTAATACAGACTCATCCTGGAGTTTGCCACTGAAATAATGTATCACTATTAGCCCAAAAGTATGCATTTTAAAACTCCAATTACAACTTGAGTTGGAGTTTTTCCCTTAATTATTCTGTCATTTTAGCTGCTGCTGGAAAAGGTAATGGTTTTGTTTTACATTACCAAAACATGTAAAGTTTTAAAATTGTAAGTAAGTTAACACTAGAAGTCTATAATTATTCCTGTTGGAGGGTCATAACTTTGATGACAAGTTTAACAAGTCTACGAGTGTAATATTGTGACTTTTCTAAGTTTTATAAAATATATCTTTTGCTCCAACTTGCTGATCCAAGCAGCTAGGGAAACAACATTTGACTGGTTTGCATTTTCTGGACAATAAAAATCTTATTTTAAAACAGCTGTACTGTCTTGGTATAAAAGCTACAAAGTTGTTCTTCTCATTATGCAGCTCAGTATCCGCTGACCCCGCTCCATCGGTTTAAGTGCTCTACCACTTCCTGTCATTCCCAAACACTTCCCAAATACATATATATGTATTTTGTGTTTTTGCCTGACTCTGCCGCCTCTTGCTACTGCTTCCTCTGTCCTGTCAGTGATCCACGCGTCTTCCCTCCTGAGGGCAGCAGCTTTATCTCTGAGCCTCCTCCTCCTGACACCAAGAGCACAAACACTCCTCCACACAGGAAGTAGATTCATGCTGTCAAAAGTGTCTCAGGAAGTCAGATCTAAAGAAAAAAAAAAACAGAGCTGAAGAAAAGCTGAGCCAAAAGAACAGATTCCTGTCAACTTGACACTTTTATAAAAAACTATTAAAAACCTCTGTACATCTCCCAAAAAAAGATGCTTCTTTCCTTCCTTCTGGATCATATGTGCCTGGTGTTTTTCTCCCATCAGCTCACAGAGAAGAGAAATCAATCTCAGAGCAGAGCAGATGATACATGTGCTACAAAAAAGACAGAGACAGTGGGAAGAGCCCTTGAGGAAGAAACTGTACATGTGCGATCAAACACAACAAGAACAATCTGATTTCTGTCTGTTTTAGTTACAGTTAACACAGGTGCGTCTACTCCTCTGTCTGTTAACACAGGATAAAATATAACGATCTTATTGCTTTAAGAGGACGCTCAAAAAAAAAAAAAAAGATCATAGAAAAAGAACCACGCAGAGTTTCTCAACACTTCTTAGCTCAGTATAAAATCTCCCAAGTGCAAATAATGCTGAAAATTTGCCTTTAGATGCTGTAAAAAATTTCAAAATCTGAACTTGTGTTGGTCTGAACTCTTTAATATTAATAATAATATTAATATCGTAAAGACACGGGTCATCTATCAGTAGCAATCAGTGGCATTTCCAGTCTTTTAGAGGCCACTTTTGAAGTTTTTTGTAATTGAGCTGGCAGTGAAGTGGTGGAAGTTTCTGGGATCAGGAGGAACAGTTTCATCTGATTTTAAAGAAATCTGAAGTGTAATCAGATTGAACTGATCAGTCCAGGTCTTCAAGAGACTCTCGGCTGCTCCATGTTTCTCCTCCTGACGCCAGAAGGAGTCCATTCTCAACCAGCTTCCTGTAGCAAGGAAAAGGTGATGTGGATGAAGAGGAAAGCAGAGCTGAGTGACTAGCTGGGGGCTTGCAGGCAGCCCATCAGGACAGCTGCAGGCACCTGAAGAGCAGCGGCACCAGGAAGAGCACGTTGAAGCCCACTGTCCCGTACACCAGGTAGCGGTACGGTAGCTCCACCTCCATGTGCTGCCGCGCCTTCCTCACGTCGCCGCTGGGGATGCCGCACACCCGGCACACCAGCGGGATGGTGACGGCCTTCATCAGCGCCCGTGTTGCCACCAGGACCGGCACGCCCAGGGCCAGCCGCAGCACGCCGGCGCCCACCAGGCTGGCGCTCAGGGTAGGTGCAGAGAACGGGAGCTGGTCCGGCGAGGGGTCAGGCATCAGGCCCAGGTAGTGGTTGACGTGGGAGGCCAGGGCCACGCCGGCGCCAGTCCCCAGGATCTGGGCGGTGTCGCCCCTCGACGTGCTCCAGGTGTCCAGGGTGAAGGAGAACAGGCCCAGGCCCACATGCAGCGAGATGATGATGAGCGGCGCGAAGCGGCATGTCAGGTTGAAGCCGTCGATCAGCTCCAAGGCCGGAAAGAAGAGCAGCAGGATCAGGACGCTGTACAGGAAGCCTGCGATGACGTCCTGAACACAAACAGCACAAGGTCATGATTACAAGGTTTAACCAGGATAAAATTAACACATGGAGGTGAAAAGAAGAAAATCACTGAACCTGCTTTCACTCAGAAGGATTATTTTTAATTAAGAGCTAAACAATTTTATTTGCCCCTTGAAGGTAGTTGAATCACAGTGTGAGCTATCATCTTAATTCATCTGTTGACCAAATGTCACTGGGTTACAGATCGATCTGGTGCTGTGGCCTCATGATGTGGCTGGATCCAAAAGGGGCAGATTAACCTCTGGGTTATTAATGAATAATCAGATTTGAGGAGCTGGAAATATTTTCCTTGTAAGTTAAAATTAATAATTTAAGTGTCTTTATAAAAAATATTATTTGATCAAATAGCTTTTCCTCTTCTCTTATCTGACACTAAATTCATTTGATCACATTCAGACCTGATTTACTTTGTGAGGCATACTGTAACATGGATTTTGAACATTGCTCTATAAATAATAATGTATGAATCATCTTGTGTGACTATACTTTCATGTATCTTAGCTGTCTGTGATGCATTTACTGTATTGTACTGTAAAAGCAGAGCAGCGAATCATCATGACGGACAAGCAAGAACAAGTGAATTATTAATTTTCTGTTAATCATCTAATCAATTAATGGTTTCAACTGATAAGTAACCAAGTGGCTGCGTAATAAACTCACCCAACAGCCAAAAGAACAATAGAAGAAGATTCAATGACTGATTAAACAATATCTTTGTGACAATGAAGTCAAAAATCTAGCAGCTGATTCTGTAGTCGACAAACTTTATTCAAATGTGTCAGTAAGACAGAATTCAACGTTAGTGATTTTAACTGCTAATGGATGAAGGAAGCTGAAACGTGTTGACAGGAAAGAGGAAACTGGCGAGTTCCACATGTCAGTGAACAAAGGTCGTCACAGCGTTCAACTGTTTATTGACCCCGGCAGCACACTGACACTGGCTTCCTGATATAGTATCTGCTGCACATGTGCTGTCAGACTCTCAGATCTTGACAAATTAACCTGCTGATCTTTCATTTCTACACTGATGAGTCACAGTCAATCTGTGCTTTTTGCATTTCGTCAGCATCTGGAAATGAATGGAAAGTTTTCTGTTCTGTTACAACAGAATGATCAGTGCGCACAAGTTACCTTTTGTGTATGTGATCTCAGAAAATAATATATAGATATAGAGGAATGTTAAAAATCCATGTTACAATCTTCTTCATATTAAACAATAAGA
Source organism: Eupleurogrammus muticus (assembly GCA_036785175.1). Lineage (NCBI taxonomy): Eukaryota > Metazoa > Chordata > Actinopteri > Scombriformes > Trichiuridae > Eupleurogrammus > Eupleurogrammus muticus. Next base: position 9,294,632 of record JAYKQN010000012.1, on the reverse strand, counting down.
GGAAAAATAAAAAAATAAAAAATAAAAGAAAGTTCAGTCTAAATATAAATCAGCAAAGGCTCTATGATAAAAATATATTCTACAAAGACAAATTATTATTTTGTCCTCATAAGATAAAGGAATATCATCTTTCAGGACACGTCTGATCCAAACCAAACTGCAGCAAAGCCTGGTAAACTTTAGAGTTGCAATAATTAGTCAATTAATCACTAGGTTACCAGCTATTCCATTAATCACCAACCTCATCATCAATTTGAGTCATTTTCAAGAAGAAAATGTGGACTGTTGGCCAAACAACATTTTGATCAACATTTTACACAATTTTATGTTTCAATCATTTCAATTATTGATAGCTTAATTGAATATCAAAATAGTTGTTAGCTGCAGCTCTACTCTGGTTCCTGCTAACACACAAACTGTGGTCTGGCTTCATCTGTATTGCTGCTGAACAAGGCGTTTAAAATGGCCTTTCGACAGGACCAGAACTACAAAAATGTTAATATTGAACAGGGAAAATAACTATATATGACCCTTTACTGCATGAACTCACCGTACAATAACAAAACTCAGCCTGTAAATACCGTAACCTTTATTTTTATAATCATATCATATTAAGTATTACTGCTTAATTTAATTTCTTTTATTTTTCTGTTAAAAATATGATTCAACAAACCAAACAATAATTGTTAGATTAATCCATTATCAGAACAATTAGTTATTTGCAGCTGTAGTTGACGATCAAAAAATCAACATAAACTTTGAAAGAAATTGTGTGAAAGTGTCCTTTCTATCTTTCTTCTTTTGTAACGTGTGCAGCCCAGATAAGTCATATCGTGTGTGGGAACCGGCCTGTAAATCAGCTTTAATAGCTGCTCCTGTGCTGGGTTTGGGTGTGCAGAGTGTTTACTTTGCCTTCAGCCGCTGCCTAATCACCGTTTACTTTCTCTGGATGTAAATTCGCAGCCGTCTCCATGTACCAGACAAAGACCTGGCAGGTCAATCCTCACCAGCAGGAAACCAAGGTCCTGCAGTTTAAATATTTGGCTGCTGAAACACTGAAAGGCTGTGGTGCGTTTAAGGCCTGATTCCACAGTCAGTCATTAACCCTTCGGGGTTCGAGCACCACAGCCGCGGAGCCGCGGGACACATTTCGGCATTTAAAGTCAAGTCGCAGACGCCAGGTCACGAGGTCGGCGTTTATCACCTCGCTGCTGTCACTGCAAACATTTATCAGGCCTCCTAATGACCCATGCGGTGCATGAAAGCTCTGAGATGCCTGTAATTTTCTCCTCCACTGGCACAAGTAGAGGGAGCTCCGAGACAATGAGCAGTCAGGCTAAAAATGTCCACGAAGGAGGACGAGCTGGAGACGGATCATGGTGAGGTGACTTATGATGTGTCCACTGCTGTACACACAACAGAATCCTACAGCAGCACAGAGTGATAAACTGACAGCTGAGTGGACTGGAAGTGAAGCAGGACTATAATAACATGGAGGTCCATGTGGAACCCTAATGACTTCATGGATCCAGCTGTTTGCATCATGAGGTCACACCACAAGAGCAATCTGTGACCCAGTGACATTTGGTCAGCAGGTGGAAGGATTAGGCTGTTTTCCACCGTAACACTGTCATTTACCTGCCTTCAATGGGAAAATAATCATTTGTAGCTCTAACAGGTGTTGTTCTGTATGTTTATTCAGTGTGGAGCTACAACGATTAGTCAATCAAATAGTAAGTATTACATTAATCGACAACTAGTTAGGCAATTGATATGAGTGATTTTTAGGAAGAAAATGTCCAAATTTAGTATTATATTCTGGTTTCTTCAGTCTTCTATAATAGTAAACTGATGATCTTTGTGTTGTGGATTGTTGGTTTGGACAAAAAAAGACCTTTTAGGTTGAATCTTCAGCTTGAAACAGTGCTGGAAACAGTGAATGACATTTTACACCATTATATCTAAGAAAACAACTAATCGGTTGATCTATTATAAGAACTAATAACTATGAGAAAATTTGTTAGTTGCAGCCTTAAGTGGCTGCAATACTAAAATACTAAACATCTCGTCTCCAGAGTCATTGTTTGGTTTGTCTGTTCTGGGCTACTATAGAAACATGGCAGGCTCCACGGATACAGCTTCATCCCTCAGCAACAGGCTGGTTTCCCCCAGTGGCCACTCATGGTACAGCAACAAAAAGTCCCATCCAGCCCAAAAAGCATTTTTCCCATAGACGGCAATAGTAAAAGAGAGACACCCACGGCTATAACTCCTGTTTATTATTATTTGTATCCTAGATCACAGGCCTTTTATCCATCAAAAATGATCGGAAAAGCTCTGGAAAAGGCTGTATTCCACAATTTACACGTTATCATCACCCCTGCCTATGATGGGAGGCCCCAGAGCATCATGGTGAGGTGACTCTACAGAGCAGCCTCTTAAGGCCGCAAACTGCAGAAGTACAGGAACTTTTGAAACATATGTGCCAGGGAGCAACTAACATTGAAACTGCCATTTTTCAATTGTTTTTTAACTTTGTCATTCTAAATGTCAGTTTTATTCCTACTGTATTACAATATTTATAATACCTGGAGACTTTTGTACACGTTTTTAAAAAATAAACTAGTGACTGTCAGACGTCCACTTGGTTTAAAAACTGGGACACAACGTCTTGTGCCTGAGTGGTTTTGCTTTGTTTGCTGGAGTCTAGAACTGGGATGTCTGGTGTTGGGCGTCTGAAGCTCCACCTGCTGAGGGAGTCAATTCTGTAATATCCACACATTTTAACTAATTGAATAAACTAATTGTTTGAGTTGCAAAAAAAAAAATTTTTAGTGAAAAAGTCTGGTACAGTTAATCCAATACTGATCAGAATTATTTGAACCTTTTTTTTCCTGATTTGGATCAATGTGGTCTTGTTTTAAGAAAAGAGACAAGCATTTTCTTGAAGAAAACAAATTAAAAACTGAAAATAATTAAATAAATTGACTAAAATTCACAACAAAAAAAACTTCAAATAGGTAAAATTACCTGTCAATAGAATAAAATAATTGTATTCAATATACAAGTAATTGCACCAAATAGAATACATTTTTACCCAATAAGATTTAATTTGTATACATTTTTTTTTTTTTTAAAGCTAAGTCAGATATGAAATTAAATGATTTTTTTTTATACATGATGAAAAACTCTTTAGTTTTGGACTCTCAGTCGACTAAACAAGGCATAATCTTTGGCTCTAGAAAGCCATGAAGGCATTTTTACTATTACTAAGAATTATTAGGTAATTAACTGTGGATAAAATGAACATGATTCATCAATAATGAAAATAATTGTTGCAGCCATAGTCAGGTTGAAGCACCTCATATCTTCTTTGGACTTAAATTATGTAATGATGAGAGACTGTTAAATAAATGTGTGTGAGGGTGTTCAGATCCAGTGTGGTGAAAGGTTTGCAGCTGTAAACATCCTGAGCAGCAGAGCAGCTTTTTGTGTGTGAGCTCTCAGGGGCAGGAAGTGGTTTGATTGGGCGTGATGATTTCCAGAACACATTAAGTGGCAGAGCACTAACGGTTCCCCGTTTGTGAAGCTCCACTCCTTGAAACACACATACACACAGCACACACAGCGCACACACACAGCACACACACACAGCACACACACACACACACACACACACACACACACACACACACACACACACACACACACACACACACACACACACACACACACACACACACACACACACACACACACACACACACACACACACACACACACACACACACACACACACACACACACACACACACACACACACACACACACACACACAACTGCAGCTCAGGACACATGAGACGTTTTTATCAGGTGGAAACAAGCTTGGAACTTCAGACACAGACTGCGCTGCCTCCATTATCCATGGATCCATGGCACTGTGTCAATGTTTTGTTTCTGAGATCATTATTTTATAAGTTCATGTGGCAGTGGAATAAAACACAACACTGCTGTTTCTGGTAATTTATGCTCCTAAAGCGAAGAAACTCGCTCCCATGCCTCTGGCCTTTCAGAAATTCTTGCCAAGGTCCTAAATTGCCCAAATATAACAAATATGTCTGAATTGCAAAGATTTTGTGTGGACCAACGTGCAGATTCTTCCCCGTGGATGTAATGATGCCCGCACGGTAAATAGCATCTTTGGTCTGAAACATTTCCACAGCTGTTAAAACTGATGCAGAGAAAAAAAGCAGATAAAGACACGTGTCTGCGTAAACTCTGGAAATAAATATTGCTTGTAAGTTTGGGCCGACGTCAGAGGAAATTTTGGGGATTGTTGGAGTTTAAAAAATGACTGAGATCTTACAGATGAACAGTCAAATACTGGTTACCAGTAGCATTTAAATTGAAAACACAGGCAATGATTCTTATTGGTCTGTGATTAAATGGTTTCTAAGGTTACAGATGTTATTTACATAAACGGCAAGAGCCAAGGAAAATGAACATGAGGAAGAACAGCAGGAGTTCAGGTTTTTTTTTTTAATCCAGATGACAAAAGCAGTCACGTTTCTGTTCTGGGTGACAGGCAGGGAGAGGAAGTGGAAGAGGAAGAGGAAGAGGACTCGAGGAGTATGAATATAACAGGAAGAAAAAGTACAGTGTGAGAAGGAAACATGTGGTTGAATGTTTATTCTGTTAGTAAACAGACAAACAATGCACTCAAGTGTATCACAGGCTATATTTTACAGGTCATGTACAAAGCAGAATTTGTGCTGCACTAACAGCAGAAAGTCAACAGATCAACAATAATTCCTGTAAAAACAGTCGACCTCTGGAGGTGCTGTCACTTTAATTACCTTACGTTAGGCCTTGAGATGACATTTATATATATATTGTACAATATAAAAGCATTCACTGCAGCCAGAAATCTCTTCTGCTTGCTGCATTCAACAAAGTCAAAGTCTTTCTTTCCTGACCCAACAGCATCAGAAAAGAAACCAATGAAAAGTATAGAAACAATACTCAACTTACAATACCCGCCTTTCAGCTTTTTATAAAAGGAAAAGTCTTTTTTTATGATTTATTGCAAAATGTGAACTGATAATATTTCAACCCACATTCCTATCATTCTAAAAACAATTGTGTACATGACAGTATACTAAACACTGGGATGCAACAAAAGAGTATTTTAACAGTCAATTATTTTATAGATTGAAACAATTAATCAATTGTTTCTTTTTTATAAATGGGCTAACATGTTGATCATTGTTTTCGAACACTAAAGATCATCACCATCAGTTTACCTTTCGATTAATGAATTAATCATTGCAGCTCTAGTGGCCTTGGTGGGTTTTATGTGATTTAAAAAAAAATGATCAATGAATCTTGAAAGAGAATAGATAATGGAAATAATCTACTACTAATCTACTGCCTTACTAATGTCTTTTGTCGTGTGGCAGTAGTCACACTTGTCTTTTGAAAGTGTATTTACTCATCAGTTATAACCAGGTAAAAGTGGACTCTGTTATTGACTCAGTGCTGAAATAATATAAAGAGCAAAAGTAAAAAAAAAAAAAAAGTAAAGTGCCTCCTCCCTGGAATCTTAAGAAATGTATCTAGAAGCTGAAAAAAAAGTGTAAAATGGGCTGGGGAGGTGGTGCGAAGACTCCGATACAGTACACATGTAAGCTATGTGGTTCTATTTATATCAAATTAATCAGGGACACAAACATCATTGGGCGCGTGCATGCATGATTAACTTAATAAATTTTGTCATGCATGTGTTGTTATGCACAGTTTGTCTTTCACACGTAACAAGAAGCTGCAGCATGTTTTGCCACTGTTTTGTTTTGTTAAGCATTCACATATAAATGAATGCTGAAATACAAATAGATGATATACAAATTGTGCATCAAAACACACCACAACAAATTTATTAAGTTAATCATGGATGCACACACCCGTCTTCATTAATTTGATACGAATACACACACGCAGAGCACCATGTGGTGTCGTCATCTCTGTTAGAACCTGATCGCTGACCAGGAGGAAACAGGATCTGAGCAGCAGCCACTCTGGCTGCAGAACCGCGTCAGCGTCAAGTTCTGGTGTCAGCAACACAAATCACCTGTGGGACCTCATAAAGTCATCACACACCGACAACTTCATCATGTTAGAAGTCTGAAATTTAGGGGAGCTCTGATAGCTAAGTGGGTAAGGTGCAAACCATATGGGCAGACATGTTCTGAGCAGCGAGTCCTCAGACTGTTTCTGTATGTCCTTCTCTACTCTTTCCCTCTTTCTTGACCATCTAGCTTTCCTGTCGTAAATAAATAAAGGCAAAATGCCAAAAAATAACCTTAGTGTCCTTGTTTATAGTTTAAGTTCTATATTATTCCATTGTTTTTTTTTAAGTAAAGTAAATCCCAATACAGCATGTTTCACATGTATTTTTCACTAGATGCATGTCACATGTGAATTATACTGGTGACGGTGCATAGATCCACACTCATCAAACAGCTGTTCTTTTGATGAACTACCACATAATGGGAATCTAAATGTTAAATTGACATATCACCAGTGCTATCAGGAACAATATAGCAGCTTTTTTGCTAAGGAATTGGTGCGGATAGCATTCTGGAATAGTATTATGCCAGTATTATCTGTTATTTATATCACTGTTACCATAGTATAATAATTAACTGTTGGAACAGACAAAACATGACAATTGAAGACTTCCTGGAATCTTTTAGTTTAGTTTGAGCCCTGATAAATATTAGTATCAGCAACAGTATGAATTCCGTCTGCAAGCTTTAGAGAGAGAGAGAGAATTTTTAAACTGAAGCTTTGACACGTATTTCAAGCAGAGTGCAGCACTTGTTTTCATATAAGCTGCACTGAAGGAAAACAGAGGTGGTTTATCAAACTTGAATTGTTCTTGCATTGGCAAACTGACCTCAGATGACCTAAACCGCAGTGTTATTCATGCACAGAGCCTGCAGCAGGGCGTGAAACAGGAAACTTTTTATTGATAGAAGCAGGAGGTGAAATCTAAACTTAAAACCGCAAACAATAGTTTTCCGGCTTCAGAAATGAGGAGAAAACCAGCCAACTGGCTGCTTGTGATTTGACCAACATCTGCCAGGTGTTTGCAATAATGGCCATCAGGTGTTGTTTTTGTTATTGAAGCAGCTGAGATCATGAACTTCTCTACACTTCCTTGTTACTGTCCAGGCTGTATTGGATGTATCAGAGATACAGGGCATTCTGTGTGTTTCATTCCAAGTCATTCATTGATGCAGAAACATTTTTAAAGCCGTGTTACATGTACAAAGATGAAACGATTAGATTTCTTCATTTTAAATTAATACAGTTTCATAAGATGTTGTTGACTTTTTAGCTTCTCGCTGCACTACACAGTAATGTGGTACATGCTCAGGCAGATGTTTTAAACAGTAAATGTCAGCATTTCATCATCCACACTATAACCATGTTTATTCATGCCTGCATAAACTTGCTTCTGCTCCCTCCTAGCATAGTTTTGTTGAGACTTGACTGGATGAGAGAACTGCTCAACAATACAGTTAGTCATTTAAAAACACTGTCTAATACCACTGAATGGGTGTATTTTTAGGCAGATGCCTGCAGTATTTTTTTCTTGAAGTTTGCTCAGTGACACACTGACACGTTACAGGAGACTTCAAGTTAGTTTGCTGTGAGGATTCCACATTTTCAACAAATTTTCAAGAAAATGCTTCAGTGCAAAAAGAATTAAACAGTCCAGAGTGCAAGTTAGAAAAAGTTATTATTTGAAGTTATTTTTAAAGTCCGACTTTTTGCAGCTTCTGACTTAATTGCTGTGATCTCATTTGTGGTTAGTTTATCTTGTTTTAGTATTTCCTGATCACATTCACTACTATCAAGTTACTGCTGAATAAATATTTTCCCGCTGCTTCATGTTATTAGCTTCCACTGACATATTTGGGTGAGAGCGACAATAATTAGACAATTATTAATAGTTTGTCATCTTTTACATTATTGACATCGTTGTTCAAAACCAAATATAGACATGACAGCAACTTCTGTATTTCTTGCAAGCCAGGACCCCCTCCAACATAGCCTAAAGCCTAAACAGCTTCTGTTATGTTTCCAGCTAAAAAGTGGAATGTTATATTGGCACATCTGTAGTGATCAATACCTTTAAGTAATTAGGTCAGACTTGTGATTAAGAACATGTACCAAATACTAACTGCCGCCAGATTCCTGCACTTCCTCAGACCTCCACAGCAACGTGGACCCAGAATGAGACAAATTGGGTATTCTGAGACATAAGTTATTTTAAGAAGAAACATCTTCTGGCAAACATTTCAAACAGTTCTCACAGATGTTTCTGTGGGTTCTTCAGTCCACACATCGGTCACATTAAGCGTCTCAGGGCTGTATCAGAGGATTGATGGTGTGGCGGTGGTGTGAGTTAGTGAGTGTCAGACCAGCGGGCGTTACAGCGCTGGCCGCCCTCCCAGACAAACTGCACAAGTTAACTCCACATCACAGACCTTCTTGTGGCTGCCCACAGGTGGTGTCGTGGTTGGGACCTGCACCTCAGGAACCGCACACACATCTGCAGTGTGCAGGCCCACATCAATACGTATCTCACTGCAACTCTCTGAGACCAAACTGCCCTGTTTCTTCTCAAATAAACAAGACAATTTTACCAACAGTGACCTAGAAAACGTATATAAGCCGATTAGTTCTGCAGTTAATTATATTTGCAAATGTCAAATTATAGGACATAGACCTGGGTCTACCTTTTAAACAAAGCAACTCATGGAACATTTACCCAGATACTGTTTTCTCAGCATATGACATAACAGGAAGAAGTCATCTGATTCATGGTCTTGAGCAGTAGAATATTCTTTTAAGAATGAAATAACCTTAAAAGCCCATGTTTCTATGTTACATTAGGAGCCACATTAAGGTCTGGATACTATACACTAGTTACTTCATTCTACTACTACCCAACAAACTGCTGATCTTTAGAAAAGACTACAACTGCAATGATTTGTAAAGTACTTATCTAAACAGAAAAATTATCCATCAGAAAAATCTAACCCATGAAGATGGATGACATGGTAAAACTTCTTCTCACATTGAGGGAGTAATAATCTGTTGCTGAATAAGTTGTTTAGACTTCTAACATGACAAAAGTTGTCATAGAGTGATGAATTTCTGAGGTCCCACGGGTGATTTGTGTTACAAACAGACACCAGAACCTGACGCTGACGCAGTTCTGCAGCCAAAGTGGCTACTGCTTGGATCCTGTTTCCTTCTAGTCAGCGATCATGTTCTAACAGAGATGACGATGAGCACATGAGGCTGCAGGTGACAAAGCTGACACCGTGTGTGTGTGTGTGTGTGTGGGGGGGGACTTACCAGGACTGAGTGCATTCCCATGTAGATCCGGCTGACACAGACCAGAAGACACCAGCAGAGAGCCAGGCCAAAGCCCAATGTGAACGGGTACTGTGGAGGGGAAAGGAAACATTATTTAGCACTAGATCACACAGGTGTTAGCAGCTATACAACAAATATGCATTTTTGCTGCAACTTTTCAGCATGTTTGTTTCATAATGAGTCTCTGTATCAAATCAAACATGTCATTGTCCTGCATCATAGCAGCCGGCCTCTAGATCAGAAAGTGATCATAAAATGATTGTGCACACTGATGTTAACAATTAACTACACCTCGTCCGGTTGGCAGTTTGCACCAAGCCTTGATAAAATGTTACTGTGATGTTAAGTGGTGGAAAATTCAATTTTTACAATATGAACATTAACCAGTTCCTAATCTGAAATCATTATTTGTGGAATAGCCACTATTTTCTCACAATTATCTGCTACTGTGGACTGGACTCCAAACACCCGTAAATATTTCAGCAGTTCTGCCATTTCTTATCAGTTGTACTTGGAGCAAACAGCTGCAGGCTGAGTTCACACTGCAGCTTAATGTGTCCACTTTGGCAGATTAGTTCGTATTCAGTGTGAACTACACAAAGTTGAATTACAGCTGTGGAGTTTTGATCTTGGTCACATGAATAGGAACCTCAAAGAACCTTACAACTGAAAAATGTACCCTGGACTTTGTCAGCGGAACAAAGGGCATTAAATCTTACATCATTCAGCTGTCAGCAGCATGATGGACAAAGGAGGGCTACAAAGGCAAGAAAATAAAAGGGAGGAAAACAACATGTGCAGCAGCATTTTGAGGCTAGTTTCACATCAAATGCACAAACATGTGCACAGCTTACACCAAGTTCAGCAATGTATTACATAAGAACCTCCAGACAAACAACTAAACAGGATGTTTATCTTCCTGGTAGGATCAAATAGCAGGACACAACTTTCTTCAAGAACAAACATAGTAACATTTTTATTTATCTCATCCACCATAAACCTTGTCAATGCCTTGTAATGTATCTTGTTACTCATTATGAAATCTCTTAATAATTTATCCTTATTTGTTTGTATGTTTTGTTGCGAATATTTTTATTCTATGTAAATTGTAGGGAAAGGAGATTTAAGGTTTTCTTATCTTATCTGATAAATTTTGTCTACAGTGAAGATAGTTAAGCTGCTTCTCAAAAGTTGATGTATCAATATCATTCGAGAAATCTGAGTAGACTAGCTGTTTGTCAGGCAAATCACTGTAATCAAAAGGAAAAAAGACAGAGTATCACAGGAGTCTGGTCTCTAAATAACAGAGCAGAATTTCCTGCTCCCAGCTTCAATAAACTATGTGACCCAGACTCTGGGACAAGTCCAGTGTGGTCAGTGATCGCCAGCTGCCAAGTAGGAGGGATGCTCCCATTTCACTGAACTAATACCAGAACACACACTTTTTATTACTCTGACTGTGTGGAAACTGATGTGAAATATCAGGGGAGATGAATAATTGGGAAAAAATGTGAGTCTTGCAAGTTGAAACATGTAAAAAAATAGATTTTATATATAATCAATCTATATATAGAGAGATTTGAGCAGTAATTCAGATATGGGTGTGTGGGCTTGTAGTGTGAAAGCAGCCAGAAAAATGAATGGAAAGAAGATGAGTGACAGCGGAGCCGGGAGACAGACGGCAGATGGTAGAATGAGCTGCTGAGGTTTGCACACTTGGTAAAAGCCTTTTGTTCCCTTCATTGTGGCTCCTGTATGTGGAGATAGCTCAGATTTCCTCTCACAGAGCAGTTACATTACAACCATCAGTCACAGGCCTCCGCCCTTAAGGGGGACATGGCCAATGAGAGCAGCTCGATGCCGGATCGATGCGAATTCAACACAAGAAAAGGCTTCTCACTGAGCAGCCTCATGTTGCAGTGATTTTCAGGTCATTATTTCTGAATTCAACAGCTGTTGCAAATATAGTGAAGATTTATGACTAAATCCTGCAGTTTTGTTTATCACAGACCGATTTCATAGTGCAACTACAGGTGAAAAACTATTGCAAATTTGATATTTATTGTAACAGTAGTGGAGTTCTTATTTAAAACAAGCTTGCTCTTATTTGAATTATAGATTTTGTGCTTTTATGCATTTAATTCTATCACTTGACAATCATATGAATTAAAATGATATAGAATTGTTAATGCTGCCAATTGTCTGCATTCTAGAGCTGTAATGACTCAATTAACTCCAAACTATTACATTAATCACCAAAACTTTTGATAATCAATCAATCAATGAGTCATTTTTAAAACAAATGTCCAAACTCTCTGGTTCCAGCTCATAGAAGCTACAAAACACAACTAAACTTGGTATTAATCTTTGTCAGCAACTTACTATGGACTGTTTTTATTAAGTTTGCTGTATAACGAGTTGTTTTAACTATCGTTACTATGTTTAAATATGTTCTGTCATACCCGGAGATTCCACAGAAAGAAAAACATGTTACAAAAAAAATTTCTACAAAACATCAGAATTGATTTGCCCTATTTCTTGTACATAAAAGTAAGGCTGACTTAGGTGAACTCTGCCAGCTTCCATCATGATTCTTCCATCGTGATGATAATCTAACCTACAAAAACAGTGGCCACACATCAGGTTTTAGCAAGCTGGATAAATATATTTCTATAATGCAGAGAAAACCTCTGTCACAAATGTTAACTGCTTCTCTCTCATAAAATTGTGTGAACAGCATTGTTAAAGTACACAAACTAATCACAGCTAAAATCCACCAGCATTTATCCAGTTATGTGTGCTATTATTCAAGTCTGTTTTCTGTAATTGCAGCTCATGTTTATTTTTTTGTGGCTGCTGTCAAACAAATGGTGGTTGTTCCACCACATTGACCTATTCTGAAGAATCTCATCAAATGTTGGGGATTGCAATCAGTTGTTAAACATACATAACAGTATCTTAATAACGTTGGTGTTGGCCTGAGTTTTTGACATTTGTGGTTTTGAGTGAAAGTTAAATGTGATGTTAGAGGATTACTGAGAAATTTGAATGAATTGGAATAACTTTGGTGTTCTGTTTCCTGTCAGTTCAACATTTTAATCCATCCAATTCTTTTGTTTATAAGCAAATTCCTGAAAAACTATTGAGTTTCTCCTAGCTCTATGCTATAATAAAAACATTATGCTTGTTATTATACCAGAAACATAAGCAGGATTAGCAATATTGTAAATACCCGACCAAGTCTGTCAGTCAACCTAAAAAAAAGAGACATTAGATTTTCAGATCCTGATCCATTTCAAGCAGATTTCAGTTTGTGGCTGCAATATTTCTTTTCTGACTTCTGTTCAAATCAACAGAATAAACTCCTTCAAACCAGCGGTTTTGAGAGTTACAAACACAAAATGTGTAAGGAAAAATTGCTCAAGAACAGCAACGACAGTTGATCATAATTTGTTCCATCAAAGTGTGTTTCTGGCTACAGTATAAACTACATTAGGAGAAACTAGGCTTCATTTGCCAATTATAAACTCTGAGAACACTTCCAACTATGAGGTCATTGCAGCAGGGGGGTTAGGCTGGGAAACAGGCATTTTTATATGAGTGGATTAGCGGAGCAGCCAGGTCAGGCGCTGCCACTCAACGTGCTGAGATCACTGCTGTGTTTGGGGGAAAACCAGCTGAGAGACTGAAGGGAGAGGAAGGAGGGAGGAGGAGGCCACGCTCGCCATCTGCGGACATGTTGTCCAAACATCGTCCCCTCTGTCCATGTGTAAACACATGTGTCGCCCAGTCTTATGTTGGCCTCACGTCTCCCGACCACAGGGGTGCTGCGGTGGTCGCCTTGTGCAACGTTAATGGACGTGGTGTGTTTTCTGTGTGGCTTGTGGTTCTCTGCACAGTGCTTATTGACTGTTAGCCTCCGTGCTGCCTTCATGTTATAGGCTGCACGCACGCACACACACGCGCACGCACGCACGCACACACGCGCACACACGCGCGCACACACACACACAGAGTTGTGTTTGACTTTCAGCACTGCCTTGATGTGAACTTTTCTGGTTTGAGGCAATGGACAAACCAACGTTGTGAATATTTGTCCGATGTTAAAGGTCAAAGACCACAGCAAAGGCCAAATTCAACAAATGCTATGACATTAATATTAGAAACTGCACACACTTCACACACCTGCAGCACCAATACTTTACACTACTATCTGTTGATTATTTTCTCTGGTTCCAGCTTCTCAAATCTGATTATGTTCTGGTTTCTTTAGTCTTCTACTATAGTGAAACTGATGATCTTTGGGTTGTGGACTGTTGGTCTAGACAAAAAAAAGACAATTTAAATTGAATTCAGCTTCGGCTTCAGCTTTGCGAAACACTTGTCCTCATTTTACTCTATCTACTACTATCAAAATAGCCTAAGCCCATAGAAGGGGATGAAAGGCTTTCAGCTTGCAGTGCCTTTATCAAAAAAATCCCCAACCTGTTAATTAAAAAACAACCTTCTTTTGAATATAACAAAAGAGATTTCTTTGTTATATTCTTTAGAATATAACAAAAGAGATTGATATTCATCATCAATTTAAAAGGAAACCGGTGTTAAATTTGGAGTGAATTGATTTGAGTTGAAACCAGCAAAGTAACAGACAAACACAGTTAGAGATGTTCTGTTTTTTTCTTCTCTCCCTTTAAATAAGGTTTCCTGTGATCCATGCTGCATCTATAAAGAATAATTCAATTGAAACTACTAGGGCTGGGTAAAAGCAAATCAATTCATTGATTTGAATATATTTTCCTTGGAACGGTCAAATATAATTCATAACTTTTCTCCCATGTATGTGAGAGTAGCCTGCAGTTTTAACCTGGTTAGTCTTGCGTGACAGGGGTTTGGCGTGAGAAACGATGTTGAACAACACGATGGAAGCAGCTGCACGGAAAGAAACCGCCAACAAACCTGAAAGCAGATGTTTGGTTTCATTTTGGATTGAAAGTCTGCTAAAACCGTAAAAAGCTGGACAAATCTTAAAGCAAATTATATGAACTGGAGCCGAAATCTCTCACCGAAAATCTCTGAAAAAAACATTTAGGATTTGGAAATGAGTGAAATTAATTTCCAAGTGGGCGATGCTCCTGGCAGCTTGTGTTAAACATACTCACATTCACAGGAAGAACCTTAGTGTTCCCACCTTATACTTCCTGTCAAGGGAGGAAGTCTGACACAAAACCTGTTCACCATAAAGTTTTCAAGGAGCTGCTTTATTTTTCTGGTCTGATATCTTGATCCAGTAATTCCTGTAAACTTTCATTCAGGTCAGTTCTCTATCACACAGCCTACTTGCTTTTTCATCTTTTATCCTTTGTCCACCCCGTCACTATTCTTTTATAATCCCCTTTTCTTTCCATTCCTCTAACCCCATTACTCCTTCCTCTCTCACCGTGGCTAATCTCTTCTCATCCATGCAGTCTATCGTTTGATCTTCTTCCTGCTACCTGACCATGTTGTGTTTTCTGCCCCTTGTCTCTTTGATTTCACTCCTATGAAAACGTGCCACAGAGCGGCATCTGGCACTGGTTAGGGTGTGAGCTGGAGCTGGAGGAGCAGGAGCAGGGCGGTGGGATGGGAGGAGGTCCTGTCTGACTTCATCACATCCAAACATTCCTGCTCCGCTTAGACGACCCAACTGGAAAATCTCACAGCAAGAGGCAAAAAACTTCTGATGATATTATTGTTGAATTATATTCTTTGAAAGAAACTGAAAAGTCAAAATTGGCTGTCACATCCCTTTGGTACAACGATCTGTTAACATGTTGACCACGTTGGACCATTAACATAAAACTAACTAGTCAATAAACTGTATCAGTGCTTTCATCGCCATCCAGTGCAGCAGGAACCAGAAACCTAAAGCTAGAGCCTACAACAGGGAACATTTTGTTCATTTAAAAAGTTAATGGAGGAATCACACGGGCAGTCAAAGCCAGGATAAGCAGAGGATTACAACACATGTGAGAGTTTGAAAATATTTCAGTTCTACACTGAAAAGCAAGTAAAAGTTTTGAGAAGTCTCTGTGAAATTTGATTTTAGAATAATTATCCTGATGTCTGTGATTTGACAATTTGATCATTCTTTTTTTTTTTTTTAAACCAGGGGTTTTATGAAATATCGATCAAATTCCCCCTTCATGTTCATTCTAACATGCTTTGAAAGAAAACGTGGCATACATAACTCTAGTGACTCTACAGCTGCTCTCAGCTTCAAGGAGCTTTATAGCACTTCAGGTCATTGCTTAACTGTTCCCAGCTGCAACTTTACTGCCCAGGTTCACTCTCAGTTCTCTTATAGTGACATTTTTAGAGGAACAGCTCTACAAAACCTTCTGTCCACCTAACTGCTCAGCAACTAACAGAAAACAGACACTGTTAGTGAACATCGTGGAGCATTGAGCAGCTAAAGAGGAAGAACAGAACAGCAAGAGAACTAATGCAGATTTAACAATTTTAGTTACATCTACTGTATAACATACTTCAGGAAATCATTTCATAACTAACACACACACACACACACACACACACACACACACACAATGTACTATAGACAGAGCAGTAACCTAGATCAAGCTCCAGGTGCTGATAAAGGGTGCGAAGGTGAGAAATTATTTTTTGTTCTTGTAGTATTAAAGAGAAGCTGTCTATGTATTGTGTCCTAAACTCTTGTTCTTGCACAAGGATTAATTTTTATTTTCTCCTGCCTTATTCATTAAGTGAAATTAAGGTGCAATGAAGATTTTAAAGAGGTTAACGCATGCAGTGTAGTTCTTCTATCTGAATGTTTCAGCATTAGAGCCACAATGACTACTTTGATAATTGAGTAATCTACTATCAACTTAGTATTTGTTTGTATCAGCTCTTCAAGTTAATAGTGAAATATCCAAATACCTCAATGTGACCTGCTAAAACCAGCATAGACTTGTCATATTTGCTAAATATTTGCTAAAAAAAAATATGATTTGAGTGTAAAAATATTAGCGCATTAAAGTGTTGTTGATTGCTTATTAATTTAATTGATACCTTTTTAACTATGGCTGCAACCAAGGACTATTTTGATAGTTTATTTTCAAAACGATAATCGATTAGTTGTTCATAACATGTCAATCACATGTCAATCACTGTTGCCCAAAGTCAAAAATTCAACCTCAAGTGTCTTTTCCCTCTAGATCAACAGTCCACAACCCAAACGTCACCACTTATATTAATCAATATTAAATAGTTGCTGTTTGATGTAATAGTTGGCAAGTATTTGATTAATCATTGCAGCTCTAATAGGAATTGTGAATTTATATCTAAGTAGGACAAAGTTAAAGGATGAAATAAATGTGAGAGCATCATGTTCAGAGAAAGAACAAGGTCAGAGTCTTATCTGCTGCTGCGGGGTAACAGTAGTAGTGGTGCTTCAGACCTTGAAAAGAGTCTGTTTGGTGCAAAGTGTTAATCTCACTGTGAAGATAACAAACGTTAGAGGTTTGGTGTAAAAGGCATTGTTGGACAGTAAGGAGAAAGGAGAGAAACACTAAAGTGGTTTTATCTTGGAGTAGCACACTTGCAGGTCAGGGGTTGTCTTTCTTATCGTCTCCTGTGGTGGACAGATGGGGAGGCACCGTGTTGTAAATCAATCGCCCCTCTGCTCTCGCCTGCTGTGATTCAAGCAGCACAATACTGGGATCCCACGCATTTTCCATTTCAAAACCTTCTGCTTTTTTTCCCCCCACCCACCTGCTGTTACACACCAAGGAACTTTTCAGAGGGCTGGAATTGGAAATTATGGTGAAGGATCACAGCGACAGCAGCATTTATAGTCTCTGCTCTACAAGAAGTGGTAATCAGTGTAGGAGAGCCTCTTTGTGCAGGACTTTAACTCGACTGCAATCAGAAGCAAACACTCGAGTGCCAGAGCAGTTCAACCACTTTGCATGTTCAACTTAAGTGGATTTTCTCAACAAGTGTGAATGTAAAACACAAAATAAAGTCAGAATTTAGAGTTTCAACAATTAATTGACCAAAAACTATCCAACTAATCCAAATATTCTATAATGTTTAATCATTTTGAAATCATTTGTTAAAATGAGCTTCTTAAACCTGTTAAATTTTCAGTTTCTTTAGTCTTCTGTAATAGCATACTGTAATAGCATAATCTTTGGGTTGGCTGTAATGACGTAATGGTAGAGCAGACAGTAGGTGGCTATGAAAACAGTTGGTTGAAGGCCTGTCTTTATCCAAACTCATTTTTTAGCTCACTAAATAAAAGCAAAGCAGGTGACTTTGTCAACCCCCACAGTCAAACATTCAGCCGTTTTAAAAAAGAAACCAGAGTGACACAGTGTGTTTTTATACTGCAGTATGGCTACAACGATTTGATAGTCTATTAATCTATTGGATATTGAAATTATTATTATCCACAAGAAAGATCAGATAAATTTCCCTGTAAAATATGGATTTATTGCCTTTAGTCATGGACAATATGTTAATGTTTTCTTTCATATGCTATTACTATGACTCTCACTTTCTGGGATGAATTCTTTGTTCACTGCTTGTTAATCATTTTGCGACATGAACTTCCTGCAGCTTGCAGATCGTGTCTCTGACTGATGAACGTGACTGATGTGGACTCCACCAACTTTCTGTTTGCTTTGAGACAGTAACAATGGAGGGTTTTTCCTCCTGCCTGAACAGGAGGAGGAGATGAAGAAAGCAGTAACAATGAATGTCTTGTCTCGACTAAATTCCAGCATGTATGTTATTACAATGATATGGGACACTTAACCCATTTTATTTAGGAATATTACCAAAGAAGAAATTATTAGCTGCCATGAAGTGACACTTGAATGACCAGATTAGAGGAAAAGGTAGAAAGTTTCTTCAACAATTAATTAATCAATGAATCGCAACAATTATTCAATTAGTTACCAACTGCTACATTATATGCAAAATATTTTGATAATCTTTTTGATTAATTAGAGTCATTCTTTAAAAGGAAATGTAAAAATTCTCTGGTTTCAGCTTAGGACTGTTCGTCTGGACAAAAAAAAGGAAAAAACACACACACACACGGGTTGGATCTTCATCTTTGGGAAACTGTGATTGAAATTTTACACCATTTTATGAACCAAACAACTAATCGCTTAATAGTTTCAATAGATTAATCAGCTATCAAAATAGTTATTTGCAGCCCTTGTTAGAAATAATTGATAAAGACAAGTCACCACAGACGTTGAAAAACAGCTCGTATTTACTTTTGAGAAGCTCCCAGAGAAAACTAATAATCAAACTTGCGGCTGGATTTCATTTAGATTGCTTTCTACCATCTGATTTGTTTTCCCATGTATTCCAGCTTCATAGAGGAGCCAGCTGGCTGCAGACTGTGTCTTGTTGTACCCACAGTAAGCTTGATTTCACCGTAGTAGACTAACGAGGTCAAAAATGTGCTGTGCAGCTGAACAGCCGCTCAGCTTCTGTCACTGAATCCACTGAGCTAACCGCTCATGAATTTTTAATGAGGCCTCTTCAGACGACTGATTCATGGGGCAAAGTCTCACTGATCCTCTATCAGGAGCTGGGGCATGTTTGCATGTTGTAGTCGTAGTAGTAGTGGGGGGCAATGAGTAACTGTTGGTATAATCAAATAATTGTTTTCCCAGGATGCAGGAAAGTTCTTGAGTGAGGCTTCACACAAATGCTTCCTGCTAACTGTTCTTCTGTTAAACTTTCACTTCCTGGGAACAAACAGGCAAATGCTATGAAACAGTAAAAGAGAAGTTTCTCAATTTAACTCGAGATTTAGGAGAAATCTGCTGCGTACTTCTCCTTCTCTTCCTGCAAGTCACATTTCAGGTTTCAGTAACACTATGTTTATGATTTATGGTATTCTTTAAAAAGGAATTAATGATGACTGCTGATTAATTTTCTGTCAATCAACTATTCAGATAATTGATGACGATCAAATGTTAAAAATAGGAGGGTCAGCAAGCAACCAATTAAGTGATCAATCAACAACAATTTATTGCAATGATTATGATGATGGAATAACCATCTTTATCATACCAGTATGCTGGTTTCAGATCATGTGTAGTGTTTTTGATTCATCATAAGAAATCATGTTTTTTTAGACTGTTACCTTTTCCTTTTTTACTATTACCTAACAGAGCTGCAACGAATAATCAATTAATCAATGAGTAGCCAAGTATTACACAATTTTCAACTATGTTCAACACTGTTTTAATAGATGCTTACCCTATTGATTATTGGAACAATTACAGTCCACAACCCAAAGATCGTCAGTTTATTACTATAGAAGACATATTGCTGTTGACAAGTTCCAACAACAGATGCAACAATTGTGAAAATTGAATAATCGTTTTTGGTTGGTATGGTTTTGTTTTGTACTGTTAGAACACATTTTACTACTGAAGAACATAGAACTGACTTTAAAGCAAACTTCAACCCATCTGTTTATTGTGGCTTCTAGTAGTTTATTATTGTTCCTTTGGACTTTAAACAGTGTGACAGCTTGTTGTTGTGTGTTTAATTTCCTCTAATTTAATTTATTCATCACTCACCTCCCAGCGGCCGTAGGTCATGAGGAACAGGGAGAAGGGGATGGCGGTTCCGGACATGGCGTGTGTGGACGGCATGCTGTACTCCGAGTTGTAGAACATCTCCACCTTCACCACCGGGGGCGAGGCGGGTCGTGCCCAGCCGATCACGTCCTTGGTGCACTGGCCCAGGTACATGACCCAGACCCAGACCATGACCAGCCGGCGGCCCACCACGGCGTCCACGTTCCACATGAGGAAAGGGAAGAACGTGATGTAGAACAGCTCGTTGCCCAGCTCGGTTCCGAACGTGAACATGTAGTATAAGAGCCGGTTCTCGATTCGGAACTCCTGCCCGCTTTCCCCCGTCAGCGAGTTTTTCCGGAGCGGCTTCACCGTGCTGCCTTTCTCCTTTTCCGCGGCTTCGGCGCTGCTGCTGCCGGCAACGAGCGTTTCTCCCCCCGGTGATACAACCGCCCCATTCTGGGGGAGACTTTCACTCTCTCCCCGGTGATTTTTCTCCAACTTATCCTCACTTTTCCTGTTCCTAACCCCCGTTACTCCCGTTTGCCCTTTCTCGCCTTCCCCCGCTCCTCTGGCCGAGTCTTCACTCTCACTTCCTCCGGCAGGCTGGCGATGGCAAGCCCCGTTGTTGTGCGAGCGGGTCCGGTCCTCTTCCTTGGGGGCACAAACGGTTCTGGAAAACGTCCCGCTGACCCCACACATGCGCTGAAAGTGGGCGACAAGGTGCGGGTCCTGGAGGTAAAGGTACAGCTCCGTGAAGCGGTTTGTTTGCTCCATGTTTAAACCGGTTTTAACGCCAACCACGCAGCCGAACGCAGGAGCGCAGAGCCCGCTACTTTCCCCCCGAAGCGGCGGATGATAGACGTTAGCTCCGCCGCTAACGGTTGCTAGCGAGCCCCTGCATTCTGGCAGAGTGAACCCCGAGCCGTTATATCAACCACAACCAGTTAAAACGGTGAAATTCTCCCTCAAACTGTGATAAGGGTGTACGGTGGGACCGTTTACCGGAGCGTAAACAGAGCCGCTGTTACATCAGGTCCGGGTGCGTTCAGGGTCCGACTGTAACTGACAGATCTGAGGAGGAGCAGTCAGGGAGCGCGCCTTCCACGGTACCTTTAGGGACTGTCGGAAATTTCACAATTATACATTTAGTTTATAAACTCGATCAGATTCACACGAGGAAATTCATTATGTATATAAGTTCATATTTGATTCTGAACTCATGAGGTGCAATCATTTTTCATTTTTTTAATCTCTGTCTAATAAATAACTATATATATTTAATGCTAATAGATTATGATTTGTATGATTTTTATGGATCATGATCTAAGTGGTAAATCAAAGCAATAGTAGTTGTGATTCAGATTCAGATGTCGAAATAGTCCTACCAAAGCTTACATGTAAGCAGCAAAATGTAGATACAATATTGCAGCAAATGTAGTGGTCCCTGACATATATCACTATATAGTTTTGAGAGGAATACTTTCAAACTCTTTGTGAACAGATTATTGATAAATTGTAACCCATTTAATTAGATTACTCAAGTTACGTTACATAAATGCTTTTGAAATTATTTGAAACTGCGTTGCTGAGCCTATTGTTTGGGTCATGTTTCATTTGGAATATAGTAGTAACACCTTGTATTGTGTGTGTGTACAACAATCTGCTCTCAGAAAGCAGGTGCACATAAAAATGTTGCAACACAAAAATATGTTTCTAATAAATGTGTGAATAAATTAATTTAATAGCAATACAAAACAAACACAAATAAAGTAATACCCTCAAGTAATATATTGTTTAAAATAAAATGGTATACTTGTATTTTAAATTGATGACTTTATGAAGCATCAATATTTTACTGTTGTAGCTGCTGGAGGTGGATCTAGTTTCACTACTTTATATACAGTTAGTTAGTTTAATCCAATGGTTTCCAACCAAGGGGCTGGGCCCTGCTAAAGGGACAACAGATAAATGTGAGGGATCCTGAGATGATTCATGGGAGAAGAAGAACAATGCTCTTAATCTACTTTTTATCTTTGAATTTTGCTTAAATATTACAACTATTTTCATATTTACAAGTCAAAGTGTTGGAAACCACAGTTTTCTGCTTTAAAATTAGTTAAAATTATTATTAGTATATTTAGAATATACCTTAAGCAGCATAAAATGGAAATACCCAAGTAAAATAAATGTACCTCAAATTTGTTTTTAAGTATGATTTTCCTCTGCTATTATAAATTATTATTCACTGAAGAGAGATGGGATGGCTGTTTGATGGGAAAACATAGCGGTAGTTGGGTTTTAATCGCATTTAGGACTTAAGCATCTAATTTTTTTATTTTAGTAGGAGCACTTGAAGGTAACACGAATTTCAGCGCGTACGCAAAGTTGACGTAATCAAGATGTCACGATATGACGTGAACGCGCATGGATAGGTAGATAGATAGATAGATAGATAGATAGATAGATAGATAGATAGATAGATAGATAGATAGATAGATAGATAGATAGATAGATAGATAGATAGATAGATACATACATACATAGAATAAAAATTTTGCCACCTTACATACTTTATTTAATAATCAATCACCTGAAAAAAGTCGAATTGCCCTTTGTCAAAATAGTTAACTATTGAATAAGCATTTTTTCATCAAAATATATATATATTTTTTGTCATAAAATATCAAGCTTCTTTGTAATAGTTGCCATCAGTTTGTTGTTGTTTTTTTAGTGATTGTTAACAAGATGCACATTTTCAAACCCATTAAAACGCTGACAGATACTGAACACTCAGAACACAGAAAGACACAAGCTTCCACTTAAAAAACATGAATTAATCAAATCACGGTTTTCAAAGTGCTGTGAAGCACAGATTGCGTCAAGTTAATTAGATATTTTCTGACAATTTAGTAAAACTCAATATCCTGTGAAAATGGTTCTAAACAGGACTGAACAAAAGTCAATTGAAAGACGTTCTGCTTTCTTATATGAATATTTTAAACAGCATGAGGCTGAGCTCAATTCACCAACAGATATTTGGTAGCGGGAAAAACAATCCACTGTGACTCTAAAAGCTGAAGAAAATTGGATGATAAACAAAAGTAAAAAAAAAAACTAAAAAGTATGACTCCATTCATCATATTAAAAGGGACAACACAGACAAATAATTTACTTTTTCCTGTCAGTCACTTTCATATTCTGCTTTGAAAACATCAGCCAAGACTGGCTTTAAAAAATAATTCTTCCACCAGCAGAGGGCAGCAAAGTGCTGTAAAATGAAAAAACAACTATAGCATATTTTAATGAATACAAGACATCAAATGCAGAGAGGGAAAGAATCAGTCTTTCCACAGGCAGCAAACGCATCTCAGGATGAGATAAGCAGGATACTTCACACAATCCAGGGAATGTTACATGTAATATTTCATAAATGACACCGTAGCATAAAAGATAACAGACACATCAGCGCAGATTCTCCTCAGATTCAGGCTGAGGTGCATCAGAGGTGGCCTGCAGACTGAAATCCCTGAATATGCTCATGCATCACATGAGCAACAAAAGCAATAAAAATCATTTACAACAATAACTGCCTGCTCCGAGTCTTTCACATTTGCATGTAAAGTGTAACGGCAGTGACACTGTGATATAGGGAGTTTCCTGTGACCTTTGACACTGGTGTCAGAGATTCTCCTGATCCTGAGGCAGAAGAAGAATCAGGGTCTGTCGGCTTCCTAAATCCGCCACTGACGGGAGGTGGCGACAAAACAGAACCACCACGTTGCACGCGTCACTCGAAGGTTGTTGGTGGAAAACCAAAGGAGCAGCAGCCACAGCGGCTACAGCGTTGCTCCCCACTGGTCTGGAACAATCCACCTGGGTACAGCCTGACCTTACGCAGTGTTCTCCGGCTTTTTAAAGGAACCACGGCAGGGGAGCGGTTAGCCGTTGTCATCCAGGTTGTAGAGGAGGACCTGGTGGTTGGGGGCGAGGCCGGGGCAGGTGCTCAGGCCGTACAGGCAGCTGGCCGCCGGGTAGCAGGGAAGCAGGCGGTAACGCTGCAGCTCCTCCAGGCCAAAGGCCGGGGAGCAGCAGTCCGTCACCAGCACCTTCACCCGCTTCCTGTCTGCGTACAACAGCCGCTGCTGCCCCCGCTCCCCGACCACCTCCTCCTCCTCCTCCTCCTCCTCCTCTACCTCGTCTTCTTCCTCCTCTTCCTCCTCCTCGGCCTCCAGCTCCTCCTCCTCATGGTGGATCTTCCTCAGCAGGTTGTTGATGAGGACGGAGCGCCGCAGGTAGGCCTCGGGGTCCTCCAGGAACCTCAGTTTCTCCAGGGACAGCTTCAGGATGCAGCTCCGGTCTTCCTGCAGTATCAGGTGCTGCGGGATCATAACAAACAGGCTGTGGGTTAGTTTGGCTGGTAGCTTCTCACATACATGCAGCAATGAGCTCAAACTTGTGGTTCAATAACACAAATGTCTCATGACATAAAAAACCTGATTGAACACAAATGACCCAGATTTTGCCAAAAAAAAAAAAAAACGACTCTTTTGGGTAGGAGAATGCAATTCTCTACTAAGAAACAGTTTCAAGGTGTTTAAATGTGTTTTTAAATGCTCTACACACATATCCTTAATGAACATCAGCGGATGAAATGTTATCAGTCATAGCTACATAACCAAGGATAATGTTTGTCATTAAGGCCACAGGGGAAACTGGTCTCAGGTGTGGCAACAACCATACACATTTACCTTTAACTCCAATTATCCAGGTTCATTCAGCTGTTCATTCCTCCTCTTCTCATTTGACACCGCCCCCAACCCCTAACACTGATAACAATTTACTTGCTAGCGTAAAAGTATCTTTACACATCTTATGTTGTATCTGGTTTTACTTAACAAACTATCACAAATATGTCAAATAATTTAAAGCATTTCAATTTAGCCTCAGTTTAATTAATAGGCCAAGAGTCAGTATTTCTACTCTTTCTGCTTCACAGGAACTCCAAAACTACTCGTTATTTGCCTCTGAAACAGCATTTAGAAAGAACTTAAAGAGTCTATTCTTCACCTTGAAGCTGTATTCATCGTCCCCTTTGACTGTGAGAAAATTACAGACAAATCAAGTAAATGGAACCTGAGGTAATTTTTTTGTCAAAGAGAGCATTAGACAGTAAAAGTCTCAAGTGAAACCAGATCTGTTTGATTTTCTAGGAGGTTTAGCTTTACAGTTACACTCCCTAATATTGATAGAGGTCCTAACCTCTAAATCAAAGACTTTCATCTTCCATCTTCAACAGTCTATCCACACGAAACAAAACAGTTGAAGTCTGCTCAGTCAACTGTCAACTAACTACTCTCAGGGTTAGGTCCATTTTGGTAAATTTGGTCAATAATACTACTAATAATACAGTAGAAGACAGGTGAAGTGAGTTGTTGCTTAACCATCAGTGTAAATCATTTGTGATTTGAATGAGAAGTAAATTCTGCCATGAGAGTAGAGTACAACATCATCTGCATAGAAGTGTAGAAGGAGTATTGGCAGTTTATATTGTATCTACAGGACTGTTTGCAGAGTTTCAGGAGCTGGAGAACATGAAGAAGGACAAGATATGAAGAGTGAAATAAATGTTAAAGTTCTGATGTAGGAAGGTCAAGAACATGATGAAACGCAGAGAATAATAAACACTTTAGACGCTTTCTCACCAGAGAGCGAATCAATTTACAGCAAATTCTCTTTGTCGAAGGTTTGCCATGAACATCGGAAAGAAAAACACGGACAATGAGAAGAAAAGAACAGTGTCGTACTTTTTGAAAATATCCTTGTAGGCCTCCGTGCAAATCCTCCTCCTCCGCATATTTCCTCTTGAAGTAAGCAACTTTCGACGTCGTTGAATGGTTTGGTCTCTCTCACAGGGAAGGAGCTGCTCGAAAAAATGAGTTTCATTGTTAACACTTCAAGGTTTTCTCTCTATAGCAACTACCACAACCTGAGGCTGAAGCAGCTTAATGTAGCACAAATGGACGATGAATGCTGGCTCTGGGTTTTTCCCATATAAAAAGGTTGTTAAAATAAGATCTCATTTAAGGAAACGGAATCCCTAAATATGTAATAAAAAAAAAATCCATTTAAAATCTATTCCTGCTGTACACAAGTTGTCTCCTACTTAACTGAAAAACCCATTGTCGGTTTATGAGCCCCCGAGGCTTCAGGTTTCCACATGAAGGATGTATTAACCTGGGTCACCTGTTAAGTCAGTGACTATAAATGAGTTAACAGGCAGCAGCTGCAGTTACCTGCTGCTGACGGGACACAGCCGGCGCTCAGCTCTCCGAACAGAGTTGGAATCAGTGCGTCTGAGCGGATCTCAGCCTCCACATCGCCCTCAGACTCCTGCTGGGAAAACACAACGGGATGAGTGAGGAGGAGGGAGGTGGGGAGACACAACTGGAGCATAACAACTGAAACTGTAAAAACACTCCTGAGAGGTGATGGGAGGGTGAGACTGCTCAGTAGACGCTGAGCAAAAATCTATTTATGAGGTTAAAAAAAGACAAAAGATTTCATTGATGTATAATATGTACCACACTTATATACAATATACAATACTTATGAAATGCCAACATTATTTTTTATTATTGTGACTTACAAAATCATAGAATAGTGAGTATGGAGTTATTACACTATATTTATAGGAGCAATTCTCTGGTATCTTTCTAGAGAAACAAAACCTTTACTATCTTTACTTGGTGGTGTGTGATTATTGTTTTTTCCAAATGATTACATATAGCCTTTATACACTATGTTTCAGGTATACAGAAAAAATTAGATTTTTCACTTGATTTTATAGCTTAAAGAGTTTTTTTTTATCAGTGATTTTAGGTATCAGATCATATACGAATGCAGCTTTTAAAAGGTTATTTTCAAACTCTGATGATGATGATGATGACAAGCACGTGTGTGTTTTAAATCTAATGTAATATATATATATATATATATATATATAGCTGTGGTTTATGTGCATATCATAATGTATTATTTAGCTTCCCCTGTTTTGAATGTGTTTCATGTTTGCAAAATGCATTTAAAGATTTCCATATAAATTATCCTTAGAAACTGAAAATTTAAAGGTCTCACTTTCTACTCTACTTCAAAATCCTTCCAAAAACAAAAAATGTACACAGCCTAGATTTAGACCTTTAAACTTCGCTGTTTCACAGGTTGTTGTCATTCCTCGACTTTGTGATGTCATACAGTCCCTCTGCCCATGATCCACCTGCATGCACCGTCGCAATCATTTCTTTCAGGGTCCCAATCAAAAATCAACCAATCAATGAGAGGAGAAGCTGATCAATATTCATGAGCCAGATCAAAAACAACCTCTGCAGCTCCAGTGAAGCTTCAGAAACATGGAGCTGAATTTATGTAAATCTCAAATATATTTATTTAGAGATTCAAAACTTCAGATAAACCCCAGAAAAGTCCAGATATGGGACCTGTAGGAAAGAGCGAGAGGAGGGATAGATAAGCTGGTGGCAGTCGTGTGTGTGTGTGTGTGTGGGTTGCATCTTAAATGTCATGAATCAGTCCTAATAAACAGAGTGGGAAGCTTTATCGCTGCCAAACATTCACACCAGCAACCAGTTTTTATCACCAACTGCTGCAGCCCAAATATTTCATCTGTGTGTGAGTGATGCACGATAATGGCTGCGTGTGTGTGTGCGTGTGTGCGTGCGTGCATTTGCATGCAAGACTTCCTTTTCAGTTTCCTTTTGCAGCAAATATTAGCACCAAAAGCTGAAGTGCGTGTGCAGAGGTGGTTATAATTAACAGTTCTTACGTTTATATATTAAGTGTTTTTTATTGATCATATTGTGACATATGTTGGATGCATCTGTCAGCTTTTGTCTTTTGTCGATTTTTATCTAAATTTCAAATGTATTTTCTTCCTTAACAACGTTTTTGTTCTGATTCGTTTCCTTGACGTACATGATGTGTAGTGTAGCGCATTCAAAGGTGGATTTGAAAAATAAACTTGCCGAATAAATGAAATGAACACAGTAACACAAGTCCGTCGGTTACCTTCAGACAGTCGGTAAAATCCCACTTAAAGACTTTGTGCGTGTCGGTGTCGTCCGGTCCCCGCAGCTCCCCGCAGCTCCCCGCAGCTCCCCGCACATCCACGCGTCCTCTCGCCGGTTCAGCGACTCTCCCGCTCGGCCTGAGCCGCAGTCGGTTTCCCGCAGACAGGCTCTGAGCTCCGGCTGCTCCCAGGGCTCCTAAAATATCCCGATCACACCGGTTCACACCGACAACACACACACACACACACACACACACACACACACACACACAGACCGAGCTACGCGCTTCCTCATTGGTCCTTCCGGAGGCAGATGTTTCCTGTTGCTAGGAGACTGAGAAAGCGCGATGATGACGCGACCCAGCATCCACCGCATCTCCCCGCATCCACCGCTGGTTTTTGTTTCTTCAGCACAGTGACAGACTTTCTGCCACCGAAAGATTTAAGTTTATGTTGTTTTCTCTTAATTCTCACTGTAAAAGAACTTCATTTGAAACTGCAAAGCTTAAATATGCAAATGAGGAATTGTCTAAGGAAATATGCACTTATTTTGATATACACACTAAAAAAAGCTGGGTTATTTAATCTACTCAACCGCTGGGTTATGAAATGTTTAACCCATTATGGGTTATTTACATGGAATTTGGGTTACTTTGGGTTATTTTTGTGCAACTCATGCGCTGGGTCAAAATCCATCAACCAAACATACATCAGGTTGACTCTGCACCTGGGTTGTTTGCGCCTCCAACGTCATCACGTCATCACGTGGACAAACGCGCTCCACCACGAATCGGAATCCACACATCGCGCCAAGCTACATCACCGAGCGGTCACGGCCACGCATGTTAGCGCCAGAGAACCTGACTGATCATCCTCGTGGCGAGGCAAATCCATGATAAAAGGTTTGTGCACACTACATATATAATTCACATTGTCTGTGTTGCGTTACTGATTAAAGTACTACGTTATCTTTATATTGTCCAGGCTAGTTGGTTGGTTTGGCTAACAACGTAGCAAAGATACTTTACGTAGCTAGCCATTTAGCCGTTATCATGGAAGCACACACGGATATAAGTTACCATTTCTGTTTGGTTTCGGCCATTTACCGAATGAATTAATGAAACTAGTTCATAATGTTCATGGACGTATGGTCATGTTTATTTTGAGTTCGACAGCTAGCCAGCTGGTTCGCTAACGTTAGCTAGCAGGCTAATATGCCAGCTAGTTAGTTTGCTAGCTATCAGGTTGTTTGCAGTCACTGACGCCCGAAACACATTACAGGCGTCTAAGAAGCGTGGCGTGAGCGTCACGTCTTGCTTTTCATTTCTGCCTGTGTGTCCGACACACGCTTGTGAGCCATAACCTGGGTGACAACTGTTTAGTAACGGGCCTCCTTTGCACTCGCTAGACGCTAGTGCTACCCCGAATAAAACAGACTGGGGACAGTCACATTCTTTCCGTCCGTTATTTTCAATATTCGGGCATTTTGTGCCCGAGCGCGCTCATTGGTCAAGTGCATGAGTAGGCGTTCTGATCATCATCATCATTAGTACTAGATGGTGCAACAGCCAATCAAATGAACGCATTTCACTGTAGGCGCGAGTAAACGAAATTTTCAGAAAAAGTTTTGTTAATCTGAAGACTCGAGCATTGAGTGACTATAACTATCGTGGATACCACCAATTGATGTAACGTTAGAAATGTACCCGAACTCATCAAAGTTCGAACTTTGAAAGGTCAAAACTCAACAGTCGTTATCACAGCTAGACAGTGTGTTATGATATTGAGTGAGTATGTGTGCAAACAGTCGTTAGTTGAATGCTATCTCCATGGATGTGGAGGGGTATAGTACTAAAGCCGCCTGCCGCCCCCGCGTTGTGTTGATTCGGCCTGAAGTTAACCGCTGCCTCGCTACATATCTCCTGGCTGCATCTAATCCACGCTTCTGAGACGCCTGTAATGTGTTTCGGGTGTGACTCTGATGACGCGCTAGGGCAAGAAGGAGGGAAAGAAGTGAAAAGCGAAAGTGAGGAGATGGAAGAAAACTGAACTACCAGGACGCAAACGTTTTATTTCACTGACGTTGTCACATCACAAACGATGAACAGCAGCAATAAAATACGTCTTGTAGGTAAAATATGTAGGCTGTTATATCAGTTTAGTGTAGGGCGGCTGCTGTCAAAAGTTTCATTTATAATTTTCACTGCAGACTCCATTATTCTCGCCTGAGAAAGAGATCAAAATCCTAAGATATGAGTGGAAAGTATTGTTCCTGCACTGCATATAACCTTTTTTATTATTATTTATTTTTTTTAACTCAAAGTAGCTTAACCATGTCACGTGATATGCTAAATTTTAACAACAAGAAAAATGACTGCACAGTCTTTTCTCTCCATGCCTTATGCGAATCTATAATTATTCTGTATATGAATTATTAAAAAATGAAAATGAATGAATGGAAATTAAATGTGTCTTATCATTAAAAAATAGAATTAAAATAGCAGGTATAACAGATTATGACGGAATTTTTACGACCCTGTCTGACAAAATGACATAAACATAGCCACATAAGTTAGGTTACCTTTGACAAAGTGGTCACTGCACACACAAGCATTATCTTACTCCACTCCTCCCGACTGCAGACGAAGGTTCACAAGCCATTTTGCCGGTGTTTTTCGATCAATTTCTTGCTTTTTTCCCCCTTACAAACAACAACTTTCAGTACTTGATTAAAGCTCTTTGTGGTTTCTTAGTTTGATTGATTATGAGCAACCATAAACAACGCAAACCATCTGTATTTTTAGAGATTATGATTGTGCTTTCATGCCCTCCATCTGCAGTCCGCACTATAGCAACGCAGTGACGTGACGCCATGTGCCAACAGGCAAATTCAACCTGGGCATATGGTTTCCTAATATAAAGTTAATTCAATTTACATGTATGCAATTTATCACTTAAATTGTAAAGGGAGAGAGAGGAATTGGTTTGTGATGCTGAATAAAATGACTGTTCACTGTTCACCCACTAACAAGCTTGTGATCTTCACATTGGATTACATTGTACTGCTTGTCTGCATTACTTTTGGTATGGTGATACCTGAATAATTAATACAATAGCAATTTTATTTTTGCTTAAGCTCTTTTTGTGTTTGTTTCAGACTAATGGACAGCTTTGTCATTGACACCTTGACAGAGTGGCAGCTGACAGACTTTATAGAGAGATTTAAAGGTAAGAAATATATATTTTTTTTCCCCAACCACAGCATATCATTTCTGCATTGCTACTCATAGTGATAATTTGGATAGTCATGGAGTTGACTACATTCTTTTTTGTATACTAATATAATTTCCTCTATTTTTCAATAGCTTCCATGTAATGTGTCAAAGTGACTAATAAATGAATAGGGCACATGTCTTTTGTAGGCTTTCAGTGCTTCATTCTATTTTGTAATAATACATGATGGAATATGCATGTTTATTACTATAGCTTCTGTGTAATTAGCCATACATTTTTGTTTTCTTCTCCTATGTTGTAAAAACAAAGATGTCTGTGTTTTCTATTTTTTTCTTTCAGAGGAGGAGATTGATGAGGAGAGTTTTCGTCTTTTAGATGAGGCTACCATCAACCAGTTGATCCCAAGAGCTGGCCCTAGGCTCAAGTTCCTCCAACAATTTAGAGGACTTGTACGTAGTTAAGATCAATGGGGACGTGAGAGGCTCAATTCTTCAGTTTTCCACACACTATTATTATTTCTATTTACTGTTTAATTGTTTCTTTTGCAAGATGGCGTATACTTGCTTTAAGTGTAAAAGGCAAATTTCAGGGGGTGTCAAGAGTCTTTTTATGTGTGTGTACTTATGTGTGTTTCGTGAAAAAGAATGAGTGAGTTCACTTCCACAAGCAACAGGCTTCAATGGTACAATAACACACAGTTGTGGGAGCCTATAAATGTTAAATGGACACTGTTAACTGTTGTCAGTAAAACAACTGACACTGATTTGAACTGTTCCTGTTCTTGAACATTTTATATTGTTATTTTGTAATAAATTTTTTCGAAGATTCCAGTATTGTTTAAGTGTTTATTGCATAATATATGCTTTGCATGACCAAATCTAGCATGTATTTTGTTGTAGGTTTGTAGTTGAACATTTTTATAGATATGGGTAGTGTATTGCAATTTATTTGGATAGATTACTGAACAAATATATGTAGTTGAAACAACACAGAATTGTAATTAATTTGACCCAGCATTTGAGTATAATATATAACAAATATGTGTGGTTGAGTTTACCCAGATTTATAGTTAATTTGACCCAGCATTTGGGTAGGATATTTAACAAATATGTGTGGTTAAATTTACCCAGATTTGCAGTTAATTTGACCCAGCATTTGGGTAGGATATTTAACAAATATGTGTGGTTAAATTTACCCAGATTTACAGTTAATTTGACCCAGCATTTGGGTAGAATATTTAACTCACCTGTTGGGTTAAAATGGACCAACCCATCTTGCTGGGTCAAATTAACTACTGCTGGGCTGGTGCTATATTGACCCAGCAGTTGAGTTATAAAACAGCCCAAATTGGGTTATTTTTAACCCAACTGTTTTTAGTGTGTATTTTCAGAACCAAAATCCGAACATTAGATTAAGTCATATTCAAAATTTCTGATTTATTTTGGCAGTTCATAATAGTTTTCAGTTCAGTTTTTTAACAGAACAAATGGCTGATGTGTACAGTATAATATAACATCACACAATTTCTCACGAGAAGCAGATGCCTTAATTTAAGGTACTGTGTGTTGTTTCCTATATGGCCGGAAATGAAGAAATATTTAAGCTTCCTTAATTGGTTATGTTGTTGTTAACTACATTTATATTCTTTAGAATAATCTATATTTACATTCATTTAAAGGTTTTGAACAGGAAAAGGTGCATACTGGTGAGTGAAATTAATTACCAGGGGGGAAAGAGCAAATGTTAAATATCTTCATTCTCTCATTAAATATGATGACTATTTTTGGCTTCAATACCTTTCAGTCTTTATTGTGATGTCCTAGATAAATTACAGTATATAACTGTATTTATTCATAAATACCACTATGAATTAATCATTACAGCTCTAGCACATAAACAGCCTTTAAAGTGTCAATCAGTCGTTCATTATTTATCCATATGTAATTCTGTCTCTAGCTTCTCGACACCAAAACTGCTGCTTTTAAAGCTTAACGTCCAGAGTAAAGAAGAATAAAGATTTGTTTAACATCCCTGTAAGAAGATAGAACAACAACAACAAGCTGCACATCCATGTTTAACAGATAAAACTGAAGCATCTGGTGCCAAAGATTAGAATAAATAACATTAGAGTAAACTCTCCCCAAAAACAGAAGATGCTGTAATCTCTAATCCAGTCTGAGTGTTTTTGCCAAAGATTTAAAAGTGTATCCCACCAATGTTGTTGTTGTTGTTGTTGTTGTTATGGTAACAACAGCCTCATTGTCGGAATGAAGACATTTGAACAGAGTTCAGGAAGAGAGAAGGACTGAGGAAAACAGATGGAGGACAGACGTCCCTCAGCGGGATCTTCTGCTTTTTATTGGCAACGACAAAACTTGGTACAAAAAGTGAATTCTGGCTGCAACAAGGACTCAGCATGCAGGGCTGGACGAAGCTGCAGGACGGCCGTCTTCTTCTGCCTCTACTGTCCCTTTACTGGTCTCCTAATGTCTCCACTGTCCCTCTACAGTCTCTCCTGCCTCTACTGTCTTCAGTCTCTACTGTCTCTATTATGTAGCTCTACTGTTTCTTATGTCTCTCTAATGTCTCAACTGTCTCTATGAATCTCAACAGTCTCTCTATGGTCCCTGAACTCTCCACAGTCTTTACTGTCTCCACAGCCTTTCTATTGTAGCTCTACTGCCTCTGATGTCTCTACTATCTCTATGCTGTCTCTACAGAGTCAATGTCTTAGACTCAAGTTAAGTTATGATGTTTTACCGCAGGCTGAAAGGAAAGTTTTACATCAAATTGATATTTGACAATGGAAAAAATGTGTTTGTTCCTATTAAGTGCAGGACATTAAACAGGCCTGCAACTAATGACAAGTTTCTTCATGAATTAGTTGTTTGATTAATATAATGGAATCAATTATGTATCACTTTTTCCTGAAGCTGATTCAACCTAAAATGTTTTTTTTGTCCAGACAGGCCACAACCCAAAGAAGATATAAGAGACTAAAGCAAACAGAAAATAGTCAGATTTAAAAAGCTGGAACAATTTGAATAATCAACAATATAACTATAAACAATAGTTGGTGAATATTATAATTGATGGCAACTAATTGATTAATCGACTTATCGTTGCAGCTCTAACATTTAGTTCTATGTATTAATATATTTGTTATGTTATACTTGTTCCTAAAAGGCTAATTCAAATACCAAAAATACTAACTCTCAATAGAATTATGATTATGGTTTTAATTTTATGTTGGAAGACACAATATAATTTTAATAGAGGAAGCAGCTTGACTGTTTTATATCCACCTAGGCTAGAACACCTCTAA
Source organism: Eupleurogrammus muticus (assembly GCA_036785175.1). Classification (NCBI taxonomy): domain Eukaryota; kingdom Metazoa; phylum Chordata; class Actinopteri; order Scombriformes; family Trichiuridae; genus Eupleurogrammus; species Eupleurogrammus muticus. The sequence goes on along the minus strand of JAYKQN010000012.1, from coordinate 9,259,927 downwards.
AGTGTACTAGTTAATGTTAAATCTAGGATGTTTATCTCTAAAAACAAATGTAAAAATGACAAGTTGGAGACTGAACCTTTCCTTCCTTACATAAATAAATTCTGTATAAATATTACCAGTATTAATTTTTAAAGGAAGATTACTTCAAGTCTTTATGCTAACCTCATGGTGCCTGACACTAGTTATAAACTACACACTGTATCAAACCCTTTAAGAAAGCAAATAATAGCTAGCGTAATATGAAACCATTATTATATCATGATAGATAATAGATTAAAAACCTTACTTAATGAGATGATAGTTTCCAATTTAAACTACCTGAAAAGTCAAAGTCAGGCCTATATTTAGATGGTATATTTAATTAAAAATAATCTCCTAATTATTAATGTTGATGTACTGAATTTATCATTAGTGTGTTCTGTGTCCTCAATAGTTATAACTTCTGTAACTATATTTTGTAAAGTGCAAAATGGAAAAAGAATAAAACACCTACTTTTCACAACTTCTGAATATAACGTCATGTTATTTTTGGCGAATCCTAAAATCTTAGATTTCAACTCACTCGACTGAATCTGGACTGACTCACACATAAACTGCAGCCCTGGTCCATGTAAGCTTAATAAATCTCCCACACATGCATCACAGCAGCATCACAGGGAACAACGAGACGGCTTCATGCAGATCGTGGACGATATGTTTCAACTCCCGAAAAGGAAAAAAAAAACTAAAGTTGCAGGCACTTCATCAGTTTTACAACCGTATTACATCTGCAGCACAATCTGATTGTCTGACATCTGTAATACAACAGGATTTGAACGTGAGCATGCACAAGTGGAAATACCTTAGAAATACTTCCAACATTTAACATTTACTATTTTAAAAAATATAGATTAGATATTATAGATTCTGTACAGCAAGTTCACATGCATAAAATATATCAGTCTGTACAGTAAATATAGGTCATCATGTCACTAGTCACACTCACATGTAGAAGCCTGTAGAAAAGGAGTGCTGACGTCACATCTGCCACAACAATCATCTGTCCAATATCAATAACTGCAGCAAAAAAATGGGGTTTAGATCAATACTTGGTCATAAATAATGTAACTGTGGAAACAATAATTTGTTCTAATAACTAATTCGATAAGTGTGGGGCCATGAAGAAAAAGTACAAATGTAATTGATGCTCTGTTAAGGAATTTGTGCTCTTAATTTTTAGAAAAACTCAGCTTCAGAGCTGTAGATAATTTATGGAAAAATATCAATATTATTCTATCCAGCTTGGGTCAGTCACTGACTGTGTAAGTCTGAGTAATTGTGAAGTTGTCTCAATTACGGCTGCAACTAACAACTATTTTGATAGCTGGGTAATCTGTTAATCAATTAGTTGTTTGTTGATCACTATTTCCCAAAGCTGAAGAATCGAAACTGAAACTCTTCCCGAACTTCTTGAAAAAAAATACCTATAAATGCCCAACGGCTTAACTCCGAATGACATTATTTTAGTTTTTGGAGAGTGACAATACATAAAATAATTATATTAATGATTAAATAAAAATAGAGATGACCCCAGAGGTGCCAGTAGATTTGTTTTTATAAAACATCAGGCTATTTGCAGCACTCCTGTTCTTCATGAAGTTTTTGTCATTATATCTGCAGTTTAAACATGATACAACACTTAGAGCTTTTCAAGTGTTCTGCATTTTATCAGATACAGAACGAGTCCGTTCATCTGTGGCCTTCAACGCACCATTCATCTTTGTATCAAGAAAACCTTGTTTTCAGTCTGCAATGCTGGACGTTTCTCCTGAATTACCCACAACAGAACAGATCATTTCACTTCTCTCAGGTATCAGTGGACGGAGAGAAGTGAATCTGATGTGCTGCAGATCGTCCTTTACTTATTCTGGACAAAAGATTGTGGTTCAAACCAAAAGAAACTGAATCCAACAAAGAAGTCTGAAGGTTGTTGGAAACTGTTCAAAGCTTAACATGAAATTAAATTTGACGCATTGAGATAGTGCTTTCTTCTTGGACAATAAATGGAAATATATCTTGTGCATAATATATGTGCTTAAATTGTCGAGAAATATTTCTTTTACTGAGAGACAAATCAAAAATAGTTGTGTCAATTTTTGTGCTCATTGTTAGGAATTCACCTCCTCTGCTATACTCATCAATCTGTGGGAGTTTGATGAACCCATGTCTCGCAAGGCTTTGCACCAACTTAATAATATAATACAGACTTGACTTTTTCTCTTAAGTTTCCAAAGACATCAGGTGGAATTTTGTGGAAATATTTATAAAATTCTATTGAGAATATTTACTTTTGATGGAAAGATATGGTCGCCTCGTTCTTCTCAACGGTTCTGGTCATTAGTTCCCACACAGGAAACCACTCGTGTTGTGTGATGTCACACCTCAGCAACTTTCTATTAGGACGATGGCCATTAAACACTGGACACTGGAAATGCACTTTCTGATGGGAAACTTTAGAGCTTTCATTAACAGAGAAACATCTTGCTGTCAACCGTTGAGAAATGGTTTACATCATGTCGTGCATCAATATTGGTTAATATTGATCATAACTAATAGATGAGTCTAAGGTTTAAAATCATGCAGACTTTTGAGTTAAGTTTGAAAAGTGATGTGATGTGAAGGTTTATATATATAAATCATATAAAAAAGTAACCCAAATTTGACTGTAGTATACTTTACATATTGTGGCCCTGACTAAGGCTGTGCTGTAATTTCAGACCGCGTCTCATTTTTAAATTTTTGTCAATGGTTTTTAGGGTAACTTCTTAGATTAAAACTTTATGGGTGAGCAATATTTTTCTCTTCTTAGTTTTTGTGACTCAGCCTGAAAATCCTCTTGGATGGAGGGTCTTTTTTGTCTTCCTAATTCTTTAACACATTAAGAATTAGAATGTAGGTACAAATTTTTAATGCTCGGTTTTCCAAAAGTACAATCTGACTCTCACTATTCTAATGAAACCTTTTTCTCTTACACTATGGAAAATTTGGACAAAAGGTGTTGGAACTTAATCTCTGACTGTAAAAACGCCCAAAAAATTATGCTGACTGTCATTTTCATTCTGTCCTCAGACACTCATCATCATCATCATCATCATCAACTTTTCTCTGGTGCTATAACGACTGTCAGTTGTTTGGTTCATAAAATGTCACTGTAGGTCACTGTTTCCAAAAGCTCAAATGCCTTGATTTGTCATTAACTCAAATTTCGACCCTTTCCCTTGAAAAGTGAGTAAAAAAATATCAAATCAATAGTCAAAATCAATAAGCGATAAGATTTAACAGAGATGCAGTTGACAGTTTTAGTCTTTGTTGTCACCTGCCCACAGGAAACAGAAATAGCATCTCTTCTCTCAGTGTGTGAACCTGTGACGGTTACAGTATCTGTCTACACAAACAAACATACCCCCCCACCCCCCGCGGCTGAACTACTGCCTCATGACTCAGTGATGCTCGGATGGGAAGAGGATGAGCATTAGCAGCAGCAGCATTACCATCATCGCACCGCACGATTCTACAGCTGTAACTACCAATTACCGCAGAGATCAAGAGCGAGACTGTGGGGGGAAAAACACACTTCCAGGGTGATTTGTTGCATGTTATTAACAGCTGCAGCGAGATATTTAAAGCCTCTTTTCAGCTCAGCGCTGACGGCTGCTGAAATGAGCTTTGCCCCTGTGAAGGAAAGCGAGCTGAGGCCAAATAACGTCATTCAGCGTGGATGAGTTAGGGGGGGAGATGCTCTCGTCCAAAGGAGGGTGAAGAGTCTCCAGCTGCTTGTCTTCCTGCCTGTAGTAGAGTGTGTGTGTCAGGGAATATGAATGAGGGCTAACGACTGTGAATGAGAAGATCTTCCTCTTCCACTTGAATCAAAAAAACAGCTTCACTTCGACGTCTGTGTTTCTTTTCACAGCTTCTCTTTGCCACGTGATCCTTCATTAACAAAAAATGACTTTAACCACTCGTCTTTCCATTAGTGTACCCACAGAATTCAGTGATGGGAACTGTCCACATTTATAAAATGACATAAAATCCTCAAATCTAAAGATTTACTTGATGTCATGACCATCAACGACAACGACAGAAAGCATTTTTCTGTTAATTTTCTGCATTTGTCCAGCGGTTATCCAGTGTGTGTGGTTTTAGTGCAGTAGAATTCTAACTGCTCAGGATAAAGCCTATTTTACTCCTGTGATATTGTACTGTCCCTGATTGGCAGACGTCTTCTATCAAATAACACAGCTCACCAGCAACGTTATAGGACTGCAAATAAAGACTATTTTATCTATTATATGATAGTCAATTTAATTATTGAAATGCTTAATCGATTATTTGTTTGATTCCTAAAAATGTCAATCACTATGAATTTTCAATAATTATGGATTTCAGCTGAGGATTCAACCTAAAATGTGTTTTTTTGTCCAGACCAACAGCCCACAACCCAAAGATCATCAGTTAGATATTATTGATATTATCATCAGATATTATTGAAGAATAAAGAAACCAGAAAATGACCAGATTTGAAAAGCTATAACCAGAGTAGTTGAACATTTTCTTCTTGAAAAATTTAAATTGATTAATCGATTATCAAAACTGGTTGGAAAATATTGCAGTAGTTGGCAACTTTTCAATTGATCAACTAATTGTCACAGCTATAAAGTTGTTTTTTTTAGTTTGCATTAGATAAATAGAGAACATAAAAACAATTCTGGATTTTAGCAGTTCTTTTGTCAAGTGTCCAAAAATTACTGTGATGGGGGAACAGTTTAGGTGCTTTTGGTTCTTTTATGACTTATTTGCGGAATAAGTACCTTTATGACAGTCAAACAGAGGGAAGTCACACATGCTCTACACCGCCACAGCAGGCTAGGTTTTAGGCGCTTTTGTGATTGTAAACGACTGATGCGACTCCAGACAATTATCATTGATCACACAGCAGGACGTCAACAGTGCAAAGAAGTTAGATACAAGATCGGTGTAATGGGAAAAAATAAAAGAAGAAAAACGGGTAGCAGCCAGGCAGTATTTAGCAACTGGTAACTTCAATAACTCCAATGTTTTTATATCTTTATATATGTGTATTTTTATGGAATTAACTACTGTATGTATTATGATCATAGACTGTCACATTAATATATTTATGTGTTCACCCCCTTTTTCTGTGACTGGCACATCTGGGTCGTGGGATAAGCTTCAGCATGTCAGACATTTTCCTGTCATGTGTCTCACAACAATGAAACACTCTTAACGTGTTAAGTCGAGTACTTTGACCTGGTCCGTGTGAGACTGAAGCTTGTGTCTTCTGTGTGAGGGCGGGGCTGACGGAGGAGGTGCAGCTGCAGCTCACACACACTCACAATGACGGAGGCTCGGCGAACAACGACCGACACAGGTTTTCTTCATATGACGAATATGTGCCGTTACACCACTAACACACATGCACCGAGGTTAGAGAACAAGACGAGACTCATTCTGTCTGTGGTGGTTTCTGCAGTTGCTTGCCAACAGTGCGTTTTACAATATTGCGGCTTATCGCAACAGCCCTAATTTGCATCTGCATTGGTTTGCAGTGGTGGAATGTAGCTAAGTGCATTTACTCAATTTACTCATTAACTTGCTGTTATGCATTTACTCATCAGTTTTAATGCATATAATATTTCAGACTGATTTTCTGCTAAACGAGTACCTTTTTTAAGAAGTGTTTTAAAGGCTTTGTACTTGTAATGAAGTATTTTTACATAGTGACACTGATCATTTTTGCCTATGCAAAGGTTCTGAGTGCTTGTTCACTACCGTTGATTTGCCAGCCAGTAAAAAACAGCAAGATTTTAAAATGACAAACACACGCCTGTAATTTGCTTTTTTGTCCATCTATCTATGCATTTGACTTGAGAAAAATAAGTGCAGCCCTTGTCCTACAACTGAGCCACGTTAACAAAAGATGGAGGATGTGAGGACAAATTCTCAGCTCCTCTTGAAGGCCGATGTACAATTTATAGAGAAGGATGGGAGCATTTCCAAAGGAAACCTTCAAATCTTTATGACAGAAATAATGATTCATCTTCCTCTGCCACCACTATCGGCCTCCAAGAGCAGATCGTAATGTTCTTCATGGAAACACGAAAAGCCGAGTTTGATGTTTTTGATGTTTTTGCCAGAGGTGACAGTAGCGGAGCGAGTGCTCGGAGAAATCCTTGAATCCGTTTCCTATGAAACCTTGTGCACCACCTTCCTGTTAAGGCTGCCGTTTCCTTTCCCCGACGCTTTCCACCCTTCCAACTAAAGGGGAAACAATAATCCTGGCCAGCAGGTGGCGTTACGCCTCCAGCAGGACATGCCAGCGGCAGAGCTGCTGTCCCCGGCTGTCCTTCATGTCCTGCCAGTGCAGCTGCTCCTCCTCGCCGCTGCTGTTCTGGCCCAGAGCGATCCAGCCGATCATCTCCTTGCGCTTCATGCTGCGGCGGTTGTAGATGGAGACCAGCAGCGTGACGTCCGACAGCTGGAACAGTGCCACCTGGAAGACGAAAGTCTCCTTGTACACGGGGTTGGGCTGGCCGCGGCGCACCGACGTCTTGCATCGAGAGATCTCCTGACCCACCGAGTTCAGCAGCGTCAGACGCCCGTAGGTGTCTGCACATGAGGAGAGACCAGGAAGCAGTTACACACACGTCAACACCAACAATTGCAGAAACATAAGTCCATTCTAGTAGCTTCAGTCTGTTTTTAGAAGGTTTTCTAACGGTTATTACTCATATTTTTGCAGATGCTTCATGACCAACTCAACTTTGATATTTTACTTTTTGAAACCTTTAATCCAAAGGCTTTGAGCTTTTTACTTCTCTCAATCCCTGTTACGGGCATGATTTTCACACAACTTCAACCAAATGTCCATAATGTTGTAATGTCACAACTATACAGTTGCTTCCCTCAGCCATTAAAATCAGCCCAACAGAGGAAAGGCTAATTGAGATGATTTTTGGTTCATAAAACCTCAAATATATCCTGTTTGGAATATAAAAACCTCAAATAAATAGGAAAATTGAATAATATAAGACTTTGGCTGCAAATAAGAATAGTTGATTAATCTACTGATTATTTCAAAGCATTAATCGATTAGTTGTTTGGGTCGTAAAATGGTGTTATATGTCAATCAATTTTAGCTGAAGATTCAACCTAAAATGTCTTTTTTTGTCCAGACTAACAGTCCAAAACCCAAAGATCGTCAGTTTACTATTATAGAAGACTAAATAAACCAGAAAATAATCTGAAAAGCAAAGCTGGAACCAGAGAATTTGGACTTTTTCCTTCTTAAAATGACTCAAATATTTAGAGTTGAATCATCAAGATCAACAACAGCTGATTGGGAAAAGTGTTCCTCTCAGTGCTGTTAGACCAAAATGGAAGAAGTGAACACAACAAAATCGTATCATTAAAAGAGCATCAGTCAAAACTCAAAAAATGAAAAACGATAATGGAAAATGTAATGGAAGTATGCCATTTCTGTTAGTGGAATGACTAAGCTTTCAGCTTTTCAGTAATGTTTAAGTCACAAGTGGCATGAAAGTCATCATTTATTACCATTTCTACATTTATATGTAGGTTATTTACTGAAATATATTTGCTTGATATACAGTTACAATTCTCATTCTTCTTGTGCAGCCCCTCAGTTCAGCTTCAGTCTGAAACAGGCCGTTTTGGCTCCTGGTTCTTTAAGGCTCCTCCTGATGAGCCTGCTCTGTTGTTCAGGAAGTTCTGGAGGCTATGTAAACCCCTATAGTAACAGAATTTCACTTCTTTCACTCCCTCACTTAATTGAGAACTTCTCAAATCTATCTGTACATGTTGGAGCCTGAATCTGATCATTTTAGATGCTGCAAATGAAGTGTTTGGAGCTGTTTTTTATCCCAGGCTTTTGTCTTACAGGGACAATTTCTACATTCATTCACCTCAAGTTTTGTAGCAGTGACCATGGTTAACATCATGACACACATATATATCTGAGTGTGAGTAAACACGGAGGACTCATGTGGATCACTGCAGACCTGGAGGCCTGTTGATTGCCAGGTTTCTGAAGTGGCTTCCCTTGATGAGCTCCACGGACATACGGCCTGTGGTGGCGTTGTAGGAGAGTCCCACCAGCAGCTCGGGGACGCCGCCATGGGTCAGAGACTGAGTGGACGAGGCGCTGTCGCTCTGAGACACGGCAGAGAGACTCAGCTGGGAGTCCACACTCTGCAAAAAGAGAACATAACACCATGAACAGAAGATTCATGGTCAGGAAGTGATATTTATCTTCAAATGTGCTTTCTTTTGGTAAGTGAAATGTTAATGGACTTCACATTTTTACTTTAGCCATAAAATATTTCTTGTTGTACTTTGAAGTTTTGACAGCAGAATGACTGAATATGGAATAACAGAGACGTCATCTCTCCTGTTTTGTAAATTGAAGGAAAATTAATCATGCACAAATTTAAACTCAAATTGTTTACATAAAAAGGCGAATGAATGAAAATGAATTTGACACCCCTGCTTTACCATTGTAGATTTTTGTGTGGTTTTAAAAAGAGTTTTTGTCTATTTATAAATACATGGTAGTTTGTGTAAAAAACAAACCAATGGTGCTCCTTCTTGGTTTAAAAAGTCCACATTTCCCTTAATAATGGATCAATCATTGAATCAAATAGTCAATAGTCATTTAACAGACAAACCGTAATCAAGTTTAAGTGGTTACATTCAGCCTTTTTCTTGTGGTCATTCATTTAAAAATGGCCAATAAATGATTGTTATCCACTGAAATGAAATATTCTAAATCAATACATGTTCTAGCTATATTGCAGCCGCTACATTTACATATTAAAAGTATTGCAAAGAAAATCATAAATAATCATTTAATTTGTATTTACATTTTATCACCCAAAACTCATCTTATTGTTTTATTGTAACAAAATGACCTTGAGGTTACTGCGCGGCTCCAGAATCAGTGTTGTCTCCATTGTCCCTCCTTCCGGGTCCAGCCCCCCTAAACGCAGCACCTTCTCCCCCATCATGCGCTCGCGGGACATCCTGCCCCCGAGGGCGTACAGCCGGAACCTGATGGCCGACATCTGCAGCTCGGACGGCTCCAGGCGCGAGAAGCGGAAGGTCTCGTTGAAGTGCGGCAGCGAGCCTTTCTGCACCGAGGTCTTGTGCCGCTGCTTCTTGGAGGGAAGCAGCACCATGTGCACCTGCCAGGAATCCATCCCGCTGCGCGCCTTGTCGGGAATGTCCTGGGCCGCCACCACCGACACCAGCAGCTTCTCGGACTCGGGCCGGTACTCCAGAGACAGAACCAGGTCACCACATTTAGAGATGGGGCGTCGAGGGGAAGATCTGGCTGGCTGAGTCTGAGATGTTACTTCATCACGGGGCGGCTGCTCCTGCTGAGAAGGAGGAAAAACATGCAGGAAAGGGCTAATGTAATTAAAATGCTGTTATAATTTTACTAAGTGATAAAGTGATAAAACTGAAAAAATACATAAATTAAAAGCTGCAACAATTATTCTGTCGATTAGTTGCCACTATTACAGAAATCACTGCTTTGATTAATTACTAAATCCTAATCCTAAATCCTGACCCTACTGAGGATTAAGTAGGTCTAAAAAATAAATGTAGGAATGAATGAATAAATGAATGATCTTTGGGTTGTGAACTGTTGGTCTGGACAAAAAAGGCATTTTAGGTTGAATCTTTAGCTTTGACAAACAGTGACTAGCATTTTACATAATTTTATGAACTAACCTAATCTAAAATAAAAATGTCTACCCGAAAAATACATTTTCCATTTCATGATTGTGTCCCACTTGCTGTCGATTTTTTACACGAAAAAATCCAATTTTATATCTTTTATGTTTGAAGTTCAAGAGGTTCGAGGCACTGTAGTTTTGGAAATATAAAACCACAAATAATGACTCTCAGATATAAGACAGAGAGTTAAATGTTCTAGCAAATAACAAATCCTCACTGCTGTAGTGCTTAAACAGATGTAAATTTTAGGCTGTTTTTCCACATCAGCAAGGGAAGACTACCTAAAATATGCTCTTTAAGGGTTTATTTAGCTTGCAGAAATAAGCTGGTAATCATGATACAAGCATGCATAAAGAGTTAAGCGACAGAAACTGAGCAGAAATCCTGTCATAAATGAGGAATAAATCCCCCTACTCCCGCCTCCTATTTCTCATTCTGCAGCCAATTTCAGCCTCCCGTACAGTCGGCAAACACAACATCGATTGTGTCGAGTGTTGACAGAGCAGGCCTAAGTGTCGGCGTTCACATGGCAACCACAGTGGAGATAAGATAATCACCGAGCTCCTGCTGGAGTCTATTGAACGTGCAGGTCAGGAGGTCCACGCAGGAAAAAAAGAAGGAAACACAAAGACAGCGGCTCACCTAATACACACGGAGGACATGGAGGATGTTTACTACCACTTTATATCAAAGTACAACTAGTAATCATTATTTCTAGCTACAAAGGTTGCAGACGCAGTTTGAGCTGTAGTAGCAGTAATAATGGATGTAATGGCACTTGTACTGTCAATAGTAGACGTGTCAGTGTAATGATATTACCAATTATGTGAATGAGTTATTCTGATAGAAGTAGTTATCATAGGAGTTAAAGTTCAAAACTCAAAATCATCCCTCTTTGTAGTTAACAATAGGATTTTTAAAGGTCCTTACTGAGGACATATGACTGAGTTTATTACAATTAGAGTGTGCATGATATTGCTCTTGAAATGTACTGTTAGTTGTTTTCTGTTGAAGAAAATTTCCCACAGACCTCAATTAGAACATCAGGTCTTTTTGAAAGCTTTGAGATTTATATCCTGTTGCATGTTAAGAACAAACAGTATGCATAAGAAATTTCAGAGATTAATTTCAAAATATCTTAAACATTTTAGATAATAACTGCCTTGTGAAAAGACTGATAGTTATGTTCCACTGATTTGAAATTTTGTGTAATTTCATGTTAGTTTCCTGTCATTTAAAATAGCATTTGTATCATTTTACAAATATCCCATTTTGTTTGATTTTTGACACAAAATTTTACATTTTTAATATTTAATTAATTTAAAGAGTTATGCACTCTTATGCACTGCTAGTTATTTAAATTTAAAACATTTATTGTGAAAATCTATCAAGGCCTTTTGTGTAGTATTAGCTGTAGCAGTAGCAGTGTGAGGACTGTTATATAACTGTATATCCAACCTCATTTGTTATTTATGAAGAATTTCTAGATGTCAGTATCACCCTGTGTGGTTCCATGGATGTGTGTGTGTGTGTGTGTGTGTGTGTGTGTGTGGGAGGTGTTCACTGCACAGATGCCTCCCAATTTCAAAGCGTGATTTGGTGACTGAGAAGTTGTTAAATTCTACATTTGCAGTCTCCTACATCAAATACAACACAGTGCACATGCACGCACACACATACACGTGCGCGTGCACACACATACACACACAGATTATTATTCATGAGCTTCTGTTTGTAAGCCAACACAGCGTGGAGAACTGAAGGAAATATTAACTATTTATACAAAAGCTTGAGGCCTCAGAAAGCTGTGTTTGGTCTGTTTCCTCCAAAATGAACCTGAGAGGATCACATGGCAGCGTGATAATCCTCCTACAGCTGAGCGATAATACCTCAGCCAAGCATGATGGGTAACAGCAGGATGGTGGTCAGATCGCTGACCCGTTCTGTAATCCTCGATTCCTGCTATGACTTTTTTGTTTTAGGTGATTATCATGACCAGGAAAGTGTGATATGTAACCTATTTTTGCAATTTTTCCTAAAACTTTTATTTGACCGATTATCTGCCTGATTATGAATGGATACAGGAGAGGGCGAATTCAGAGTATTAATGAAATTATAATAATAATATTGATAGCGCAACATTAAAGTTGGTACTTATTACTGTTCTTCAATGATGATAATAATATTCATGCTCTGTCTTTGGAGACAAAGCTACAGTGTCCAGAAACTTATCATTTAAGTAAATTTGTATGATTAAAACATGCTTGAATTTGGTATTAGCAGTTTTGTTTGCTATGTAGCTCATGAAGACATGCAGATATCGCTATGACTATGAAGAAATGCTAATAACGTTTTGACTCGGGTTGCAGTACCTCAGGGCTCCAGGTGGAGGAGCTGTCTGTCGGGTCGTTCTTGTCCTCGTTCTCGGTTCCGTCCACAGCCGGCCGGTTCAGACTGAGGGTGGGACTGTCCCTGGTGCCTGATGAGGACGCCACGGCTGCGGCGGGTTTGTCCAGAGGGTTTGCAGACGCCTCCTCGCTCTCTGCTGCTGCCGCAGACAGCGGGTCCTGGAAATGCTGCCGCTTCACAGCCTCCATATCTGCACAAGAGCGGCAACAGGGCAGGAAAGTCAGCATTACACCGTCTGCCGGTCGCTCTTAAATCTGTGGGTGTGGGGACAGAGCGTAGGTACGCTAGCTTGTTGTCTACACATCACAAAACAAGTTCTTTGAGACGTTCACAATGCAGCACAAAGTCAAATGTCTGTATTTGTCTACATGTTTTCTCATTTAATTTATGTATAGGATGGTCTATACAAAAATGGCGAAAATATTGATCACTGTTTCCTAAAGCTCAAGATGAAAACCTTATATGTCTTCTTTTGTCAAGACCAACAGCCCACAACATTTAGACCTGAAACAATAATTGATTAGTTGCCAACTAGGACATCAATCACCAACTATTCCCATAATAAGTTATTCAAGTCATTTTTAAGAAAAAGATGTCCAAATTCTCAGGTTCCAGCTTCTCATATCTGGTTATTTTTTGGTTTCTTTAATAGTAATCTGATGATCTTTGGGTTGTGGATTGTTGGCTTGGACAAAAAAAGGCACTTTAGGTTGAATATTCAGTTTTGGTAAACATCGATCAGAAGCCCCACATGTTGAAGAAGACAACAACAAGGCCAGTTACGTCGCCCGGACTGGCGTCACCGGGGCCCCACCCTGGAGCTAGGCCTGGGGTGGGTGCTCGGCAGCGAGCGCCTGGTGGCCGGGCCTTTTCCCACGGGGCCCGGTCGGGCCCAGCCCGAAGAAACGACGTGGGGCCGTCCTCCCGTGGACCCACCACCTGCGGGAGGAGCCATGGGGGGCGGGTGCGGAGAGATTCGGGTGGCAGTCGAAGGCGGGGACCTCGGCGACCGGATCTCCGGACATGGAGACTAGCTCTGGGGACATGGAATGTCACCTCGCTGGGGGGGAAGGAGCCTGAGCTTGTGCGGGAGGTGGAGCGTTACCGGCTAGATATAGTCGGCCTCACCTCCACGCACAGCTTGGGCTCTGGAACCCATCTTCTTGAGAGGGGTTGGACTCTCTATTTCTCTGGCGTTGCCCGCGGGGAGCGGCGGCGAGCTGGTGTGGGCTTGCTCGTTGCCCCACAGCTCAGCCGCTGCGTGTTGGGGTTCACTCCGGTGAACGAGGGGGTCGCGTCCCTGCGCCTTCGGGTCGGGGACAGGTCTCTCACTGTTGTGTCGGCCTACGGGCCAAACAGCAGTGCAGAGTACCCGGCCTTCTTGGAGTCCCTAGGAGGGGTACTAGATAGTGCGCCATCCGGGGACTCCGTTGTTCTCCTGGGGGATTTCAACGCCCATGTGGGTAACGACAGTGACACTTGGAGGGGCGTGATTGGGAGGAACGGCCTCCCCGATCTGAACCCGAGCGGTGTTTTGTTATTGGACTTCTGTGCTAGTCACAGCTTGTCCATAACGAACACCATGTTCGAGCACAAGGGTGTCCATCGGTGCACATGGCACCAGGACACTCTAGGCCGGAGGTCGATGATCGACTTTGTCATCGTGTCATCTGACCTCCGACCGCGTGTCTTGGACACTCGGGTGAAGAGAGGGGCTGAGCTGTCAACTGATCACCACCTGGTGGTGAGTTGGATCCGCTGGCGGAGGAGGAAGCCGGACGGACCTGGCAGGCCCAAGCGTATTGTGAGGGTCTGCTGGGAACGTCTGGCGGAGCCCTCTGTCAGGGGGGTCTTCAACTCCCACCTCCGGGAGAGTTTCTCCCTGATCCCGGGGGAGGTTGGAGACATGGACTCCGAGTGGGCCATGTTCTCCACCTCTATTGTTGATGCGGCTGCTCGTAGCTGTGGTCGTAAGGTCCGTGGTGCTTGTCGCGGCGGCAATCCCCGAACCCGGTGGTGGACACCGGAAGTAAGGGATGCCGTCAAGCTGAAGAAGGAGTCCTATCGAGCCTTGTTGGCTCGTGGGACTCCTGAGGCAGCTGATGAGTACCGGCGGGCCAAGCGTGCCACGGCTCGGGCGGTCGCAGAGGCAAAAACTCGGGTTTGGGAGGAGTTCGGGGAGGCCATGGAGGAGGACTATCGGACGGCCTCAAGGAGATTCTGGCAAACCGTCCGGCGCCTCAGGAGGGGAAAGCAGTGCTTCACCAACACTGTTTACAGTGCGGGTGGAGAGCTGCTGACCTCGACTGGGGATGTTGTCGGGCGGTGGAAGGAGTACTTTGAGGATCTCCTCAATCCCACTGTCACGTCCTCCGAGGAGGAAGCAGAGACTGGGGACCCAGGGGCGGACTCGTCCATCACCCTGGCTGAAGTCACTGAGGTGGTTGGCAAGCTCCTCGGTGGCAAGGCTCCGGGGGTGGATGAGATCCGTCCTGAGTACCTCAAGTCTCTGGATGTTGTGGGACTGTCTTGGCTGACACGTCTCTGCAACATCGCGTGGCGGTCGGGGACAGTACCTGTGGAGTGGCAGACCGGGGTGGTGGTCCCTCTGTATAAGAAGGGGGACCGGAGGGTGTGTTCCAATCACAGGGGAATCACACTCCTCAGCCTTCCCGGTAAGGTCTATTCCAGGGTGCTGGAGAGGAGAATCCGACCGATAGTCGAACCTCGGATTCAGGAGGAGCAGTGTGGTTTTCGTCCCGGTCGTGGAACACTGGACCAGCTCTATACTCTCCATCGGGTCCTCGAGGGCTCATGGGAGTATGCCCAACCAGTCCACATGTTTTTGTGGATCTGGAGAAGGCATTCGACCGTGTACCTCGTGGTGTCCTTTGGGGGGTGCTCTGGGAGTATGGGGTCCGGGGCTCTTTGCTAAGGGCTGTCCGGTCCCTGTATGACCGGAGCAGGAGCTGTGTTCGCATTGCCGGCAGTAAGTCAGACCTGTTCCCAGTGCATGTTGGACTCCGCCAGGGCTGCCCTTTGTCACCGGTTCTGTTCATTATATTTATGGACAGAATTTCTAGGCGCAGCCAGGGGCCGGAGGGGGCCTGGTTTGGGAACCACAGGATTTCATCTCTGCTGTTTGCAGATGATGTTGTCCTGATGGCTTCTTCGAGCCAGGACCTGCAGCAGGCACTGGGGCGGTTTGCAGCCGAGTGTGAAGCGGCTGGGATGAGAATCAGCTCCTCCAAATCCGAGGCCATGGTTCTCGACCGGAAAAAGGTGGTTTGCTCTCTCCGGGTGGGTGGTGAGTCTCTGCCCCAAGTGGAGGAGTTCAAGTATCTCGGGGTCTTGTTCACGAGTGAGGGAAGGATGGAGCGTGAGATTGACAGGCGGATCGGTGCAGCGTCTGCAGTGATGCGGTCGCTGTATCGGTCCGTTGTGGTGAAGAAGGAGCTGAGCCGGAAGGCGAAGCTCTCGATTTACCGGTCAATCTACGTTCCTACCCTCACCTATGGTCATGAGCTTTGGGTAATGACCGAAAGGACAAGATCGCGTATACAAGTGGCTGAAATGGGCTTCCTCCGCAGAGTGGCCGGGCGCACCCTTAGGGATAGGGTGAGGAGCTCGGTCACACGGGAGGAGCTCGGAGTAGAGCCGCTGCTCCTACACATTGAGAGGAACCAGCTGAGGTGGCTCGGGCATCTGCTCAGGATGCCTCCTGGACGCCTCCCTAGGGAGGTGTTTTGGGCATGTCCCACCGGGAGGAGGCCCCGGGGAAGACCCAGGACACGCTGGAGGGACTATGTCTCTCGGCTGGCCTGGGAACGCCTTGGGGTCCCACCGGAGGAGCTGGAGGACGTGTCCGGGGTGAGGGAAGTCTGGGAGTCCCTGCTTAGACTGCTGCCCCCGCGACCCGGCCCCGGATAAAGCGGAAGACAATGGATGGATGGATGGATGGATGGATGGATGGTAAACATCGATTGACATTTCACACCATTTTATGAACCAAACAACTAATCAATTAAAGTAGAAGTGCAGCTTTGGGAATCTGTTAATAGAATAGAACCTTCAGAAAACAAACATTTTGAATTTTTAAATTTTTAAAATCATAAACAATTGCAATTATTCGAAGTTTACTGTCAAAAAGTACCAAGGAAAACAGAATATAGTCACATTTGAGAAACTGGAACAAGAGAAAAAAAATCCTTTCTTTTAATTTTTTTTCAAAATGCTAAAATTGGTGAAAAATGAACCAACTGTTCACTGCAGCTCTAGTGAGGAACCCATCATATGTTGCACAACGTGTTGGTGAATCTCTGTAAATGGAACCATGTTCCCACTCATGCTCAGTGGTGTCTGCTTCACACATAACAAGGAACATGTCACCCAGTGCAGCAGCGCAGCTCGTTGATGTGTTTGTAATAGGTTTCAGACAACAATAGACTACAGCAGCATACATCAGCCTTTGGAAACAGACAAATACAGTACCTCCAAGCTGACCTGCTTGTACATGATGTGACAAGTCATTCTGTTTCTCTCTCTCTCTGCTTCAGCATCTAATTTAGTCTCGGAGGTCTAAAAGAAGCTCCTTAACCTCGTTGAAGCCTGCTGTATATTAACGGAGGCGATATTGTGCGATCTGTTAAACCTTGGCCTTTTCCTGAGACAGAAACACTCGGGGAACAGGCTGTACCCCAGACCAATCAATAGCAATTATCTCTAATTCACTGTCATTAATGTCAGTCTGACTGTGCATTGTGCATCGAGCACTCGCCATGGCAACAGGCCGAGGTGAGTCATCAGTGTGTGTGTGTGTGTGTGTGTGTACGTGTGTGTACGTGTGTGTGTATGCTACCTTGTTCGTTTTGTGGGTTATGTCACAGCCCTGGTGGTTAAAGATGGAAAGTGAGTACCTGTCAGGTTACAGAGACAGAATGACCCTCCGACCGAACAGTGTCACCTCAACCTCCGAACATGAGCTGCGTTCAAATCCGTCACCAACCTTTGCTCACTTTGATGAGCCTGATGCTAATGGGTTAAAAAACAAGCTCTGAGGCTTTGCTGCATGTAAGAAACTATCACATTTCCACACCTGCACCTCACAGCTGCAGCTCCACTCGCTTCTGTCACTCAACATAATCTGTAATTGAGAATGTTATTAGTCTTTCTGGAGAAGTGAAGCTGTATTTTTGTTCGCCATCATTTTATGATGAATGAGAATTTACATTTTACTCATTATTCTTCCTCTGTGGTAATAAATCAATGTGATACTCTATGACTTTGCGCTGGTGTATTACACTTCATTTATCCACATTTATGCATGTGACTGTGTGGGAAAACCATAAAAGTGGATTATATCACTCTGGTTCTGAATACATACATGTCTAATGTGCTGCTTCACTGAGATGCATCCAGACGTCTCAGATCATGTGGGATATGTCTGCTTTCTGTCGACAAGTCAAAACTACACAACGAGGAAACTTCAGCAACGGATGTCTGGGGTCTGCTGCCGTAGTTCTTTACTAAATTAAATGTGAGGTTTTCCTTAATAGAATTTCAGTTTTATTTTCCCTTTATGTCTTTTTTATTTTAGACAATTTTTTTACAATCTATTTTACTCTCTTCAATTGCATTTACTGTATTTGCTTTTCCATTTTGTCTTAATGCTTGAAAGGTTTCATGTACTTTAAAGCCTCCTTGTGAAGGTTCAAATGACCCACATTTTGTCTTGCTGGATGTAGAGATTATTATTAATCACATTTTATTTTTGGAAGGAACATTTGAAAAACCCCATTTTTTTGATTCTCAACTACAGACATTTCCTATAAAATCTTTTTGGTAAAACACAAGCAAATGCAATGTCAGAAAAGGGTTTCTTAATAAATTAGTTTATTTTGATCAATACACACAAACACACACACACACACATCTGGTCATACACCAGCAAACTAGAGTGTATAAACTATGACTGCTGTCTGTCCAAACTCATCCAGCCAATCACAGAGAGCCTCACTAAGCTCCAACAGCCTCTAATCTGCATGTGTACTAAGCTGCCAAATTATTCAGAGTTACCTATGAATGTACTTATCCTCCCACACACACACACACACACACACACACACACACACACACACACACACACACACACACACACACACACACACACACACACACACACACACACACACACACACACACACACACACAGACCAAACTCATTCACATAGTATACCAAAAACCACACACACACACATACACAGTGAAATTCTATACACAACTAAATCACTCTCACACAACCATCCTGAAAGCTCTCATATAACCTATTGAATAGCTTTCACACATACTGGTAAATGTGCTCACATAAACAGCTGAAAATATTCCACTCACATACACATATGCAACCATCATTCGCATATCATACTGAAAAACCTCCCACACATACAAGTGAAAAGCTTTGACATACATAACTGGAAAGCTCTCATACAAACTAGTGAAATAGTCCTTCACATATATTACTAAAATGTTCACATATACTGTGAAAGAAAACCACATTATGACTAATGAGAAACAGTTATATCCTACTAAGATCATGACATCTCAACCTAGGATCATTGTTCTATTTATTGAAAAGGGTGGGATTAAATAAGTTTCTACTTCTTTTCAGGCATGAAAATCAAATCATAATGAGCTTCAGTTTTTATCATTACGTCTTTTACTTTCATTCATTACAGTATGATTAATTTGTGTATATATGTATTGTTACATGTTCATAGTAAAATATTACGAATAATCTATACAGGTGCACCAATACAGGAATACCAAGAATGAAAAACCCAACCTTTTTAAGATATTCTTATTATTCACTGAGCACTGATCACTGATTTTCTGTGCATATGAATGATTGTGAAATAACCTTAACATATCTTTATTACCTTATATATGTCATAATCAACAGGGTCTATGTGTTTGAAACAGATACACCCTGTTGTCAACAGCTCAAATGAGAGTTGGTGGAACAATGGACCAGAATCCTGCAGATTGCATTAATGAGCACATTAACGGGCATGAGCAGGTCCTAAAGGTCCATCACCATTTGAGATCATCCATGCTTGACCTTTTCCCACAGCTTTTATGTAGGAGGCTCCAGACAGCCTGTGGAGCTCAGCATTACAGGGTATTTATGATTATTGTCTGAAGCTAACAAACAGGCTTTCTCAGATCCATAAACAGATCCGAGCAGCCAAACTCCCCATGACCTCCAGCCAGGAGACTGGGTGGTGATCAAAGACTTCAGGAGAGCAACTTGGAAGGAACCACAGTTCCAAGGGTCACACCAAGCCCTGCTGAGCTCCCCCCGCAAAGGTCCAAGTGGATAAAAGAGGAACTTGGTACGCGCTACACGTTTGAAACATGCGCCATCTGATCTGCTCAGCACGGGGGAAACAAAAGCAGCAGAGGCCCAACATTTCTCAGGTTTTGTGAAACTCCCTCACATACTCTCCTAAGAAAAAATACACTGAAAACATCAACAAATGACAAGTTTTCGTGTCACCAAAGGGGAAATTAATGCTTTGTTTTTGCAGAATGAACAAGCTCAACCCAGTGAGGCACAACTTAGTTAGGTTTCAGCAGCGTTGTGTTTCCATTAAGAACTAGAAAAGCACTTGGAGCGCAGACCTCAACCTAGCATATTGTGACTAGGTTTAGGACAAAATGTTGTCATTATACATATTTATTCATTGTGAGAGCAAGCAGTACTAGTGAACACACACACACACACACACACACACACACACACACACACACACACACACACACACACACACACACACACACACACACACACACACACACACACACACACACACACAAACCAGATGGGAGAGTACATAAGAACGAGGGGCAGGGCTATGTACACACATGCATGTATACAGGAGAGAGAGCGAGGCGTCTGCTTATTTGTTTGGATTAACATCAGGCTCGGGGGTCGTGCTCATCATTACATGAATCTCAAGCTGCCTGATTACATCACATTAAAGTAACTGCCCAGCTTGTTTGCCACCTGAAGGAGGTGAAACAAAAAATAGAACACATGATCAGGTTAATTATGCCATTATGTGGTTGCTGTATTATCGCCTGCATTAGAGGCCTAAATTTGCAGCCCATCAACTGATAAGCTTTACTTCTGGTGGTCATGAAACCCAACACTGAGAAGAAAAGGAAGAACCAGTTAAATAATACTGGCATCACCTTTCCCAAACTATGAAGATGATGACATTCACAATGATGCTGACGTGAGTCCGTGCCTGAACATTCCAGTAACCGATTACAAAGACCTTGGTCAGGCTGGTACAGATGGAAATGTACCTCTCACTGTTAAGATCACTTTTAATATTTTAACAAAGCAGACTATCATGTCCCATTGTCCGTGCTGTGATGACTGTTGTACTGATTAAATGGATTAGAAATACAGTAAATGCATCTCAACTGGACACTTCTGACTGGTGGTAGAATAGCTCTAAAACACTCACAGTATTATGAAAACTGTTTACATAAACTTGAAAGGTTTTATATTAAAATATATATATTTTCCTTGGCTGTTTATATACACACACATAACATACATCCTTGTTATCAGTTAGCCTGCAAGGGTTTATGCTATAAATTAGGTGTGAGCTCATTGATGTTCTGTGAAATAAGTTCAGAAACTCACAAGAATCTTTTTTAAGTTTGCCTCCAGCAATATAAACATTCATTAACAGATTTTTTGGTAAACCAGTCGTAAACTCAACACCTCATTAAAGTGTTAAATATGTAAGTAAACAGTTGCTTATTTCCACATCCAGCAGTTACGTAACAACATTATCATTCATTTAAAGTGTTGTTTCTCTTCACTCAGTGAATGAAAGTCCAATATACTCTCTGTTTTAACTGTTTCTCCTCTATAACAATTCCTAAATGTAAAAAGAGTAAAATTTGCACCCAAACAGCCAAACAATGAGTGAAAAAGCTTCATAAACCAAACAGCAGCTGCACAGTTGCTCATAATTTTCTGCAGGTTCATCACTAAGCCACGACCAACACATTATACAGTCAGCCCAGACACTGTTACTGTGAAAATACAAATTATAGCTGATTTAAATACAGATCTAGGAACAAATATTAATATTAATGGGATGGTTTCAATGTTCATCTAATTTTTAAAACTCCTGAGCAGGTGTTTTAACTCCCCTGAGCATCTACTTAAAGCAACTGTGGGCGACATCCGACACGTACGCTGTGTCCTTGTAAAACAAAAATAAGTGACACCTCCTTCTAGGCACAGAAACATGATAATAACAGACTGAACTGCTCCCAGAATTTTACTGATATAATAAACTAGAGCAACAAATAATAGGAAACTTGAATTGTAGCTACGCTACTTCTACTGGATAAAAACATTTTCCTGTCATATACAGTAAATATTCTTTATTCTGGACTTTCTCCTCTATAAACTCAACTCAGAAACAGTGAACACTGCTGCCTTTGCTCTGGTTATTCTTAAAACACATTCTGATTCACCTGCTGTGATTTTAAGCTTGGACAGAGGCAGAATCACTGCTTCCTGCACTTTGTGACACAGCTCATGTGTTCAAGTCACACATTTTATCACTCACAGTGCATTTTAGATGAAGAAAAACAGTGAAAACCTGGGGACATTTTCTTCTGTGTGACCCTACTAGGAGGTTGTGCAATCATTTTCCTCCTTAGTCAAACTCAATTTAGTTCATGGGCCACATACAGCGTAATTTGATTTGAAGTCAGCTTCTTTTCATGTAGAGAAATAGTTTATAAATGTTGATTGACATGATTAACTAACCTTCAATTTAAAAAAACTATTGTTCCATTTCAATTAGAAATATTTAGTCACTGATCAATATTTAGTGTTTTAAGCAGCAGGTGAAGTTCTCTCCTGCTGTAAAAAAAATTTACAATTCAAATCTATAAATATTTTATCTCTTGAGCCCTAAAAGATGCTCACTGTCATTACATTTCTGTTAAGAAACAGGAATTGGTCCATTTTTGTCACATTCCAGTGGACTGTCTTAAACCTTCTAGCGGGCTGGTTCTGGCCCCTGAGTGGATGGTTCATGCAATGTCTTATTGCCCAATCCTACTCTAAAAAGTCTGTAAAACGACACCATACCTTCACAGTCAGAAGGCTCTGTGCTTCCCTCCTCCTGGTCCGAAAGTCGGGTGAATTTGTGGTGTCGGCCCAGCGTCAGCTGACTCACGTGGGACTGCTGTTCACCGCCGTTCGCCTCCGATTTACGGAAACTCTGCGAGCGCGAGACGGAGATCTCAAACTGCTTCAGGACCTCCTCCTCGCTGTCTGAGGAGCTGGAACCGCCGTCCTCAAAGCTGTTCACTGGATGGACACAATCACAGGGAAACAGAGGGAATGACAAAGAGGAAAAGCTGGAAGAGTTCAGGAAAAAAAAAAGAGGAGAGGAAAGGAGATCCAGATGGAAGGAAAACATTAAAAAAGAGGCTTGAGTGAATTGTCATAGCTGCATCACTTTGTATCTTAAAAGTCAGACATTTCTTAATAATTTGTGCCATACAACTAAACATCTAAATCCCATTTCATACATTCACTGGAAACAGGCCCCACTAATGTATTGACTATTCACACATGCAGTTTTCTGCACATAAACCAAACTGTGGCGCAGCATCACAGAATGAAAACAGAGTGGCACAAATATAGATTCTGAACAGTCGCGCATATATATCGATGGGGGTACCCTTGCACTGGCCCAATGTGTTCTACCAGACCCAATCACTGCATCAAACAGCCAAATGACAAATCAAGTTTATATAAAGTAGTCACAATCAGCCTTTTTTTCACCTGCTGGCCTAAATACTACCTACCTAAAAACATTGATAATTATCAATATCAATCAGTATAATTTTTTATATCACCAGGTCCTATCACAACCTCTTGACTATGTGCTGAAGATTTTTGCACTGTATAAATCACTTTTCCAGGAACATAAATATGACTTAAAAGCTCATTTTAAAACCTAAACCTCTCGGCACTTGCCTGGGGAATTTTGCATTGTGGGGGAGGTAAATTATCCTTTGTTTACAGGGATGTAAATGCTCATAGAATAAACAAAAACACATATGAAGCTGCGCATCCTCCCTCTCAGCTTGTTGCTGCAATGTTGGGTGCTGGTTATTTCTTCATAATTGGTTAGCAACAGCTGAATGAGTGACGCGGCGGCGGAGAGATCCGCCCATCCCCGCTCTAAAGTGCAGGTCACTCGCTCTACCTGAGCGATCGTCATGGTGACCCGCCGAGCAGGAAGCAGTTCTGAGTGGGCAAGCATTCTGTTGTCTGAAGCTATTCACAGGCTCTCAGAGTGGAGAAATGTGGCTCAATGAATAAATGAACTGGATTCATACGGAGCTTTTATCAAAACTGCGTTACAATTCAGCTTTTAATCACCCACGCAAGATTAACCTCCTATATGGCTTCGGGGAAAAGGTTTCTTAAAGCCGACATCATGCACATTTCCAGCTCTGTCTTTATATATCCTTGAGATTTATTGCAGTATCTTTGCATGATTCACGGTTAAAAACAATCTTGTCCTGGCATTTAAACAGGCAGTTTTTCTAACGTGCAAAAAATCACTTAGCCCTAAATGATATGGCACACATATACATGTTTTACATTTGATTACACTATTCTCCACTGTTCTTTCACTAATTGAATTCAATTAATTGAATTGGCCAATTGGGGATGCACCATTTTAACACCTACCTATATCGATAGACATAAAAAAAAAATATTTTTGAAATAAGCATCGGCAAAGTTACATAGGATTTTCTTCCTTTTTTTAACACACAAGAAATCTGTACTGTCCACCCACCCAAACTGGATCAATAATGGTTATAATAAATTAAAAGAAAAAAAGGTGTCTAGACATAGTACTACCTAATTAGACAACTTAAATACATTTGCTGAAATCTATGAATTTAGACGAGCAATGTTGGGAAGTTCCTGAAGCCTATCAAAATGTGTATCAAAGAGGTTCCCATACTAACTGGAATTTATCTAAGACCCTTGCTAAGAATTTGATCTTCTCTAAATGTAAAAATCGAAAATCAAATACTTCATTAATCCCCGAACCCTATGAACAATTACAAAATACTCTAAATAATTTATTATAATTATTAAGTTGTGGGGAGGTCCATGGCCTCCTGGAAAGAGGTGAATGTTGGATTCCGCTTCATGCTGCATTAAATGGCTTGTTGGGCTATAAGATTAAAAAGAAGATATCCTATTCTATCTACGTTCTATTTATGCAAATGAAAAATGACAAAAACAAGTTTATTATGTTCTTTTTATAGTTCACATTGAGGTTAATAAATAGAAATTACTGGAGATCCCTTGGAAACAAAAAAAGGCTTTTGGCTATGGAAACAGATTTTGTGAATAACCACCCGATGACACATGGACACACGGAAAATAACAAGGTGGTCTCCCCCCAGCAAACTCTGACAGCACTCGGACATTAAATGGCCTGCATTTGTTTAGCACATTTAGAGTTTTTTCGACCACTTAAAGCGCCTCACACTACACTGAATATTTGAAGTTTTTTTACACGTTTTACAAAATCCGCTCAAAATTTTTTTATACATTTGGATGGAAAAACAGTTATTGACAGCAAATGAGAAATCATAACCCATTAAGAATAGTGAAAAATACTGTAATGCTCTGCTGTAATATTTGTGTCAATGTTTCATACTTTATATATATATATATATATATATATATATATATATATATATATATATATATATTTGATTGAAGTTTTTGCCTTTGAGTTCTGTTCTTATGTTTTAATTTCAAATAGTTTTTATTATTATGGATTATAAAAATACAATGAACTTGAAAAAATGTATTTATTAACTTTTAATTAAATGTGTTTGTTAGGAGTTTCTTGAGAGATTTTGTTTAATTATTATGAAACAAATATAATCCACATTTGCCTGACATTTGTCTTCATAATCCTGTACATTTTATTAAAAAGCAACAAGTAGGTAAAGCATATTGACTCAATAAAACCTGACAGGACAGAAGCAGATCTCCTTTACTGAAAGTAGCAGTATAAGAATGGAAAGCATTAGTATATAATAACATGACATTTTTTGCTAAACAGGAGTATTACACGCCTCTTAATCATGAAATATCCTTTTAAAACCATTTAATAATTCCCAAAATGTAGAATTTTGCTTAGTTCCTGACAATAGTTAGGACTCATAATATTTGCAGACATTGACTGACATTTCTTTTTATTATTTTTATTTTATTAAGAGGGTTGAACTACATAATATGGCTGAAAACAGCCCCTACCTTGTCCTGTGGAGCTGCGGAGGACTGAGTTGTGATAATTTTAGAAACAGATTCCAAACAGGATATGTTGTTTGTTCAGGAACTAAGTGGCAGAGCGTCAGCTGCATCACCTGCTGCAGGTAAAACCAACTCATTGTTTGATTAGTGGGACAGAAAGAACCTGAACCCAACCCACTAATGTGACTTTTCTTTTCCTTCTCTCTACTTAAAGCTACAGTGTAAGATTTAGCAGCATCTAGTTTAACAGACTTGACTGAAATGGAATATAATATTCACAAGTATGTTTTAGTTTGTATATAATAAATCATAGTACAAATGGTTATGTTTTTATTACCTTGGCTTGAGCTGTTTTTTTCTTGCATAGGTAGTGGCTGCTATGTTGTACAGACAAATGAAACAATGCCTCTAAATATGGTGTTTTTTTATTATTTACAGCCACAATCTAGTGTTAATTTTTAATTAGTTAATTAGAGCTGCAAATATTAGTCGATTAGTCAAATAGTTGCTAACTATTACATAAATCACCAACTATTTTAATAGATTTGTCATTTTCTACAAAGCTGCATTTTCAATTATTCAACCTGTGTTTTTCATGAGATAAGGATAAGATTTAATCTTATTGTGAAATACTAAATTGACAAAAAGACTAATTATTGGTTTTGGTTTAAATAGTTTGACCAAAATTTTCAATATAACCTGAAGGGAACTAAAATGTCAATAGGTCCAATTGGCTGAATCTGAACTAAATAAGTAAAATAGTAGTGCTTTATTCAAAAATAAGACTAAAATGCTCTGATTTTTGCAGTTAAAATTTGACTAAATATGATGAAAAGTAATGAGTGCAGTCATAGTTCTCTTCTCGGGGTTCTTGTGTTTTGTGTTCAGTTCCTTTTTAACCTTGGTTTGGATGTTTAATGTGCTTCACCCGTGTCTTGTTTGACTTACCTGTAATTAGTTTTCTATGTATTTGATTCCAGTTTTCTGTTCTGTCTCTATGGTGTTTTATACGATGTGTGTCGTGTCTGTTATTCTCTTCGTGTCTGTTTCACGGTTCGTCACATCATTAAAGCCTCTGAATTTTGATCCTGTCTGCCTGCTGCTCTCGTTTGCATTTGGGTCCTGCTCCACTACACAGATCGTGACAAGTAAACAAGACGTCGGGGAGAAATCTACCTCTGATGCGGGGGTGGACTTGATGAGTGAATCCTTTCGATGTGCTTCAACACTCTGTTTAAAAATACGATTGGCATCATTACAGTACATCATGTTTGAATGAGGCGGCAGC
Source organism: Eupleurogrammus muticus (assembly GCA_036785175.1). Classification (NCBI taxonomy): domain Eukaryota; kingdom Metazoa; phylum Chordata; class Actinopteri; order Scombriformes; family Trichiuridae; genus Eupleurogrammus; species Eupleurogrammus muticus. The sequence continues at coordinate 9,233,009 of JAYKQN010000012.1, read as the reverse complement.
AGCAAAAGAACGTTAGCTACAGAAAAAAGGACAACAAAAATATCACATGGACTTGTGGGAGGATGTTTTATCAGCCGGTTTCTTTAAGATTCCTGTAACCAACAGTTACTTTAAAGTAATAGTGGTCAACTAAGCAGCTGGAAATACTGAACCATAAATGTCCATGAAAATCATATTCTCTGATATTTGCTTTATTCAGTGTATTCATCTTTCTGTTTTAGCTATTAACCTTTGGTTTATTAAATTTCATTTGGTGTAAGGAGAACAAGAGCGTGCTTTGGGACTGGATGGGGTAAAAAAACTATATGCTTTTATTAATTTTTATGTGTTCATTTACTTGAATTGTGCCTTTTGTTGGTATATTCCTTAGAAAAAACATTAACTAAAGAGAAAAAGGAGAATCACATTCTGGATGTCTGATAAAAAAAAACACTCAAATCTATTACAACTCTAGTGTCTGACACTGTTGAAACCAACCTACGCCCATGGTGTTTGACACGTGTGAGAAGGACAAACAGACGTAGAAGAGAAGACAGAACAAAAACTACAAACTGACTGATGATTCTTGTTCTCTCTGTCTGAATGAATCTTTCTCCCTCAATGCTAAAGTTTTCAAGGTTTCATAACGTGAATATTTTTATTGTGTGGCAGAATGAGCCTGACTCACTCACTCTTTGTTTCATATACATACACACACACACACACACATACACACACACACACTCGCCCACAGAAATCACTGTGCAAATACAAACCCGCCCATGCTCCCTCTCTGTTCCTGAAGAGTTTAATTGGAGTCTTACAGCACAGGAGTCATGGACTCTGTCTCTCTGAGGTGTTTCTGTTTATATAATCAATGAATAGAAAGATGCAACGCTCTCTCTGCCTCACCTATGTTAAAGGAGTGTTAAGACACACTTCATCAATTAAACTTCTTCTTTGCAGGTTTTAAATGGTGGACTCTCTGAGCCTCATTTAGACAAAGTAAACACTTGGTCTAAGAGACGTGTGTCAAACTCAAGCTTGCTGCTCTACTGGATGTTTTTTAGAAGCAAACAACTGCAAGCGCCACTCAAATAATAATGAGTTCCTGCGATAATCTATGCAATAAACATGGTGGGATAAAAAGTACAACAAATACACAAGGTCACTTCACTTCTTTCCAATCTTTAATTGTTGTGAATTTGTCGAATGTTTTTGGCAGAAGTCTGTTATAAGCGTTTTATTTTGAAAATCGACTCGTTGAAATTGTGCCTTTCCCATCTCAATTCCTGTCTGGTTCATTCTGCTCTGTGATAAATAGACGCCGCTGCAGTGTGGCCCTGATGAAAATAGGTCTGATGTGTATGTTTAGCATTATATTTCTTCTGTTACGCTGCTACTGGTCTGGTGGAAACACAAGCATTGACTAGCACAGTCATCAGCTCGGATGGGTGCAGCAACTAAATAAGGCTTACGTTACATGTCCTATGAAATAAAGCCTTAATTCTCCTCCTGATGTCTGTATATTGAAGGTTCTAATTTTTGTATTTTTATAGCTTTGATTGCAGCACTTAAAGACCTAAATGAGCAAAATGTGCTGTGTTAGCACGATGCACAATGATGAATTAATGAAAAATAATCCTGATCAATAAAGGTTTATATATTGTTGTTCCTGTTAATATTACAGCTTTTTAGCTGCACATAGTGTTTTATTTTGAAAGTTGATGGGTTGATTTGTGCCTGGGTTGCTCTGCTCTGAGCTAAATTGACAAGACTCTAGACTTCTTCTTGATTAAGCCGAGTCTTTTAAGTGACAGCAGTATGATATAAATGCAGGCTTTATTCCTTCAAAACAGCCTTACCTGTTGAAATAATAAACTATGATTACACAGGGGAGGACACGGAGTAGCAGTGGGCAGCGCTGGTGCCTTATAGCAAGATCACAGGTTCAAGACCTTGGGCTGGGATCTTTCTGTGTGGAGTTTCAAGTTGTTTCTGTGTGTGTGTAGGATCTCTCCAGGTTCCTCGCCTTCCTCCCACGATCCAAGAACATGCTTAGTTTAATTGGAGATTCTTAAGTGCCCATAGATATGAGTGTGTGAGTGTATAGTGTGTGTGTCATATTATAGGCTGCCACCCTGTCTGGGGTGTTTCCCAGACTGGGGTGGATTAGCAGAGCCTTAATGAGGAATATGCAGGTGTAAGGAAATGACTGACTGACTGATTATACAGTTCTAGGAGACGGGGCTAATGTAAGAAGTCAGGATCGGGTCAGTTTGTGAACATGTTAACATTCGGTTGTTCATACACTCACCGAGCCCCTGGCGGATTCCCGCTCGCCCTTTCTTGCGGCGGCCGTGTGGCTCCAGACAGGGCAGTCCACCGACATGCGAGAAACACAGCTTCTTGTTGATGAAGAGGAAGAGGACCGCCAGCGCCACGATGAAAACGCCCACTGCCGACAGGAAGCCGATGGCCTCTGGGGTGACTGGCAGGAGGAGGGAGAGGGAGAGAGGACACACAATGACACACTGATCAGACCACACAAACAGACAGCCTGGATACACACACATACACACACACAATACGCATGGTACATGTGATACACAGACAGAACGAGTGATACTTTAGTATTTGAGTGACGCTCGGTTTGTTGCTCAGGTGCAGAATCAGAGTCAAAAACACCCGATGTGCAGCTGGAACAAAAAAGTATTCCACAAAGTTTCCTGAGCTTATCCAGAAAGTCTTTGGGTAGTTTTATTGATGAAAATAAAACCATATTTGTTCCTCACTGTTTACAACTACTTTTTGTCTTTTAATGTGATTTCTTTGAAACATCTGTCACATGTACACTAATCACTAATCTGTGTCTCAGCTCCCAGCTCATTGATTCCTACTGACATTTTTTTTTTAATTTAGCCAGTCATGTGTAGATTCTCTCAACAAGAAGGGAATGATGCTTTTGTTAGGAAATATTCTCATTAGCAATTAATCCTCATTTTACATTTTAGCAAGTGTTGCTGACGAAAAGACGGTGTGTGACATTAAGTCGAAACAGAGGTGTGTGTGTGTGAGTGTGTGTACGTGCGTGTGTGTTAATGGCGACGAAGGAACATGTCACCCAGTGACTCACTGAGGTGTTTTTGAACATTTGATCATTATCAGAAGAATAAAATATATCAGGCTGGTTTGACATCTTTACTGCAGAAATGAGGAATCTCAAAAAGATTTAGAGTCTGAAAAATACAAATCCATTTGCAAAATAATTTTGACCACTTCCAAAGCCTAAAAGTCGAGCATCTTCAAAACATGTGTTGGAAAAGGGATTTAAAGATTTTTAGAATCAAAGTTTCTTCAAGATTCAACAAACATTCCAGAGACATTTGTATCTACGCCGATGAGTAAAAAAAGTGTTGGAACATAACCATTCTGTTGTAACCTGCTTTGTATGTTCAGATAGAGGTGAGAGGTTTTTTAAAAAACAATCTCATATTGTTGTTTATTTGATATTTATGTCTCTTCAGCATCCTTTAATACACATTTTCCCCATAAGTCCAACATGATTGTAGGATTTATTCGGGCAAATACCATAGTATTGTTGTAAAACTGTCAATCGAGAGCTTTTGAGAATACATTCTGGGATAAAATGGAAGAGGCATATCTGAGAAAATAAATATCAGATGCTTAGCTGCTTCCAATAATCTTATAACATCATTTCTATGATTATTCTATTAATATTTTATGTGAAGCACACTCCTAAAGCACTTTAAGCTGCATTAAAGGTATAAGACTATTATGCTATTATAAAATGTATTCAGGTATTTATTCAGTTGTGATTTGAAGTCTCTTATACTGATAATATGTATTGATAATGTATGGAAAGTATTTTATGATTATGCATAAAATCACTGTTCTTTTACTATTTTATATTCAACTTGCATACAAAGTACTTAAATATGTGATTAACGTTGCAGTGTGAAGTTTCCTGCAGTCACTAGTAGCAAGGATTCAGATTGCAACTTTACTGTGTGCAAAAAATGCAAAGATGGCCATTATTTGGCTTGTGTATTTTGGGCTACTTGAGAAATGTGGAGATGCAACAGGGCCACTCTATTCAATGCAAAAACTTCACATAAATACATAAAAGAAAGGAGAGAAGAGGAAAAAAGATGGGTCTAAAAATTTGCAAAAGCAGGAACCCAAATAGGGAAAAACGGAGGAAAAAATAACAGGCACTGCAGCAGAAATGTGAAGAAATGGAAAGAGAGATGAGGTGTTACGACTATGCTCTTCATTTAGGCGGCTGAGACTCCTTCAAAATAGATAAATAGAGATGCATGGCGGGGGGTCGCAGTCTCCTGTTTCCACGGTAACATTTCAGAGCAGAGAACTGAATCAATGGCAGCAAATGGAGATGAACACACATCCTGCTGAGAACCGACGCCACAGAAAGGAGCCGGCGTAGGCGTGTGTGAATGTGTGTGTGTGTGTGTGTGAGAGAGAGAGAGAGTGAGAAAAAGAGAGAGAGAGGATTTAATATTATTATTCATTTTATAGCTCACCTTTTTGTTTTTCTCACTGTCTCTTCAACTGATGTCTTTAAGACTCAAAGCTCCAACACTTTCCAGATGTAGTGTTTTAATCTACGCCAACACATTCACTCACATTACCATCAACTACACTGTGTTTGTGTGATTGTTGATAAAATAACAAGCAAGAACAGCCACTGGTTCCTTAAAAAAATGTTGTTTTTGCTTAATCTGTAATAGTTTAATCCTGCATCTGTATCAACGGTGATATTTTACGATAACAGACCTGCAGAAAAGTTGCACCAGTTCGTAAATTCACAAACTTGTGTATTCCACTTAGCAAAGTGCAGTAACAGAATCTTGATTCATATTTTATAATCACTTCCCTAGTTTCATCAGATTTTTTTTCCTAAATACAGCACATTGTAAATGTCAAAATAGAAAATATGTATTTTAACACAATTCAGTCCTCAGATCTTCATCCAAAAACATATAAAGATGAAGGTCTGAGGATTGAAACTTCATTAAAAATTAATCATTTTTGTTTTGTTAGTGATTAACAGTGTGTGGGATTGTTAAATTATGCATTTACACAAATGTTTTGCCTCATCTTTGTGCAGGTGTGCAAAACATTTCTACTATTAATTCATGACTATGAAAATTCAGATAGTCACTGGTCTGTGAACTCGCCGTGACATCATGCCTCATGCAGCCAGATCTCCTGCACTCCAGAGAAACTAATAGAATCTGTTGATTTATAATCCATCAATGAATCCTCTGTCTGCACCTGATCCATCACTGTCTTGTCTTGGAGCTTTGGTTGTTGTTTCTTGTTGCCTTGACTTCCCGTGTTTTCCTGTCTTGGCTGATTATCTCATGTGCTTCATCTGTGTCTTGTTTCCCTCACCTGTCTGTAATCTCCAATTATTGCTCTGATTTTGTCAGAGCCTCTGTTGTATTGACGTGTCACTCGCTGTGTTACTCCATCTCTTGTCCTATTTGTTTTATGTTTTTCATTAAATTCCCTGAACTGCATCCTGCCTGCATGTCTGCTCTCCTCCTGCATTTGGATCCACCTCCTCCTACGCACTGTGACAGTGCCAACCACAGCGTGTGGTTTTTGATTGACATTCTAGGCAGAAATAACGATAATTGCTTGCTGTAAGTGATAAATGTCAGTCGGATGTTCTGAATCATAACGGCTGAAATTCGACAGCAATGTTGATTATCAGAGCAACAAATGAATGTCAAATAAAATGTCAATCAAATTTAGCAAATCAAATGACAAATTATCACTTACAGTTCACTGGTGACGTATTTATTAACCCTATACATCAGCATTATCTAGATTCGGCCCATAGCAAAGTGCAGTTACTATCAGTGTTACAGCCTGTAAAGGGCAGAGCTATGCTTATTTACTCGAACAAAATGTGTACAATTCAGATACTTTTCTCTAAAATGTTAAGATTTGAACCTAGGTTAATTAACAACATTACTTATTTTGAGGTTTAGTTACTACTACTTAAATTCAGCTGTGTTTTGTTACTGATGAATATCAGAATTAAATGACAAAACATGCATTTTAATGCATTTTACTAAAATAAAAAGCCTGTGAATAAGACTCAAATTAATTACTAAATAGAAAACAGTCCTGCCATGATAGTAAATAATTGGTAAATAAACGGTGTGTTTGGGTGCTGCAGTAAAGTAGAGTTTCCCTCTCAGCTGCTCTGACAGTCAGACACAGAGCTTAGTGTTGGAGACTCAGAGACTCCCACTGTCTGCTCCCAGATGGACAGGAAGAAACCCTGGGTCAAAGTCTGGCTTCACACCTGCTGCGCACACACACCCAAACACACACATACACACACACACACACACACACACACACACACTTGCATCAATGTCTACTTTGCTTGTGAAATCGTTTGCCTCAAATGGCCCTTTTGGGGAAAGTCAAATCAAGGTAAATTTTTTGTGTATAGCACAATATCCCAACTCAAAGAATTTCCTTCACAGTCTGTAGAGCAACACAACATCATCACTAAAACTAGACTTAAGCTTAGAGGGGCCAAGATTCTGCTCTGGAACGAAGTGCTGCTGCATATTAGAGAAACCACTTCACTGTCTCATCTTAAAACCCTCTCTTGTTTTTGCTTTCGACACCATGTAGGTTGTTGATTATATCATGTCTGCATATTTTATCCTGTGTGGGCAGTGTATTTTATTGTGTTTTATTTATTTTAATGAATACTTTATGCATTGACTTCGGATCTACTCTGGTTACTTTCTGTGTATAGCTAAGACAAAAATATCAATTTCACAAAAACAAAAAAAAGGTTTTATATGTGTAGACGTCATTGAGTGAATGTAATATTTCGGTGTTTTGACCATCACAAACCATTTCATTTTCATTGTATTTGGGAGAAGACATCTGTCATTTGAAGCCAATATCTCATTGTATGGATAATTTGGGCTAAATTGTCCGTTTAATCAAAGCCAAAACATTTATATATATATATATATATATATATATATATATATATATATATATATATATATATATTTTTTTTTTTTTTTTTCTTTTCCCTGAATCGGCATGGAATATAAAAAGAAAACGTGGTGTTCACATACAGAGGAATAATCCTTCCTGATCCAACTGGATTTGGAGTTCATTAAATTTAAGACTGAGGACAGAGCATTCAGTTGTGTGTAATAATAATAATCTGAAGGCAAGTGGCCAGGACACACACACACACCCTGAAGCTAATTACCCACAGTAATGAGTGACCTCACAACGAACTAAGAGTGACAGCAGGCAATTCTTTTATTCATCGCTAAAAAAAGAAATACTACAAAGCTCCGTGTTCGTCCTCATCAGGATCTCTCGTATCTCTTGTTAATGAGCAGTAACAACGAGGCCTTCGCTGCCACTGCACTGTCGCGCTTTCCTTTTTCTCTCTTTTTTTCTGAATCCTAATCTAATGCTGACATCAAAGTGCTCTCGTCCCTCCTCGGGAGATACGCACTACAAAGCTGGGATGGAAAAGTCAGCAGCTGCATAGTAATGAGGGGATAAGGATTTCGTATTCACACACACACACGCACACAAACACAGGCTTTCACTGCTGTGTCTGGCACAGATTAGCGGTTGTGAAATTTTTATCACCGTAAGTTCGATCTCTCCATCTCATTAGCTGGGTCTGATGCCTCTAGATGACTTCTGGGTTGCGCTGCTGCCCTAATCCCTGTACATTTATTCATTATGTCTTGCAATCAATATTTTTAGCACGTTTGGCAAACTCTTTCATCATACTCAACATGTGCGCCACCTTTAGCTCTAACTAAACCCCTGATGAAAAGGTAAAAAAAATTCTGTCAATTCATTTATCCAAATGCTGAACCTAAAAACTGTGAGAAACAAAATCCAGAATTTAAAAGAAAACTAAAATTTTAAACCAAATCTGCAGTCATCTATTCATTTATCTTTTAATTACTGTTTAAAAAAATAGCAGATTTCCAAACTTGTATCCGTTCTTGGAACATTTTTCAGGGTCAGATCTTGCTCTCAGTTCTCAGTTTTGTTTTTGGTAAAACAACTTCTGCTGCTCCAGCTGATCCCCAAAAATCCGCCAATACGCCACAATGGAGCCGTAATTGTCACTGAACCGTTTCTCGAACAACAGAAAACAGACGTGCTTATGACTTCCCTGCTGTGCATCTGACAATGAGCTGCTGATCTCAGTAGTTCCACTAATGTCACAACCTGCAGAACTGTGAGCTTTTAGCACTAAGATTGACAACGAAGTGTTTCTCCAGGAAACAATATTTGGACATTTTTTTCTTAGTAAAATTTGGCGATTAATGTAAAAGTTGGCAGCTAATCAATTATTGGACTAATTGTTCAACACAGACAGTTCATTCACCATTCCATCTTTGTACATTTTAAACTCGCATCTTCTTTTCTCTGTTTTGGCCGCTGTTTTTCTCCTCTGACAACAGAACTGTTGTTGTCAGAAAGAGAGGTCGAATTCACCCAGAAACATCAGGACATCGTGTTTTCAGTTTGACTCAAACTCACTGAGTAGGTCACAGCAACACGCACGCACGCACGCACGCACGCACGCACGCACGCACGCACGCACGCACGCACGCACGCACACATGCACACACACCTGAAAACCATATTTTCCCTTGGAAACAGCCCAGTGGCTCTATTAGGGTATAATGAGTGAGCCTTTTCTCACCCACATAGAAAGGTCTCATGTTACCATGGCGCTGTCTCGCTATTTGTCCTGATTGGACAGGAGGATGAGAGCATCTCAGGGTTAAGATAAGAGAGATGATGAATCTGAAGAAAAATAAAACTCAGAAGTTGGAAAGAAGAGTAAAGTATAAAGTGAGTCACAAACGCCCACTCACTATTCACTAGATCTGTATTATATTCATTTATTTATATATATATATATATATATATATATATATATATATATATATATATATATATATATATATATATATATATATATATATATTTTTTTTTTTTTTTATTTATTTTTTTTTAATTTCTAGTGTATTTCCTCTTCTTTAGGGTCTTTCCAACCTGTGGTATGGCTACATGAAAGAAGAAGAAGCCAAGCTTTCAAATTTAATTAAAAGCCATTGCAAACAGATGCGTCCTCAATTTAGATGTGAATGTCCTCAGCAACGAGAGTTTCAGATTTGTTCCATATTTGAGCAGAATAAGCCATATAGTCAATAATGTGAATACGGCAGATGAATAATGTTTTATTTCTATTCATGTTTTAGAATCTTTCTTATCTTCCACTGACTGGGACTGAGATATTAAACTCTTTACTCTAAATTAACATACACTGCATCAAAATGTTTTTTCCTAAAATAAAGTCAGTATTGAAAGTTATCATCTGTCACATAAAGGCGACCGTCTAACAATCAATCCATACAAATATTGATCTGCGAGATTCCAGGAGCAGCAGTTTGCAGGTTCATTGCCAGAAAAAAAAGGATGATAACACTGATGTTAAAGCACCATCTGCAGGTTACAGGCTATATTACATCTGTATAGCATGAGATAGATCGATTAATAAAATGTTTTTTTAAGTAAGATAAGTAAGTAAGTGAGATCTTTTCAAGTTAAATTTTTTCTTGTTAGAATTATTCCTACTACCTATAGTAACCACTTGATTTTCCCCTCATAATGTTCTTACTATATTAATGATAAGGGGAAAATCCACAGTCATCTTTCAGTGCAAAAATGTATTTAAAAGTTGATATAAAGCTGATAAGATCTTCAGTTGTTTAAATAATTCAGATCAAGAAGCTATTTTACAACATCATAGTGTTTTTGGTGCCCAAATTTTGTTACTGTTCTTTCACCACAGCTCAACAGGGAACACAAGGGGGCTTGAATGTAAAAATTAAAGATGTAATAATAAAACTAATCCTAAGAATATAATTAGTTTAGATAACAAGACATTGGTGGATGTGTATGAATGTTAGAGGACAGATGGATTAAGCAATGAAGACTCACTAATATTAAGATAAAAATCTAAACTTACCCATTGTGAGTGAATAGGTTTGGTAGCTGCTGTAGTGAGTGTTTGCTTCTGGTCTGATGGTGTTGACTGAAACTCTATGAATAAAGATGAGAAAACTTCTTTCTGCGGCACCATCCACTGATGAAACAATTCCACTTAAAGATCTGAAAAGTCTCAGCCCAGAGATTCTGTTTCAACAGATTTTATAACTATGGTTAAGGACTATGGCAGGAAAGAGGAAATGCTTTATATTACCTTCTTCATTTAAGAATGGAAATAAACATGTAAACTGCAAACCTTGGAGGTCTCCACTACTCCTTTTACTTTCTGTCCTCTTCCTCCCAAAAATAAGAATGCCCCCTGTTCAGAGAATAAACTTCACAACTTTTCTAAACTCCTTCATCCCGCCTTCTCCTTTCACTGAAATCTGATTCCTCTGAACTGCTCTGTGTTCTGTGTAAACCGTCAATCATCACGGCTTTCCTGGCTCCCTCTGGGCGAGGCGGACGTTCCTTCCTGACTACGATTACAGACACAACAACATGGATGACGGAGGAAACAAAAAATCAACCTGCACTGTTGGACAATGAGAGGCCAGAACCGCTAAAATTGTGGGAGAATGTTCAAGAGCTAAATAAGCGTGCACTTGATCAAATAAAGTTCAGGAGGAATTAAAACAATTCCTGATGTTGGAAACGTCAATAAAAAGTTAATAAACGCATAACAGGATCCATTTGCTCCAGAGCTTTCACACAGTTTTCCTGTGACCTTAAGATTGTTGATGGAGACCATGTTATAAGGTCTAAAGCCAGAACAAGTGCACAAAAGTGGGTCTGAGTCTCTCTTCACTTCAACCAATCAGATTTTGCAACAACTTTCTCCAGTCAATCATCTCACAGCTGTCAATATTTTAAACCTGTTTCTTTCTCTGCCTCTGTCACTGTCATTTCAGCCTTTATCAACACCAGCCGTCCAAGGACAGGCTGCATAAAGTTCAGCATATGGTAAATAGGAAGGTTTCAGGGATGTCAGACATGTGGCCTGGGGGCCAGAACTGGTTCACTAAAGGGTTTGATCCGGCCCACTGGACAGCTGTACAAAGCGTAACAAAATATGGACGAGTTCCTGTTTCTCTTCTGAAGTCAGTCATCTTTCAGGGCACAAGGGATAAAATATTTACAGTTTTGATTTTTTTTAATGGTTTGTAAACAGGAGATAACTTCACCTGCTGCTTGAAAAAGTACACTTTGTGACTAATTTTTTAAACTGAAATGCAACACAATACTGAAAATTGAATAACTGAGTTCATATTGTTAGAATCACACCTCTCCTGTAAATTGAGGATTAATTATTTGGTGTAAATATCTCTAATATATTTCTTTACATAAAAAGGAGAGAAGAAATTTGTAGGCATTATTTATATGTTTATTTATACTGGTCTAGCCCATTTGAGATCAAAATGCCCTGTATGTGGCTCATAAACTATGTTTAATTTGAAACCCATGATATAAAACTGCCCAGAAATGTGTCTTCTTTACAAAACAAAATCTGCTTTACACTAAGAGAAGTGTGTGACATCATTCTAATGTAAAGTCTATAGGCTGAGTGTAAACACAGGCGTAACATGAATGTGAAAATTTCATGTTACATCCATGGAGGCCTAGTCAGCGATGGTTTAGTTGTAGTGTAACCTCAGGAGTAAGCCACTACGAGACCTAACCCCTTCGCACTGAAGAACAAGCCAGGCTGCGAGCTCAAAGACATTGTGACCGAACTCAGTCAAAGGGAATATTTAGACCTCGGAAAAAATCAACCAGCATGTAGAGTAAAGAGAAAACTACAGAAATGAGGCTGGTTTCCCGTCAGACTTGATGAGTCGCACCACAGTTTCCTCAATATGGCCCCAGTGCTCAAATAAACATGAAAAAACAAAAGATGTGAAGGCGGCTTCAATTTTCTGAGAAAGCTAATCACACACACCAAAGTGGCAGCATTAAATATTACTATGAATCCTGGCGGAGAGCAGCCTGAGATCACAGTGAGCAGAGGAGAAGAGAGCCATGAATTAGACATCGAAGTAGCCTGTAACTAGGCCACAATAACCAGAAACAGCACCACACAGCTTCCTACTGATTAATGCAGCACAGCGAGGAGTCACTGATACTGTTTATTTTAGTTTCTCCGCTCGTCACACACAGATCAGAGCAGGTTAAGGGGTTACGTCCACATGTGTTGTTTACGCTGTATCCAACAGTGTATGAAAATTGTCTTGTGGGGCTTGTGGATATGTACATTTTTCATGGTTTCAATTATTTCTGCCCCAGCTAGCAAAGTAAATCTTTTCACATCAATGATCTTAGTCCAAGTAAACAGCTTTTTCGTAGTTTGAAAGATACCCAATTTTCAGTAAGTTTCCAGAATATTAGCAAAAACATATTTTGAATTAATGCATGTTTACATCTACTCCTATTTTGTAAATAACTGGAGTTAGATTGGCTGATAAATAACAGTTGGTGGAGCTATCTTTCCAGTTGAAACGTTAAACACTGAAGAAGACTCAGGTCACATCAATAAATGAGTTTAAGCTCAAACATTAGAAAATTTGTTGGAAATGTGACATTTACATTTGTTTTACGTAAAACATAAAATGTGAGAAACATTATCGTTCCAGTCATGTGCACATCCACAAAACCTCAGTGGAAAAAACATTCTAGATAGAAAAATTAATTACCCATCTTGGAAATTTAAAAGCTTATTTTTAATTTGGTTTTTGTCAGAGGAAATGGTTAAAATGTCATGAATAAAATGTACACATTCTAGTAATTTCATGTCATTATTTATCCGTTAAATCTGTTTCCATTGAACTTATTCATTTTTTTTATTTTATATTAACTTTAATTGGGGATTTGTTTGCAATTTAAGCTTATCCATATATCCAGCATGTCAATAAACACATGAGGGTGATATTACAGTACCTGAGCTTTCTACTGCCTCCAGCTTAGATATATGGTCACATGCAGTTGTATATAAAGATCTTTTTTTTCTTCAGTAAGACAGATGAAAGAAATAATGAATGAGACTCAACACAATGATTGTGTTGAGTCACAGAAGCTTATGGAACAAAAGCTGCACAGGAAGTGACGTTATGACTGAATGGCCATGGAAAACAAATACTACTGGTATCTGTATTTAATATTTTCTTTTGTATTTGAAAAAAAATATTAATAAAAAATATAAACTGCCTACTGTCCTTTAAGGGAGCTTGAGATGTGCGAAGCATTTAATTTATTGAACCCTCTTCTGTCATAGTCAAAATTTCTCCACAACTGATGAGCCTGAGGTTCAGATCAATACAGCCTGTTTAATGTTTAATACACTAAATACCCTTGTATGTTAAAAATGGGACACCACATAGTGTTTCCTGATCTGAGGAAGCTGTGATGTTGCAGCTGAACTCCCCTTCAGCTAGTATGCAACCTTACATAATACTGAATGGACTATATGTGCATTATTGTGTGTTCCTTTTACATCAGTGTTGTTTATCTCTTTTGTTTTTGCACAATGATAAATCAATAATAAATAAATAAAAAAAGAATTACAGGTTTATCATCACTAGTAATCACTACGAGGAGGAGTGTTTTTCATATTAAAGTAAACATCCTTCTACAAGAATATGTAAAAACATGGAGATATTGTTAGCTATATATACTTTAAATACTAAACATAAAATGTCATTATGCGCAAAAGGCCCACTTAAGAGTTAGATATATAGCCTAGTTGGACTGGTGATGCATAAATAAGTAAACAGGACTTTCTAGATAATTTAAGGGCCAATTCAGTTGGTTCACACTTTACATGCTGTTAAATAAAGCATCCTGGAGCCCAAACATTTACTGTCAATGAACTGGCTGTGGATTGGATTGGTTGGATTTCCATGTTGCTGCAAATAATACCTACCTGTGTCAGATAAATACAGAAAATATATTTTGACAACTGAATAAATGTTTTTACTTTCTTTTTTATTTTCTCATTTCTCTTTATTTCTCTCTCACATAATGTGACTGACTAGGCTGTGATTAAACAATTAGGTGATAACTTTGAGTTGCCAACTATTTTGATAATCAATTAATTGATTTAAGTACTTTTGGAGAAGAAAATGTCCAAATTCTTTGTTTCAAAGCTTCTCAAATCTGATTATTTTCTTCTATGATGGTAAATGGCTAATCTTGTACTGTGGACTGTTGGTCTGGATAAAAAAAAGATAATTTAGGTTAAATCTTTAGCTTTGGGAAAGAGTGATTATTATTTTACACAATTTTTATGAAAAACTATTCATTAATAATTTCAACTATCAAAATAGTCTGCAGCCGTATTGCCATGTAGTGTTTTGTGTACAAAAGCTGAGTAGAAACGTTAAAAAAATATATTTTGCCCTAGTTGTGATGGATGTCTTTTTCAGCACAGTATAAAGTCAAAATACTCAAAGATGCCTACAATATACTACAAGAGTATCTACATTTAATTACTTTTCACAAATGGTAAAATAACTGTTACTTTTCTCCTTAAAACAAATCTGACAAAGAAAATTATATCAAAGCTACATTATAAGCCCCTTCAGTAACATGATTATAATTAAGGCCATTTAAATAAAAAAATGTACTGTAAAATAACAAAAACTCAACTGTCCCACAGGCTCTCTTTAGAGGCCTGAATTATAGAGGCAGACATTTTTAAATGCAACTAGGCCTACTACAATCACTGTGAAGAATCACATCACAGATGAAACCTTTTAATGCACAATGTTTATAATAGATATAAGAATATGCTGCCATGTAGTAGCTTTGATAGAAAACTACTAACTCTTCAGAGTACCACAAATAGGCCTACACTATGAAACCTGCAGGAATAATGGAGGAATATCATGATAATTTCTTCATTTGGCGATTGGGGAGGGGGCCAAAATAGCAATTATATGTCTAAAGGGCATAATAACAACAGTACTGGTTAAAAAGAGGATAAAGTGGCCTACACATCCCGTCCTCAGTCTGCTAAACCCAAACAGAAAGCAGCAGGAGAGAAAACAGCCCTCATCCCCAGCACCGATACGGCAAAATCAACATATTAGAAAGGGCCACACGGTGAGGAGAAGACGGTACTTACTGTCCGAGGCCATGGCTGCGGCTGTTTGTTCAGGCTGTCAGCGGAACCGAGTGTGTGGTCGGCGGATCAGCGGCAACATCAGCAGCATCCCCGCCGCTCCTCATCCTCCGGACCCGCAAAACTGCAGCACACAGCGGCGAACGGTGGCGCCTTCACGGACCGTAGGAAGTTACCACGCTCTATAGGGATATAATGACCGCGTTAGCCCAATTTGGATATTTAAATGGGAAATAAATAAAAATAATTGTTATAACGGTCCTTATAATTGATCATCTGCACTCTGTATATCTTCAAATCATTTGATTAAACTGAAAAGAGAAGCAGGAGAGAATAGCTTCTTACGAAATATCTGATTGTCATTGAACTCATCAATGATAGCTTATATATATATATATATATATATATATATATATATATATATATATACACATTACGTGTATAGCAACAAGCTAGCATGTTAGGCTACATAACTTACTCAATATTAGCTAGCATCCGAATTTTCACCAGAACGTTGAATTGTTGACAACTGAACTTTAATAACAGTACAATGTAAAGGACAATATATGTTACATTTGAACCAATAGTTCCGCAAACTACCCCGAGAAAATGAAGCTAATAGATATACATGCCTTTTTTGTCTTTTACCAGGTCGTAGTTTTTTTTTTTTTTTTTTTTTAACCAGGTTGTAGTCACAGAGGCGGGAAAGAGAGTGCTGCCGTCACGTACGCCACTCTGGGGTCTGTAGTTTTTTTATTTCAATGTCTTATGTGTATTTTAAAACCTCAGGTGTGATCCATTGAGCAATAAATGGGTCTAAAGATATGTTTTGTTTGTTTCTTTCTCGTACCATGGTCGAATTATCTGACAATTGTGCTTCAAAAAAAGACATTCTTCAATGTGACAAGTTATCAAATAAACTACCCAACAATTTAAAGAGCAAAAAAGTAGCTCCACATTGACTCACTATAGGATTAAAGTAATTTTGTTTCTATAAAATGGTCAAATGAAATGTAAATTCTTCTCATTTTACATTCAAACATACATTAAGGAGTTATGGTAATTCTACGCTCACCTACATAATCAATCTGAATAGCTCTTCTTCCATTTAATAACATTAAAGGGTGATGGCCCAAAGCATAAAAACAGTTCCAGGCCAAAAGTAAAAATGGCAGGTACTATGGCATTTAGTCTGATGATATTCATGCATTATTATATCATCAGTTATTTAATCTGGATTAAATAGAACACAAGAAAGAGATGAACAAAAATATCTTCTGTAAAAAAAGTTTTTTATAAAACAGTGAAACATTAAAAACAACATTTAAAGAAAGCAGACTGAAATGAAGGCCAAGCTTCAATGAAGCAATAATTCCACTTTTAACAATAAAAAGAAGGAGCTTAATGATGCATGAAGTAATCAAATTATTGGTATGTTTACTGTGAAAGGCAAAATGACTTGAGCTGTCACACTTTTGTGAAACACTGCATTTTTTTTACAAATAAAAGCAAGGTTAGAACAATATTTTTCCTGAACAGACTAATATGTCTTATTTTCATCCATTATGAGGTGCCACTCGTTAAAATAATTAACCAGAACATTTTAAAATGTAAAATGTTTCTTTAAAATGTTTTTTTAGAATGTTTCTATGATATAGTCTCCCAGTGTGATCTTACAAGATAAAACATTAATACAACAATAAAACTGTATTTTACAACAAACTTGAAATAAGGCTGAACAGCATCTCCAGTCAGGACGAAGGTGGTTTTGTTTTTTCTAAAGGGGGAAAAAAAGATGAAATCACATTATATATGGAAAGAATCCCACAAAATATGTGAACCTTTCAAAAGAGAGAAAAACTAACAAAAAATCGTGTGTGTTTTTAACCAAAGAAAGGACACAGGTGTCTGGGTTGAATGTAGCATTGCAGCCAATAACATTTTTTTATTGTCAATTGATTGTCCACCTATATTTACAAGTAACTGATGAATCATTTGGTCTATAAAATATTCAAAAGCTGTAAGAAATGCTGAAAACAGTTTCCTGCAGCTCTATAGTGATGTTTTGAATTGTTTGTTAGCAAGCAAATGAGCAAGCAGCAAATTAATGTATTTAAATAGAAGGATGAAACAAGTGACATTTGGAATATGTAACTTGAAAAATGCATCGGTGATTAATACATTATGATAGTTGCCAATGACAATTCTGTCATATTATTGATTGATTGGATAATAATTTTAGCTCTGGTTGGCAGTCACGTGGACAGAGACCACTACACACAACTAGTGCATTACAGGTGCTGAAAGGAAGTTTTTCTTTATTGGAATCAAAGGTCAGTTATATATGTTATATCAATGTACAGCCCCCTCTCACAAATTTGTGATATCGGCCTTTATAACTTGTGAAAGTGAGTTGACTTGATGTAAGTGTGAGAACAGAATGAAAAGCATGGAAGTGTTGCAGGGAATGTGTTGCACCTTCAGGAGCAGACTCCAGTTTGGTGAGACAGCTGATATACGTGGACTTCGTGGCTTCTTTACACAGGTCACCTGATCAGGAAAGTCTGCGTCAGTAAGGATCAAGTCACACAACATTTAAGCTACAGAAGAGTCCATGTGAGATGTGTAAAGAGAGAATTTCTATATGGTGGAGATGTTAACAGCTTCAGATGTTAACAGGTTCAGGGATCATTTTTTAAAATGTAATTTAAAGGTTGTTATATTATCCATTGTGTCAAATCTTCATCTGACACCAACCAAAGCTTTTAGATAATGGATTGGAATGTGTAAAGTAGCAGTATTATCAAATGGAAATATTCAAGTAAAAACCCTCAACACCAAGTTTCTGTACTAGAGCCACTGCTCTTCTTCAGACTCACACTTGGCAACATCCTCAGTGAATTGACAGGTTCAATTTCATCTATTCCTAGATGACACCTAGTAATATTCTTATCCTATTAGTGGATCCAAACCATCTTCTTTGGCTTGAACACTATTAATCTACTGTTAGATCACAGCTGACTGGAGCTGAACATTTTCTAAACATAGACAAACTGAAATCCTGCGCATAAACCAGTTGGTTTACAGATGTGAAAAAGACAAACTTGTTAAAAAAGTAAAGCAAATTTACCTGTGACGTGCACGTTTTCAATGGTTCTGGCTTTGAGGGACAGTTTGCTGGACTGCTGTGATGTGGGGGCGGCACCAGCCTCACTGCTGGTGAAATCCACCTCCACTTGACGATGGCGCCGGGACTTAGGAGCCTGGGAGCACAACACACATTTGTGTTTGATTTTGTACCATTAGAACATTGGAGTGATGGTTGTTGGAAATGTAGACAATCCGTTAATAACCAGATATTTGCAGCTGAAATAGTCCATCATAACCGCAATTACAATGAATAAAGTGTATTTCATGTTATCCTCATTAAAAAAAACAGTAACAAAAATTGGGACATTTCTAACTGAAAACATACTTCTGAATGGTAGTGTACGATATTTTAAAAATAATAAGCTGGAAGTTCTTATCTTGGTGCTAAAACTTTCTGATAACAGATAAAATTTAAGAGCCTTTTCTAATTACTAAGAGCCTTAGTAATTTTCTAAAAAAAATCTTTTATAACAGGTAATTTTCAATCCAGCTGAAATCTCCATATCTGAACAAATACACAGGACTGCCCGGGATATATGTTGTTTGGATATTACAGCCTTAATGTCAAAAATGTATTGTTGTACCAATGAAAGTTTAATGACATTTATGTGATTAGTATCAAGTTTTGTAAAATTATTTGGAGACAATTGAGAATCTGTTTCACAGTTTCATGCCTCTTTTTTTGAACACAGGACAAGAAAAAGCAATAAATGTGTTGAATTGTTAACCAAGACTTCAAGTTATCAGGAGTGTTTTTTCACTAGATTTGAAACCTGATATATCGAAGCTCATCCTAAACATACTGAGAGAGGTGTCATCTTTGTAATGTAATTTTATGTGACTGTCGTGTGAAGCACAAACCTCTGCTGCTGTTCTGTACGCCTTCGATTTGATGGCTGCTACAAGGTCAGCTCTTCTGGAGCACTGAGGGCAGGAAACAGATCAAACTCTCAACAAGGACGTAATTACAACTTTTACACAAGCTACAAAAACAAGCTCAAATATTTACTAGCTTATCAGATACAGCATTGAAGGCTTCAACAAAGCAATAAAGTTCACTGACCTCCTGCTGAGAAGACGTTCCCTCACCGCTGTCTTCAGCTTCAACCATCCCATTCTAACAAGACAAGATCCTTCATCTTCATCTCACCTTCAGCTATTATAGTATATAGTATAACATAAAAAAGCTGCAAAAATGTTTACCTTCCTGTGCTGCCACTTGTAGAAACCCATCACAGCTCCTTGTAGCTGAGGGACTAAGTCTTTCCTGATCAGGTTGACAGATGAATTCATCTGTTCTGATGTTAAAGAGACAGAACCCTTCAACTTTTCATAGAGATTGTGGATGTTTGACATTTCCTGCAAGAAAACAAATCATAGTACAACCTCACACTTATTATGTTTTACATTTAAAGTGTTAGAGTTAGTAGAAAATGGAGGAGAAAGGGAAGAGTCATGTCTCACCTCCATCAGCTCCATGGTGATCAGCTCCTGTGGACGACATGGTCGCTCTATAAACCCCTCACACAGCGACAACGGCTCAGCCTTCCGCTTCTTCTGAAACATAAGCTGCCAGAAGAAGAAGAGGAGGAGGAGGAGGAGGCATGACGAGGAGAAAGACAAATGTGAGTTTGCATGATCCAAAATTAAAGAAAAATAATAATGTAATAATTCTGCAGTTATTAGATTTATATTGTATATTATATTTTTAGTTGCTTGTCAGATTTATTTCCCTAAGGTTGTTTTTTACTTTAATGTTGTTTTTTTGCAAACATGCAAAGTGATGGAATACTATGACTTTTAGTTCACATTGAAGACAGATTGGGTCAGAAAGGGATAATGTATTTAATTAATATATTATTGAGATTCTCTGAATAACCTGCAGCTCACTTTATTTGGCATGGCAGTGAAGTGGAACGCTTTGTGGAACATCAGCTGATGGAGGATGAAGATAACATCGAGGTGCTGAGCGTCTTGAGCATCCTTCTCAAACTTCTTCACATCCTTCCAGTCCTTCAACGCCAGACGGATCTGCAGCCAAAGACACAAGAATTAGTTTTTTTATTACATTTAATTCACCTAATAAGTGGCTGACCCTTTGGAGTTGTGTGCTGCTGACCGGCTCCGGTGGCGAGGCGATCTGACAGTGGAACAGGCTGTGCAGCAGATAAAGTCCTCCGACTCTGATCTGGAAGCTGAACGGAGGCAGGAAGTAGCCATAGGCCACCTCCAGAACCAGACGGCTGAACACTCGCTTCTCATGGTTCCTTGTGCCACTGCAACAAAACACGAGAGGCTTTATGGGAAATCATAGATTTGATAGAATATCTTTAAATTAAAAAAAAACAAACATTATAACATAACTTGGTAAACCATGCATTATTACTTATTACGTTTGTTGTTATTAGAACCAGAAATTGTGCAATTCTTTCTGACTCAAATAATTAGTCAAGTTCATCAATTGTTGGCCTTTCATTTTTTACTAAATAATGAAATGCTCCAGATTTAGGTATGAGAATAAAGTTATTTTAATGATGAAAAACAATACATACCTGCTTTCTAACAGAAAACAGGCCTCCACAAAAAATTTACTGACATTGTTTAGTAGGGAAAGTAATGAAAGTTTAAATTTAATGTGTTCCTGTTTAAATTGTCATCTTTAAAATACATTATGCTCTTAGTGTAAAACTGCTGTATTATACAAACATGAGATACACATATACACTGTATAATATAATACCCTTTACTATAAATTCACTAACATGGCGTTCATTATTAGTGATAATACATTTATTATTAGTGATGATACAATACACTATACTTACACAGTTTAATGACTAATTTTCCTTTTAATAGATTTTGCTGAGGATTCTGTACTTTTAATCCATAACATTTTGATTTCTGGACTTTTACTGAGTAAAAGCATTTTGACTGAGCATTTTTAAATGATGATGACTCTGAATAAATGACAGTATTGCCATGGAAATGTAAAGATTTTTAAGCCATCTAATATTGGAACTCTAACATTTCTTTGATAAAAAATGAGACGCCTTTGGGTGCAAAAACCTACTAGAATATCTGTCCAAACTTCATTTGTCTCCAGATACTGGAGAAAACCTCGAAGCGAACAGAGTCGGTTTCCTGGAAGCGGCTCATCAGCTGCTCACAGTCACATCTCAGCTGTTCTCTGCAGTTCTCCATCACTCAGCTGCTGCAGCTCCAACATGCACCTCACTCCCGAACCGTCCCGAGCCCACATTAACCACCTACTGCTGCTTTTACAATCGCACAAAACGCGTACAGTTACGGGAATGTAAACAAACGACTCTAGGACTGTCGCCTTTTTACTACGTCATCAGCCAACATTTGGTTCTGATGCGTTCACTGACCGCGGTAAACTACCGCAGGAGACGTATATTATGAAAGATGTGAAGGTAGCGTTGTCAGATCCTTTACTTAAGGAAGAGTAAAAATACTCAGTTACAACTAAAAGTTCCTGCCTGAAAAATACTACTATATAAAAACACATATTAGAGGCAAAATTATGTTTTTTTCTTTGGTGTATTTAAGTTAAGAAAAATAGAAAATAGAAAAATAAATAATATTTATGACTCAGGACCAGTAATAATCTGTCTGCTACATACCATCCTGCTTTGAGATGTCATCCCAGGAAGTTTAACTGCTCTTCACCATCAGAGCAGGACTCATTCTCTGGTTTATGTAACTACAACGATTCTCACTCCACTTCACACCTTGAAGTGTGACTTATGGACCATCGTTATGAGAGTGTTGTTTACAGGTTCACCCAGTGATCCAGAGATATAAGCTCCTCATTTCCAGCATCAGGCCAGAACTGAAGAAGTCTGGAAGACTACTAACGGCTGTACGTGAACGCAGCAAACGGATGTGCGTGACTCACGTCCTGCGGAAGTAAACAAGCCCCAGCTGACGTGGAGCAGCCGAACCTCCGCAGCCGTTAGACTGGATCAACCTGAGCTCACTCCGCTGCGTTAGCGAACGTTGCTCGGTGCGTTGCGTTAAAATACCGCGCGGGGCTCGTGTTTGTGGCGGCTAAACTCCCGGGACAAGTAGCAGCTCGTTGAAACTCCTCTCTCCGGTCGACTATGGCGGCAGCGGACGAGGCCAGCAGGCCGTTCGCCGGACTGTCGGACGTCTCCATCTCGGAGGAGGTCCCGGTGGAAGGGGACATCTCCGTGCAGGTCGGTCCGGCCCGGCGGGACGACGAGTTCTCCACGCTGGACGAGCCGGTGAAGGAGACCATCCTGCGGGACCTGCGCGCCGTGGGGAAGAAGTTCGTCCACGTGCTGTACCCGCAGCGCAGCTCGGCGCTGCTGCGGGACTGGGACCTGTGGGGCCCGCTGCTGCTGTGCGTGACGCTGGCGTTGCTGCTGCAGGGCGGCGCGGCGGACAGCCACGACCAGGGCGGCCCGCAGTTCGCCGAGGTACCGCATACGTTCCATTTGCTTCCTATTTACACGCAGTTTGTTCCAGAATGAGTAAATAACCTCACGTGACATGTCATGTCTGGAGAGTTGCCCCGAGGCGCAGTGAGGAGCGGCTCAATGAACACGTTTTTCTTGTTCTAATTATCCCTCCTGTTCATACTGACTGCTAGAACATCCCTCACAAATGCACGTAAAACTTCATCTGAAGCCGAAATTATGATTAGCGTCCAAATGAATCAGATCTAAATAGAAATATTTAAAGTTTCGATGTTTTTAATGTTACAGTCCGCATTTTTGTTATTACACTTTCACCACTGCTCAACATGGAAATAGATGAAACACAGTTTGATGTTAATACTCATTGACACATCATAACTGTTCAATAGTAAAATAATATTAGTTGGAAAAAATGTGTAAAAGCATAGAAGACTCAAATGTGGTCTTTCTAATTAAGTAATTATAATCAATAAAAAGTCACATATTATTTTATAAATGTTATTTTATGGCACTACGCGTATGTTTTGCTTGATAAAAGATGGTCAATATTAAAGTGTTTCAGTACTTACACATTAAAAAGCTTTCACAGGAAAAAGGAGTTCTCTTCATTAAGAAATTGTTACATGATTTATAATATGATTGTTTAATCTAGAGCTGCACTGAATTTATTTTTCACCCAATTAGCCTCATAAATGTGATAATTGGCTGTTTTTCTTTATCATGTTTTGATCATTCTTTTTATATTTACTCTTTTTTTTTTCCTTAAATGTCCAAATTTTAAGATTCCATTTTTTCAAATATTAATATATTCTGGTTTCTTTGATTCCCTGTGACACAAAAGAACAAAGAACAAAAGAACACATCTGACAACATTCTTTTGGGAAACAATGATTGGGATTTTTTCACAATTTTCATAGATCAAACGACTAACAGGTTGACTCGTGAAAATAATCAATAGATGATTTGATAATGAAATTAACATGACTTGTGTTTCCTGTGAAGAAACATGTCTGCTGGGTATTCAAGCTCTGCCCTAGATATATGAAATGTGAATAACCCGCTGACTCCACACTCACCAGTTGAATCCTCTCAGGTCTTCGTCATCGTCTGGTTTGGCTCCATCATCATCACCCTCAACTCGAAGCTGCTGGGTGGCACCATTTCTTTCTTCCAGAGCCTGTGCGTGCTGGGATACTGCATCATGCCGCTGACGGTGGCCATGGCTGTGTGCCGGCTCGTCCTGATCGGCGGCTCAGGCACTGTCAGCTTCGCCGTGCGGCTGGTGGTGGTCATCGCGTCCTTCGGCTGGTCCACCTTCGCCTCCACGGCCTTCCTGGCTGACAGCCAGCCGCCCAACCGCAAGGCGCTGGTGGTGTATCCGGTGTTCCTCTTCTACTTCGTGATTGGCTGGATGGTGCTGACGTTCTCGCCGTCGCCGTAGGGGACGAACGCAGCAGCTGGATTTGAGTTTGAACTGAAAGGAAACGGGGACAGAACTCAAACGCACACCAGAACCTGCCTTCAAGTGAAGATGAATGACTACTGAACTGACTGAGTGTTTCTGGGCCTCTGATAAAGCTTTAGACTTGTAGCTCGACTCAAAGGAGTCCGTGTGGCGCCCTGCTGCAGGACGGGGATCAAAAAAGCTGATGAATATCTTCATATTTTTCCAGTTTATCTCCTAAATATGTTTACGAGTTGTGCAAAATAAAGTCTAAAGGCGTGTAAATAGAAACACTCAATGAATGTTTGAGGAGCAAATACCAGGGCTACAATTATTCTTTTCTTATTCACTCGGGACGTGTGAAAGGCAAAAAAACCCAAACAAACCAAACAAAAATGCTTAACCCTGACTATCCACTGGATGCAGCTGCGCAGATTTCAGATGTAAACTTTCTGAATATATGTTTCATGTGGTAAAAGAAGCTCTGTGGCTATACTTCACTTATTTTAATGACTGGATGCAGCATGACGCTCGTTTTTATTTCTTTTCTCGATAGTTTAAACAGCAGCATCTCTGCTCCTGTGTTACAACGTCCAGAGAGGTGATTTAAATGTAATGAAAAGGCTAGTTTTGCAGTTTAGTTAAATACGTGCATAAATACTAACAACTTATTCGTCAAAAAATACAAATATATACATCCCAAGTAAATTTCACACTTCATTTATACGGCAGGTTTTTTACAAAGCATGAAAAGGAATATGCAAGAAACATAAGAAAAAAAGGATTAAACAAAATGATTTAAAGGTTATTAGTAAATAAGATGCCATTTGAAAATGTATCTAATTAATTTTCTAGTGATTTAGGGGGAAAGAAAGTTGCAGAATTATCCAGACTGCACTGAGGCTCAAGCGCTATGGCTGCAGCTAATTATGTTTCCTATTTTATTAATTAGCTGATGATTGGTTAATGATCAACAGTTTCACAGTTGTGAAGATAAATGAAGTTGCAAAAAATTACTTTAAATGATGTTTATTTTAATTTACTGACTTTAAATGACTTCTATGGAGCTCTGATATTTGCTGGGTTTGGTCCTGCAACGCCAAACATCCTCTGAACAGAAAATTTATTCTGTATTGCTTTTCATATTTTTTATTAGATTTCTTCTTTGAATCCAGGTTGATTTAGGTTCAGACCGCATCTCTGATCAATCATCACCTCTGTGTATGTTTTTTCATGTGAAGAATCAGTAACACAATTGTGTTCATCCATTTAGTATTTTCTCTTTCTTTTGGGTTAAACTTTTCCTTTTCCAGAACAAAGTAAAGAAAAAGAGCAAATGTTACCAGTAGCCTGTCTCCTTTAGTTGAATCAGAAATGCAGACGTGAGCCTGATATGCATGTTGGTGGTCAGCTGACACCTGTGAAAGGAAGCATTGTGAGTTTGTTATTTGAGATCAGCTCAGTATGACATGAGAGAAGAAACTTTAAGCCCTTAAAAAAGCTGCAAATAAGGAACAGTAAAGATGTCATTTTCTTGTCCGAAAAGGAAAAATATGAAGAGATTTGTGATGGTGTAGAAAGTTTTTCGACTTGTTTTGATGAAAAATATAGTTTACAAAGCTGCAAATACCAGGTTTTAGCTGTTGATCCCTCAGAATAAAAGTGTGGTAACAGAGAGCTTCTTTCTACCAAGCTGCAGTTTTGCACCGATGTAAATAACAGTTATAATCAAGAATAGTTTATTTTTTTGCAACTAGGGCTACAACTTGATTTAATGGATTAATCATTTGACTAACATAACATCAGAAAACAGTTAAAATGTCTATAAATGTCGTTGCTTGAAAAAAAAAAACACATAGGAAACTGTTGTGACGCTGCATTAGTTCAGCAGCCAAAATCCCATCACAAAAAAAACAGTTCCATGGCATCAGATAACTTTTTGTTTTCTGAACAACAATTGAATAACACTAAATATGAAATTATACTAATGTTAAGTAGAGCTGTGTTAAGTTGATTAAATTATTAGTTGATCAAAAGAAAAATAATATGCACCTGTTTTGATGATCAAATAATCAATTTAATGCTTTTCTTTCTCATACAACTTGATAAACTGTTGTTTGGACAAAATAAAAAAATAAATTGGAGATAATGGGAAAGTTTGAGGGCCTTTTTCCTGTTTTCTGATATTTTGACAAAATGATTCTAAGGCAGAATATTCCACAATTTAGTCTATAAATAAAAATAATCATTGGTTGCAGCCTAAATTACAGGAGCAATGCATCTCGAGGCATAATGGAAAGATTTTTGCATGAAAAATGACTTGCAGGATTATCCAGTTATCAAAAAAGTTGTTGGTTAATTTGCAGCCAATTAAATCAATCAATTAATCACTAGAGTTCTGGTTAGAATGAGTACTGTGTTCACTGTGATGAAGCCAAAAGCTTCAGCTCAATGATTCTACGATGGAGCTGCAGCTCTCTGAAGAGTTAGAAACACGTTCTGGGAATTTTAGGGGAATTTCACCTTAAATGAAGTGACGGAACAGACACTGAAATTTCCAAATGATCCAGGTGATGTTTGTTTTGCATTATTATTCAATGTCTTGTTTCTGTCCATGATTTATCAGTGCTCTGTTTCCTCTCAAATCAATATTGTTGATTTCCTTTATTTAAATGTATTCATTAATTTACATCGACAAATGAAAAGAATTAAAATATATTTGATCAGCTATGATTTCATGTTTTGTACTTTTGCTCTATTTATTACCTGAATTGTTGAACTGCTGTAACAACACTTTTATACTGGAGGAATAATATTATTTTAAAAACAGTAAGTATATCAAAGGTTAAAGAAATGCAAAAAGATTGCATTTGTGTAGCCTGACTGTATAGTTTTTCAAAAATGTAAAATCTTGAAGGAAAGAAGGAAAGAGAGGAGGTTAAATCAAGATGAATATCAAAGGTGATATTAAATAGAAAATAGAAACTACATTTTAAGACAAATAAGTATTTGAATATTATATAAACTTTGTGTGTGGGGGGGGGTACTTTACATTACATAAAACACAAAAAAAGTTTTTTATTGGATAACCAATATTGTTGCCAACTATTACATTGATCACCAACAATTTTATAATGAATTAATCAATTTGAGTCATTTTTAAGAAGAAAATGTCTAAATTCTCTGGTTCCAGCTTCTTAAATCTGATTATTTTCTGGTTTCTTCAGTCTTCTATGATAGTAAACTGATGATCTTTGGGTTGTGGACAGTGGCCTGGAGAAAAGGTTTACATCATTTTACTAACGAAACAAATAATCCAATAATCATTTCTATAATAGATTAATGGAGCCATGAGTTGCAGACATCATCTCCACATACCTGTAACTAACAGCAGGTCTGCTGCAACTCTCCTCTTCTCGCCTCTCCTAAACCAAGGCAGCAAAATGACTTAAGCATTGACAAGTATGACCATTTAATAATGTTGATTTGTCAAAAAAAAAACATTTTTTTTGTCAATTTTTTTCATGATAATGTTTTGTTTTATACCCATGTGTACTATCCACCAATAAACCCCAAGAAGAAGAATTGCGTCATCACAGCGCGACTGCGAGTGGTTGTATCTGTCAGCAGCGGAGTAAACACCAGCGGCGGGACAGTTTGCGGGTGAATCCAGCTGCGGGGATCCGATGGACGGGCTGCCGCAGCTCCCGCCTGAACTTTGGGTCTATGTTTTCCGCTTCCTGAGCACCGAGGACCGGCACGCAGTCCGCAGCTCCTGCCGCTCCCTGAAGAGCCTCGTCGACCACCCGTCGCTGTGGCGGGAGCACACGGTGCTGCTCACCGACCTCCGCCGCTACACCTACGGCTTCTGGGACACGCTGTCACACCGCAGGCTAACGCGCGTGGCCGTGCGGCACCTGCGGCGCAAAGAGTGGCGGCGGCTCGTGTCCTTCCTGCCGTCGCTCACCGCCATCGTGTTCGTGGACGGCGGCCGCCAGTACAAGGAGAAGTACCTGGACAACCTGGCGCGGTTCCCGGACCTGCGGGACCTGGGGGTGCGGAACACCACCTGGGTCGAGCCCATGCTGAGCGCGGGTCTCACCGAGCAGCTGCGGGACCGGCTCACGCACCTGAGCGTGTGCAACGTGCGGCTGCCGTGCACGGCGCAGTTCATCGGCGCCGTGTCGCGCCTGCACAACCTGCGGCACCTGCTGTTCCACCAGCAGGGGGAGAGCTACGGGCTGAACACGGTGCGGCCGGTGCCGCGCCGCATCTTCCACGGGCTGCTGCTGGGCCTGCGGAAGCTGCGGCACCTGTCCTGGGGCATGAGGGGGGAGCCGCCGGAGCCGCTGCCCGACGACTACCTCAGCCCCCCGGACCCGGAGCACGCAGGTGGGCCATTTCCATGTGTCTGTCCACCTGTCTTTCCACCTATGTGTCCTCGTGTCTGTCCACCTGTCTGTGGGCAGCTCCGTATGTCCTCCATCATAGACCACATACTGTATTTTTGGCGGTAGTATGAAGGGCAGCTAGCTAAAACGCTATTAGCTTATCTAAAGTTAGCAGCAAAACGGAACCTCTCAAGTTAAAGTTTACATACAGAGTCGCATATTCACATTCAGATACATGTATTATTATTATTTTTGTTTTTTTCCCAAGAGGAAATGTTTGCTAGTAGTTGTTCACGGTGAAAAGTTGCTGTAACAAACAGCTGCTAACTTTATCGTTAGTGACTTTCATGAATTTTTCTGTTAACTCACATTCACAATCTTTCATGTACTCAACAGTCACATAATTTAGCATTTTAAGTGAAGGTAAAGTATATTGACAACCCCCCCCCCCCCAGGGTCCCGGTACGGCGGGCCGGCGCTGACCAGTCTGGAGCTGGTGGACTACCCGGAGAACATCCTGCCGGAGAACGCGCTGCGCAGCCTGCCGTCCCTCCGCTCGCTCACCGTCCGCTACCGGTACATCCGGGAGGGGATCGAGTGCCGCCTCCGGTCCTGGCTCAGCCCGCTGCAGCAGCTGGAGAGCCTCACCATCATTGGTGGGTGAACTAGTGCAGAGTTCAGGTCACAGATTTTAAAAGGAACCAGGTCAGTTCATAAGTTCATTATGTCGAACCAAGTTCATGGTTCCAAAACTGAACTTGTTCAGAGTTCTTCCCCCCCCCCCCAATATGTTGCTGTGAGCTATTATTGTCAAAACTTATTTTCAGAGCCTATAGAAACCCAGCGAGTGTAAATATTTTATTTTTAACATTAAAAATATGCTTCAGATTAATCTTTTTATCCAGTTTTTAATCCTTATCCAACCGGGGTTTAGTGTTGAGGGGACAGCCCTCTAAATTCTGGCATTTCCTAACATTTTTCTCCATCCATTCAGTCCACACTAGCAGCAGCAGCAATTTCACTCTACAGTATATTCTCAAAACATGAGAAAAAACCTGCTGCTTAAATGGTATTAATTGTGAAAATAAAACCAGGACTGTAGTGCAGTCTGGGTCGGTATTGACTTTTACATCAAATTGTGTTAATGGTCATATTCTGTGGTGCTGCCTTCCTCCATGCTCCTGGCTGCTGCGCTGTCTTTTATGATGTATTTGTTAGTATGACAGGTATGACAGCTTTGTGAGATGAAGCCAAATAAAACTGAATGTTTGGCTGAATACCAACAAGGGATGCCTGTTTTTTATTATTGCATAAATAGTTGAGAATACATTTTTAGTCGGGGCGACATGGTGGAGCAGTGGGTAGCGCTGTTGCCTCACAGCAAGAAGGTCGCAGGTTCAAGACCTCCTTGGTCCTGGGTCTGGGACCTTTCTGTGTGGAGTTTGCATGTTCTCCCCGTGTCTGCGTGGGTTTTCACCGGGTACTCCGGCTTCCTCCCACAGTCCAAAAACATGCTCAGGTTAATTGGCAACTCTAAAATTGCCCGTAGGTGTGAGTGTGTGAGTGAATGGTGTGTGTGCCCCACGATTGGCTGGCGACCATCTGGGGTGTATCCCTGCCTCTCGCCGTAACGCGCTGGGATAGGCTCCAGCAGACCCCTGCGACCCTAATGAGGAATAAGCAGGTATAGAAAATGACTGACTGACTGACATTTTTAGTCTTTCAAAGAAATATCTCTGGTAGGCACACACCAGAGAAGTCCTTAAGAATTCCAAATCTATTATCAAACAGTTGTTAGTTGCATCTCTATTCTGCACTAAACTGTAAATTTAACAATTAAGTAGGTTTAACTAAACAGGGAGTTTTAATGATTTCTCCATGTTTATATCTCTGTTCCCATTAATGGTTTAAAGCTTCTTATCATCTAAAATGTTTTAATGTGTTACATAGAGGACCTTAAATGGTCTCAAGAGTATGAAAGCTGCTATAAATGAACCGTCCTCCCCTCCCTCAGGTGGTAATTCTCTGGCTGCCTACACCACCAGCATCCCGTCCACAGTGACGCGGCTGACGCTGCGTGTCGCCATCACGCTGAAGGACATGGACTCCATCGCGCCTAAAGTCCCGGCACTTGAGCACCTGGACATCGAGCAGAACCGCTCCACCGGCAGCCTGTGCAGACGCATCCCCATGCTGTTCCCCCAACTCAGAACCCTAAGAATACGGTGAGCTGGAACACTGAAACTGCAAAAATATGTGTGTGTGTATGTAACACCATTAGTATATCATATTTTCTTTATAGCATATACCTAAAAAAAATTTAAAAAGTGCTTTTCATAGCATAAAAATACACACAGTTACATAACAGTGCAATACAATATATACGATAATAAAATGAAAATGGGGAAAGTTAGTAATGTCAAAGTGCGGCAGTTATTAGGGGAAATGAAACCACAGAAATAGATTTTAAGGAGTTTTTTTTTTAATTATTAATATATAGATTATTTTCTACAATAAGTTGTACAATAAGTCATTTGGTCTATAAGCATCAGAAAATAGGGAAAACATTAGGCTGCCGTTTTCTCAAGCCCGAGATTTCCCAAGGTTGTTTTGTTCTAACAGTTCAGAACTCAAAAATTCACGTTAATGTCATGGAGCACTAGAAAAACCAGAAAATATTCACTTTAAGAAGCTGGAGCCAGAGAATTTTAGAACTTTTTTCCCATTCATTTCACAAATGACTCAAAATGATTAACCATTTGTCCAAATTGTTGGCATGTTACACTTCTACACAGCATTGTGTTTCATGCTTTCTCAATAAACCGCTCCGCTCTTGTGTTAGGTTTTTCCGGCGGGAGCCAGAGAAAGACCTGCTGAGCCTCCACCGGCTGCGGCACCTGGAGCAGCTGGAGCTGCTGGTGGAGCGCTCCTTCATCCTGAGGGACTACCTCAATGGCCACCCCTGGCCCAGCCCCTGTGTCCAGGAGCTCATCAACCAGCTGCGAGAACTGTCCGAAAACAGAATCAACGTCATCACCACCATGCGGCAGAGGAACCCGCTGCGAGAGTGTGACTGCGCCTGGGAGGGCGACTGACGAGGGTGGACGGATTCAGGATTATTTCCCTCTCACGAAACTCTTTATTTTTTTATTGAAATAACTTCTGGCAGCAGCTGCTGTAGCAGAGCCAAGTTATTTTGGAGCATCGAAATTAAAAAGCGATGGAAGAAACATGGAGTGAGACTTCCTATGAGAGCGGATGGAGTCCAGCAGGGAGTGTAGCTGTAAGACTTTCTGAAAATGAAGACTGCCAGTGATGCCATGTTGAAGTAAATATGGGTGAGCAAAACTGTCACCAAGTGGCACCAATCAACAGAGGCCGCTCGCCAATTTAAAAAAAAAAAAAAAAAAGACAGAAGTCTTTTATTGTGACTTATCAGCAGGGAGAATAATACAAAGCAAGAAAAGAGACAAAATGTAAGAAATTTGTGATTTAAACTAGTATTTCTGCTTTATAAAAAAGAAAGTGAATCTGCAGTGGTGTCAGGCTGCAGCTGGTGATTATTTTCATTATTGAATGATTTGATTTGAATGAGTATTTCTGCGTTTGGCATTGCTGTTATTTTATGGCTTTATTGTACTTTTCCATTTCTGAGTCTATATCATTTGACTGGAAATTAAGGCTTGAAATGATCAATATTGTGATATGAGACTAGCTATCGTCTTAGATTTTGGATCTGGTCGTTTTCAGAAATTACCCAACTGTTCAAACCTTGGACTCAAATCATAGAATTTTGTGTCTATATATAGATAGGAAGAAAGTTTTTATCTATATGACCCAGGTCTACTCAATATTAGGGTAGATTAGCTTCTCATCCAACATGTCAAACTCAGGTTGGAAAGGGCTGATGTGGGTCCAGGTTTTTGTTCCAGTCATGGAGTAACACACCTGATCCTACTAACCAACCACTCGAGCCTTCTTAAGCACTTTCATTGGTAGAATCAGGTGTTACTGAGTGGTTAGACCAGTTGCCTGATCCACACCAGCCCTCCAGGACCTGAACATGACACCCCTGCCCTACATGCTTCTCTGGAGGATGAGTAAAGGTCAAATGACTGGATCGCCTCTAGATGAGTAAACGAAACACTACAAAATGAACAGAACCGACCATGATGTGTTCAGGGCTACACGACACTTCAGTTTTTACTGATTAATCTGCTGATTGTTTTCTTTTCCCAATTTATTGAGAAGTTGTTCAGTCTTTAAAATGTTCAAAATTAGTTTTTCAAAGTCTAAGATAATCTTATTATGTCTGAGCAACAGTCTGTCTGAACCCAAAGGTCAACACACTTTACTGTCACAGGACACTAAACCAGAAGATGTTCATAGAATTAAAAAATAATTTGTATTATTTTTGACTGATCTTTTCAGCTCTGGGAGTTTTCACTTGGCTTCTTTGCCTGATAAAATGTCCAAACTAAACACATTGAATTTATTGTCATATATGACAAACAGGAAATTATCACACCTTTAAAGAGCTTGAATTACAGTATATCCTGTTGTTGCACTTATTGAAATATTGCTGTGGAAATGTTTTTTTTACTACATAAAGACAACAAGTCAACACAAAATAAGTTTTCAGTAACTATAAACTGGGAAATAAACTAAGTTTTAAGCTGATGCTGTTTTTTCAAGGTATTAAAACTGAAGTCAATTTCAAGGAGATAGCTAATTGTTTTTCTTCAAGAATTAAAATCAGGATTTCTGAACAGCTTTTGTATTAATGTTGAAAGTTTTGAAGTTCTCTCAGTGTTTAGTTTAGGTCATGTCTTACGTTAAGATTGGTTTAATATCACAGTTACATTAAGGACGATGTGATTCTGAATGAAGTTTTGCAATTTTTTATTTACAAATACACTTTTTTTCCTTTTACAACTTTGGCTCTTTACTGATACTTTGTTCTGTGTCACTTGAGCTCCTTGTAATATTTATACTTTTTCCCATAGAAATGTCTATGTGGAATAAAGACTGAAAAATTTCTGATGAGATTTCCTCTGTTTGCTTTCCATCATATGACCTGAAACATATGATCTAAGAAATGATGTTGACAAATGTTTACTAAACGGTTGCTTATCTGTTGAGCGGTTTAAGTTAATTCTGCTCTTGTTATACTTGAACATTAAAAGCGACTGAAATGTATTTTGGTGCTTGGGTTTCTCTCTGTTGAAGTGGATTAGAACAGATTTTTATGAATATTTACTCTGACTACATCCCAGACTTATTGAAAAGCAGATAGTGATCTGTCACTGCAGCTGATCGAACTGATCATGCATCATAAAAACATAACTGAGTGGAGCCAGATTAAAGATTAAATCATGAATCCCTCACAAATGTTGGTTTGTTTCCTAATTCACCATCTGTGTTAATAGTTGATCCATTCAACCATCTTATTTATTTTCAGGTCTAGTAACCACAAAGACTGGAAGAGAACAGATTTCACAGTAACTGTAATAGTATATAAATTGAATGGACACATATCAAGAAATAGTTATTTAATATCAAGTTTCAGTGTGTTTCTCAGCTATACAGTATAAACAATATGAACATAAGATGAAGTCTTTAAATCTTGAATGATAAACCTGTACTGTTTTTTTTGTTGGGTACCATACAGTAGCACTGCAGCTCTGACGCAGCATCAGGAGCTGTTGGCTGCTCCAAAAATAAGCAAGAGAAACATTTATAAATATACATGTACAATTAAAAGGTAATTCAGGTGGGGTTATATGGTTTTCTTCTTGTTAGCATATTTCATGAGAAGACCCAAACACAAATGATTGATCTATATCGTCTATTATGGCTCCCACACACAATACATGTGGATTAATGCCCCAACAAATGCACCATTTCCTCATGTTTATTTCTTAAATACTAAAAACTATTCAGAATATGAATAAACAGTCAACTGCCTGTTGACTAACATCTTTAGTGGGGGGCTTGGGAGAAAGTAAGAAGAAAAACAATATAATAATATAAAATATATGATGGGCTGATACATTGTTGGTTTTAGTCTTTTCATGGGAGTTGTTGACAATAAGAAAATAATAATCAATCCCACCCTTATCATCTTTAAGTGCTTGAATCAGTAACGGCTTCAGATAGTCTGAAGTGATTCTGTACAGATTTTTGGAGTCATTAATGAAAATGTGCAGGTTATGTTCACATTACATAATTCTATTTTTGTAAAAAAGGCAAATGAATAAACAGCTTCCAAAGAGCCTGTGAAGGTTTCGTAAAGTTCCCTCCTGACATATTAAAGCTAAGGTTCTGTCTTTTACAAGTGTGCCTTAATCAATACTGACATGTCCATATGTGCTAGGATGTGGCTTTCGGTTTCTGGAACAATTCCCACACTCTGTATTGACCCTGAAGATATTCTGTCCCACAACACTGTAAGAAATGAGGAATAAAATCTACAACCTTTACTCCAAAGTTCATCCGAAGCTAAACCCATGCATCGTTACCTTCTATTTGAATCTTTTTGTGCATGTTTCACCGCTCAGAGTTTATCTCTTGTTGTATTCACACCACCTGAGGCATAAATACAGTTCAGTCTAACATGCTCATCTGGTATGTTGTGAAAGAAAAAAAGAACTTGGAAATCTGTTCCAGATATTTCCTTTGAGAGATCCTGAAATGAGTAAATTATAGTTATGATATGTGACATATTTTCAAAAAACTGGTGATGACAACACATTTACTGTACATGTGAGGACAAGATTGTTTCCCTTCCAGAAAAAATAAGAGATTTAACTCAGAATATTGAGACCAAAGGTAACATGTTTATATTACATTTATCTTTTCAGATAGAATTCATTCTTCTAGGCCTCCATAGTAAATACTAAAATCTTTGCCCGATTACTGCAGCTGAAATCAAGCACACCTGCCCAACACTTAACTGATGAATCCAAAGCCAAGAATCTCAATATTTACTGGCTTGACTTGTGTTTGAATGCTGTTGTTCAACATTTCTGTTGTGAAAACGAGATACTGACTCAGCTTAAGTCTCATATAAACTTGAACTGAACTTTGGACTGAGGCCTGTGGATTTTACTCCTCATTTTTTACAGTGTTGTCTCATGCAGGAGAAAAGCTTCTGGATCAGTCTGCAGAGAAGGAAAAATCAAGACTAATCCACATTCCTAAAAACATGTAAGTCATGTGTAAAGACAGATATAATAACCTGAATCTGTCCTACGTCCAGTTAGTCCAAGTCCAGGCCAGAGATACTAAATGTGGATCTTTGGGCAACAGCTCATCTCTTTCCCGTTAGGAGATTGACATGTACCTCAGAACTCCAACATGACCGTCAGCGGCTCCAGCGAGTTGAAGATGATCTCTTGTTTCTGGCCGTACATTCCCTGCTCCACCTTTGTCCCGGCCTTGGTGCACTTCACCGAGCCCGACATGAACTCGCTGCAGGCGGACACCAGGTTGGAAAAGAGCTGAGCTCCCCACCACAGCTCACAGCCGCCTTTATACTGCATCCGCCTCTTGGCCACCGGCTGCCCGAGCAGGGAGTCCTGGGGGATAATTAAAACGCTCCCAGGAAGGTCGAGGATGGACACGGTGTGTCCCGTGTCTTTTCGGAAAAACTTTGTGGTCATCAGAGTGCTGGCTGTTGAGGAGATACATTTTCATAAATAAGTTACATAATACTTAAAAACAAATACACAGCAAATTGTCAGAAAAACATAAACATAATAAAAAAATAAAATAGACAAAATTGTTGAAACATCAGGGAGACTGCCTATTATGTTTTTTATGATTTAAACAAAGAAACAGCCAGACGTTTCCCCTTTTATGTTACATGGTCGTTAGTTTTTACTGATCCAAATTTCAAAATGTAAATATGTACATAAGAGGTGGTGGTACACTTAAATATTTGCAGTATTATGATTATTTTTAGTATTATTGTGTGTGCATATGTAAAAGGACAGGATATTGTAAATAACTGATCCTTCTCCCTTTCAGACATAGTATGATTTATTGTTTTTATCATTTGATTCATGCTGTTTCTTTTTTATGTTTTCCTATGTTCGAAATAAAACCTTCATTTATTTGTATTTACAAAGTACCAGAAATTCTCTGAAATATGATGTAAAGATGAATGGAGGTTAGATAATCAAGAATCAGATCTGCACACACTTATTAAAGTTTGTGTCAATAATGTCTTTAAAAATAATGAGCAAATCTCTTGCATCTATGCAGAAAAAAACACTTCAATACATTATGTAAAATATCAGTTGAAAAGTTTGTAACTGGAAATAATACTGTATCATCCAAGGAATATTGATCAAATTAATATTACAATAGTTTACCCATTTCACATGTGTCGTCCTCAGTGGCCCCGTGGAAGAAGCAAACATACACAAGCATCCCCTCCTGGATCTGAGGACAGGAAACATCTGCTGTTTATGTTCCATACACAGACACTGTTGCTCTTTAATCTTTAATTACACCACTAACTGGAGATTTGATCAATTTTAGGAACAATGTGAAACTTAAAAAATTATTTTGACTAAACTAGGATGAGCTAACTCAGTTATGTTGTAAAATTAGTACCTCTGGTTATTTTCTTTTTTTGCAACTCACAACATTATAAACTCCCTATAGCTTTGGTACGGATTTGATTCATCTAGTTTTGTTCAAAGGTCCCACAGCATCATGGAAAAAATCTGTTTACATTCCTATTTCTAGTGACTATAGTGGAATGTAACTAAGTACAGTATATACTCATGTACTGTACTTGAGTACAGTTTTGAGGTACTTGTACTTGAGTATTTCTGTATGATTACTGCTACTTTATACTTCACTATGTTCAAAGCTTTAGTTACTTTTCACATGAAGATTTTACATAAAATATTATTTTATATTCTTATTTTTTGAAATGTCAGTTGTGTATTTGTTTTTAATGTGTTATACTCCTAGTGTAAAGATGCTGTATAAAGTATATTAAAAAATGTGAAACACATATATCATTTCATATCTTTACCTATTAATCCACCCAAATATCTAAAATTGGCTCTAACATTTAAATGCTTTAATGTATTTGTTGGTGATGAAAATAAATATAATATACTACAATAACAGCATATAATGAGTACTTACACTTTTGATACTTTGAGAACCTTTTACTGATAATACCTCTGTACTGATCAGGACTTTTACTTCTTCTTGAGCAGTTTTAGACGACAGTATTTCTACTTTTACTTGAAGTATTTGGGTGTTCTGTCCAACAATAGGAACATCAAAACCTTTAATCAACATAAACTGTCCACCCACCTCAGCCCACTGAGCGTCGGCTCCGTCCAGTGCAGGTTTGATCTTGACTTTGGCCTGACTGCACTGCTGGATGACGGCCCGGGCCTGTAGCCGCCTGGGCCTCCGGAAGGAAGCAGGACTGCTCACACATATACAGGTATTTATTACAATTAGAACTTTGTAATAAACATGACGTGTGCTCTGACTGTTAGATGATTGTTTAATTAAATGATTGATCCATTATCAAGAGTAAAATTATGTTTATGAACCAATGAGAAAGCAGCACAACACAAACCTTGAGTGAAACTGTTGATATTCTATTGAACCAATATCTCATTGTCTTGTTTCATTGGCCAAGCTTCTAACTACTTCAATAAGGGTGATTTGTCAGTAAGACAGTTGCAATGAATGACTATTTTTTATTAAGCTCACAGCTCAAGTGGAAGCATGCTGACACCAACATACAGGACTATTTGGGAACCACCATGACAAAAACAAATAGACGTCATAAGTGCAGGACTCTAAGGACACTAGAACTAAAGTAGAAAAAGACACATTTTAGCATCTTAAAACAAGCATCACATTTGTCAGTGATTCTCTGTGTTGTACCTGTTCATCTCAGGAGGAGGTTTGGCTGGCTTCGCCGGGGTGGAGCCAGCGATGGTGAAGACGGGCCAGGGTTTGGTGCTGGGAGCCACCACAGGCTCCAGCCCACAGCTGGAGCTCTTTTTGGCCGAAGAACCCGGCTCCAGGTCCTTCTTCCTCTTCGCCGTTCGTTGATTGACGCTGTGGCTCCGCGATTGAGATGACTGTGTCTTTGGAACTGGAGATTTGTCTGTGGCTTGCGGAGGTTTTGCTTTCTGTTGTGTCTGGGGCTCAGGAGGCGGATGTGGCTCGG
Source organism: Eupleurogrammus muticus (assembly GCA_036785175.1). Classification (NCBI taxonomy): domain Eukaryota; kingdom Metazoa; phylum Chordata; class Actinopteri; order Scombriformes; family Trichiuridae; genus Eupleurogrammus; species Eupleurogrammus muticus. The sequence continues at coordinate 9,194,116 of JAYKQN010000012.1, read as the reverse complement.
CGAGAGGTTTTGTGGCACCTTGGACTTGGATGCAGTGATGCGTTCTGGCGCTGCCGTCCGGATCCTCGGGATGGTTTTGAGAGCAGCCGCTTTCCTGCTGCTGAGGCTGTTCATCCTCTGGCTGAGGACTCAATTGAACCTGGACATTGCTTTGGTTCTGTGGCCGAAGCTTTGGGCTGTTGTTCTGCTTCTGGACTTTAGACAGTGACTGCTGGACTCTATTGACAGACCAGATCCTGGTGACAAGGCGGTTGATAGGAGTTCTGGGTTTCAGGTTTATGGGAGTTTTCAGATGTAGGAGGATGGGAATTCTGGGTTTAGACCTAATGGATGTTACAGACTTGGGGGATGAAGCCTTCTCCTGGGATTAGGATTAGAAACAAAAAGCAATGAGGAAATAGCATAAACCTAAAAACTTTAGTTTGTTATTTAAATAGTTGATTAATCTATAGATTACTGGAACAATTACTTGGTTACAACTTATCCAAGTAGCTTTGTTTGCGTTGTTATTTTTGTTGTTTGAGGCAGGTATTATTTTTAAACTTCACAAATGATCACAAAATCATAACTTCATGTTCGTCTGGAATTTGATTGATCAAAATCAATAAATAAAAAACACCTTTTTGCCTAGATATGTACAATAATGTAGCATATTGTATATTTATAACATAATTTGTTTGATTTACACATTGTAGCTAGATTAGAGGTGTGTGTGTGTGTGTGTTTGTGTGTGTGTGTGTGTTACTTACACCTCGGGTCTTTAAATTTGTTATAGGCTGATTCTCTGTGTCTCCATCACTTCCTCCACCCTCATCCTCACCACCACTATCAGTCTCATCATCTTCATCATCATCCTTCTCACTGTGAAGATGCAGAGTGAGAGAAATGCAGTTGTTACTAGTATTATCCAACTACTTCTATAAGTACACAACTAACACTGCTACCATTAGCAGCAATTATTATTTTAATGATCAACTTATCTGCTGAATAAAAATCAGTTCAAAGGGTTCAGGTATTTAAGAAAAACAGAAACCTTTCACAATAAGAGCTGGAACCAGAAAATGCTGGTAATTTTTGATTGAAAAAAATGATTATTTGATTTTACTTATTTGAGCTACCAAAATTGCTCCTTCTAATAACACAGCCATATGTCCTTATTGTTTGACTTTACTCATTGATAAAAAAGAATCTTGTTAGTCAGCACACCTGTGTATGTACTGAGGTATCTGAGGTGATCTCAGCACGTCCAGCTGCGTCTCAGACCCTCCAGCGTCTGTCAGCTCGCTTGGTTTCTTCCTCTTCTTCCTGCTGCACTGTGAGCAGTTGTTGATCCACTGCACCACATCAGGTCTCATGGTTTTCCAGAAGTACCTGTCAGGAGATCATAGGATGGTTGGTATTGAAATAATTTTGAATTGAAAACTTTAACATAGAATTCCTTTCACTTCACTTCAAACATATTCTCAACTTCTAAACTTCAACCTGACAAATTTGTTGATCATGTACTTCAAAGCAACACAGCTATTTAGTGGCAGAGAAGCTTCCATCTCACCTCTCGTTGAGCAGCCTGAGACACTTGTTGACATTAAGGTGGTTCAGTTCATTGTGAAAGTCCACCAGGGCGGCTTCCACCTGCTGCCTGCTCCTCAACACCAAACGCACCCGGTCTCCCCTCACCAAGTGGAGCATACCGTCTGGGAGACCAGGGGACAGGCGGCCATGTTGTTTAGGTAACAGGAAACTCATACAACTGTTGCCATGAGGAGATCTACTTTTTTTTTCCCTTTGTCTTTTTTTGAAACTTGAGGCGTTAAAAGACACATAGTACCACATGTTTATGTGAATACATACTCTATGTTTTATTGCTCTTTTGTCCTTGAATATTGTTGCCGTTTATTGTTACAGTGTGTTCCTGTGACCTCTGTTTCAATGCCTGTGTGCAAACCAAATTTCCTCTAGGATAATATTAAAAATGTGTGCATCACATATGGCAAGAAATACAACTGCAGCATTTTAGCTTCAGTGTGAAGAATCTAAGTATTTCTGACCTTTTAGAGAATTGAAAAATTAAGAAGAAATACAAGCTTCTTTCTCAACAAAGCCCTGCAATTTCTTGTTAACATATATAGGATTTGAAGTAAAACATATAAAAATAACATTTTACGCTCTATTTAATTTATTCAATTTAACCTTGTATCCAACAATAAAAAAAACATACATGACATGTGCCTAACTAACATATACACAGAACTACACTATTTACAGACCTTTGATTGCAAACTTCTTGCAGAACCTCCTGAACGTGTTCTTTTCTACGTAGGTCAAGCCAGGAGGATACTTGCGTCTGCTGAGGTAAAGCTCCACTGCGTCGTACTTTGCAAAATAGGCCTGATCACACAGGAACAGATGAGAAAACAGCTGTCAAACAGCGTTATTATGCTTTTATTAGATGCTATTAGCAGGTAAACATAGTCCATTGTTATTGAAACAGGTTAAAAAAGAGGAACACTTTTGTAAACTTTTGACATGAAATATTCTATTTTGTCAAACTGCTGGTATTCACCCATCAGAACATACCTCCTCTGCCACAGCAGGCTGGTCTGGACCTCTTGACTGGGTCTGTAGGGGGAAAAGAAAAGTCAAAACTCACTGACAGTGCAGGGATTGTACTCTAAACAATATATATATATATATATATATATATATATATATATATATATATTCATGAATTAAAAGGATGACATATAGAGGTTAAATCTTACCACTGAGTCGTTGTTGACCAGGAGTGAGGGCACAGCGTCCGGGTGGATGGTGACCTTCACCCCGCTGCGGTCGAAGCAGTCCTCTGTGAAGTGGATGGAACACACAGACGAGCGGAGGCGGGGGTGCCAGTTGTGACGGCCGACAAACTTCAACCACTGAGCAAGCAGAGCCGTGTTATGAAAAGGAAACCTGGAGGAAAGGTCGAAGACAATACATAAACATATTTCTATTAATTAATGTGCGTCATGAAAAAAAAAAAATTCACGATACAGCAACACTATTGCAGGTAGAGAAGTAGCGGTTAGCAAAACAGCTAAGGATTACTGTATCTGTCCAAATATGTATCATATGATTCACTGAATAAAAACAAATTTAACAAGTAAATACTGTTATTGTTCTGTTAGAAAAAAACTTTTAAAGCATATAAAGACACTGAACACTCCAAGTCTGTATGCTATATATGAGATCACAATTAATTTACCTTACATAATCATTAGCTAGTAAGGGACAGGTATTATGCACATTTTTGTAGGGTGGTATTCATACTCATGGAAGGTGAGGCCCAGGCCTCTCTCCACCGGTCCGCAGCAGTTGGTGCAGTTATAGACGCTGCAGCGGAGCCACTTCCTCTTGGTCCTATTGAGGCAGGTGTGGCAGCTGGAGATCCAGCGGGCTAGGTCCCGGGTCATGCTCCCCCAGTAGAAGTGTTTACCGATCTCACGCTGGCAGATTCCCTGGCCGTAGTGACCCTGGTTGTCATGGAATTGCTGCAGTATCGAGTTTACCTGGGATCAAACGCCATCAAACACATCTGACCTCAACAATTAATAGCTTTTGGACAAACAGCTGTGAGATCATAAAAAATACAACATGCTGCTGAATAACAGGTCATTTTCAAGAAAATTCAGGTCGAGATGCGATGTGACGCAAACATTGTGAAGTGTTTAATGTGTATATTTTTCAGTTGACTTTGTCTGCAGCAAGACAACAAACTCTGGTTTGTGCAGCATGAAACCAGATTCAGTTTTAATTCTTATTTACTGACATGACAGCAACATGAGCTTCAAATAGAAATGCAACCTGATTCAATCATTGTGTAGAAATACCTATAATGATGGACAGAAATATATTTTTAGTCTCAAAATCTTCCAAACCTCCTCTCTGCTGCGTGGGACTCTGAGAGGAGGAGAAACTCGCGTGTACATCAACACTCCATCTAAAACAGAGGATAAATGTTTCCAAGTTATTTTTAAATAAACTTTAACTTAACCAAATTTTGGGTTTATGAGGTTTAAAGCAGGTGAATAATTATTGTGTCTCTTTTCCCTCACCTATCAGGCCAAAGCGCTTGGTCATTCTCTTCAGAGCACCTCTGCTTTTCTTGCTTTGCATTGGTAAGATCCTGTGGCTCAGATACCTGCAAAAACACATGCACCTTTTAACAAATGTTCAACACAATAAAAAGGTGCAGCATGGACTAAATATAAATATAAGTAAAAACCTGGCGATCTGGTTGTAAACTTCGAAGCTGGGCTCGATGACGGTTTTCCTTTTCTTGTCCTCCTTCTCTGTCTGCACGATCCTGGAGTCCGGATCAGCGGCTGGGAGGCTATACTGGTGCTCCTGCAGCTCCGCAGGGGTTTCAGCCGGATCGAAGGCTGCTTCAGTCGGGTCAGTGTTTTCAGCAGCTGCAGCGGCCGCTGCTGAAGAAAGAAGGTCTTCCAAAGTGTTGGAGTGGAGGAATTCCTCATCTGACGGGACCGGTACCTGAAAACCAGAGCAGATCAGAACCTCATCCTGCAGAGAGAAGATGCACTGAAAGATAAAAATAAATACTTTTGACTTGCATTATAGAAATAAAAACACACTTTTTTCTATTATTAGAATATGAAACATAAAAAAAAACATCTCGTCATTGATTTAGATCTCAGTCATCCTTTCAAAAACATTACAAGTACATATCTAGGTTTAAATTTGAAAGTGAGGGCAATCATATAAACCAGGATTCATTCAACAATGGACCTTTTTAAGCAGAATTTATTGGGAGACATTTCATAGGCCCAATATGTTTTCAAGTCCTATTTGTTATTTTCTTTGAATTTGTTTAAGAATAAAATTGCTTCATAAAGTAGGTTCCGGATGTACTTGAGGGCAGATGTCATAGTTTCAATTTGACATCAAACAGAGAGACCTAACTGTGGTTCTGTATGTGTGCAGCATGAAAACAGATTATTTCTCATTATTATTTACTGACATTAAACAACAATCTTGTTGTTGTATTATACAGATACAGCTGGTGATTTTTTTCCTGTCCACAGAGACTTTGCTATAGTATTAGACTACACTAGCTATTACCATGGAAACCACATGTCACCTGTTTGCAGACAGACATATAAAACACATCAACCTAAACAGAATGTGGTGCAGCGACCATCATTCTGGTCTCCTCACCTCGTCCTGTGAGGTCACAGGGATGATGGTCGGCACAGCTTCTGACGTCAGGGTCAGCTGACCCTCCTCTGTCAGCGTGAAGCAGGACGGCTCGAAGTGTCGGGAGCAGAGGCAGGAATTCATGCGTAAAGAGCCTTCGTCTCGCTGAGCCACCGCCAGCCACCGCCGCCGTCGCTCCGCCTCCTTTGGAAACCTGCAGGACGCAGGGAGACGGCCATCTTTGTAAGAACTTTTTACTGCTTTTTGAGAAGGTATTGTTCAAACTCAAAAATATAATTTATCCTCATAGCACCATTTAGAGTTCAGTGTTTACACTTGTCCAACACATTAATCAACCTTTTGCACCTTATTTTAACTATTAACTGCCTATATATTCATTTGTGCCCTACACACGCAAAATGCTCTATGTTTAAGTGTCTGCTGTATAAATTGGAACAATAATTTAATAGGCTTGAACCAAAACTGATTCTTAAAGTTGTCTGTTTGGGGAAAAAGTTTAAAATGATCAAAACTGTCAAAACTCCTTAAATGAGGAAAAAAATGGACCACAAAAAACGTCAGATGTGTTTTTTGACCTGTGGAAGCTGAGTTCAGGGTAAACATAGCTGGAGGAGTCGCAGCCGTAGGCCAGGCAGAACTGGACAGGAGGATCCGGGGGCTCGGTGGGACTTCGGCTCTGACAAACAGTGCAAGCTTTGATCCAGGTCTTCACAGCCTCGGTCACACCGACCCAGTAATACATCAACTGGACAGAGGAGGAGGAAACAATCAGTTTCAGCTTCACAAATATTTTACAGAAGTATGAATTTATTCATTTTCTGTTCCTCAATATATGAAAACCCTTTATTCTGTAAATCACAGCATCATCCAAACTCACCATTATCTCCTTTACTGCTCGAACCCGGCCAGCGTGGTTGTTGTTGTCATGGTAACGGACCAGGATCTCTCGCACTTCCTCGTTGCTCCTGACGACCCGGAGGAGGCGACCCCGATAACTTCGCCACAGACGGCCATCTAGAGAGCAGAGGGAGTCAAGTTAATTCTTTATTCTCTAGTACAGTTTGCTTACTGTGTGGATACAATAGAAAATAATGATAATATCGTGTGTTACAAAAAGCCTTTAGAAGGGTAAAGAACATTTACATTTATCTAATGGTCTTTTTAGTTGAAGTCAAGCAAGAATTTATTCATATAACTGGCAAATTCAATTGCATTCAAATGGAATTTTTTTCTTGATAGGAAATGTCACAGGTGTCTCCCAGAAAAAAAAGGACAATATCAAAGTCAAAGTCAATTTTATTGTCAATTTCTTCACGTGTACTTGACATACAAAGGAATCGAAATTGCGTTTCTCACTATCCTATGCATAAGAGGCATCATGAAAAAAATATTTCTCAGCTTTTATTTATGAAATGAATAACAATTTTAAACTGAAATTTGCCAGATGTTTGAAGAATTTGGGGCTTGAGTGGATGTCAGTCAGTTTATTCCTCAATGCTTATTCCTCATTAGGGTCGCAGGGGTCTGCTGGAGCCTATCCCAGCGCGTTACGGCGAGAGGCAGGGATACACCCCAGATGGTCGCCAGCCAATCGTGGGGCACACACACCATTCACTCACACACTCACACCTACGGGCAATTTAGAGTTGCCAATTAACCTGAGCATGTTTTTGGACTGTGGGAGGAAGCCGGAGTACCCGGTGAAAACCCACGCAGACACGGGGAGAACATGCAAACTCCACACAGAAAGGTCCCAGACCCAGGCCCAAGGAGGTCTTGAACCTGCGACCTTCTTGCTGTGAGGCATCAGCGCTACCCACTTCACCACCATGCCGCCCCTTGAGTGGATGTATTATGCAAAAATAGACAAAAAACAGCTCTTTGTATCTTCAATGTATAATTTAAGGATATTCTTTGTTATACATAAACTGATATTCCTTGGGCTCTGGACTGTTGGTCCAGTGAAATACAACATTTAGAGATGTCCCTTATCTTTATTACAAAGGGCATTTCCACTATTTTCTGAAATTGTATATTCAGAATAGGTAAGAACACTAAAAATATTTGCCAAATTAATTCAAAAATTACATGAATTTGTTAGTCACAGTCGTAATTAGAGTAAATTATAGCCTTATTTTCCTGAATCCTTAAAATTATTTGCCATTGTCTCTTTAATTTACCCTCATAATGTGAATTCTAGTACATCTTTGTGTCGCTTGCCAGTTTAGTTAAAAATTACCTTTATAGATAAAGTTTTTGCTGGCAGCTCTGGTCACTTTCTTTGAGCTCTTTGATGCATCCACAGGAAACGTTCCTGTCCGCACGAAAAGCTCCACCTTTTCCAGAAAGTCAAAACAAGGCATCTGTGGGGAAACAGGTGAAGGAAAGAGAGGAGATCAAAAGTGAGCAGCTTTAACTCATCTACTAATACATGCAAGTCAGTTTCACTCTTTGAAATATGAGAAAGGTCAAAAGGCCAATGTGATGCTACCAAATTACTTGTTTTACCTACAATTGGAGCTGGAATATTGAGGCAATTAAAATATACCATTATATAGCTCTTTAGATCATCATATAATCTTTGAGCGTTTTCTTAAACAGAAATAAAAAAAAATCCATATTTTCCAGCTTCTACCAATCTGATGATTTTCTGCTATCCTTTGTGTTTTGGATCATGGGTCCTTCAAAATAAAATATCTTAAGATGTCATGTTGGGCTTAATTAAAATGTGACATTTATTAACTACTTCCTGACATTTTATATCTTAAACGAGTAACTGATAAATCTGACAAACTAATCAATAAAGCGAAAATGTTCATGAGCGTGTATGTTACGAAACGTAGCAAAGCCACAAAACCTCAAATATGAGACAGGAAGTTTGAGCTAAAGCTGCTCAATCTACTTTGATAAAAGTGATAAGCAAAATAGTTGTTTCAGATAAATTAAGTTTTTTGATTATTTATTTCATAAATAAATGACAATCGTATTAAATGAATAATAGTAGCATTATTTTTTTACAGTTAATCAATTTTTACATTGAATGTCATTAAACTTTAATCGATTTTTAATGACATGACGTCACTGTCATAAACCGCTAAAGTTCGATTTAACGTTATTAAAAAATGAAGAAGTTAGATTAATTCATAATGAAAAATAATGGTCAGTCCTGAATTATAACGTATGCCTATAAAAAACACATATTATACAAAAGAATTTATACAACTGTTCTCATAATTGTATTTTATTGCGGATTTATATAGCTAAAGGTTCCCAAACGGTTGCCCACCTTAGAACATCTTTCGTCGGGTCAACACAAATCCTCGTTACACCTTCAGCAACTTCCAACAAAAACTCAAGTTTCAAAGCGTTGCTTTTCGACGTAACTAGTCTCGTCAATCATATATTTCCTTTCACGTCATTTGAATTTGCAGGTTACGTGTCTAAACTAGTAGATTTTAAGTCAAACTAGAGGCTAAATGTAGAGTTTGATGGCGTGCACAATTAAGCTGTCAGCAGCAACGGTGTATGTTCCGGTAAGTGGATTTTCAAAATAAAACTTACAACTTCATTTTTTTTTGTCGCTTACGTTTTTGGCCCAAGTAATATTATAATCTGTTACAGTATAAAATACACAGTATTGTGTAAATTTAAGGCAGTATATTATGAATATTTCATATTCATCAATTACATTAAGACAAAGATTTATAAACAGAAGAAACTTAAATGAAATCATGAAAAAATAAAGAAACACAAGATTTGGGACCAACCAGAAGCCCCCTTAAGATTATTTTATAATAAATAGGCTTTAAGTGTCTAAAACATTATCACGCCGATCAATCGAACTCATTTATTATAAAGAATTTGATTCACTTCGTGACTGGTTTTCAAAATGAAATGAATCTACATGTTCAATTCAAGTGATGGATCATTTCTAGAAACATTGTCCTTCATTCTCCTATATCACGTAGATTGTTCAGAGGCATTTCACATACGTCTATTACGTTTCGATCTCTGTTTTTATGAAACATTTTACTAATGCATTTTTTATTTCGTGCTTTTATTTTAGCGGGAAATGTATTAACAGGAAGTGCTAAAGTTGCAGCTTTCTGCTGCCTTGATAAAAGCTCCTCTTGACGCAGGTTATAAATGCTGCTGTAACCCAAGCTAACTGAGACTGATTGCTGTTCACTTCCGGTTTCTAAAACACAGCTAAGTGCCTCCTGGTGGTTTGGAGGACACATTAAATGTCCTGTGCTGCTGTTACTATGTTCTGTATTAACAAATATATGTTTGAAAAAAATGCAAGAAAAACTGGGTTAGTCTTTACTTAAAAGACTGAAACCAACACAAGTTGAAACACACAGACTGCATATTAGAGCTCTGCCAAAACTCTAATCTTGAATCCCAAACATGCAGATTCATAATTTAAATATAATATATATATATTTAATATAATTAATTGCAAATGATCACTAGAGACTCAGTTGCTAGAATTTAAGGTGGATATTTAGACATTATTAAAGATTCTGCACACAGTTTTTTTTTATTTACTTTAGAATAAGACACTAATAACAGTAAAGATGGCTTTGTTCCAGTAAAGATTCCAGTAATAACATTTTATATCATTTTTATTATTATTATTATTGTTATTTACACCCATGCTTTTCCTAGTGTGACAAATTTATTATGTTCCAGGAAAAAACATATCTTGCACCTAACTAACTAGAGAATCAGGGAGATGTCACCAGTCGGAAAATAAAGTCCAATCAGACTCAAAACCTGTGTATTGAATGACAAATTTCCCCTGAAAGTTTCATCCCTTCAGAATTCCATCAGATGTGTGTAAGGTCCGTTGGTGTCGAGCTTCAGCACTTGTCTGTTTCCGTACGTCCCGTGTTTCACCGTCACCTCGGCCGAGCCAGCGGCTGCCATCAGCTCCTTCTCACACAGAGAGATGAAGCTGCTGTAGAGCTTCAAGCCGTCCTCTTTGCAGATGTTGTTGTGGTACTGCATGGCCTTTCCTTTGGCCTTCCCACCCAGCGTCGCCTGAGGGATGATCAGCACGCTGCCGGGGAGCTCCAACACCGAAACTCTCTTCCCTGAGTCGGACTCACACAGCCGCAGGTTCAACAGCGTGGACACTGAATAAACAGCAGAGGACACCAGAGACGGATGATTGACAGCTACATCTTTAATACTGAGAGCATCAGAGGTTTAATGGCTCACTGACCCATCTTGGGCAGGATGTCGTCTGTTGCTCCTTTGAAGAAGCAGATGTAGATCACCATCCCTCTTTCAATCTGAGAGCAGAAATACATCAGTAAAAACAGCAGCATCTCTTTAAATTATTGATCCAGTTCTGTTACGTAATATGCGACTCTGGCTTCAGTGTGTCTCAGTGATGGCTTGTTTAACTGTTTTTGAATCACGATCAGGGTTCAGAGGAAAAATATATCAGGCTTTAGTTACACACCAAATACTTAGTAACGGATCAGCTCATTTTGGGTCTTTTTGGGAATAAACTTATAGGAACAACATTTAACTGTATCAGATATTTGGCTTGCATATAAAGTAAAGTAGGACATCCTACACGTTTTCCAATTGTAAAATTTCTAAACTTTTCCAGTCACACATTTCCTGACTTCTTGTAGAATTTTCAGACTATGTTGATGGAGGAGTACAAATAATTTGGTATTTTCCCTTCACTTACTGAATATATAAAACTATATTTTCTTTATTCCATATGTTTACACTCTTTTACAAAAAGGAACATCACCATGCATATTCAGTTGAATATGGCTCTTTCTGATTTTGGCTCAAATTGCAGTGAGATCTTCAGGTTCACTGCAGCAATTGTGCCTTGGAGGTTCAGAAGAGTTTTGGTCAATACATGTCACAGAAAGTGAAAACAATATTTACCGGTGATACAATATGATTACTTTTTATCTTTTCAAAGTAAAAGACTTGACTTTTACAACTAAACAGTTAAATATGAATTTCATAATACTGCTGTTCAGTAATATGGAGACAAAGTGACATGACATATGCCTACGCTATGCAATAAACGGTTTCGTTTATTTTATTAATTACTTTTATTTTCCTTCTTAATGTCTTTACAACTATGATTCACTGCGATGTAACTCCCTGTTTATCAACCATATTTCCTGTGTTTTTGACATTTTTAATGTGTTGGGTAAAAACACTTTGTATTATCTTTGTTACAATGTGTTCAACAAGTTACTGTCTTGACTATAAATCAGCATAAATACTTGTGTACAGTAGCTGAACAGAGACTGGACTCGGCGTTCCGGGTGTTTCCTGCTCACCTGGACCACCTGCTCGGGTTCCACCCGCAGAGAGGCTTGCAGACACTGCTGCAGCACGGCCCGGGCCACCGCCGCCATCACGGCTGGCCACACACACACCGGGGGACGTCCGGAAACCCACACAACGAGAGAAAACGTTGAATGAACAGCAAAAGAAAAGCGGGAAAAAAACGTCCGCGACCTACTTCCGGTTTACGTCAAATCGCCTCGTTCCGTCCTGCTCGAGGCTGCGCGCTTTCTTTGCATCCCGTTCTTTATTTTCTGCTTTATTTATTTATTCTCACAGAATTTCGTGAATATATGCCACTATTATGTAATACTGTAATACTGTCACAGTATAGGAAAAGTGATAAGGAAGGGATTTATTCGTCACAAACATGCGTCATTTGCGCAATGTTGAGGCGCATCAAACTATTGACTAGAGAAAAAACAGCTAAACATGGCTCACTTCACCTACAGTAGACTGTCTCATTTACTGAGATTATCCGGTAGTAAACGCTCCGTTTTACAAACAGTGACAGAAATAAGAAGCGGGCCTATATGCTGTGTTCAGTTAATCCGGTGCCAGGTAAGATGACCGTGTGTCCCTGAATGCAACACAGCTCAGTTTCAGGTCTAACTAGCTAACGGCTAACGTTAGCATCAAGTTGGCTATGAAACGCGAACAAAACCGGAAATTAGAGTTTATGTTCAAAATAAAAGCGGGTATATTACTAGGAAATTCCTACTTAAAACTGGATAGTTATTTTTATTTGGTTATATGTTGTTTCTTTCCTATGTAATGTAATATGTATGTACTTTTACTTTTAAATTGTACGAGTCTTTAAATGTTAAAACTTTTTTTAATGTAATAGAACCGGAAGTGTTGTTGTAATCGAATGAATTTGACAACACGTCTGTTACCAAACAATGACTTCTGTCAATTTCAATTTTCAATTTCAAGATTTTAATTTAAATATTAACAATGAATTAATATTATTTTTTGTAATTTTCAAATAGCGAAATGGTGCAACATTATTACTATAATAAGTACAAATTGATATATAAATCCTCAAGGGTTTCTCACTTTATAAATGTAGTATATTCAGCTATTCAGTATGTAGTTTAACTACATTAAATCAACAACTACTGTAATAGTACATTTTCAAGAGTAACTGGTAAAATTCCTGTCTGTCTGTAAACTTGGGTCTTATCTATACCTTTTAGCTTCGGTCTATAAAGCATTATTACATTTTGTGTTAATTATTAATAAAGCCAGGAGTTATAATGCATCTGGTGTCTGTACATATTTGTATGTTGCTGCTCTAATACAATCATGATGTCCATTTAAATAGAATGTGATGAATGAATATAACAAGTGACATATTATTATCTTAATGGAGGTATAATTTGACTTTTATTGGGAACTGTACCAAATCAATATATTTGATTAAATCTATCGAATATGAAATGTGTTTACCTGGAAATCTCCCCAGCATGACAATATTTAATTTCAATTCAAAATGGTATTTTAACACACGCTTACAAAAATTGCACATCTGTATTGTAATTCTAATAAAGGTGTCAGATTGACTACTGGTTAATGCATAAACATGATCCATCAAGCTTTATTAGTTTTTTGTAAAATGTTGCTTTCTTATACATAATCATCTTTTTTGGGATTACTTAGTTGTACGTACTGTATTTGCCAATTCTTTGTCTACCAAATAAGATTGTTGGTTTTCTGAAAACCCACGGGAAGTCCAATATTCACAGTAGATAATAAAGGAGCAATAGTCAAACTGAGGAAAACCATTTTCAAGTTTCCAACGTTTTCCCAGGAACGTAAACCAGAAATCTTCTTGTCACATCTCGCCATCTCTCACGTTATCTCCCTGCTGTCGTGTGGCAGAGGTCGGTGGACACTAAGGCGTTACAGGAGAGGCAGAAGCAGCAGATGGCCAGAGGGCTTCCCAAACAAAAACCCATCACAGGAGTCAAACAGGTCATCGTTGTGGCTTCGGGGAAAGGCGGTGTTGGCAAATCCACCACTGCAGGTACCAACCTACATTCTCTACAAGTCCATATGTTTTATAAATTGTCTTGTCCACAGTCTTGTTTCTGTGGTAAATGTCTTTTAAGAAACAGCGGCTGGCAGAGCAGACCTGATGCTCTGGGATTTCATGTCCAGGAAACTGTTCAATAAAAAGAAAGAATAACTGGGTTGTAGAAATATGCATGAAATTGAAATGATTATTATTCTGGGACTAATCTGCCAGAGCAAATGTAGCAGAGCTAACATACCTTTCAGCCAGATGCTTGTCTTTAAGTTTCCAGTCGGTTGTTTAATGTGTTTTTTTTACCGTCTCTGCAGTGAATCTGGCTCTTGGACTGATGGCCAATGATCCAGTAAGGAATCTCTCTACTCATTTTTCTGCTATTTGTAATCTAAAAGTGAATCTCTGTAAAACTTTACAGATGGTACGTTGAGTTAAACTTGTCAGATGAGGATTTTCATCAAAATCTGTGAGCTCTGTTTTCTTTCCCATGCTCCATCACATCCTCTACACCACATCTGTGATTTTATACTGGAATATTCTGTTATTTTTGGTCTATACATACTATTAACTATTACCTTTCATTACCCTCATTCCCACTAATACCTTAGATTTTATTGCTCTATAACTCATATATGACATTTAATAAGCACATGGTAAGAACTTGTTGTATAAATGGAACTATATATTTCTTGTAGTTATTCACTTTTCAATATGTTTTTTAGTTCCACAATAATATACTTTATTTTATTGCAATTTTTTGTTTTATTGTGATGTAATTTAGAATTGTAGTATAAGTAAGTTTATTGTCTATGTGTAGTTTTGAAGGAGTGACAACAAAAACATTTGTGTGTGATCCCTCCTTGTATAATGACAAATCAAATGAACCTTAAAATATGGATGTAAAAAATCTTGCAAAAGAATACTGTTCTGATGTTTTTGGAGCAACCATTGCACTGACTCTGTTTTTTTTCCACAGTCGAAGTCTGTCGGTTTGTTGGATGCTGACATCTATGGTCCCTCGATTCCCAAACTGATGAATCTAAAGGGAAACCCGGAGCTCACAGACAGTATGCCTTCTATTTCCTTGCTCAAATTTCAACATTTTTTACTGGTTAATTAGATAGTCCAAGAGAGGCAGTTAGACGCTGCTGTTGAAGAACAAATCATTTGTTTTACTTGGTGACGTTGGATTTTACGTCTTCTTCTGTAACATTGAATCTTTCTTCCAGGCAATCTGATGATCCCGCTTATCAACTATGGGATTCCTTGGTGAGTCCGTTCATTCACTACATGAGATCATGTCTGTCCCAATCTGCCGTGACTTGTTTTTGCTAGTAATTTATCTGCTGTCCCGCTTGGTCTATAATTTGTGTTCTAGCATGTCGATGGGTTTTCTGGTGGAGGACACATCTCCCATCGTGTGGAGGGGACTGATGGTGATGTCAGCGATGGAGCGGCTACTCAGACACGTAGGAGTTCCCAAACTGATTATATGTCCACCTATTGTTCCACTACAAAGTTAGACTTATACGTGTATCTGTGTGTGTGTAGGTTGACTGGGGATCACTGGACTATCTAGTAGTTGACATGCCGCCTGGGACAGGAGACGTCCAGCTGTCAATCACTCAGAATATTCCAGTAGCAGGTGAGAGACACATGAGCAAACTCACCTACCCAGTGCTGCAGTATATTTGTGATTACAGGCGTATATACACTACCGTTCAAAAGTATGGGGTCACTTAGAAATGTCCTTATTTTTCAAAGAAAAGCACTGTTTATTCACTGAAGATAACATTAAATGAATCAGAAATACACTCTATAATACTCTGCTAATGTGGTAAATGACTATTCTAGCTGTAAATGTCTGGTTTTTACTGCAATCTACATAGGTGCATAGAGGCCCATTTCCAGTGTTCTAATGCTACATTGTGTTTGATAATTGCATTAGAAGCTAATGGATGATTAGAAAACCCTTGTGTAACTACGTCAGCACAACTGAACAGTCTATCGGCTTAGATGGAGCATTTGACCAAAGCAAAGTTTGAAGTAAAAAAATTCAATTCATTCATTTCAAACAAAAATGATTATTTCTAAACTTGTCAATACCTTGAGTATATTCTCCATTGATTTTGCAAATTATTTGATAAATAAAAGTGTGACCTTTTGATGGAAAACACAAAAATTGTCTGGGTGACCCCAAACTTTTGAAAGGTGGTGTGTATATAATTGAGGACATTTCTAATACCAACATATGTCAAATAAGTTTTCTAACCTCTGGGGTGTAATGTGCTCTGTGTGAAGCGTTTTCATGCATGTGCGTGTTTTGTCGCTCAGGTGCAGTAATCGTGTCGACGCCGCAGGACATCGCCCTGCTGGACGCTCGCAGGGGAGCAGAGATGTTCAAGAAAGTTCACGTGCCGGTAATGTGTGTGTTTGCATGTGTGTGTAACGAATGTCACTATAATAGTGAATGAGAGACAGTCAAATCCTGTATGTGTCAGAAGAAGAATAAAAGTAAGTATAGAACCTTGTCTTTTAATCTCTGACAAACTGATATGTTGTGTTATATAATATATTAGTGTTGTCTATAAACCTTAAAAAACTGTATGATTCAACTGAAAAGCAGAAGGAGGTGACCTGTTGTGTTTTATTCGTGAAGGTCCTCGGCCTGGTGCAGAACATGAGCGTCTTCCAGTGTCCAAACTGCAACCACCAGACTCACATCTTCGGCTCTGACGGAGCCCGACAGCTCGCTGACACGCTGGGCGTCACGTTGTTGGGTACCACACCGAAGCTGCTGCTCATTTTTACCGATGGCCCATCAGGCCCATTGCCAGCTCTATTTGTATAGTCTGCAGCTGTATTGAAACATCTTTGCACGTTTTAGACTTTTATTTATCATATACACAGTTCAGCCTCTGTCTTAAAAATAGTTTTAGCTCCTGCAAAACTGGATTTCTACAAAGTGTAGTAGCAGAAGTTCAGTTCTTTTTATCCTTCTTTAGCTCAAATGTCTGAAATCATAATCATTATTGGATCTGAAATATGAAACATTGGTTAGTCAAAAAAATGTTTTAAAATCCTCATCCAATCATTAGAGCTGCAGAGATTAGTCAATTTAGCAATACATCAACAATTATTAAATTAATCACCAACTATTTAGTGTTTTGAGAAGAAAACTCTCAGATACCAGCTTCTCAAATGAGAATATTTTCCTCTTTATTTATTCCTTTGTGACTCTTTACTGAATATCTTTGAGTTTTGGACTGTGTGACGTTTAAGGACTTTAACTTGGGCTTTGGCATTTTGTGACCATTTTACAAACTAAATGATTAAACTGGAAAATAATCATCAGATCACTAGTCAGTATTTTTATACTAATGACTAGTTAATGTGAATAGTGCTTGTAGTGTGGAGCCCACAGAGATATGTACAGCACCAGCTGGCTCTCACATGTGTTTCTTATTTCAAACAGCTTACCTCCTGTTGAGCATAACAGCTGGAAGCTGGTGTTTTTTGATGCATTTCCTCTCTACTGTGAGACTGAATCCCTGTCTGTGTCCAGGTGACGTCCCTCTGCACCTGAACATCAGGGAGACGTCAGACAGAGGTCGACCGGTGGTGGTGTCCTGCCCCGACAGCCCCGAGGTCTGGCTGCTACTTTCATCGGTTTTATTCCTGCCATATCGACACTCCTTCCTTGTGTTTTTTCCTGTTATTGAAAATCCTTGTTTTTGTGGGATATGTGTTAATTTTGGTGTTTATTTTTTTTTACCTTGTGCTATATTTGCTGTCCAGGCCGAGTCCTACAAGAAGGTGGCGTCTGCTGTGGTCCAGAGACTAGAAGAAGTCAACTCCTGATCAGCAGCTCACACACCTTGTTTTTTCTGTGCACAGAGTGTGCTCAGAAAGCCAAACGTGCTCCAGTAACATCTATAGAAACACACTGAAGCAGAAAGCAACAAACTTCTCTAGCGTCGTGATGCACAATTAGTTGAATCTAAAGCAACGTTACACTGACTCTGTGTGTTGCAATGCTGCAGTGTTGCTCAATGAATGTGATGTTTTTTTTTTGTTTTTTTTTTTTAGTTGTGTGATGATATTTAAATAAAATATTTGAAAGACTTTCTGATTCTCTGAATCATTTGTAAAATTCCCAAATATCAGCAAGCAGTTATTATTTCGATATAGCTTCTATTTATTTAATTTTTTTTTTAACAATTTTTGCTTAAAATGTCTAAAACAATTGTTCAATTATCAGCATTGAATAGCCTTTCAGCTTGAAAACATATTTAGGTCTTTGATTTAATGCTTGTGGAAACATTGACCATAAAGTTCAGCTTAAACATGTATATGTTGTGAGGAATAAGACTTATCGTGGTTAATTTAAGGTTTCATTTCTGCACAGAAGCCACGATGATTGATTGTTTCCCACGTTGATGAGCACCCATAAACATCTCCAGCATAGCACAGAGGGATCAAAAGTGATGCACGTGTTTGTCTGCAGTGAAATGTATTTTTATCCATATGAAACTGTGAGGAAATAATTAAAAAAAAAAGCCTGATCTGAAAATAGCCTGAATAATCCTTAAATGATGCATGAGTCCCAGCTCTGTTCAGTTTCACGAGCAAACAGCAGAGGGGGCTGAGTTCATAATAAATATAAAATCATGCGGCGATATTTTACCAGCATCTCTTTAAGACCATCATTTTAAAAACACTGTCTTCGTGTCATAAATCTATAGTTTCACATGACAGCGTTTGCATTTTCTTGTTGCTTTGACGCAGAAATCCAAACATGAATATTAAAACGACTGAACCTGAATTAAAGTGTTATTCTATTCATCAGGATATTTGGGGCAGACCTCACTACTTTTAAAACATAAATGTGACATAAGTAGCTCTAAGTAATCTAGTCTGAATAATTGATGACACATTTAATATTTAAAGTCTATACATAATACATTCGTCCCCACATTTTTGTGCAACTTGTTTGATTTATTTTACAGATGAAATGAATATGGGTTTTTTATGTGGGTGCATTTTCCCTCTATATTAACATGCTGTGAATAGTTTGGTTTTACTTGTGTTTATTCAGTTGACTCAATATGTTTGAGTCAAAAATTCTGCTACTACAAGACTTATGTCTATTACTTTTTGACTGTAAAGGAAACAATATAATGGCATTATTTCTACACTTATAATTTTTATAACTGAGGCCTTGTTCCCTGTTTGTATCATTTAGTCCCGTTTCTCCTTTAATTTGTCGGCCATCTTTAAATCTCTTGGTTTTGATCAGGAGAGTCACATGGCAGCAGTGGATCACTCCGGGTGTTTTTTCACACACTCTTCACCCGAAACTGTTGACCACAGCTGTGAAATGTCTCACTGTGTAGGCGCAGAGACACACACACACACACACACACACACACAGAAAACAGAGTGGGGAGGGCTTCTCTGGAGAGGTGACAGGAATAAGCGGACAATAACTTGCCTCATCTGGGGAAATCTCTCTTTCGGGCTTTTTGTTTGTATGAGTGTGTGTGTGTGTGTGTGTGTTTGTGTGTGTGTGTGTGTGTGTGTGTGTGTGAGAGTCAGCCCACACTCCTGGCTGGTGTGGTGACTGACTGGCAGTTTGCCTTAAGGGTGGACAGCCAAAGAAACACACACACACACACAAACACACTAAAAGCACACACAACTACAATACATGAGAATTTCCCAGATGACTGACTGGACTGAAAGTTCACTCAAACTTGGACTTGGTTTGAAACTTGGTTTTCATTTTGAAACAAACACTAGTTACACTACTTTTTTCACCAAAACCATTTTCTGTATAAAATCAACTGCATTGTCAAACAATACTGTCTAAGACATTTAAACCAGTACAATTACAGCAGCAATTTTGTGTGTGTGTGTGTTCTTTTAAAGGTTTACCTACCTGGTTAAGAGTTATCAAGATACATATCTAGTCTTTACATACTATATCAAACACACACACATATATATATCCCTCATTGAGATATGGAGGCTTCAGGTTTCCACACTTTTTTGAGCTGCAGACTGGCTCCGAGCTGGTTGTGATGTCACAAATCGCGCTGCAGTAAACGATAAGAAGCTTCCATCGTTCAGATGAACGTGAACACTGAGCCCATGTGCCCATGAGAAGAGAAGAACACGCAGCTGAAAACAAGAAGCCCTGTCTTCCAGGGAGGGACGTCTGTAAAGTGGTTCTCATTGTTACTGCTGGACTCACTTTTCCTGAATGAGATTCAGCCCACGCACGTGTGAGTCACAGGAAATTACTGTCCATATTATTCTGTTCGCATACGATATCACATAATGTGGAAGGAAAATAATCAATCAGAATTATCTGCAGGCTTCTTGAGAGGAGCTGAAATAATCAGTGAATAGAAAAATAAATCAGCATCTTTCGTTTTTCTAATTTACCGCTTTTAAAGATCTTATACAAGATAAGCTACAGCAAAAACAAAACCGACAGACAAGTAAGTATAATACATTAGAGAAAATTAAAAAGAATAATAAAGACTCAAATAATTGCTTAGAATTTTCGAGGATGCATCATGTAGACACTAGAAGTGCTTCTTTACAGCTGCACATGCACCACCTATGACAAATTCAAACAAATCACTAGAGATGCTGTTTTTTAAAATGTAACCCTTTTTTCTTCAACAATATAAACTCGATTTCTGATTCTGATTGTTATTTTTTTTCTATGTCTCATTCACAAGATTTGGAGTCCCTTATCATCTTTGAACTATTTTTTTGCAATGTGTCTTATTAATGCTACTCTAATTATTATGATTATATAAATAATTAATTAATAATATTTTATTTATCGGAATTTTTCATCAAAAATGCAAAACACAGCTGACCTAAAGTTTCTCGCTGCCTTTTTTTTCTCATCTTTGTTCACAAAGATTTTTTGTTCACAGTTTCTTTAATTATCAGGCTCATCTGCCAGATGAAACACACACACACACACACACACACACGCGTCCTGATGATGTCGACCCATCAGTCAACATATTAATTTCACCTCCCTCTGCCGCTCTCCCTCAGCGCAGAACTGACATCAAACTCATTTAACCTTGCATCAGGAAGTCAATTCTATTTCAGCTCAGGAAATGAAGCAGACAGATGCCAGGAGAAGAGAAAGGAGAGAAGAGAGGGGCTCCGCTCACAGAGAAACAGCCACAACGTTTCCTGGATGTTTTTTTTTTTTTATGTAAAACCATGTTCCCGCTGCCCGAGGAATAACACCGAGCATGAAAAGTCCTAATTTGCAGTCGCAGTCTGAACAAACCTTTTCATGTTGCCGTGTGTGTTTGAACACAGAAATACATGAAGTTATCCCACTTTTCTGTCTTGTGTTTCTGTTATTAATGACTTGTGTGTGAAGCTGTTTTCCACTGTTTGATGTCAAATCATGTTCCTGTAGGCCTTCATTTTAATAACTCCTGATTTTAATCTTGCCACCGTGGTTTGAGTATACACTGTAAAAAATTCCTGGCAGCAACTGTCCAACTTACAACAATTGTTTGTTGTACTGCATTTGTGTTTACAGAACTGTGTCTTTGGTACACTGTGAGTTCAGTTGTATTTACAGTACTGCACTACCACACTGTGTTAGAATACAGTAACTCTGCCGACTGATTTATCAATCTACTGTGACAATCATTTACAGTAACGTCACTGTGTTTAACACAAGAAATAACTGCAGCTTTCACAGCAAAGTTTTACAGCGCATGACCAGATTAAAAAAACAAATATGGTAGAAATGAAATATAATGTGGCTCAAGTTACATTATTGTACCTGCACTTGTTTTTTCTTTGTCAATAGTTTCAGGTCTGTATTCATATTAACAAATAAGTTTGCATGATTTACAGTAAAAAAACTCCTTATTTATTGTATGCTGCTGCTTTTTATTAGCTCCTCTGTCCAGTGTCTGTGTGAAACAGGCTGCTTCAGCTGCTGTCTGTTGCAGCTCCAGGACACTTCACAAACTACAGGAGCAGCTTTTCACCTCTTTTTCTACTTGTTTTGTTTTCTCTACTGGATATATGGCTATACACAAATACACAAATACTAAATATATATTTATATTTCTCCAGGTTTCAGCCTGCCAGTGTGGTATTTTATCGTACGAGAGGCTGGGCTTTAACTCGTCTTTTTCCTCTTTTTATTTTTTCACAGTGACACATCGGTGTCGACTTAAATTTACGTTAGATCCAGGCCTCGGTCTGTGGTGATTGGTTGGGGAAATATAATCCTGCTCCCCGTGGAAATTGGTCAGAGCAGAATAAGTGTCAGATTGAGGACGGAAATTAATTGACAATTCTCACCGGGAACACTATTATTAATTAATAATTATACACAGAGCAATCAGTTGTGAGATGACCACCAGCGCTGGTTTATTTCTAGAGAGTTTTTGGAATGTGACATTTACATTTAAACATTCATTTGAAAGACATGAGAGCTGCCACTTGGATTGAATTGTTTTCCTGATTATATTCCAATGACCAGGAAAGCAACTCAGTAATGACAGTGGTGTCAGATTGGATGTGTGAACGCCAGTTTTGGTCACTTCAATATGTGTGATCTGGTTTTATTTGCTCATAGCTGGTGACTGTAGGTCGTAAAATAAATGAAGCGGTAAATCAAGAGCTCGGCTTCCTCTCCAACACAAAGGCCTGAACGTCTGAGGCTGAGCCGCTCGTCCTCAAACTCAAAATCTCTCTGAGCGCTTCTGACCAGCTCGCTTTTTAATTCCATAGGTAGGACAGATAGATAATTAGATATTTCACTTCCTTCAGCTTCCCCTCGCATGTGAGTCATCACCACTGAGAGCAGGGAACATGAATAATATAACACACTCAAATATATTATTGATTCAGTTTATGTTAAGAACTTTTTTTTTTTCTTTCAAACTTCTTACCTCAGTAACCGATTCATCAGAAGCTGCTGCAGAGAGGAATCACATTTACATTTAGATTTGAATTCCACGGTGTACTGTCGAATAGAAAGGACAAACAATAAAACACATTTCTGAAGTGTTTAAGGGTAAATCCTGATGCTCACCTCCATCTTTTTGTTTACATTGAACTCATTTTTTTTCCCAGAGTGAATAAAACCTAAAATCGCAGCTGCATTTTCCTCATATGGACGAGGGAAACCTGCTCAGTCACAGTGAGGATTGTGCAGCAGCAACATTTAATATATTTATCTTTTATGATGAGAAACTGTGGCTTCTATCTCACTCCTCTTGAGATCATTTTTATCGCAGTGGTACATTTTTGACAAGGTCAAGGTGACACAGGGGGACTCAGTCAAAGAGTGACAATCAGCAGCGATATCCTTCAAATGATCAACAGTGCAGCTGTCTAACGTAGGAGAAAATCAGCTGAGTTCAAACCATTTGCAATTCACATGTCATCCAATTAGCGTTGCAGATAATCACCACAAAGGGGGCAGTTTGATGATCAACATAACAGCCAAAGCCCATAATTACTGACATTCCCATTTCTGTGGAAGTGTGTTGGATACACACAAACAAACACTAAAGCGAGATATCGAAGATAAAGCGCTCTGCTGATAGCTGAACAAGGATCCGTGTCGCTGCCACGACCTTCCGATCTGCGGCTAGCTGCCACATCCGGAAACAGGGAAAAATGTTGAGGAATAAATGAATTCAAGCCATCGTCATGATCATCACAAGAGTCATAACATCGAATGATTTTCACATCCTCAGCCAGTTCAGCTGCAGTTCAATCACATCTGTCGCTCTTCCAGCAGCTTTTCTCATTTCTTTGCTTTTTTTTTTTCTCCTCTTTTCTCCATCTTCCACCCCCGTGTTTGTGTGTGTGTGTCAGTGTTCAGTCACTGTTGCATATTTGCATAATATTGGCACACACACACACACACATAACACACTATGCATATGTATGTGTGTGTGTGTGTGTGTGTGTGTACCTCTGCAGTACAATAAAATATAACCACTCATTGTTATGAAAACCACATCCTGCATTCTCAAATTAGAGAAGAAGAAAATGAGTGGGAGAGACGATGTTCCGCACAGAAACAAACACAGCTTCTTCTTCTTCTCTTTCTGCTGCTGCTTCTCTGCGTGTTCGAGGCTGCAGGTGAACACACAAATTCATTACAATAACAGAAAAAAAAAAAGTTCTTCCGCAGTTTGGAAGAAGAAGATGAGGGGGCTTTCAGAGGTGAAATCACAGGCTGCACAAACCATGCATCTCAGCTCTCTGCAAAAACATTTGGAAGCCTAGGAATATAGGTTTATACGACAGAAACCTTCAATTTGAGCAAAGATGGCAGAAGTGAAATAACAAACATAATTTTCCGAGCCTGTTAAAAGAAAAGACTAATTATATATATTAGCAGTTCCTGTTTGCAATCATCTCCTGGATGTGCGAGCAATATCACACAGCTGAAGAACTGGTTGTTTCTAAGGTAGGTTTTGGAGTTCTGAGTTTTTTTCGTATGATTTGTGGATTTTTATTCATGATAGACATTGGAGAGAATAATATAAAGTTAAAAAAAATTGTTCAGAGTTGAGTGAGTTCTGACCTTGAGAAGAAGTATGGATTTTCTCCTGCTGCTGGGCAGCGTGAGGAAATGACATGATGTGTGGACTCTAATGGATGTGGACGTTCAGCAGGACAAAGACAAGAGACTGAGCCAAAACCTTCCCCCAGGGAAGCTGAAGGTGAGTCAAAAGTGCTGCATGAGGTGAATAGAAACAGGTCGGCTGCATCTTCCTGCAATAAGCAGCTGAATCAGGTTCTGCTCAGGTCAGGGACACGCGCAGTTTCAGATAAGAAAAAGACTGATTTACAGTCTTTAGTGGTGCAAACAGACCACAATGTTTCAACACTACAGCCAAAGAAAGAAGGAGGCGAAAGGTGAAGACATGCGGCCATGTGAAAAGAAAACGCTTTTTTAATGTATTTAATAGGGCTGCAACTAAACAATATTTTGATAGTCGATTAAATAATAATTAACCAGAACATTAAACCATTAAACCAGATGAGACAGAGGCAAGATGTAAACCATGAGCCACAACATTTTTTTACTATTATATCTCCACTTTTCACCTTCTACAACTATTTTGTGCCACAAAAGAGGGAACGAGCTGTGAAAGGAGGGGGTGGACGGCGTTACAGGGAACCATCATAGGATCCACTACGATTGCTTTATTGTATCAGAGGGTTTTGTTGAGGAAAAATGTGAAGAACATCTGTCCAAAAAAACGGAATCTAAAGCGGATACGGACCACGCAAAACGACAATGGCCCAAAACATTCCAGTGAATCCAACAAGGGATTGCTCCGAAGAGAGAAATGGAGTGTTGTGGAAGGGCCCATTCAAAGCCTGGATCCTAATCCTATTGGGATGCTGTGGGCTGAGTAGAAACGAGCCGTGCATGCAGGAAAAGTCTCAAACAGCAACGCAGCTGAAAGATTCCTGCACTGGGGAGAAGGGACTAACTTTCTGTGAGTCCCTGTCAGAGGCTAGTCCAGGTCCAGCCTAAAGGGGGCACCACCCGCTATTAGCATACAGGGGTCGAGCCTTTCCTCAGTAGGAACAACATCTTTACTCTGTTTGTTTTTGGTAAAAGAATGATACCAAAATTTAAATTGTCATTATTTATGGTTCAATTGTATCACTTAGTCAAATAGTAATGTATTAATTATTTTATTATTTTATGCAGTGTTCTACCTCCTTCACATATACTGACAGTAGCATAGTCGACATGTGAGATGAAGAAAAGTTAAAAAAGAAACCATTACAACATCACCTCTGATGCCTATCACCAATAATCCTCTTGTGATGGGATGTAGAGCTGCAACAGGTAATTAATTAATCACCAACTTCTTCCATAATAGTAAACTGATGATCTACCGATTATGGTATTTTCATGTCCCCTCTCTCTACTCATGCTTTTGGGTTGTCGGGTCACTACCCCCTACCACACTCACAGGTGGGGTGAGGTGGATGCTGATTGGACTCAGGAGGAGTCGGTTGTTTAATCAATCTTTTTGTCTGTCTGTGACCTTTTGGTGGCCCTAGATGTGTGTGTGTGTGTGTCCACTTAAAACTTACAGATTGTACCAAGAATTTAGTTTCACATGTCTTTAGGATTTACCTGAACATCATCATATCTTTAAGCATCTAATATTATCATAACAGACCCTTTGACAAGCTTTTATGGATCCTACACTTATGATTGGCTTAAATTGGTTTCTGGTGTCATACTAGTTCACAATTAGAGCTGCAAAGATTAATCAATTTCTTGGCAACTGTTACTGTAATGGACTGTCCAAATTCTCTGATTATTTATTAATTATTCTCTATAATAGTTAACTGATGATGTTCTCCTTGTGGACTGTTGGTCTGGACAGAAAAAGACATTTAAGGTTGAATCTTCATTTTACATCATTTTATGAACCAAACAACTAACCGAATGATCACTTCAATAATTAATAGATCAATCTGTTATCACAGACTCGCGCCATGCCAAAACAGAGCTTTGTGTGGTTATTATTATTACTGAGGAGGAAAATGAGCCACGTACAGATTACAGATTCCACATGGGACTTTAATTTGCATAGCTAATTAGAATCTGATCTAGATATCCAAATAATCTGTTGTCTCATTTGCAG
The DNA here is from genome assembly GCA_036785175.1 of Eupleurogrammus muticus. Taxonomy (NCBI): domain Eukaryota; kingdom Metazoa; phylum Chordata; class Actinopteri; order Scombriformes; family Trichiuridae; genus Eupleurogrammus; species Eupleurogrammus muticus. The sequence goes on along the minus strand of JAYKQN010000012.1, from coordinate 9,167,830 downwards.
CAACTGACACCAAAATTAAGTGTTTTTACTTTTGTTCAGGCTCATGACATCAAATATGTAAATATGGCCACAGGAGGAACATCACAGCATCAACAGCAGTTGGCTCTTAAAGGGCCGACGTCTACATGTCAGACTGAGCACAAAAAGGTCAAAGTTCAAGAGTCTGAACATCTTTCTCCATCAAAACTGGCTTTATAGTTTTAAAGAACGGACTTTTCCCTTTATTGGGTTTAAAATGAAGACGATCCTTCACTCTCTTGTCTTCCTTCTGTCTCCCACACACTTTGCTCTCCCTGGACTTCACACACACTCCTCGCTGACCTTCGGCTCGCCGCTCTCCTCCGCAGCCCTGAGCGTTGCCCCGTTGCCGTGGCGACGCAGCTGTACTGCTTGTGGCCGGATAAACAGCAGCAGCTGGTTCCAATTGTGCTGTGTCACTGTGTGTGTGTGTGTGTGTGTGTGTGTGTGTGTGTGTGTGCGCCTGTGTGTGTCCTCTCATTAAGGCACTCCACACTCCTCCAGTCATCTGTCTTCTTCTACTCCTGGGAGAACAAGGTGAAACCTCCTCCTCCTCCTCCTCCTGCTCTTCCTCTCTCCTAATTTCGTGCTCCCCCTTCCTCTTGTTCTTCTCTTCTTCTCCTCTGTTGCCTCTCTCTTTCTCTCTCTCTCTCTCTCTCTCTTCCACTTATTTTCTCATCTAATGTCCTCTTTTTATTTAAAGGGGACGTACTATAGCTACTATAGTTTTTTGTGATTTTCTGCTTTAAATATCCTATTTATATCCTCGTCTGATGTTGGATGTCGAAGGATTTGTTCACAATGTTTAAAGTTTGCCTTTAAAAAAGGAGCTTGAGAAAATGAAAAGAAACATTTTTTCCGGCTGTATTCTTCCTGTTTTGTTCATAATGACCAACAGAAAATCGGTGACTCTGCAAGTGCATATAACATTCACAGTTCTCCTTCTGTGCAAAAATGTATTTAAAAGTTGATTTGCAGCTAATATGAAGCTTCAGCTGCCCAATTATGCAAATCAAATACTAAACAGTTCTTTAGTGTTTTTTTGTTCCCATACTTCCACTGCAGCATATTAGGAAAACACTATCTGTAAATTACAAAGATTAATGTGAAAAAAACACTCACTAACTCAGAATGATGAAGGCTCATGTAAGATTGAGATCAACCTTTCAATGCATTTTTGCACAACATTATTGTCTGGACTATATGGATTTTGCATTTAATAACTTAAACTGAAAGCATGTTATAAGGGGATCTTTTCTGAACATGGACAACAGGGAGAAAAAAATCAGTTTCACAGTTCATATGGACTCTAACTGTTGTTTTAAGACACACATCAAACATTGTGAGTCTGTCCTTCTCTGTATCATCTTCAGCCTCAAGGCCTGATAGCTGCTTCTTTGTCTGAACATGAGTTGACTGCTCTGGAATCACCCTCAGCACGTACAAGATATGAATCTGATGAAATATGCCACTTTACTTTTCGGCGTCTGCAGCCAGAAAATGTTGCTTTGACAAGAGGTGACCAGCTTGTCATTTAAACTATAGCTGCAGGTGCTGTAGCTCTGTGAGAAGCACCTGTCTTTCTAAAGGTCTAGTAAAATGTCCCATTTAATAGCACTAAAACGCTGGGAAAAAAAATCGTCCGATTTAACGGCACTAAAATGTTGGTAGAAATGTCTGGCACAACAGTAAAAATGTCCCATTTCACAGCAGTAAAACACCAACAAAAATGTCCGTAGACAGTGCGATCTAAGCATCCACACAAACCTGCCTCCTCCTGAGGAGCCATAATCACCTCATAAAACACAATCACATTATATAGACATCATCTGAATTTACCAGCCTGGTTCCACCAAATTAATCTAGCTGCGTATTTCACATCAGATTCAGCTCTGACAGGTATGGATTGGACAATAAATAAGGCATTTTTAATTTAAATCCATGCAAATGTATCGCTGTAAATCCCCAAAATATGAAAAGCTGGATATGAGCACCCTTCGATATCCCAAGGTGATGCGCTACCTGCTGACTCACTGTCCAGACAGGAAGCTCCCACAGCTTGTTGCTAGAACAATACTTGGACAGTTTATTCAAGGAAGCCGTTCGCACCATCGACTGCTGTCTCACAGGCCACAAAGCATGTCTGTTTAGTGGAGTAGTTCAAACTCCAGCAGCAGAGCATGGTTATAGAAACTGGATAGATAAATAAAGAAATATATAAATATCATTGCTTTCCTCTGCTGCACCTCGCCTCACCACCGCTGAACTGTTTCTTTTTCCAATTAATGTTCATTATCGTCATTGATTTCCCCTCCTCAGCTCTTCCTCTCTAACTTCCTTCGGTAACTGTATGATTAATAACCTTAATTGTCCAAGTTGTGGATTGATTGACTGGGTTAACCGGGGAAATCAGTCAGGACTCCTCCCTCGGCTCATTTTGCACGGCGCTCTGTGCTCCACTGGTTCGCAGCCAAGCCGAGACGGAGTACGACACCCTGTTGGCTTCTCCTGTCAAAACACGGAGCCTCCCTTTGTCTTCTTAAAGGTCTGTGTGTATCCCTGTGCCCGTCGGTGCACGGACACCAGTGTGTGCGTCTGTGTGTGTGTGTGTGTGTGTGTTGGAGGGTTAATAAGCACTGTGCCTCACCTGTGTCCCCCTCAGGACACACGGCCAGACGTCTGCGTTTTGTGTGAGTGAATAATTTATAGCTATGGAGAAAATCACAATTTAAATTCTTTCTCGCAATAATTGCATTTTTTTCTTGCCTGAGCTTTGCTGTAAATCTCTGTAAAAATCACTAATGGTCCTTATTGCCTTACTGTTCCTGCGCAGTTTAACCAAACAAGATATATGATAATAAGTCAGTGTTAACTTGCTCTTTCGTTCCTTTGTGTATGTGTGTGTGTATGTGTGTGTGTGTGTGTGTGTGTGCCACAAACCACATCCACATGAGAAGGGGAGATCTTCCCAGCTGCCAGTTATTTGACCTCAGTAATTGAAGCGATCTCATTGGTGTGTGTCCTGGCATTTTACTTTAAAAAAGCTGTTCAGGACACCTGGCCTGGGGCCTGATTTTTGTGAAAAAAAAATGTAAATTTGGATGTAAACTGAGATAACTTCAGGTGTTTCACAGCTGACATCACAGTTCGAGCCTCAAAATGAAGTGTTGGTTTAGAGTTTCATGCAGTGATCATGGGGCAGTCGGAGCGTTCAGCAGCCGTCACAATTCTGTTGACTGTTTGCATTTGTCAATCCAGCTGCTGCAATATATCCAGGAGCAGAGATGAAAGCTCAGCAATAAATCCTTTTAAAAATCCATGCAAATAATAAAGAAAGAGGAACTGATGAATTGCTGTTTCTTTTCATTTGTAATATTATTTTGGGCTTCTTTTGATAGTAGCAGAAAGGGGGAAATGGCATGCAGGGAAGGGCTGCCCGATGCAGGATTTGAACCAGGGCAGTCCACACTGAGGACAACAGCCCATCTACATGGGGTGGCCACTTTCCACCATATTATTGCTGGGCTTAGGCTTCTGGTTAACTGACAGCTACAGGTTTGGCTCCTGACGGCTCATGTTCACAGCTACTCTAAAAATCTTTTCTGAAAATGAAGAATTTTGCACAATAATATTTTTACAAATGGACACCATCCGTCATATTATGAAAGGATGGTCCTTTATTTCAGCTCTCCTTGACCGTCAGCAAAAAAGTTACGAATCAGCATTACAATATGCGTGTGTATGTGTGTTTCAAGCTCACCTCTCTTTCTTTATTATATGCTAATGCACTGCTCATTAAAAGTATGTATTCCTAATAAAAAGTGGAAGCTTAGGTAGAAATCTCTTACTTTGTACTTTTTCTTGTATAGTGTAATGACATGAGCATGGTAGTGTTATATGTATTTATAAAAAAAAATGATTGCCCTTTTAGGTGATAGTGTTGGGATTTCCTAGAGGGTCAGTGAACGTGTCCTGGAGTAAGCTGCTGCAGCTAGTGTGCAGAGTAGCTCTCCACTCAAAGGAGATAAGAAGGCAGCACCTGTGAACTTCTGGCGTTGGCTAAGGCCCACAGTAGCCAGTGGATAACAGATTTGAATTGTAAAGAAAGTGCTTTTGCAGGACCATTGTGATATGTAGCTCTATGAGATTTTTAACTTTTAATGACAATCAGATCATTATTACTAGTGCAGTGCCTGTAGAAAATGGTTATTGCTATAGAAAAGTAGATTGATTGGATGTAGGCACTTTTTGTGTAGTAAATGATGAAATGATAACTCTTTTTGTGTTTTCACATTGTTCTAACAACCTCTTCAACCACTTATCTATCTATCTTTATATCCATCCATCCATAAAACAATGGTGTCAGAATTTCCTGAGGTTTTGTGAACAAGTATTAGAGTTTCAGTGTAGTTTTCTTTGTTGTGTTGGCGTAGGCTACGGCCACAGTTCCCTGTGTTAGTGAGGAATGAAGTAGCAACTGGGAAATTTACTGGCAGTGCTGCAGAGTGTAGGTTTTTAGGTTTATTCTAGCAAATAAATACCCTTTTCTCCATTTAGATTGTCCTCCATAACACAACCTGACACCCTTAGAATGAAGCAAACCGCTGTGTTGTCTGACCATGTTGAAATTCAGGAAAAAAAAAGAAAGCCAGAGAAAATAGTTTAAAACATCTCTTCATGCAGCTGGCTATTTCTGAAAATTACAAAAATGGCTCCCTCTGAGTGTGTAAAAGCACTATTCTGGGTTAACAGGTTTGGGGAAGTGTGCCGGTGGGTGAACGTAACAATCTCCAGCACGGAGCTGCAGAGCTGTGATAAAACAGCACAGAGGACTGGCTCTGTAGGTTTAGACTCGACGGCTTTAGAATTATTCTCCCCTCACAGGAGTGAAGGTGCATCTGATGAAAAATGCAATGCTTGTTGACTTGCTTTTCAGCACCTGCAAGGAAAAAAAACGAGACGAGAGGTTTCCCTCCACGAAGCTGCTCATCCATTAACCTGAGGTTCTGTGCTGCAGCTGCTCAAAGCACAGCTCTTCTTGTCTTGTTTGTGATATAAAAAAGAATTTCTTTTGTGCATTAGAATGTGTGATTTTATAGCTCTGAGTCCATCACATTCAAGCTTTTCCTGTATTTACTCTCTGCTACATTTACTCAAGTTCTGTACAATTTGTAGGTACTTATACCTTGTTTGAGTATTTTTATTCAATTTTCACTGAAACTGTTCTTTCTCTTCCACTCTATTTATCTGACAATTTTAGTGCTTTTCAGATGCAGCTTTGACCAAATGGAAATAAATAGCAACCTTTCAATTTCCACAGTTAAAGATAAAAACCAGTGGTTTTAACTTTTTAAAGTTTTTGATGTCTCACAATCAGCAGAGTGCAGTTGGCTCACGTTTAACATGTCTGAGTTTTAGTAGCTTTCACCAAATAGAGGTGTGTTAGTAAAAGCAGCTATCACAGCAACATTTCTTTTTTAAGACCTGATCACTGATGCTGCATGGCTGCATGGTTCTGTGGTGGGGCTGCAGCTAGTGGATGCAGTGAGAAGAGAAATCAGGAAATGCAGGACCTACCACCCACTACCATTTTTTTTGCCATTTTTGCAGAGCAAGATTTTTGTCAGATTGCCTATTAATTAATTATTAATGGCCTGTCCCAAACTGCCCCCTGGTCTCAAATAAACGCGGATCTGTTAAGTCATTGAAGCCCCTGGCTGTTATTTGGTATTTTACCGTATACACGGCTTGGACAATGCAGCCTAAAGATATTTCCCAACAGTAAAATACCAAAAAGAAAACCTGCACAATTAGTGTATGACTTTCTCATTGTCTTCTTTGGTTATGAACTTCTCTACAAGAGGAGACAAGAAACAGCATAAACTCCTCTACCTCCCGATCCTCCTCCCCCCTTATATTCTCACCCAATCTCTTCCTCTTCCTCTTCCTGTCTCTGTCACATCTTCCATTATTGTCAAGTGAAATAGAGGAAGCAATTAACCATTGATGTTTTCCAGGTCAGTGTAGTGACAATACATCAACTAATAATACAGCAATACTTTAACTACATCAACTCAGAATACTAGTGGGATTTTTAAAATGGGTATTTTTACATTACCGTACTGATACTGTGATTTAAATAACTAATCTGAAAACTTCTCCCACCACTGATGCTGAGGAACCAAATTTATATTATAACAGCATCTTTCATTATAAGATTTGTGTGAATTGTTGAAGTCCTTGGTAGTCTGATAGTCGCTGATAGATGACTTGATCACTATTGAAACACAGAGAAACTGTTTAAACACACGTGGAGCAGGCTCTCTCCTCTGAAAACACCTACAGGAGGACGGATCCTGCATCATTAGAGCTTCTTACAGTTCCAGACCTGAGAGAGGCACGTTCCTCCCACACACAGGCAGCGGCACTCATCCCGTCACAAGCTGTGAATCCTCGGATCGTCAGTCAACTAAAAGGCATCAAGAGGTCTCCCCTCATGTCTTTTATTTACCACTGCAGCTCAGCAGCGGCTGCTTCACAAAGCTAAGGAACAACACAGCATATCTGAACTCCTGGTGTAGACATGTAGACTAAATGAGAGTGTATATAGTCAACGTTATTCAGATGTTACCAGCCCATTAGCTGGCTGATATGAGTGGTTATCAGCTTCATAGGGTCAGGAGGAGTCTGCTACACCTACTAGCTGCTTATCAACCCATTGAAAACATAAGAGCATGGCATTCTGCTATGTTATGTTTCACTACATACTCTGCTGCTTTAGGATTTGACAACACTAAGGCCTGTTCAGGCACAAGATACACTAGCTCAGGGTTAGATCCCTTTTAATGTGGTTGATTAAGGATCATTAATACATTGTGGCAGCTATTCCTCTCAAACTGTTTAACAAACACCTTTTTCCATGAGCTCTGTTTCTCTGGTAATACCTGAAGGCCTGACTAATACCATAGCCAATGCAAAGCTGCTCATTTATAGACCTGTTTTGCACTTGGTTCCTTTCTGTTTTCTGTAGCTATTGGTATGTTTTAAGTGCCAGCCTTGTCTTTATTTTTCTTTTATAACATATATTTGTGTGAAAGTTTATAACAAAAAAACAGCTGTGCTCTAGTGGAAAAAGTTATTCAGCTCAAGTAATTAAACTAGAGCTGAATTATGTGTTTGAGGTGCAGCTGCCAGTTAATTAATCAGCACTGTTTAAAACAGTTAGTTAAATAAGATAAACTATAATATTTAAAAAATAATAATCAGAAAAGAAAAGTGTCTGAATGTAGCAGCAGGTGTATCAAGCCTCTCCTTCCTTGTATGCAAGTGCCTAATAAGCCAGATAATACCCATGTGATGGCCTGATGCCTTTTTTCAGGAAGAAATATATAAAACTATGTTAACCTGTAGAACTGTGCAACAAGGCAAAGATGCAGTTTTCAGTGTTTGACTGTGACTGTTGGTGCAACCCAGTGACACCTATAAACCAGATATGAACCCTGAACATCAAGAGCGATGACACCCATCGGCACGTCCCACCGGGAGATGACACCTCAGAGCAGTGTGTGTGTGTGTGTGTGTGTGTGTGTGTGTGTGTGTGTGTGTGTGTTAAAACAGATAAAAGAACATGTACATCTGTACGTGTCTCTGAATGCACAGATACATCATGCGTGTCTGTGTGGAAGATGAAAGGCATTCACACTGGCCTCGGGCTCCAATTAAAAACAGGCGGAGGTTGCCATGGCGATATAGGTGAAGTGAAGTAGCTTATGAAATATTACTGAGTGACTGACTGGTTCACACCCTCTGAAGACAACAAACTGTTCTGTGGACGTTTAAACTTTGCCATCTGTTCTGCTTCCAATGTTCAGCTTTGAGGTGAAGCTCTGTACGTCTGAACAGATCCTTAAAATATTCTGAATAATAAGCACATGTGTTAAGGTTCAGCTTATAATGTAAAAAATAAAATAGGGAAGCACCCATCATTTACTCTGTAAAACACTGCATGCAGAATCGTGAACATAGTTACACATAGTTTCACGGCTTTTCCTGTATGTTTGATGTGAAATATAAGAACTATTTAAAACAACAATACTTTTATACTTATATAAATAATTTGTCAATAACTGAAAGTATTTTCTAAAAAAATACAAATTACTCAACAGTAAAAACTAATTTGTAACATTTATAACAGCAAGTTTGACAACAATTTAGATATAATAATTTCACTATAGTAGTAGTAGTAGGATTAGAAGTTGCAGCTTCAGGGTTGTGAATATGTGTTATATTATATATAAATACTTTATTAGTTATTTTACTTCATCCAGGATTGAGGAGTAAATCATTTTGAGAGCACAAATAAAAAAAAATCTTCTCCACGGCTCTGTAAAAGGCCAAAAATATGTTCAGTTTGCTTTTGTTTTTTTTGTATTTCGTAAAGAGAAAAGCTGCGAATATTCATTCATGTATGTACTAAAAACATTAAAAATGTTTTATTGAGTATCATCAATATTATGATTATCAACTAATCATTTTAGCTCTAATCACAAGCTTTTAAGAGTCTAGACTTATTTCTGTACAATGATCATAACAATATTTCCACTTACACTTGCAGTTTCTTTTGAGTCAAACAGTGACAAAAACGTCTTTTTCAAAGAGGGAGAATCAACAGAGAGACATATTCATGAGGAAAGATGTCTGTTGTGTCTGGAACATGAAATGTGTGCAGACGTCGCTCGGCTCAGCTTGAGATGCATCAACAGGCAAATAAATATGTGTTTTTTGATCTTCATCAGCAGCATCATCCTCACATACATGTTCATTTATATTCAATATCATTTTTCCCACCCCTGTAAATTATTCTTTGTTTGATTCTTCTTTTCCTTAAAAATCTTCTTCTTCTTCTTCTTCTTCTAAGGCAGTTTCCCCAGAGTTAGTAGTTTTTTCCTTATATTATAGCATTTGCTCTTTTTTGGTGCATGATGAAAACATCAACCTTTCTTCTTCTTTTGACTTGCTTTTTCATATTTATTACCTTTGCATTTACTTCCTATACGTTCTCTTTCTTTATGTACACAGGCTGGGGTCAGCAGATAAATAAAACTTGCAGCATATAAATGCCAGAGGTGAGTTTCTTTAGAAAGGGTGCCACCGTTATACATATTTGTTCACCAGAGAGAACTGAAAAGTTCATTCGTGCACTTTTGCCGCACACAAGGAGCTGGAGTTTGTCTCCAGTAAAATTCTGCAGCTCAAAATTCAATATGAAGTATTTGCTTCTTTAGCTTTAGCTATAATGTCTTATGTGTAACGTTGCTAGTGGATATTGACACATTTTCCAGTTAATCAAGAGAGATTGATTTAGTTCTGAGCTTCTTGGGTTAAATATGACATGATATTGTAGTTTTTATAATTACACGTGGGATATTTCTTAAACCTCTGTCATATCTGCTTCTGGATGAAATGAAAGTTCTTGAGAACCAACCACATGGGGACCTCACGTCAAAGTATTTAAACCCATATTTAATGAAAATAATGTCATTTTGTCATATTTTAAACCTTCACAAGAATAAACCCTGTCATCAATCAAACGACTTTCCTGACTTTCCCATCTCCGCCATGACATGAAGGCGGCATTATGCTCTGATTGACATTTTCCATGATGAGAACAGATGCCCCAGAGAGGGATCCGGTTCTGCCTCGACTGGCTTAGAGAAGGATGTAGTGTCCGTGCAGCCATATGGGAATGGGATCATACCGTCAGTGTCTCTGCGCTCAAAAAAAATACTTTGTTCTTCAGTTGGACATCGGCGCTTCACTCTGCAGGATGATGTATGAGCTGAGTTTAACACTCGGGGACACCTTCACATTTGTCTGCTGAAAGTGGACATTTTCTCTGCACTCAACGAAATATCCGATGAGCAATATGATTTATGAGATGACATCGAGTTTGAATTATAGCAACTTGTGTTCATATAACAGTAATATGTAACAAAAAAGGAGGGAGATACATGAAAATAATAAACATATGAATATTCTGCAATTGAAACCTATCTATCTATCTATCTATCTATCTATCTATCTATCTATCTATCTATCTATCTATCTATCTATCTATCTATCTATCTATCTATCTATCTATCTATCTACCTACCTACCTACCTACCTACCTACCTACCTATCTATCTATCTATCTATCTATCTATCTATCTATCTATCTATCTATCTATCTATCTATCTATCTATCTATCTATCTATCTATCTATCTATCTATCTATCTATCTATATACAGTATGTATATTTATTCCTCAAGAAAGATCTTGATAGGTTTCTTTTCTCTAATAGAACGTTAAAATACACAGAGATGCACAATGGCTTTGTGTGTGGTGTCTTTATCCTTTATCAGTCGGGTGCTTATTTTGTGAATGTTTTTACTCTGAGGCCCTTTGTAGCATTAGTTGAGTAGAAATCAATCTTTCCTGTTTCAGTGCAGCTGAGTGAAGGAACTGCTGGTCAGTCATTACAGGAACTCAGCACTCCTCCACATGGAGAGAGAGAGGTAATTCATTACACGCTTTTGTTTCGATTGTAAGGCCGTTTCCTTCTCTGGAAACACACACACACACACACACACACACACACACACACACACACACACACACACACACACACCCATTCATTCTGGCTCTTCCCGTATGTGTTGCTCAATTAGTTGTTCCTGTCAGGTCTTTTTTCTTTTTCTACGACCACATTCATCTGTGCTACTGGAAATGCAGATGAGTTTGTTTTGACTGGCAGCATGTGTGTGTGTGTGTGTGTGTGTGTGTGTGTTTTCTAAATGTATCATCACCATAGCAATCACTTAAAGAAAATAGTTCCACATTGTGAACTGGCTCCGCAGAAGCCTTTTGTGGGTGTTTTTTTTTTGTATTTGATTCATTGATCAGTGGGTTTCAATCTTTAACTTTACTACCAACAAATGCCATCAAAAACTACAAAATATACCTTTAAAGGGGACATAGGATGTATTTGAGTGATTTTTTTGTGTAAGTTATGAAAGCTTAGATAGACAAAATTCTCCCTGCAAGTCAAAAAGACACGTTGTCTCCAAAGGTACCTCTATGGAAACTCCAACATGAATGGGAACTGTTTGAGTTTGTGAGTTTTTTGTGATCCAAGTATTATTCACATGTGAGCAGGCTGTGGTTTTATGAAGCTATGAGTCTGTGTGGAGAGATGCACAGAGGCTGCACGCATTGGCCAGCAACTTAGGAGAGTTTACCTCATCATCTAGCTTTTTATTAGCAGATTTACTAGCATAACTTTTAAATATCAACGTCTCAACTTGCACTGCAACCACTGGCTGGAAAAAAACTTTTGGAACAGATTAATGTTGACTGTGTGTGAAAATTGGAGGTTGCACTTATCATCAGACAATAGCTGGATTCCAAGATAGAGACTATTATAAAGATTTTATTACAAATGTCTTTCACGTGCTCGATCGTTGTTGTTGCACAATCTAAAGTTGTTTCGAAGGCGAAGAAGAAGAAGATCATTGTCATGTTTGTGTAAGCTGAAAGTCAGATCATGAATAGCATAGATTAGCCTAAGGGACAGTTGTCCACTGGTTGTCCCCCAATAGGTTCCTGAGGCACCTTGTGTGTCAGCCACTGCCATCAGTGTGTGAAAGTGTGAATAAAAAATTGCAGCCCATTTACCATAAAGACTGGAAACAGCTGTTTAACTCACTCGATGCTCATGTCACAGATTTACATTTTACCTTTGTGTCAGACATACTTCTCTAAAACCGTCATTCTTACATTGAGACCCCCATGGAAAAGTCTTAAGCAGAGAAAATACTGCTTAAGACCTCAGAGAGAAGATTTGCGAATTCACCTGGCAACTGTGGCAACCATTTTTAAATGATGTAAACACGTTTACCAGGAAGCAGCTGACGTCAGAGGAGAGAGAAGCATCATGGGTGATCGGTGCTCATGGGTGATGAGCCATAGAAGTGACTGTAATATTAATGGAATGAGGGAAAACAGCTGCTGCACACACACACACACACACACACACACACACACACACACACACACACACACACACACTGTCACACTTAGCCTTCTTGTCCTCTCTGCTCTCCTTTCTTCTCTATTTTTAAATGTCACCTCAGCCTCTCTCTCACCCTCTGTGTGTCAGTGTCTCTCGCCCCTCCCTCCTGTTTATGCAGACTCACGCCTCCTCCTCCTCCTCCTCCCCCTCCTCCTCCTCCCCCTTCTTTCTCTCACCTCTGTCTGTCTCTTTCACTCTCACAGTTCTGTGTCTTATTCTTTTTTCCGTCCAGTGGCCACAACAATGGTGGTTTGGTTCTGTTCCTGCTTTGGCCTTAGTGACTTATTCCCAGGGAAGTAAGAGCTTAATGCTTCACTGCAGTGATATTTTAGACGATAATAACTTTCCAACTTTGAGTGAACAGTTTTTTTTGTCTCTTTCCTATTTCGACACAATAAATGCATCCAAATCCAGCTCCATGATGAAATGTTTTTTGAAGAGCACATTTCCAGGTCTATGTTTACACGCTGGGGCTGTTTTAGCTTCTGTGCCTTCGAGGTCCGGGGTCCTGATGAGCTCGCTCTGTTCTGATTGGTGGATGGTGGGGAGCTTCCTCCGACTCTGGAGACTACACAAACAAACTACAGCGGCAAGATTTCACCACGTTTTCTCTTTTTTTTACTGATTCGTGTGCATGTTTGAGCCGGAATCTGAACCCGATGTGAGAGCGGGCAACGTCAGCAACACATGGAAAAACCTTAGCAGCAACTTTAGTGACTAAAACTACAGAAATGACCGTTGTTCATGTGCATGACGACCTGACGTAAGCTCATTCACTTCAGGTTTTAGATGTTTGATCATCTGTTAATTGCGTTAGACAAATATAAAACTTATTTATTTATTATAGGCGTATATATAAATGACAGAATGTCTGACACAACCCTCCGGCTGCTGTCAGTCAAACAGAATCTCACTCCCCCTCCTGTCTGAGAACATTCTGGTTTTAAATTTAGTTGTATAAAGTATAAGAGCTTTTTTTCTCATTTTCTTATTATTTGTGACTTTTGAATATGATTTCAGCCAGACCTTAAAGTCATCCAGTGTCAAACAGCGTGATGCTGTTTTCCCCTTAAATGGAGACGTGGTGCTGGAGATCTCAAATCCCTTCAGCCAGGTTGCAGCATATAATGGAGAAGCTGAAATCAGAAGGGCGGAGGCTGTTGTAGCAGCAGATTAAAGCCCATGGTGCCTCCATCACATATTCAGCATCACATGTGTGTGTGTGTAATGTTCATGTGTCCGCATACTCTCAAATATATAGCATTGCCTATTGTCTCGTCTTGCTCACATATTTTTATTAGAGTACAATGTGCAGCACTCACCCATGAAAGCATAATTAAATTTGCCAAAAGTATTTTTATTGTAGCATATACAGAGACACACATGTGCGCACACACACTTTTAATAGTATCAGGGTTTGCCAGCTGCTCTCTGCTGCAGCACAGACCCCCTGTGGAGGCCTGTTAAACCTGACTGTGTGTGCGTGTGTGCGTGTGTGTGTGTTGTCTCCACCCTCCTTCTAAGCAGATAAAGTCACCGTTTCCTAGATGAAATATATCATGTGGGTCACCAAAAAAAATGTGTTTATCTCTCCTCCGTGTGCTTTCCGAGTCTGTGTGTTGCGGAAAAGAATGAATCCTAATGAGAGGAAGCCGAGGAACATTGTATTAAACATGAGTGAGTCTGTATTGTTGTTGAAAATCCATGTCAGACGGAGGCTGGGAGGATCCGTCAGGGTGAACTTTGAAGTTTTAGAGAGCAGGAACATTCAGAGCTGCTGCTGCTGCTTCCTCTCAGCATTAACCTGATTACACCCTGTCTTCTGTGGGTCGTTCATATGAGGCGTTTAGAGTCTTTAAATCGGTGTCTGCTGAGCTCCAAGCACTGAACAAGCCTGCGTTTGCTTTAAAATGAATAGAGTCCAACTAAAAGTGATGGATTAAAGGTGCAGAGGCGACACTTCGATCTTTATTGTCACGAACCGGCCTGAATCAATGACAAATGTGGGCTTGTTCGTCCCCTGTTGTTCGAAAACCACTCGGGCGAGACCAATATTAATCTCATAATGAACGAAAATGTAACCCAGTGCAGCGATGTGGCTCATTGACGTGTTCTTAACAGGTTTTGGCCGAGAATACGGGTCTCCGGCGTGGAGGGAGAATATATATGAGGCTGGATACACACACACACACACACACACACACAATATTTGTTATTAGACCAGTTCATTGCTGGTGTGGCTCTGAACAAAAAGAGACACAGACGTCACCAAACAGATGCTTTAAGGTGAGAGAACATACTGTGCCTGGAAACATTTATAGACATAAACACATTCTCCTCCCAGTGCGTCAAATATCGCTGTTTTGTCACGTTCACCAGCGTCTGAGACACACCAGGCTGCTTCTGCATCATAATTATACTCATTTTCCAACTGTTACAAATCCCTGTTAATTATGTATATTGTCTCATTATTCAGGTACAAGTAGTAGACTTCAGTAAAAGTTGAAATGAAGTTTGAACTTAAGCTTTTTGTTCAAGTGAAAGCATAAAAGGAATGATTTCAAAACTAATTAAAGTATTGAACTAATGTAAGGAGAATATATTCCCTTCAAAAAGTAGCATATTTTAATACAATGCAAATAAAGAACGGATTACATGTGAACTACTGAGCGTTAACATGTTTGATGGAGAGGAAGAGTTCTAGTTAAGGCAAGTATTTGCTTATTTGGGTCTATTACGGACAAGTAAATTAGATGTCTATGGTAATATCCTGCACACAGAATAATCTAAACTAATGTCTCGACAGCACGGAGTTATTAATGGGCAAAAACACAAAAGTTACACCTCAAAAAGGATGAGATAAGTCAGAGCAAAACAGGCCTTAGTTCTCAGTGCATTCAAAAGTGAAACAGATGTGCAGAGTTATTCTAGAAGGTGCTATCACTGGAACACGAGTTACTTTCTTGTAGAGGAGGGACAATTTACTATTTAACCAAGTCTGGTTTAATGAAGGGCGGCATGGTGGCGCAGTGGGTAGAGCTGTTGCCTCACAGCAGGTTTCTGTGTGGAGTTTGCATGTTCTCCCCGTGTCTGTGTGGGTTTTCCTCCTGGGTCTCTGGCTTCCTCTTATATGTGGTGTGATAAAATACCAGAAAAATGCAGCGCTGAACATTATTTTTCAGCGTATTAACATTACGACATGAATAAAATGATGTTACCTCCAGCTATGGTGTTTTTAAACATTAAAATACGTCCATGAAATTGTGTCTGAGCTGCTGCCTTTTGCATATGCAATCGCGTCATTATTATCTTCACGCTGTGATTTATACACTATATATGGAATTAGGTGTGTTGTGGCCAGACTTTGACACCAGAGACTGAAACTGATATTTGGTGAGTGTTGTAGTCTTGCTGTTATCAGGCTGCATAATTTACAGCCCAGGCAGACATTCACCTCTGAAAACGTAACCACTGAATCTACTCCAGTCTTTGCTCTGTACATGCGAACGCTCCCAGCATGGCGGCGCTTCCCAACCTGCTTTGCATATGACTGCAGGGTTTGCGGATCAAAGAGAGGAAGCCATGAGGCAGGCGGTGATGAAACGCCCGCCGCTGCTTTCTGGAGGCCTGCGAGAGCTTTCGCTGCACACACTGCAGATCTGCATTTACACTTTACGGGGAGGTTCGGGTTGGCTGGCTGCAGCGCCGGCGGGGGGTCACTGCATCGCTCAAGGACTCGATGACAGGAGTGGAAGGAGCTGACAGACTCACGCTGGCTCCAGCCGCTGACCTTTCAGCTCCAGGAAAGACTTAAAAGCCGCGATTCAACACTTTCCTACAATAAATTATCTCCAAACAAACAGGGACACGTCTTTATCAGTCAGTTTTCAGGTGGACTTAATGAATTTTTAATGAGCTGAAAAGAAAAAAAAAATATTTCAACCACATGTTGTATCAGCCTTTAGAGGTTTAGGAATAATTCTAATTTTCAGATATAAATAGTTTTACAGATAAAAATCAGTCTACATTCATTTATGTATTTTGCAGCTACAGAGCAATCTGTATGAATGAAAAATGTAAAAACATACCTAAAACCAAACCTCAGGGAAATTACTTAATTATTGAAGACTCTAATTTGCCCATAGGTGTGAATGTGTGAGGCTGGTACCTGTCTGGGTGTATCCTGCCTCTCACCTGCAATGTACTTTTATCTGTAACGTGTAATTGGCTCCAGCAGACCCCTGTGACCCTAATGAGGACTAAGCAGGTCTAAAGAAGGACCGAGTGAGACGAATGCGGCTGCTCCTTCCTTTTCTCCGTGCTGTCGTCTCTGTGAACTTGTCTCCGTGGCGTTACCAGTGATGGGTGCTTGTCGTCAGACGGCTCCGCAGGAGCAGATGCAGGTGTTGATGTTGGAAGCTGCCCCCTGAGGAGGAAACCGTAGGGATTCCCATGATACCTCATCGCCTTCAGGAAAACATTTCAATATGACGACTCTGACCTCCCTTCTGTCCGACAAACGCAGGAAGATGATTAAAATATACTGTCCCTTGTTCCTGTAGGCTTTAATTAGATCTAGTGCACTATAAAAGTCATAATTATGTTTTCTTTAGTGTATAATCACCTGATTAAGAACTGTTATTAGAATGAGCTCCTTACAACTGCATAGAGGATTCTATTCCATGGAGCTATATTTTTTATTGGTTGTGGTATTGCTTAGTTTTCCCTTCTCCTATTTGCACTTTTAGTTTGATGTGTTTTTCTCCTAATAAGTGCATAAATCTCCATAAATATTTTAAAAGGCAGCAATGACTAAAAACTAAACTGCCTTTAACTGTCAGACACTTATGATTAAAAATCGTTCATGAAGTTTCAGTTCAGGCTTCATCATCTCAGATTTTTATTATCCGTCTCTCTGTCTGCAGGTTGAGGTAGGAGTTGTGATGTCACCGTCTCACTGACGACTATGGCAGATGGCCAAAGGATTTCTGAGGGTCTCGGAACAAATCAAGGACAAAACAATTCATTATCACCGAGTCCTGTCTGATATGTAAATGCCCCACACGACTCAAGCAAGAAGACACAGCCAGAAAAATGTAATCAGCTTGATTGGTGATATAAATTTAAATAAACTTCAAGGCAAATGTATGTATGAGCTAAAAATGCTGTCCCAGCAAGGTGTTTAGGAGGTTATTTTAGAAAGGTAATAGGTAAAGGATCACAAGTTTATCCTGTTAAACTTCCATCCATATTCTACTGCTGTTACAGGGGAGCAGTTTAATATGTAATAAGTAATAGAACTGTTTGAATTATTTCATTAAAGTCATGTAATGTATTCAAAATTTTTTGATTACTTCTGTTAACAAAACTGAGCTTGACAATAAGTCTGAAAATATCCTGAAAGCATAAATCTAAACCAGACAACAGTATTCAGCACTCATTACTGTCAAACTTTTATTAAAAATTCCTCAATATAGCTTGAGTTAAGACTGGAATGTTTTGATTTCAAACCACCAAAACACATCACAAGCACGTTGCGTACAATCTCTACTAACTCTGGAAAAATGTGACCTCAAAACAAGTCCACAAATTCAAAGTGAGAGAACCAATAAAAAAACAAGAGCAAACTGCCAGAGGGATGGAGCCTCACTAACAAAGAGACGGCTCCTTGTGACACGATGGTGTTTCACTCAAATTTGTCTATTTGCCTTTTTTTGACCCGTGTCTGGAAATCTGCCAAATGAAGAGTCTGCACCGCAAGAAAGGCATCGGCCACAAAATGAATGTTACATTGTACACATAAGTGTTACCAAAACAAATATATTCAGATTTAATTATGGGAAGTCAGCAACTCTCCAACACCAGGCTCCAGCTGCTTATTATTCTCAGGACAAACTACATCCCTCACTATAACCTCAATGACTGATGGGTTAAAGTTGTATAGGAAATCATTTAAGTCAATTAAGTTAGTCATGTTTAAACCAAATAAATGATGTAAAACCTCCAACTTCAGAGCCAGCTAAGGAATGATTCTACATGTTAGAATCATTGTAGGAAATGACTGTTTCTAAAGCTCTTGGTATCCTCATTGGTTCCAAAATTCATAAGTAATAAAAGCATATAAATACCAACATGAGAAGTTCAACCCACCTCCTCACACAGGACACAATCATCAGTTTTATATCTGTCACCAGAAGTGCAACTTAACAATTGAATTGTTTGTTTAAAACGAAGAGACAGGGCCTCCATCCATGTGATCTGTCATGGCCGAGTGGTCTTATCACCAGCCACAGCCCTACGGAGCAGATATTTATCATGCATTAGTATTTATCGACAAATCTAGGAGCATTCAGTCAGTTATTGTTTGTTTTATCTGTTTCTGTACAGGAAAACAATTTTCTTTCGCAATTCGGGAGCAAGGTTATCCACAGGTATCATCGAGCCACAGGCCAAGATAAGATTATGATTTTCCTACTCTCTCAATGAAGGAAACACTTACGGTAGCTATGTGCACATCTTCATAAGTTATATTCTGCCTCCAGAAAACAGCTGCATCCACCTGTCAATCAAGCAGTTTCTCCACCATAATAGAACATAAGGTGAATGTTATCTCAGGTCTGTTTTGTCACTCTTGTATATATTAAGCCCAGAAAGAAGTCATAATACAAATGTTAGACTCTTGAAATGCTGTTTCTGGTGGACTTTAACAGCAGCGCAACATGTTATGTACATAGTTTGAATGTCAAAGGCATATTTGCACCTTTGGGTTTAACTTAAAGCTCTGTACAGTGTGAACTTGTTCTAAGTGTGGATTCCATATTCCTGTTTTTTTCTGGAAGCATGTTTTTTTTGTTGACTCACTGCACTATCTGAACTTCTTTCTGTTACTATTTATGCTTATATTCCTGCACAGTTTATTTTTATGCCGCAAACTGAAGCCTATACACACAGTCAGCAGTGAAGCACCTTTGTGTCTCAGGTGTGTTTTTTACATTCGGATGTCCTCTTCATGCAGATGTATAGGGAGGAGTGTGTGGCCATATATGTGGTGTGTTACAGTCCGGTCCCCTGTCTGACCAGCTGCTGTTAGGATAATCTCTCTGATTCTAACACAGCAGGCGGTGATCCTGGTGGAGGGCAGGTGAAGTGAAAGTCACGTCTTATTAGAAGAATCCTTCACCTTAACTTAAACATTACAAACTAATTTCCACCCTGACTCTGAATTACACAGCTGAGGTACGAGCAGAAGTGTTAAATAACAAAGTACAATACTGAAATTAGTATTAGTATTAATTTCCCCTGCTGATTTTTTCCTTCTACTCACATTTTCACAAAATAATTTGTACTTTCTACTCCTTACATTTTAAAAATATCATGGCTACTCCTTTTTAGTACATTATTTGACCCACTCTGTGCCCTAAATCATGACCAATCCAGCCCCCTCATAAAATACCTATAAAAGAACGAACACCTTTTCTCTTGCAAAAACTGTGATTTTAGCTGCTATATTGGAAGTTAAAGGTTGATTATGCAAAAAGCTCATATATATTTGATAGGCCACTAATTCCTTTTCATCACTTTATACCTCAAGTAGCTTTGAAACCTGAATTTTTCCTCTTGATATGAGTAAAAAGCTTGAATTAACACTTCTACAGGAGAATGTGAATACTGTTGTACCTCTGGCTGTGTTATCAAATGTAATCACAACCTGGATTATTTGTACAGGTCATTTCAGTGCATTTTTAGTGCATAAACTACTCAAAGGGCTTCAAACTACAAGTGGAAATACAAGAAGCAGAATGTCACCATAACCCAAAGTCAAGAATTACTACAAAATACTTTTGATTACAGTGAGAACAATATTAATTTTTATTATATAATGTTATTTACAGCATTGTTATATAATAATTATATACACACATACACAGTTACAAGCTGCTGCACAAAGCAGAATAAATACGACAAGAGAAATAATAAGGAACATAATACATAAGATAAACAGGGTCAGAGTGAGATAGCCAAATATTAAAAATTTAATTAAAAACAACAAACAGTAAAAATGTATTTAATGCAATTATTAATTGTGGAGTTTACAGTGCCAGTGTGTGTATGTGAAAATTAAATCATTTAATAAAAAATGTCATAAAAAAATAAACTCCTGATGAAACAGTTATTTTAAGCAGAGTCTTGGCCAGTCACACTCATGTCATGTTTCATTCAGCTCTGTATTGTTGCAGAGGAGGTAGATATAAATACTCAGACAGTTTCCTGCTTCTCCCTGCTGGTGTTCAGTGTTACAGCTGCCCCAGCTGAGCACACACAGGCGCGCACACACACACACACACACACAATAGAGCAGCCTGGACCACTTCATAAAGGCCCAGTGGACTGAGCCAGGCCTTCATTGTGAATTGTCTCCTTCAAGTCAAAGCATGACTCAAATACTGAGAGTTATGTAGAGGTGACATTTTAAAACATTGAGTCATGTTCAAATGAGTTCAGAATAATATAAAGTTTAGAGTTTTTCCTTAAATCTTACCTAAAATATAAAAGAGAGTTTTGTTAATTAGTTAAGTGTGGTAAGTACAACATTGAGGTAGTTCACATGAATATTCATATTTCCTCCTAATTACCTTCAATATGAGGTAATATAACTTATTTTTTTCTGAATTATACCCATTTTTAGTAGCTTCTGTAGTAGCTCATTATATTCCATGCGTTGTTTGGCCCTTTACAACTGCTGCAAAACCTGCTCGAACCTTGTCTTCGACTTGTCCTGCTTCTTCTCAAACTGTGAACTTGTTATTGTTGCTTGGACAGTTTTGCTGCTCCAGCGTCAGCCCTTATCCTCACACTCTGGCTCCTTCTGTTCACAAAACGTCTGCTCTCTGATTGCTTCTCTGCTCGCTCCTCACAAATCTCCAATGGCCTTTAGCCTCCATCACACCATACCGCCTAGTAATTCTGAACAATTCTTCATGTGAAACCTAATTATGCTCTATGTTTCCTACGTGATTGTCTGGGGTGAAACCAGTTGTCAAACCTATGCGGAGTTTGAGCATCATCTAAATCACTGGTGTTAAACTCAGTTTATTTCATAGGCCACACACAGCACAATTTGACATTTTCACGTTTATGCAGGGCTTGATACAAAGACAGCAGCTTAATCGTTGAGTCTAATTTGAAAGATGATTGTTATCATTTTTCAGCATGAATAAAATGTGCATTGGGAATGTAAGCAGTAGACATAAGTGATCCTGCATAATGGAGCAGCTGTCCGGTAATAAATCTCCAGTGGAAGTGAAATACCAGCCTGACTATAGCCTCGTAGCTGCCTGAACACTGTTCACCGCTGCCATGTCCCCACCGCCGGGCTGATGTCTTTTTCAAAGCTCTCACACCCTCGGGGCTTTACTTCCAGAGAGGGTTTTAAAGAGATTTTCCCTAAGAAAAAAAATCACTGTTAAGCCCTTGAGTGATACTTTTGAATGAGACCTGTGTAGAGAGCTGGAAGAGCTTCTTTCTGTCATCAGTGTATTTCAGAGCCGTGTCGCGTTTTATAATCTTTATATTTGCTCAGTAACCCCGTTGAGAAGCAGCTGATACAACTCTACTGATGCATCCAACCTGTAATCTCACTTTATATTGTAATAGTAATGTTTCTATGCTTGATGAGCTTTTCAATATTCAACCATCATAGATCACATTTTTTTTTAAATTACAAATTATTTTAATGTAAATTGCATTGTTTGTCATTATCTAATATTCTGTCAATTGTTTGCAGATTCATTTATGGCTGATACTAACATGCATGTTAAAACACTTATGTACAACATATAATAAAATATGCAGGTTTCTCATGTTTTATGTAAAAATCATAACCAAACACTGCATCACTGTCAGGATCCATACTTACAACCTGGACAAATGCTAATTCTTTATTTTATTTTAACAATTATATGTATAATTATTTTTATAAAGTATTGAATGTAGGTTTTACCACTCTGGCTCTCTGCCAGGGTCCCATGCAAACCATTTGCAAATATTTCTTTCTCAGCAAATATTTGCCATCCTATGAGAACTGTTTGCAGTGTATAGTTGAATACACCTCTGAAGGAAGCGACAGCTCCTCCTGCAGCTTTTATTGCACCTGTCACAATCATTACGTATCTTTTGCTCCACACATCAGCACAGTTACATTTGCAATGCTAATGACTGTTAATGTGCGAGACTGGAGTCATTATGTAGATTCTGAACTAAACGCTTTACATTTTTTGTCGCCATGGGAGGAAAGAGGAACTCGTTACTGCTTCTCTTATTGCTGCGGTTACGTAATTGTTTGAAGCATTTTCGAGGCTCAGATCATATCATCAAAAACCTGAATTTTAACGTAAAAACTTTTGCGAAAGCAAGAAATACAGAAATACAGATGTATTGTGGCGCTCTTCAGTCTTTGGTGAATATCTTTTTTCTCATCAGTCACACTGCAACTTCAAAGAAAAGTTTGTTTTAACAGCATCACGGAGCTGCAGATTTATGTTCTGTAACTGTGTTTTACTCTGACAACCAGAATCCAGGAAGGGTTTTACAGTCATCAAAGAAATGTGTTGATTAAAGAGTTGTTTTTGTGCTGTGTAGCATTGACTTCCCCTTTATTACAGGACAGGTTTAATATTTGTTTACATAATACAAAGCTTCTTCCATCACCAAAAATGATGGTATAGTAAACCAGCTAAAAAACACAAAGTGGACAGGAGACAGTTTTTCAAGTCTTAAAACAAGTCAGGAGAAGAAATGAACATTGAAATATGTTTTTCAGCCATTTAAATGAGTCAAACCAAGTATATATTTTCTAAATTACAATCTTCTTATTGTCAAAGTCCCTTTTTTCTACACCCACTACAATTTAGAAAGCGTAAGTCTGATTCTAAAGAAAAGACTGTAAAGGTCGATCCACTTAACATTCACTAACAAGTTTCAGGTCAACTTTTAAGTGAATTTGTTATTGCTCACAGTGTAATATTTATTTTTATGACTAATATTTCCTCATCCAGTCCTTCCCTTTGCTGCTGCTGCTGCTGTCATTGCTGAGGCTTCATGCTGCTCTGCTCAGAGGAAACTTGCGGTGGTTGAAGAGGGAACATGAGCGGCTCCTTCTCATTTTCCTGCAGCCAATCACACGCCACCGCGCCCCAGCTATCGCCCCTCATGCTGAGCCCGACAGAGCTGTGTTACAGCACCACTAAGTCTGAGACATGAAGAGGAATGGAGAATCTGGATGCATGCAGAGGAAAGCTCAGTCAGGATTTTACAAACAAGAAAGGGGTGAAACATGAAAGGCTGAAGAAAAAAAAAGTGAAAAATCTGCAGATTCAAAATGGAGGTGCTGATGGTGCACGTGTGCAGCCGGGGTCGCCTATGGCACTGCACACACTCCTGTCCTTTTACAACACACACACACACACACACACACACACACACACACACACACAGTCAACGTTAACCTATTCAGCAACTTGCATGGTTTGTGTTTTATTTCCAAGAATGCCCTTTTGTTTGTTCGTTCCAGCTTCTCAACTCAACTGAATATTTGTTTTTTTTTAGTCTTCTATAATAGTAATCTGATGATCTTTGGGTTGTGGACTGCTGACATTTTAGGTTGAATCTACAGCTTTAGGAAATTATCAACATTTTACACCATTTTATGAACCAAACATCTAATCAATTAATTGTTTTAGATTTATTGACTAGCAAATATCCATTAGTTGCATCCCTAATCTTCAACAACTCAACAGTGTGAGTCATCTTAAGCCATTTATATTCACACTGGATATAAAAATGAAGTCAATGAAGAAGTGGCGCAATCCCCCTTCCTCCACCACCACAAAAACTAAAAAAAAAAATATAACAATCGAAACAATGCTTATTTCATTTGATGGTTTTGGCAAGATGTGATTAAGCCAGATTGTCCTTCCAAGAAAAACAAAACTGACCTACAGTTAGTTTGAATGAGAGATGCCATTTAGCAGCCATGGTAGGTGTGACCCACAGCAGTGGTGCAGTTCATGTAATGTTTATATATATAAGGACACATTTCCTCATTCAGAGGAACAACAGTGAACTTCACCACAGGAGGCCGTTCTTCATAGCTACAGTAACTACAATCGCCGCCTAAACTTAACCTGTGGTTGTTATTGTCACCATGACAGTGGAAAGTGACCTAACTCTAAGGAAGTAGTGACTTTAACCCAGAGCACATGTTCCTCTGATGCTAACCACGCTTCAGCCACAGTGATGGGATAGTGAGGGATAAATGATATTTCACCTGAGGAAAAAAAAGAAATCCTGTATGTTCTTCTGGAGTTGAATGGTCAAAATTTACTGTATATTCATTCTCTTTGTTTAATTAGTATGACTTTCTGGCTTCGGCTCAGTGCTTTTTCCATCCTTTTTAATGACCTATAACTCCATTTGCTGCTCTCTATTGAGAAAACTATTTAGTGTCTATTATATAAGGAGCTACAGGGAGTAGTGAAAACGTGAATGATTTGGAACAGAGCCAATGACTACACATTACATTACATTGTGTTAAGTCACAGCAGAAGAAAGTAGGACTTGCAGTGCCTAAACGTGGACGTTTCTGCAGGGGGACAACTGGCCAGATGTTAAGGATGGAGGACACGTCCCTCTGCCCAACTCAGACCTGTCAGCAGGCCATGCTGCTTTCTCATCTTTGTTATGCCTGAACACAAACTGGCCTTTGTGTTTCCTCTCCTCTGATGGATTCGGCCCGGTGGGAGTGTTACATCACCGGTGCAAAATGGCGGCGAGAAAGAAGCCCTTGCACTTCTGACAGAGCGCAAAGCCGGAAGGTCAATGTCATTGTTTTAGATGGCAGAAACTTTTCCTAAAACCCTTTGGCACTGGATAAAAGTAACATCACTGTTTACATTTGGCTCGAGGAAGAAAAATACACCAAACTCGAACTCAAACAGATCATCATCGATATCTTGTTTTTTTCAATAGATAGTCAGACTTAATGGCTTCTGAATAGTATTTAACAACATTTCATGTCTTTTCATTTCGGGGCGTTCTGCGTTCATCTTATATTTCGAGACCCGCCGAGGCTGTTCACTCTTATCTGGGAGAGTATAGTCTTTCTGAGCTCTGAGGCTCATTAACACAGAATTGCACTCAAGGGAATCCACTGAAAGCAGCAGCTCATATTGATCCTAACCCATAACAACTGAAATATAAATGAAGAATTCTCACTGTGGACTGTCCTGCCAAAAGCATTGACCATCCACCATTATCTAACACTGTCTGCAGTGTTTCTCTTCATTACTGTCAATATGTAGACTGCAGCATCAAAAGAACCTGGTTAAACTGCATATTAAAGGAAACTGGAGGTATTCTATAAATATAGTGATAGTGATTTTTTTTCTGTTAATCAACTGATTGATTAACGGACTAATTGGTTTAGCTCAGCTTCGAAATATGAAAAAAATGAAATCATTATGATGACACCGGGGCATTTTCTCTGCATTCCTCCATAATTAAATAAATGTTCATGGGGAAAAAATTACATCTCAGCGAGAGGGGAGTAAAGTGAGTGAGATATTCTGTTTTGTAAATAACATAGATGCCAGTGAATTGTGTCATTGAAACGAATCAGAAAAAAGCAAAGCAAACACAGAAAGAGATGTAAAATACACACGGATATATATGTATATACTGTATATGACAACAGCCTCAATAGAAGCAGTCGTACAATGAGACAGACTGATGTGAATGTGTATTAAAATGAAGGAGATGAATATCAAGCAGTGAATCTGCATGTAGGTCATGTAAACATACTTGATTTCTGTTATTTAGTTTACTTGGCATGTATGCAAATTTACCTTAGAGCTTCAACAATTAGTTGGTGAGTTAATAGTCCCTTTTCTTCACGGCAGACACATTACGTCGTCAGCAAAGGAACAGATGTTACTAATAACATTTACAAGCTCAGGTGCAGTCAGACATGTCAGTGGAACTGAGAGCAACAGACCAGGAACCTGAACCTGAAATGGATTTTTTGAGGTAATCTTATCATTTGCAGCCATGTTACAAAATCTAAATGAAATAAAAACAAATACCGTGTACCAAAGTTAATGTGGCTCTAAATGTTCCAATTTGTGGCAGGAACATTTTTGTTAGTCACAGCCATGTGATTTCTCTGCAATATCCCTGCAATACTAAATCCATCCATCCATCCATTGTCTATCCCGCTTATTCCCTTTCGGGGTCGCAGGGGTCTGCTGGAGCCTATCCCAGCGCGTTAAGGCGAGAGGCAGGGATACACCCCAGATGGTCGCCAGCCAATCGTGGGGCACACACACCATTCACACACCATTCACTCTCACACTCACACCTATGGGCAATTTAGAGTTTACCAATTAACCTGAGCATGTTTTGTATTGTGGGAGGAAACCGGAGTACCCGGTGAAAACCCACGCAGACACGGGGAGAACATGCAAACTCCACACAGAAAGGCCCCAGACCCAGGCCCAAGGCGGTCTTGAACCTGCGACCTTCTTGCTGTGAGGCAACAGTGCTACCCACCGCACCACCGTGTCGCCCCAATACTAAATCATCTTACTGTATTTTACATATTTTATAATACTGGGTGATATTAATATAACATGACATCAGTTTATTGTTGAACAACTGAAGTGTAAGCTGACTACATATTCCTCATGAATTAATCTGTTACATTAGACATACCAAGTTAAATGATTTGATAGATGAATATGAGTGTCAATGGTGGAAAGTAACAGAAAAAATACATTCACTCAAACTTTTTCCTTGAACTAAAAGTGAATGTTTTTAGATGTTAAACCCTATTTTTGGATTTTGAATTAAAGACCAAAAGCGCAGACTTCTATGGACTCCTTTGGCTCCAGTTTCTTAACAGCTCACTGTTTATCTGCCTGGGATCTTCTCTGCAAATTCCAATTCGCATTTATGCTGTTTTTGAAACCATTACTAGACCAATTCCAAAAATTCCAAAACATGTGGACTCCTAAGGCTCCAGGTTCCTAACAATCTTTCACTTACACTTTAATTATAATTAATTTTTAATTTTTTAAATAACTGTACTGCACTGTATATCTTTATTCTATTTTACAATTTGAAACATTGGTAATTGGCTTAAAATTACAACAAGCTGTCGGTGGAGCTGTTAACTTCATCAAATAGAGAATAGAGACAACTCTGTTGTCCCGTTTCTTTCTGCTCCAATCATATAGCCAACGTAACAGAATTATCGTAAGGTCTCTCAAAAAAAACACACTCTTAGACATTAGCCAGTTTACTCTGCTAGTTTATTCTTTGTGCTTACACAGGCTTCTGTAGGCCTTAGCGTCTTACTCGTTACTCTCAACTCATTTAAAATATTATATTATTTATAAAAAGTAACATGCCCAAGTTGTTACACTATGCAGGGAAAAGTACTAACCAGGAGATTTATCATGAAACCGGTTTTATTTGGCCTTTCGACACAATTGCAAAACTGTGTATATATACATTCAGACTGCCTTTCAACACAAATTATAGCTTTTGTAACTGTATTTGCATGTTTGTACTCATCTCAATGTATGTCCATGTCTTACCCAATGTACCATTTGTCTATTAGGACTGTGTAACAGCCCAACACATCCTCATTTAGCCAAACATAAAAAACACTTCCACTTTTCTATAAGAATACATACTTCCTATGGGCACTGCACTAGTTTCAGTAAATGTTAAAATTAGGGCTTAGTCAATCATTAAACATGGTGATTAATGTAAGAGAGGGCAAATAATTGAGTGATTGGCTAGTTATTATACTCATTATATGAGAAGGAGTATGTGCGATTTTTCAAGATTTAAATCTTTCCACTTTTTTGTGTATATATTTTAGTAGTAGTAGTAATATATTGTCACTTTTTCACTGGTCACTTTTTTCTCTTCACACACACCCTGCACCTTAAGTGTGCATTAGCTATGTATGTGTACATGTGGGTATGTGCGTGGATATGTATGTCCATATATATATATGCAAATATGTGTGTATGTGTATGTATGTAGGTATGTACGTCCATGTATGTATGTATATATGCTTTGCTTATGCATACTTTTTTTCTTACTATTTATTAGCATTTTTCTCTCCATTCTGTCGATAATGCATACTGTGTATGCGGATTAACAAATTCTGCGAATTTGTACATTGTGTTGTGTGTTTTTTATTTTTTTTTATAGTTTTTTTATCTTCTTCAACTTTATTTTTCTTTTTCTTTATCTGTAACGCTGCAGTAACACACAAATTTCCCCGTTGTGGGATCAATAAAGTTTATCTATTCTATTCTATTCTATTCTATTCTATTCTATATTATTATACTACTACTACTACTACTAATATATATATTCTATTATATACTTTTGAAAATAGAAGAGCAGTATCTATATATGATATAGTGTATAAGCAACTTATTGATTCATCTACTAATTGTAATCAAAGATTACAAAAAAAGTCCTTTTATTCCTTCCTCTTTATTCATGTTTCAGGCCCCCTCGGATTCATCTGGTGACCCTGTAGGGGGTCGGGTCGGCACCACTGGACTAAACTGAATAAAGTAGCTGAAACTGGCTCCGCCTTCAGCAGCTACAACATTAACCTGTTTCAGAGAGAGAGAGAATTAAAGGAACGATGAAGGGAGATAGACAGAGAGAGGAATGGGCAGAGAGAGAGAGAGAGAGAGAGTGAATGGAAAGGGAGAGCGACATAGACAGAGAGTAGGAGGAGAGTCGCCATTACTCGCTGCTGAGGGGAGGGAGCGGAGCTCAGGTTTCAGCTCAGCGCATACATACCAACATAACACCAAAATACACTGAAATACTGCCCAACTACCCGGGACTACACCTCCAACTCTACCTGACTACGGACTCTGGCGGAGGACTCTAATGGCCGCAGCTTGTGGATTGTAAAAAAAAAGGATTTCTTCCTCCCTCTGCATTTTTTTTATTTTGTGAGGAAAGCTTTCTCCGGTTTTCCGTGGTATCTGGATCTGGGAGCGACCATGTTATTAGGTGGGTAGGGGAATGTATCTGGGACTGGGTTCGGGACTTCATTAGCCCCGCTAGCACTCTTTTCTGTGGGTGAAACCCGGTGTCGGGACGGCGCTGTCCCGGGTTAACGGAAACCGCGGCGCAGAGAGCGTTAAATTAGCCCGGGTTGTGATTTTCTCTTTTTTTAACGTTAGGCTGGGTGAGGTGCTGCTAATGCTAGCTGGCTAACTCTCGGCATGCTAGGCTAACGGCTAACGTTAGCTAATCGGAATTGGAAAGGTGTTTTTTATATAAGGGCCAAACCGGGCCAAAGCAGGCCGAGCCGGGCTTCTTCTCCTAAAGGAAGATAAATCAATAACACCCGTGGCTGCGAATGTTAACCACACAGCATTGACGCATTAACACCAAGGTCTGGTTTTATTCCAGTCTTTACTAAGTAACTAACTCATTAACTAACCGCAATGTTAACTCCCACTAACGCCCCCTTCTTCATTCAATTTAACCTTTTATCCCCATTTTTCATCACAACGGAACAAACCGGGTTTAAACCATAAAGAATAATAAATTACTTTCTGAATAGTCAAACGAAAACGAAGAGTTTAGAGACTTGTTCATAGCTTTACTGCTGATATCTCTTCAATAAAAGATAATAATAAATAAAGCTTAAATAACTAACTGTAACTCCTCCTCACTCCTCCCCCTTTAGTTTAATTAGACTTTTTAGCCGCCTTTCCTATTTCATTACAACGTAATAAAAGCGATATAGAAATGAAGGACATTTAACATGACTGGAAATAGGAAAATCCAATTAGAGTTTAAAGCTTTCATTGTATGTGGTTTAGATTTGCCAGTTTAGAACGTTGAAGCCCTTATTTATAAATACTAGAATAAGACTTTGAATCTTATTTCCCTTTGAATATACATATTAGCATTAATCACCAACTATTTTGAGAATCGATTAATGGATTTGAGTCAATTTAAGAATAAAATGTCTTCTAGTATTGTTGGTCTGCACACGAAAAGCAATTTTAGGTTGAAGTTAAGCTTTGGGAAACAGTTTTCACCATTTATTCACCACTGATTAATCGTTCCAATAATCGATTAATCAAGTATTGAAATAATGATTAGCTGCACCCTTAATATAAAATAATGTTGTTGTTTTAAGTTTCCTGCCATGTCATGGCCCCTCGCTCATTGGGTTTTAAAGCTTACCAACCATTTGTGTTAACAATACTACAGCTTTCAGTTGTATAAATATCAATGAATATGCAAATATATATAATCTCATTTTATCTGCTGTAAACAATGTTTGCACATTATTTCAATGTCCATTCCCACTGTATGTGCACTGTTAGCTTCAAGTTTCCACATTGTATTTGTGTAAAGTGAAATCGACTCAGGATCTTCTAACCCCGTTGTATGAAGTCATAAATCACACTTGTAGTCCCACCCGTTAAAATTACATTCTCACTGAGCTCTGAGAAACTTTACACTTTATGAAATGAATGTGAAACAGCCTTTGAGCATCAAACTCTGCACAAACTCTCTTCCGTACAGAGAAGCTTAACATCCAGTTGTAGCACCAAGAAGCTTAACATTGGGGTGGATGGATGGAGTCTCAGCTGCTCAGCAGATTGTATTTTGTGTTTTTACCCTGCAACAGGCCAAGATGCTCGCTGTGATGAAAAGTTGTCACCACACTTGTCATTAGCTGATTATTAACTAGCTGATTACCTCTGTGTGAAGCAGCAGCGTCAGGGTTTGTCCTGCTGCAGCTTTGCATTCCATTTGCATGGACTGGGACTGCTGCGTCTCCCTTTGCCCTTTTCCCAAACTCTTTTAAAGGGATAGTTCTGCTTTCATCCGAATGAGCAGCCACCCTGCTGGTTTCTCTTCAAATCTTTCAAATCCATTCACTGCTCTTCTTATGTAAAATATGGGGAGGGTGGTTTAATTTGGAGAAAATGATAAGAAAGTGGCTAAAAGTGTTAACTTTATTTATGATGTTTAGCTGTCACAGTAAACAGCTTGAAGAGGAGGGCTGCAACTAACAACTATTTAGATAGTCAATTTATAATTACTAAAACTATTAATAGATTAGTTATATGGTTCATAAAATGGTGTAAACTGTCGATCCCTGTTTCCCAAACTTGACGATTCATCCTAAAATGCCCTTTTTTGTCCACACCAACAATCCACAACTCAAAGATCACCAGTTTGCTATTATAGATGACCAAAAAAACCCAATCAGATTACTAATCAGATTTTAGAAGCTGGAAACATAGAATTTTTCTTGAAAAAAAATATACAGATCATTTGATCAATTATCAAAATAGTTGCCGATTGATGTAATAGTTGGCAACTTATCAAATTATTGTTGCAGCTCGAGTTGGCAAGGATTCACTCGTTTTGTTTGGTTTCATGTCTAGTTGTTCATCTGCAAAGTCCTTTAATGAACAAGATTCTTTTTCACTTTCAGTGTGTAGATTTGTGTGTTAAGCCATATCTTAGTATATTAGATTTTCCCTCTAAGTATCTGCTGTGTTCATTCTTAGGACATTTCTTTGAAAGGTTATGTAATTTGGTATGAGGAATTATAGAGTTTGTAAGAAACAACCTAATATACTACTATGCAGTTTTATACACAAACTTAGTATTTTTGTCTGTTCAAGAATTTAACAACTAACCTAAATAGAATAAGTAGGCACTCACCATTTAAACCAATTTAGCACTTTTTTCTTCTCATCTTTTTTTATTTCCAGTTTGTGGCCAAATTGTACTACTCTCTTTGCAAACCTACAATTCAACTACTAAGCCTGCAAAGAAAAATATAGAGGGAATTAGTCTAAAATGAAAGGACCTGTGTTAGGAAAACAAGCACTCTAAAGTGTTAAAGCTTATTGATAGCATTATTTGTTATTGTGTGGAAAAATGCCAATTTGGTTATTTGTTGTTTCCACTCAATATGTGTTCTTTTCTTGTTTTAGTCTCCATAAAACCCCAAGAGCTCAATGAATGATTCAATAGGACCCTGTGATTTGTCATTATTATCACAGTTGCTCTGTGCAGGGCTTTTCACTTCAGCCTTTTGCGCTTAAATGGAGTGCAAAGCACAGCTTAATAATATGGAGTTAGATATTCACATCAAATAAAAGCTGGCAATGTTCTGCAGCCAGCAAATATTGAATTTTCTTTGAATGAGCTATTATATTGCATTACCATGGTCCTGTTGCCCATAGACAGAACCTTTCCAAGAAAATGTATAGATTTATTTTGTTGAACATTTGAACAGCAGAGATGCAGAGTCACTGATCGGTTTAAGCATTATTAGAACTAAAACGAGTGGCTATGCATATCTGAAAGTCTTCGTATCTGGTAAGACAAGTACAAAAATGCATACTGGTATATACTGTACTAATATCATTACTCAAACCAAAATAATGTACCAGCACTGACAATCACAGTGAAACATCACCATAGACAATGATATTTATACATTTTATACCTATGTGTGTAGGATTTTATTACCATTTCTAATTTCACACATTTGAGCCTATTCACCTACTCACTCTTTTCTTCTTTAATATGGCCTGTGCTTAAACTGCCTCATTATGCAGATAATTTAATCATAAAACATATTCTAAATACTAATCACAGGGTTGTAACTGCAAAATATGTCAGTGAATAAAAAAACAAAAACATAAAAACGACCGTCAGTCCAGTGGATGTGAGCTGATTTTTCCTCAGTTCTTAGTAGAGAAAGGGAACATTTGCTCTGTAGCTAAATTTTAATCCACAGTATTGAGAAACAAATGAGGAAATACGAAAGCTGATGCAAATTAGGTAGATTTAAAATATTTTTTATGTTTGTACCCAAATTAAAAATGTGCTTTCACTTGGTAAATAGTGTGATTGAATAAGCTATTTTTCTTTCAGTGAATCAGGCACATAAACTGTTTTCGATTGGCTACCGGGTTCATAAAATGGTGTAAAATGTCGATCTGTTTCCCAAAGCTGGAGATTCAACTGAAAAGACCTTTTTTTGTCCAGACCCACAATCTACAACATTAGTTAACTATTTATAGAAGACTAAACAAACCTGGAAATAATAAAATTTAAAAAGCTGGGAAATTTTTTTCCTAAAAAATGACTCAAATTGCTTGAAAGATTATCAATACTTTGGCAAATAATGTGATAGTTGGCATCTAATCCATTAATTATTGCAGTACTACTTAATAGTAACTATATGGGAACCGCACTCTGAAACGGAGGTAGAAAAGAATCACGCAGGGCATCCACAACTTGAGTAAAAATGCAACATAACGTCACAGCAGTGGTTGAGTGAATGAAGTGAACAAGCATTATGCAATTAAGCCTATTGTACAAATAATCAGCACTGGACACCTCCTGCTGCAAACGCCTGATCCAGGTTGAATGCAGCCTTACGCCTCCCAGGGATAAATTGAGATTATTCTAATCTTCAATTTGATTACTGGCTAAATCTTGCCAAATAGGCAATAAATGAGCAATTAAGCAATAACTACATGTTTCTATGTCAAAGGAGAAACATTAGAATTATAATATTTAATGTTTTTTTGTAATTGCTGTGTATGCGTGGTGTAAGTTCCCATGTAGCATGTGGATTTTTAGTGTGATTGCACATGGTTTGTGATTTAAAACATCTGAGGTTCTTCGAAGGAAACTCTTTCCTAAGAAGCACCAACCCAATGCCTTCACATCTATTGTTTTCATTGAAAGTAATCGAAGATTTATTTTCACAGAACAGCACAGTGGGAAAAAAAATCCTTAGACAGTAAATAAATAAAGAGAATATATTGATTGTAATGACAATAAAACAATAAGCCAGGCCATTGCAAAACCATTCATAATACATGTAATTAGATGTCATTACACACCTGATTCACTGTTTTTACATCAAATAGTTTGGTTTTTGTGTACTTGGAAAGGTAAGTTTTGTTTATATTTGAGGTTTTGTGCTGTGCATTAGAACTGGGGGCTGCAACTAACAATTAGTCTACCTAGAAATCTTGTGAGGCAGGGTCAGTAAGTCTCGGCAACTCAAAATTGTCTAGTATATTGTGATTTACAATAAGGGGCAAGAGTGGGATAGATGTTTGGGGAGTCAATTTTCCTTTGGCCCTCAGTGCTCTCTTTGCTTTTCAGGAGGCAGTTTGGACTGTGCTCACAAGTTTTGATTCATCTCCTGTAGGAAACTTGTCTTTGCCTGAGACCAGAATTTCTTTTGGAAAAACATAATGAGTCACTTCTGTGTTGTTTAAATAAGATAGGACACTCTTCTCTGTTGGAAACCTGCATTGTGATGTAGCCTGAATAACAGATCACATATATTTTTACCTAAAAGTCCAGCTGGGTGTAACTTTAAAAGGTTAACCATCCTCTGCAGTGTGTTTCAGGGCTTAACAGCATTTAGTCATCTCTAAAACCAGCTTGCCAACCCTTAATCCCCCTGCAGCCTCACAGTGAATAGACTAATCATGATGCACAAGGCTACTTTTAGCTATTAATGAGACAAATACAGTTTAGGCCATGGCAGTTTGGATCGTTTGCAGTAATAAGACCACAGACTCCATCTCCAACTCGACCAAATTCCTGCTACTCGACTTATACTTCATGTTTCTTATATTGACCCTGTCTGTTGGCAGAGGAGTGATTATAGACTTTATTATTGGCTGACAAAAATGCAAACCGCATGTAAATTTAATGATTATTACAGCAGTATAAAATGAATGTAATGATCAGTTGGTTAGTCGTTCACTCATCAGGAAATTAATAGATTGCAGCCTTTGTAAGTGATGGTTTAAGTCGTTCGCCAAGTAGAATTTCTGCATTTTTATCAGCTGTACTGTCCCCAATGACAAGAGGAGCTTGCTTTTAATGCTTTATTAGCAATGCAATATTTATAATGATTAGCTGTTTATCACAGTAAGCAGTGTGAAGACTAGGGATGCAACTAACGACTGTTTTGATAGTTTAATAATCTATGGTGTGAATGTTGATCACTTTCCCAAAGCTAAAGATTCTACCTATTGTACGGATACATCACAACATTCCACAACTCGAAGAACATCAGGTTACTAATAATAAAGACAATGAAAACCGTTTCTTTCTGTGATTTGGGTAGTAGAAAATCATATGACTAAATCATAGGTCATTACACTGTATCACTTCAATACATTTCTCCAATCTGTATTTTTTGTTTCAGTACTGTTGACACTAAATGTTTTCCTTAACATTATTTTGCTCCTAAATCTCTGTACTAAACAGTATTGAACAATATAACAAATTATGATTAGAATGGGATTATTTGGTATGGTCAATCCATTAGGAAATGTGCATAGATGTAACAGGGACATATAGAACAGGAGGGCAGTGGAGTTTTCAGGAAACATTTTTTGATGAATTTTATAATATGTCTCATCAGTGATAGTTTGTGTATTAGCTCTGATTTCAGCATGGGATTACATTAAAATGGTAGAGTCAATTGACTTTCTCTGAATTTCTCTCTCTCTCTGAATGCAGTCGCGTTGCTGAAAACAATTTGATTTTTAGATTTAATGTTTTTTTCAAATCTGCTTCATTAGCCATACAGTGTGATTTCAGCATTGGATTAATTAAAAAAGGTACATTCATGGTCATTTCACCCTAATTGCACAGGGGCATGTAGAACAAGAATGCAGTGGAGTTTTTAGAAAACATTTAGACTTTTTTAATGGATTTTTAAATCTGAAGAATTGTCAATGTCAATTCATATGTTTTTTGTGGAATAAAGATTAAAATTCTTATTCTAATATGTGTAAAGGGGATCTTCCATCATTCTAAACTGGTAACTTAAAACCACATATGATTAAATCCTTTTAATAGAATGAAAGTTTAAACAAGTCACAAGTCTCATTTCCAATAATTTTTTTTGTCAATTTTATCAATTTGCATGTTGCATAAATGTAGTAGTTGGCAACTAATCGGTTAATGATAGCAGCTCTAATGATGACATTGGTTGCTTGATCTGTGGTAATTTATTAACAGCAATTGTTATTTTTTGACATTCTAAAGACACAATTTTTCTAAAACAAGCTAATACATGATTATGACATTAGTCACTAGCTTCTGTAAACTAATTATTGTAGCCCTAGAGGCATTAACAGTAGCAGGCAAGTGCACCTGCAGAGAGCTTTCTTTACCTGTGGAAATGCAGAAATAATTCAGGCTTGGCATATCTTGCAGCACAGAAGCTATTGTAGGAGCGAGTGGCTCAATTGTAAACCTGACAGACCTGTTTGCCCGCTGACATCATCTAATGTCCAAGGCGTGTTTTGAGGAACAAGGAGCTCTTGTTTGGAGCCCCAAACAGTTGCTGAAAAAAAATTAAGGGCACATTTCATGCGGATTATACTATTGTCTTGTACACATGTAAAAATATGCTGTATGTTAGCTTATTTTTGAAGAATTTGTTCTTTTACGTGTTGAGTTTTCTCAAGGTAGCTGTAGAAATGTTGTAATTTCTGAAGTCCTTTTTATTGCTCAAATCCATTTCCCTGCACAGGTGACATCATCACCTAGGCCTCTATATAAACAGTCGGGGGAAACCTCATTCCTTCTCGTCAGTGGACCGAATCCCTGCTCTGGTGCAGTTTCTCAGGCTCAGCATGCCGTCGTGCTGCAGCGAGCAGTTCCAGCTCACGCAGGCAAATTCACTGGCTGATTGCCATCGTTCTGTAAAACACAACAATGACTGCAATTCTGTCGACAGTTATCAGTTATCTGCCTCCAGTTAGGTCATGGAAGGGTTCAGGCTTATTTGACTGTGACAATTCTAGATAATGCTGACAGAAAGGTTGCACAATGAATCCGATGCGGATGTTTGGCGCAGTTTTACTTTCTATAGTGAGTAATAGTTAGACGAGGACCATTCTTTTTCACCTGCTTGTTGATGTTGAGCAGACAAGGTGTGTATTTGAGATGTGAAAAAGGCAGCAAGATCATTTTGTTCCAGGCAATCAAAACCGCTAATCAAGACCAGAAAGACAGGCAGAACCTAGTCCTAGAATGACAGGCAGAATAATCAGGATTATACGATATAGCCACATTTAGGTTGTGCTGATGATTATAACAAATCTGTGAACTGATTTATTTTCTCTGTTTCATTCTCACAGTAAGGCAAATCATTTCTAGGTCAGTGACTGTCAAAGGGCTGGAGTTGCATGCCATTTTTATCCTGCCTCGGCACAAATTGGTTGAAAGCCCTTCTTTTTCTCTGCGAGGGGAAAAGTGACATTGCCGAGCACGGTTCATGATTGAATTACATTCCCTTTCTGTTATATAAGTTTGGTTGTAACTCTTTGATTTTTGTCTTCTTGAAAGGGCATTTTGATATTGCAGCTGTTTATATTACTCACACATGAAAGTACCTTTGATTAATTATTAAACTTTTATTGTAAAGGAGGGATTATGTGTAGGTGTGATGATATGTAGTTTTGTCTAATTTTTCAATAAGTCTATGTAATACCAGATTATCTCTCAATAAATCAGATTTTTGTTTCAAGTCACAAAGAAACAAAAAGCTGATTACCTTATTGTAATAAAGTGATTGCAGTGCTGCAAGGAAAAATCAGGGCAGATGTGTGGTTTGTTTAGCTTTTATCTTCTCCTAATTGTGAATTCCATGTCTTCCAGGCAGGTGATGAAAGGAGAAGCCGGCTGTTCTATCCCAGCTTAAAGAAGACCCAGGATAGAAAGTGAAAGACATACTCGGAGTTGGAGGGGGCGATTCACCGCAGCTGAGGGAAAATCAGAATGAAAGTGCCTCTGTACCACTGACAAGCAGAACTGGAATGATATCCTGACCTTTTTTTCCTGGAAGTGACCAAGTTAGCGATGAGCGGGGGGATATAATGGCCAAGAACAAGGATGCGCGCCCCCCGACATTCGCCGTCAGTGTGGTTGGCCTCTCGGGAACGGAGAAAGAGAAGGGAAATTGTGGAGTGGGCAAGTCCTGTTTGTGCAACCGATACGTCCGTTCAGATGCGGACAGCTACTACTCTGAACACACCTCAGTGTTGAGCACAATAGACTTTGGAGGACGTGTGGTTAACAACGACCACTTCCTATACTGGGGGGAGTTGTGCCATCGAGGTGATGATGGGTTGGATTGTAAAATCCAAGTCATCGAACAAACAGAGTTTATAGATGATCAAACATTTCTTCCGCATCGGAGTACCAACCTGCAGCCGTACACCAAACGGGCAGCTTCGACCAAGCTACAGTCTGCAGAGAAGCTCATGTACATCTGCACGGACCAGCTGGGCTTGGAGCAGGACTTTGACCAGAAGCAAATGCCTGACGGGAAGCTGAACATTGATGGCTTCGTGCTCTGCATTGACGTCAGCAAGGGCTGCAGTAGGAAGTTTGACGACCAAATGAAGTTTGTGAACAGTCTTTACTCCCAAATTGTTAAGTCAAAGAAGCCCATTGTTGTCGCCGCCACGAAATGTGACGAGTGTGTGGACCAGCATCTGAGGGACCTTCAGGCCTTTGTAGCAAGCAAGAAGAATCTGCTGCTCATTGAGACATCAGCACGAGCTCACGTCAACGTGGAGCTGTGCTTCAATGCCCTCATCCAGCAACTTGATAAAACAAGGGGGAAGCCAAAAACTGTGCCATATCTGGAGGCCTATAAAATTCAACGGCAGCTTGTTGCCTCGGTAACTGATCGATTTGAGAAGCTGATGGTGCACACAGTGAGAGATTACCACACCACGTGGAAAACTGTGATCAATAACCTGAAGGGTCAAGCTGAATTTGAGGAGTTCATCACCTTGGAAGGCTCCAGGAAAGGGCGAAATATGTTCACAAAGCACATTGCACAACTGAAGCAGGAGCACATCAAGAGGAGAAGGGAGGAATACCTGACAACGCTGCCGAAAACCCTTAACAATCTCCTCAATCACTTGGAGGAGATTGAGCATCTCACATGGCCTGAGGCACAGAGCCTGATTCGGAACCGGCCCGATTTTCAGTACTGGTTTGTGGTTCTTGAACAGACGCCATGGGATGAGACGGACCACATCGACATCAGTGACCGCAGGATACCCTTTGACCTCCTCAACACCCCAGATGGTGAGAGAATTTACCACAACCACGTACGGCACCTGCTGTCTGAGAAAATGAGGGGGGAGATGAAGGAGAGGTTCAAGAAGACACTGGACAGGGTTCATTTTATCAGTCCAGGACAGCCATGGGAGGAAGTCATGTGCTTTGTCATGGAAGACGAGGCCTACAAGTACATCACAGAATCAGATAGGAGGGATGTTTACTGTAGACACCAGCAGGAAATAGTTGAAAGGGCCAAAGAGGAGTTTCAGGAAATGCTTTTTGAGCATGCAGAGCTGTTCTATGACTTAGATCTGAATGCCACCCCCAGTTACGACAAGATGAGCGAGATCCACAGTGTGCTGAATGAAGAGCCCAGATACAGAGCGCTGCAGAAACTTGCCCCAGATAGAGAGTCACTCCTCCTCAAACACATTGGGTTTGTTTACCATCCCACTAAGGAGACATGCCTGAGCGGGCAGAACTGTGTGGATATGAAAGTGGAGCAGGTTTTAGCAAACAGGCTAGTGCAACTCGACCACGGACGCTCTAATCTCTACTACAACAGTGCCAACATCGATAAGATCAACCTCTGCCTTCTGGGAAAGGAGGGTCTTGCACAGGAACTTGCCAATGAGATCCGAGCTCAGTCCACGGACGACGAGTACACCCTGGATGGTAAAATCTATGAGCTGGAGCTTCTTCCTGTGGATGTCAACTCTACGCTGCTTTTTAGCCACACATGGGTCTCAACTTTCAAGCCACATGGCTGCTTCTGTGTATTCAATTCCATAGAGTCTCTCAACTGTATTGGAGATTGCATAGGCAGGATCAGAGCAGAGATAGCACAGAGTCGGAGAGAGAGATTCGCTCAGCCACTACCATTCATTCTCATCTTGGCCAATCAGAGGGACAGTGTTTGTAAAAACATACCCATCTTGAGGCACCAGGGCCAACAGCTGGCGAATAAGCTGCAGTGCACCTTTGTCGACATCCCCTCTGGAGCCTTTCCGCGGAAATTCACAGAGTTCCAAATCAAGCAGGGTCTCCGAGCAGTGCTGGAGGGTCTCAAACATAACTTTGATGTCTTGACTCCGCTGCCATCAATCAAAGACATGTCGGAGACTGACCTTAGGATAGTCATGTGTGCCATGTGCTGGGATCCATTCAGTGTTGACCTAATCCTCTCACCCTTCCTGGACTCACACTGCTGCAGCGCAGGACAGCCGGGCCAGAGCAACACGCTCATCCTGGACAAAATCATTGGGGAGAACAGGAGGAGGATCCAGGTCACAGTCCTCTCCTATCACACTGCTATTGGTGTCCGCAAAGACGAGCTGGTGCATGGCTATATCTTGGTCTACTCTGCCAAGCGCAAGGCCTCTATGGCGACGCTGCGGGCCTTTTTGGCTGAGGTGCAGGACGTAATCCCTGTTCAGATGGTGGCAATCACAGACAGCCAGGCGGACTTCTTTGAGAACGATGCCATCAAGGAGTTAATGACGGAGGGGGAGCACATCGCCACGGAGATTGCAGCCAAGTTCACGGCGCTCTACTCACTGTCACAGTATCACAGGCAGACAGAGGTCTTCACACCCTTCTTCAACGAGGTGCTGGATAAGAAGCCGAACATTGAGAGTTCGTTCCTGTTTGACAGCTCATCACGGGAATGCACCACCGCTGCCAGTGAAGACGTATTTCCCACATCACCCCATAGCCATTCCCCGGCGTACAACACC
The DNA here is from genome assembly GCA_036785175.1 of Eupleurogrammus muticus. Lineage (NCBI taxonomy): Eukaryota > Metazoa > Chordata > Actinopteri > Scombriformes > Trichiuridae > Eupleurogrammus > Eupleurogrammus muticus. Next base: position 9,126,743 of record JAYKQN010000012.1, on the reverse strand, counting down.
TATTACCCAGAATCTGACGATGATAATGAAGCCCCCCCACCTTATAGTCCGATCGGCGATGATGTTCAGCTCCTCCCAACACCCAGTGAGCGGGCCAAGTACCGAATTGACCTCGAGGGGAACGAGTACCCAGTCCACAGCACACCTGTTGGAGACCATGAACGCAACCACAAAGTGCCTCCACCCGTCCGGCCAAAACCAGTGCTCCCGAAACCTAATGTCAAAAAGCTGGACCCCAACCTGCTTAAAACGATTGAGGCTGGCATGAGGAGCAACCGTAGGACACTACGCGGCCCAGTGACACATGGCGAAGAAGTGGAGGCATCGGAGAACTATGCAGACCCCGTTGACACTTTGCTGAGGTCCAGGGGCTTCAACAATGATGACATTTATGCTGTGCCTGATGACACACACAGCCGCCTGGTCAAAATAAGAAACTCGTTCGGCGGGTTACACGGTCTCCATGTGGGAGGAGAAGAAGAAAACGGATTTGACCGAAAGTCTCAGGCTGGACGGCGGCCGTCAAAATACAAACATCGCTCCAAAATCCTCTTCAGCAAGACAAAAGCCTACCAAAGACGGATCCACTCTGATAGTGATGGGGAGGAGTCTGGCCCCGCCACGCAGAAAAAGAAAAAGGGAAGAGCCCACCGAGGCAGCGAGGAGGATCCTCTGCTCTCACCTGCAGATCCCTGGAAGGGTGGAATAGATAATCCTGCCATCACCTCCGATCCTGAGCAGGAGGACAAGAAGATAAAGAAAAAGAAGACACCCAAGACGCCAAAGGAACCCAAGAAGGTGAGTCTTGCCTCCAGTAATCATGAATGTGTGTTTTTAAGTGACAGTGAAAGAAAGATTTAGTGCTTTGAATCTGAGAGAGGGTGTGTGAACAGAGCAGAACTAATTGTGTATAGTAGTGTGTAAGCAGTAGATTGGTGTAAGATTTTAATATGGGACCCAGGGAATCATGATTAGAATGAACTAATTTGATAAATGACTGATTAACAAGCCTCTCTACCTTATGGTTACCAGTCAGCCAACAGGCTCTGCACTGTTAGGGACCAATAGTATAATCTCAGAGTAGAGGCTCTATCTGTAATGTCACCATTTCCAACACATATATATGCAATTAAATTTGATTCAACCAATCGCATCTAAACTTCTAGGACAAATTAGTTACAATTAGTTTCACCTTAACCTGCATGTTTCTGCCACTTGCAAACACACAAATAAAAGTGGAAGAAGGATGCTACGTTGAATGTAGTGCAGTGTTTATACACACACCTGCACATGAGCACAATAGAGATTAATAAGATTAATGTAAAATTGCAATATAAAATATGTTTTCAAATTAAGTGCTGGCTAGTTGATCATACACATGGTGTTGTAAAAAAATGTGTTAAATTTAAATGCTGAAAATCTGTTTTAGATTAAAATTTATCTTGGTCACTTGAAAAATATAACACTGTTGGCAGCACTGCTATTAGGAAGCTGAAGTGTACAGCATAAATAATAAAGCCATGATGATTTGCCAGTTTCCCGTAGCCAGAGAACAAACTCACAATCAGACACATGCATGCGAGTCGGCGCACTAGCACAGATCAGATAATAGTGTGCAAATCAGTATAGAAACAGCCACCAGCGCTACATGGGCGTCATGAATGCAGGACATTGTTGGAACATTCAAAAGTGTTTGATAATCCGAGAGGAGAGAGAGCGAAGAACCATGAGGTACAAAATGGAAGGTGTTAGTCGCCGTCCTGGCTAATTAGAGAAGAGCCTGGACCGCTGCAGGAAATCAATCAAGTTTATTGTCATGTATATAATCATATAAGCTACAATCAAAGGGATTTTTCACTGTAATGACATGACAGAACTTTGAAGAGCAGAGGAGTGTGGGAAATCAAAGCCACCTCGGCTCCCTGTTTCTCGTCCCAGCTTGAGTCTTGAATAACAGTATTGTCTGTTGTTGTCTTCCTTCTTCTTGTCTCCCTCCCCCCTTTCTTCCTTCATCCCACTAACTTACTTTCTGATCTACTTCTGATTGCCCTCCTCCATTTCATCTTTCTCTCCTCTTTAATTTTCTACCCTTTTTCTCACTCCCGCTTTTTCTAAACTTTGTTTTTAATCAATTCCCAATCATTTTGCCCCCTTTCCTCTTTTCTTTAAAACATATGCTTGACCTTATTGTCTCTAATTCCCTTACTTCTTATCACTACTTTTTATCTGCCCCCACCTACACTCATCTCTGGGTCCATCGCTCGCTTTCTCTTTTTACCATCCCCCTTCCTCAATCTCCTTAAACCCTCTATTTCCTGTTGTCTTATTTTTTCATTCCTGTTTCCTTCTCTTTTATTCCCCATTACTTATTTTTCTCCCTCCTTTGCTCCCTTTTCCCTTCAATGCTTGTCTCTTGTTCCACCATTCCCTTGTTCTTTGTTCTTTTTGTCCTCTCCCTCAATGTCAACTTTATATGGATTGTTCTCTCGTTGCTCTTTCAACCCTCTATTTTTTCTTATTTTCTCTACCCAATTGTCCTCTTCTCTTCCTCCTCCTTGTCTCTTTCTGCTCTCCCTTTCTACTTTTTATTTTTATCTTCTCTCACCAATCTTTTTCCTTCCTTCCCTAATTTTTATTTACCATTTTTTTTACTCTCATCTCATCCTACATTTTATTTTTGTTTTCTCACCCAAATAGCCGAAATCTTCCAAGCCCCCTAAGCCTCTGTACCCCCCAATCCGGAGAACCTGGGAAAGCAACTACTTTGGCGTACCCCTGCAGAACCTGGTTACTCCAGAGCAGCCCATTCCGCTCTTTATCGAGAAGTGCGTTGACTACATTGAACGCACAGGTGAGTCCCCACATTTTATCAGTTTCTGTCTTTCGTGTGCAGCTTATATTCCACTTTTCTCTTTCTGATACTTTTTCGTGCAGCCAACGTCTCTCTTGCATTTTACATCTCTTGGAAGGTTGCTAATTTGTTTCTACATGCAATGGCTTCGTGGTTCTTTGCTTTGAAAGTCTGTCTTATGTCTTTCCAAATGAGAAATTGAGCAATAGAAGGAAAGGAAGGATCGGGGGTTGTTGGGATTTAAGGTGGGAAGCAAGAAGCTCATGAATCTGAATTCTAAGTCTCTGCTCTGATATCACCTGCCAAACATGTTTGGCCTGCCAGGCTGCCCGTCAATACAAGTCAGTGTCAATTCAATGAGCTTTATCAACACTGCTTTCTGATGTGTTGCCAAAGCACTGCTGAAACTACTGCATACTACAATAAAAAAAATACTCAGATCAAAAAACGCATTAAGAAATGGCAGTAGAGAGATTTACATGCCATCCATTAATTAACTTTACTCAAGAGAAGAAAAGAAGAAGTACCACAGCATGAGCTTGTAAGAAAATTGCAAATGTGAAAAGGTATGAAGGAATGTGTACCTCTTAGACTATCTTTCTGTTAAAGCGGCTTTAGTTGTACAACTTTTTTGTAGATAAGTGTTCGAACCTGAGGTAAGCAATACCATTATTCTCTATTAGCCAGAACTGAGGTCAAAGGTTTCAAATCCCCACTTGGGACAAGGTGGTTTGTAACCGATTCAAACCAAAATCAAAACTAATCATCAACAATTCATCGAGGAGGCTTTGATTAACTTGAAACGTAACCCATTAACGTCCTTTTGAAATGAAAAGAGTTTTTAAAAAATCATTTTAGATCACATTCTTGGTGATATTGTTCACTTAAGATGTTCTGTTGTATTTTTATATCAAAATCAGATCAAAATTCACTCAAATGTTTTTCCAATGAAAACATTTAACATGAAATTTGTCATCTTATACAGAGCAGTTTCAACCAATATGATCATTATACCCAACAATCAATGTGACTGTAAACAGAATTCCAACCACCACCTGATTCCTCCTGTGCATGCTAGAACACATCCATTTTTCAGTGATTCAAGCTAATTTAGCTTTTAATCCTGTATATACTATTTATATTGGAAAGATGTCACAATACAGAAATTAGATAGTCTCCAAAATTCCATTTTGGATGAAATCAAAATCAAGTGGATACAGTGGTGCAGCAGAAGAGAGCAGCCACACTCAGCTCAGAGGACTCTCCTGGATAAATAACGGTTTATAATAAGAAAGACGGCCTGTTTGAACATGCACTGTCCCAGCTAATGACGCAGGCCCCAGTGCATGCTGGGTATGTGTCTGGCTCTGTGCCCAACTGTCGTAAAGAATGCCGCTCCCACAGTTTGAGAGATTTCTCGGTGAGGTCATGGTTCAGTCTGATGGATATTTATACACTGTGTGGCGGACACTTTATCTAAAGTTTAAGGTTGATTATGTTTATTATAAGTAGGAATGCGAATCAAATCACCAACCCAGCCAGTTTCTTAAGGTCTTGTTCTACACGTTTCCCCTAAATGACCCAACGAAGTTGAGAAACTACCCAAAGTGTTAACTTTTTTCCTCCTGACCGATTCACCTAAATGAATATTTTAAACCTTGTTAAATATCTTATGGGTTTTCCTGCATAATGTATTTTCACATGTTCCGGTACTTTTTTCCATGTTTAGCATCTTTGAACAAGCTCTGAGAAGTGAAAGTGTCTCTCACTGAAACACATCCGAGTAAATTTTTCCCCAGTCAGATTCTTAAAAATATCTGATGATGATGTAATGTTTCCTGTCGAGCTTTTGGTGGTGTGTGTGTGTGTGTGTGTGTGTGTGTGTGTGTGTGTGTGTGTGTGTGTGTGTGTGTGTGTGTGTGTGTGTGTGTGTGAGTGTGTGAGTGGGTGTGTGTGTGAGTAGGTGAGGGGGGAACTGGATCAGCTCTGGTATTTGCAGATGTTAGAGAATGTGTCTTTTAAGTATTTTTAAGATCGAACTCCTTATCTATCGACATAATTTCACTTTAATGCAAGATTTAAAAAAAAAAAGTCACCAAACTTCTTTTTATTACAACTGGTTCATCCTCCACATCCATTTGAAGCCATATGTGCAACAAATGTAAAGTACTTACATTAAAAGGAGGTATTTCCTGTATTCCCCCCTGTTTTCCCAGTGACTGGATGTTCGGCTCTGTTTTCAAGGTGCTGTTTGAGCTCTTTTCATTCTGAGGCTGTTAATTCCTGTCCTGAAAATCCCTTCCGAATATGTTTTGATATTCAGCTGGATCTACATTAGCCTGTTGGTGGCTGTCAACCAAATTCAGGATTAATCCCACTGCTGCTAGTGTGTTTGTGTGTATGAGTGAGTGTGTGTGTGTGTGTGTGTGTGTGTGTGTGCATGCACAGATGCCTGCCAGCTGACAGCAGTGTATCAGAGATTTCATGGCCAGTGCCGTGAAACCCTCTAAGTCCAGACGGTCTGTTGGGTGGATTTTAACAGCTTTCGCCTTCCCTCCTTATTCTGGAATATCAGTTCTCCCGAACATCTTTGTGCCTTTTTAAAACCTGCTGTTGTGTGAAGTTGTTTCATATTTAGACAATTTAAGAGCACTTACAACCCGATGAGACGTTTTCAGCTTGTTTCCTTGTCGGAGAGCCTAGGTAGCGGCTTCATATATGGCCCGGTTGATGTGGCAGAAGTTTAATCCATCTGTATAACATATTTTCGTTTATAGCTCAGAGGGTGGGGTTGTCTTTGGAGTATGCAGAGGTTGTAAGAACTTGTGGGTGTTGGCGTGATAGCTTGAAAGATCCTCCCTCAGTGAGTTTAAAAGCATGTTATACGCAGAGATCCATGTCTGTTTAAGTAGCGATAGTAAATCTCTGCCTGCTCCAGAGCTGCTGTCTGTCCTATCTGACCTTTGCCTTCCGTGCGGGGTCAGGGAAAAGCGACCTTCCCAACGGGAATCATTAAAACATCACTGTGATATTGTGTTATTGTTGTTTTTCCACCAGACGCTTGTCACATTGACAGGGAGGCAAAAGTCACAGGGTTAGGGCAATACTCCCTGAACAATACGCACAACCAGGGATTTGTTTTATGTTGTTGTTGTTTGGCTTAGAAAAATAGCAACTACAAAAACACAAATTTAATTAGTTCAAGAGAAAGTATGCAGCAAGACCACCCATACGGTTTATCTGATGGATTATCTCTGGGAAGTGAAGGGTAGACATTAGTCATAGCATCTGACTGTGTCAATAAAGCTCGGTATTGTTCTCTTTATAGCATTGACCACTAGGACTGCAGCTAACGACTATTCTGACGGTTGAATATTCTATAGTTTATTGAAACAATTATTGAGTTCTTTCGTTCATAAAAATATTTAAAATGCCGATCACTCTTTTCTAAAGCTGAACAGTCCTTAAAATATATATTTTTTAATCCAGACCAACAGTCAACAACCCTATGATCATCAGTTTACTATTATAGAAGACTGAAGAAACCAGAAAATAATCCAGATAGGAGAAGTTAGAACCAGAGAATTTGGACATATTTTTTTAAAAAAATAACTCAAATTGATGAATCAATTATCTAACTCTATGCCGATTAATGTAAAAGGTGGCAAGTAATTAAATAAGCATCTAATCATTGCAGCTCTAAAACTGTAAATGAAAAAATAATGGTGGTAATTTCCCTCAGGTTCAAGAAATTTTAAACCTTTTATAAACCTTATGATTAATCAATTAGGAAAAAAGCTGCCAGTAACCATTGTGTTTATTAGTAATTAGTGTTTATCTGCAGCATAATTATGTTTGCTTACCTTCACAGTGTTACTGAGTCATAGATGATGTCTTAAAATTATGCATTTTGACTGAGCAAAAACCCCAAACATATTTAATTTACCATCAAAGATGAAAAAAAGGTAGAGAATATTATAGTTTTTTCCATACAGCATAGTAATCATTTAATTTATTATTGAAATACTTTCTCATTATTTTTCTGCATCATTGTTTCACCTCTAGAGAAAAATATGCGGCAGATTATTCCACAGTGACCTTTAGCTGTAGCCCCGGTATGGTCACTGCTTTTGATTGCATTTGATTTCTGGTTGTAGCGAGGAGCGGTAATCTCTGGGAGGCCAGACGGCTGGTTGGTTTGGTTTAACCACATGTAATAAGCTGCCAGCTGAGAGGCAGAGAGGCAGAGAGGCAATGATAGCTATTTGCGGTGCCTGTGGTCTCAGACCAAAAAGTGTGAGAGGAAAAACTGTGACTTAATGTGTATGTGAGACTTAAAAGTGCATGTGAGACTCCCTGTGGCTGTAAATGTGACTGAAAATGTGAAGACGTGAGGCTGAGATTGTGTATGTGTGTGACCTTCATTTGCTGGGTTTGTGTAAGAGATTAGAAACTTGGCATTAAAAAAGGATGGTTTTTGTTCTCTTCTCCCTGCTGCTATGTTTCCTATTAGGAGAAATCTGCTTGTTATAATTTTTTCGTGCGTTCCAATCACCATATACTAATAATAATACAGCTAACATTCTTCCCACGGGCCCAACCCTTGAAGATTTGTGGATTTAAGAAAAATAAAACAAAGGCTTTAAAGTTTCTCAAGAAGAATGGGTGGCTTTGGAAACACGTTTAAATTTGTCAGTGTGCCTCAATTCTGAATGTTCTTGCCTTGACATGATCACTAATTATTCTCTGTAATGTTCTTTTGTCTTTTTTTATTTTATTAAACAAGACATACAAAGAACAGTCTTTGAATTTGGTGGCCAAGGTGAGTCTGAATTGATAACTGTGACCTTGTGGAAACAATTACTTTCTGAGTTGACTAATGAAGGCATGAACCATCATTTGCAGTTTGAGCATTAATGTTGCTGTTGCTTATTTCTAGATTTTTTTTTTATTTCTGACAATTTCAGTCCTATTTCACATTGCAGTGGTTATGAAAGGAGTCGTGGAACTTCCATTCTTCTGCGACAGCCACCTCATTAGAAATGCAGCAATAAGTGTATTAATCAATAAATTGATTGTCAGTAAATACATGTGCAAAAAATTTGATAACCGAGAAATTATTTCTGCTGTTAAGGAAAAATGTCAAACACGTACTTATTATGGCTTCTCAAATTGTATAACTTGAAGTTCTTACATGTCAGTAAATAATATGTCACCTTGGGCTTAAAACATTCTGACATTTTATAGCTAGAGTGATTAATTAAGGAAACAGCCAGGCAGTTTTATCAGTCAAGAGCTGCAACACTAAGCTAATTAATCAATTAGTCCAACAACAGAAAATAAATCCAGCTATTTTTCTACTTTACTAATTGCCATTTTTTAAGGAAACATGCCAATTTGCCAAAATATGCCAAAGTGTAATTGTTTACTGATGTCTTTAGTCCTCTATGACAGTAAACTGAATACCTTAGGGTTGGGATAAAAAGACATTTGAGGGCATCATTTTGGACTTTAGGAAAGTCTAATCATAGTTTTTGAACAGTTTATAGACAATATAAACTATTTATAGATAAATAATCAATTAACCAAGCAAATTATTGGAAGGGTACTCAATTATGATAATAATCATTAATTCATCGAAAAGGAAATTGAAATGTTTTCCTTACTCATTAATAATATGTTCCCTAAAGCATAATATATTATATAAATATAAAAAAATGTCTCATGTTGAAAGAGTTGTGTGAGCAAACATAAATTTAGCGTGTGTGTGTGTGTGTTAAGGACAGAGAGAGAGTGAGAGAGAGAGAGAGAGAGAGAGAGAGAGAGAGAGAGAGAGAGAGAGAGAGAGAGAGAGGGATTAAAGGAAGCGCTCCTCTTTCCTACACAGAGATATCTTTTCTTGTAAGTGTGTGGCCTTTGTAGGTCCTGACCTTACATTTCTCCAAAACGCAGCAGCCAGGGATCAGGCTTTTTAAGAGCCACGGTTTTTCCAGACTGTACAAGGTTGAGCATTAAGCTCTTGCTGTTATCCAGAATTACATACAGCGAGTGCTCTGGCAGAAGAAACTTTATTAGCATCCAATAGTAAGAAAATAAAGGGTCAGGGCCGCAGCAACATGATGATACTCCTGAGAGAGAGGGTTCTGAAATGAAATGAAATCTAAGAAGGAAAGAAAAGGAGAGATAACAATGAATAGCAAGTGGGAAGAAGGTGACATGAGGTGCATCTCAAAAGTTTCCACACTATGCACTAGACAACCTTTCCCTGTGTGAAAAGCGAATTCCCACAGATATTCAGGCAGCAGTAGCAGCTTTTGAAAAACGGCTGCTTCTGTAAGAAAACACATTATGTTGTGTCCTCCGGCAGAGTCTAAGGTTGGCAGAGTTGCTCAGTGGTTACAGGACAGGTCTCTGTTAACCAAAAGTCACAGTGTCCATCTGTGCTGCAGGAACAATGCTCTGCCACTTCTATTTATATAAACCTACTGTCTTTTGAGAGCAGTTAACTTGGTGCGACGAGGCAGGCAAGGCAAAGCAGGTTTATTTTTATAGCACATTTCAACAACAAGGTAATTCAAAGTGCTTTACATAAAACATTAAAACATCAAGATGCAATTTAAAAACAGTTCATTAAAAAAGTAAGCCCAAAGATTTAAAATGAAGAAATAAGAAGAAATTGATAAACCAGTAAACGTTTGGCAGACAGGAAGCCAGTGCAAGGAACTCAGAACTAGAGAGATATGATCTTTTTTTAGTGAGGACTCTGGCAGCAGCATTTAGAATCAGCTGCATCGGCTAATTGACCTTTTAAAGATCCCAGTACAGTAGTCAAGTCTACTGAAAATAAAAGCATGGACAAGCTTTCCCAAGTCTTGCTGAAACATAAGGCTTTTAATCCTTGATATATTCTTCAGGTGGTAGTACACTGACTTTATGATGGCACCCAGAGGTCTAGCTTGTTTTGTGGGCTTCAGAATCAATGATTGAAGCTGAGTGCTGACTTTAAATATTCCTTCTTGGCTCCAAAACAATTACCTCAATTTTATCTTTGTTTAACTGGAGAAATGTCTGGCACATCCAATTATTGATGTGCTAATTGTAGTCTTAGTGCTTGTATAGAAATATAATTTCTTGGTGATATGCTTATGTAAGTTTGAGTGTCTTACACATAATTATGGTAATTTATGGTAGCATGTAAATGTTGAATAGTAGAAGCCCCAGAATTGAACGTTGGGGGACCCCACAGGTTATGTCTCTGTGTTTAGGTGGATATCAATTAAAGGTCTTAGCAGGTACTGCCTCAGTTCTGGTTACAGAAACCTAATTGGAAGACATCAAAATAGTTGTTCAGTGCTATAAAATGAATCAGCTGTTAAAAAACTGCTTTTTTAATGATTTTACTTCGGAATGGTAGATTTGATATGGGCATGTAGTTGTTTATTGTTTGTTGTGAATACACCTGAGACAAGTACTATAGATTCAACTATCAAAATTGTTTTTTAGTTGCAGCAATACAGATAGATTAAAAACAATAATGAACTGTTATTTACAGCCCTACATTGGACTAAAAAATATAAATTAAAATGGGTCAATAAGTCTTTGATTGTAAATTTAAAATGGAAACACAGATTTTCTGTCAGGTCCCAATAAAATTGTTTTATTCAAGGTTCGACATTAACGGATGCCCGCTTGCCCGGGGCAAGTAAAAATAACGGGCGGGCAAGTCGAACCTGTTCAGACTTGCCCGCTCGGGCAAGTGCCATGCGTGTGTCTCTGTGTGTACGCGTGCGCGCATGCGTGTCAGACCGCAGCAATGGCCGAGGGTTCCGAGACGAAGCGTAGAAGAACTTTCCTGCCTTCCTGGAAGCAAACTTTTCCGTGGGTCGATTACGATGGGAAAGTCATGTTTTGTGTGGTATGCAGGGAATTCCCGTCAAAGGCTGACAAAACCAGTTCGTTTTTCCGCGGGAGCGAAAGCTTCCGAAAAAACAACTTGGATAGCCACGCAAAATCAGCCCCGCACTTCGCTTGCGTTGAGGCAAAAAAACGCACTAATGTTCCTGGACCTATGGACCGTTGTGTCCAAAGGCTTAACGAGGAGAGCCACAACCAGCTCAAAAGATGTATGACCACCGCTTACCACATCGCCAAAACGGAGCAGCCATTCACGCAATATCCATCCCTCTTAAGTCTCCAAAGTACAAATGGCGTACAAATGCACTAGTACAAATGCACTAGTTCTAACTGTACTTTGTTGTACAAAATGTTAAATGTAAAGAAAAAATAAATACTACTTTCTGAAGGAAGACATGTTGTGTAGTGTCATATAAAGTCAACAGACAATGGATTTTATTAAGATAGAATTCACGATGAAGATTTGAACAACACAAGCCAAAAAAAATAACGTCTTAGGTGGGGCAAGTAAGAATTTAAATGGGGCAAGTAGATTTAAGAAGTACTTGCCCGACAGGGCAGGTAGGAAAAAACCTTAACGTCGAACCCTGTTATTAATATACAGCATCAGAGTAAATAATTAACTTTGAGTGCCCACTGAAGCAAATTCATATTTTTTAATGCCAACCAATTTACCTTTCTAATGGCAGCAGTGTTTATTAACCAAATCCAGTGGCACAAGCTTTTTAGGAAACTTTTTTTCTTCTTCTTGGTAAACAGTGTCAAAAAATTGGATATGCAAAGCAGTGGAAGTGTCTCTGGCTCTTTTGTTTTCTTCTTCACAAGTGCTCTTTGTTTACCCAAAATTTCTGACATATTTTAAAATGAATAAAACACATATGCCCCAGGCTTCAGTCTGTAGCAGTTCATGTGGAATATATTTTAACTCAAAAATCAGTGAGCTCCTGCTTAAACTCCACAGTTGTTAACTTCTAGCCAATGCAGTTTAAATCAAAATTAACTATTCTGCTCTAGCAGTCCTTTAATCTCATTTTTTTGGCAACCTCTGGGCCTAAAGCCAAAGCGAAGAGGCAAAACCCCTAAAAAAAACTGGAACTGGATCTTGGAGAATAAAACCCTCTGAGGATCTGGAATGGCGTCTCTCAGAGGACAACCAGACGGCTGCGACTGCGTGAATGAGGCCACACAGCGTTCCGTCGCCAAACTTGATTAGAGAAGTTTTATTAAATGTTTCCTGCTCCCCAGGGACATGAAATGGTATTTGGCACGGAGGCTGGAGGAAGGAGAGTGAGAGAGGCAGAGCCGTGATTAAATGGCTTTTTGATGTTGATGCATTTGGAAGTCCCATTGGTTGTTATCTTCCTCAGCACTTAGTATAATGTGAGTAGGGGATGGATAGAAGGAGGAGAGTTTCTCTTCTCTGCTCTTTGAAGTAACTTCCATCAGTCTATCTGACTAAATAAAACAAGTATTTAAACAAAGTTTGCTGGTGGAAGAATTTCACTTTCTGAATATTTTTTATTGCCATTTCATGTCAGTTTATGTAATTCTAGGCTGAATTTAGTGAAAAATGCAGCAATAGCTCTATTATACTCTAGCAATTCTTTAGGCACAGTAAATACTGTATACACTCTATTGCAAAAACAAAACAATCTAAAGACAAACTTACAAATATTATTTCAACAAATTTCATATTCATCAAAATTAGTGACAGAGCTTGCATTTCATAATTTATTCTTATTTGATGTCCCTGGGGTATGAACATTTGATAAGTTAAGCCTCAGCCCATATTTACGTTTCGTTCCAACAATCAGTTCAATGTGAAGTCCATGATTTTAGCAAAAGGTTGTCAAAAAGCAGTTGTCAATCTTCCATCCTTATGATTTAACTGGGAACATAATCTTGTCTACAGTGAAACAAATTTGTATTTTCAAGTGCATGAAATAGCTCCTCGCACTTTGCGACTCTATTGTATTTTATATATCTTTCACTGTCTACTTAAGTCTTGTCATATGCACATGTAGAGTTTCTCTAGTCCTTTGCAAGGCCAGATTTCAGTAGAAGCCAATTAATTGAATTGAATTAAGTGTGAATTTATAACACTTTGCTGTTTATAAACAAAATGTTTCTCTTAAGAGTGACCCAGAAATTATAATGATGAATCGTTTTTCTGCTTGCACATTACCAAATTAAGAACTATTCTCAACTTTTTACCACAGTTGTTGATCTTTTGAGTGAAGGATCTATCTATCTATCTATCTATCTATCTGTCTGTCTGTCTGTCTGTCTGTCTGTCTGTCTGTCTGTCGCTGGATCACCACTCATCACTCCTAACTCGCAGAATTGAGGGATTTCGACTGGAATGAATTAGATAAAAAATAATTCATAGATGTTTGAGGGCGTACTCAAAGGGTTCTATTGTTTAGTGGACGCAGAGGTTGCGCTGCAAGAGATCAGAATGATATAAGATGCTATAAAAACACAACGGATGAGAAATTGTTTGAAAGCTGTGTCCTGTGTTCTTTTCTATCGATCATTTTGTCCACGTTTTACTATTAGATCTGTGCTTCCAGTTCTCTTCCCTCCAGTGCAAGAGAGCAAAAATCAGCCAAACTGAGAGCTCAAGTTGAAAATTGATTGGAGTCTGGCCTGCCTCCCGTTTCCTACGCTCACCATTCGTTGTTCTATGTGTGTTTATGTTGTGGTCATGTGTGTTGTTTTCCTGCCGGTTGCTGGACTGACGTCATGTCCGATGGAAACACAGCTGACTGAGCTTCCTGTTCCACGGTCAGATCAGCGGCAGCATGATGGGAGTTTTGCCATCTGATCTGTTGCCTAATGCTGTGAACAACCTCGCTGACCAAACCTAAAAGACAAAAGCAGCCAATACATGCAGCTTGTGTGTTTGTGATCGATTTTCCAAATCTTTTGAAGCTAATTGTAAATTAGCTGAAATATATGAGACTCTGGTTCTGACTGTTAGTTCCCCTCTGTCGCATTGGGAATTCTCATAGGTCTCATAGTATTTAAAGTTGCTTTAGTTTATATAGCAAAAGATTTTCCAATAGAGACATTCCTAATTGATCCATAGATATATATGGTTGACACCTAAGTGTAGTATATAGGTGGACATTATATACTACTGTAGGTAGAAGTTATCTGCATTGACTGGTTGGGTTAAGAGAGACAGAAATGCACAGCAACAGCAATAATAACACTGATAACTGAAGTAGAATTAGACATAAAATGTATAAAATTATAAATGTGATATAAATATAGTTGTAGCAGATGAAGTCAGGTCCAGATCCCTGCCTCCTCTGCAGTCATAGTGCAGTGCTACTGTCAGCAGCCTGGTGAGCTGTGATCTGCAGGATGAGGAAGTATAAAGGTTCTGGGGATGATGCCAAGTTTGTAACGTCGATTAATAGAACACGAATGTATACAGATATAGAGGGAGAAGCAGAGAGAAATGCAAAGCATCTCTGGAGGCCCTGCGCAAGTCTAATCCTGTATTAGCATAACTAGGTTCAAGCTGAGTCGGACCCCAACTATAAAATTTATCAAAGAAAGTTTTAGGCTTGCTTTTAAACATAAGAGACTCTGTCTGCTTCTCCAAAAGGAGCAGAGGAGCCTGATAGTTGCAGGCTCTGGCTCCTATTCTACTTTACAGTAGAGACCCTGAGAGGCTCATTTAAGCTGTGTTCTACAGCACAATGTTCTAGTTGGGTGATAAGCTATTACGAGCTCTTTAAAATATGCTGTGGTGCCTGACTAGCTTTGTGAGGAGAAGGGGTTTATTTTAAATTCAATTTTTTTGCAGAGAAGATAATATAGGAAAAATATAATTGCTTTTCTTAGTATTCTGGATCAGCTGGAGAGTCATTAGAGACCCGTTTGAGCAATCTGACATTAATGAATTACAGTAATCAAACCTGGAATTAACAACTGCAAAACATAAAACAATGTGCAACTTGATAATAAACAAAACAATTTAAGATCATATCATGCAACTTTTTTGATGAGAATCTTATTAAAATATGAGAGTCGTGGTTGTTTTTTTAAAGATATATATTAAATAGTATATCATATTAATATATTTTACAGGCAAAAAATACTTGTATACAGACAAGTGAGGTTAGATACACAGTTTCTAACATTTTCTGACATTTATTTACTAATTTTGATTTTTTTTGCTGTATTTGGACCACTTAAGCTGCAATATTCATGGGCTGTAAATGGATCCAAGTCACATTTATATATATGACAGAATGTGTTCTGTTGCTTCGTGCTGTATGTTACATGCATGAATTGACAGTTATTATTTCAGCTGTACAGTTATATTTGTGACATCATTTCAAGCTTCTCTTCTTTTTCTCCACTGGACCGAGAAGTCATATCGTAGAAAATCTTGACCTTTTTGCGATTACATCTGTGTCACTGGTGAATTTAATTTTCCTACATCAATGGGTTCAGGGAAACTCTGGGTTTGTGATAAATCAGCTCCAGCAGGTGTCCACTATAATATATATTCCAGTAGTGTTTATATGAACAGTCTGCATTGGTAACTACCTGTAGGTCCAGAAAATACAACATCTGGCAACCTGCCTTTATAACATATGGCTTTTTTTTCTTTTCACACTGGTGATTTAGTAACTGATGCTCATTGCATTGTTGTCACAGCCTGAGCTGTGCTCTCTTTAAAAATAAGAGTCACTGATGTTTGGTTCGAGGGTTTGAGTGAGGCAAGAAGGAACAGGAGGCTCAAAGGCAGACGGTCGGTTGAGTTTTACCACATGTAATAAAACCACCAGCTGTGATACAGAGTGGTGATGTGAGCTATTTGTGTTGTATGTGGTTTCGGAGCAGATAGAGTGTGTGTGTGTGTGTGTATGTGTTTGTGTGTGTGTGTGTGGGAGAGTGAGTGGGAACTTCCCCCCAAAAAACCTGTGACTGTGTCTGAAAGGGTGTATTTGTGGTAAGTGTGGTTGCACTGAGGTGAGGCTGCATCCTGGTTGTTGCCGGCGGTCACAGAAGATGTTTGGTGCTCTGATACCCACGTGTACACATTACAAGTGAATTCTGTGTGTGTGTGTGTGTGCATGACCATGACAACATAACAACCTAATCTTAGCTTCTTGAATATCTCAAAGTCGTTCTTCCTACAAACTTTTAAGTAAGCACAGTTTTTTCGCTTTCAAATTTCTTCACACACACACACACACACACACACACACACACACACACACACACACACACACACACACACACACACACACACACACACACACACACACACACACAGTATTACATCCTGCTCTGTAGCCTGTAGTCTTAATCCCTTCCCTGTGGATTTCCTGGTCACAGACTCTGAGACACAGGGAGATAGGAAAATGTCTGTGTGTTGTGCCTGTGGCTGAATATTTGTGCAGTCTCCTCCATTACAACCCCCCATCTGTCCCCCACCTCCCCCTCATTTTACTGGTGAATAGGTGAAGCCTGGAGTCTAACCTCTTTTATCCATTTGGCTCCTCCCCCTGGGCAAACTCTGCTCTTTCTGCCTCCTTCACCCCCTGTATTCATTTTCATTTGTTTGTTCTCAGAGAGAGAGAGAGGGAGAGAGAATTCATTATAAAAAATAAGATGATTCTTCCTACTGTTCCCTTTCATTCAAGATTTGTGAATGTTTGTGTTAATCATATTGAACTACATTTTATTCATCATTCAGAGTAGATAAATGAATAATAAATGTCCATTCTGAACTGCAACTATTAGATAACTATTAGTTGCAACATGAGCATGAAGAAAAGATCCGAATACTGGATCACTCAATACAGCTGTGTCAGTAAACTGAATTTATGTTTGTGATCATAAAATAGGGATTTGATCCACATCTCTGTGGAGCAGAAACATGATTAACGCATATTTATTGGCTGCAAGAAAATTGTTCTTTATACTTGATGTTATTTATAAAAAAGGAGGAGAGCTGGCAAATTATTATCAGATTATAACATATATGTGATGACATTGTAAACTCCACCTCTTTAAAATCTACTTTTAAAATGTACCCAAAATGACATTGTGTTTAGAATATTTTATCACAATAATAATATTGATTAATATTTAATTGACCTTTCAGAGACAAACCAATAGTTCTGTTGTCTACCAACAGGAACTGAAAATTTAATTGTAATTTTGTCCTGTGTAGTTATCACAGAGAGCATAAAGTTACTGACTAGAGGTTTAACCTGCTGAGATAGGGCTGGGCGATAAACCGATTTTATCGATTAACTCGAGTGTATAGTTCACGTCGACTTGTTTGAATGAAAATCGGTTCTCTCTTTAACATCAGCTAACGCTTCTCTCTGGCCTCCCGTATAATGAGCTCGCCCCTCCCTCCCCTCGCACAGAGCGCGCATTTACCAAGTAGAGATAGTAGTGAGTGAGTGACAACATGGCGACAAGCAGGGAAGAACTTGTTCCGAAGAAAGGCACCGTGTCATCCGTTATTTGGAATTGGTTTGCGTTCGCGAGGTCAGACTTAGACCAGAAAACACCCCGCTGCAAAGTATGTATGAAGTCTGTTGCTAGTAAAGGCAGCAGTACGACAAATTTACTGCAGCACCTTAAACAAAAGCATCCCGTCGAATGGGAGAAATGTTGCGCGCAGCGGAATGAAAAAGACAGCAGCACCCCAAGCACCTCACGCACAGCCACCAAAATACAGTCCACCGTACCACAAACATTTTCAAACTGCATCCCATATGACAAGAATTTGGGGGCTGTTGAGAAAATCGATTTAAATCGTAATCGGATATTTTGTAAAAAAATCGGGGATTTTTTTTTTAAGCCATATCGCCCAGCCCTATGCTGAGATTTAGACAGTATTTTCTGACGACAGAACTAGGTAAAAATAGACATTCAACGACAACATAAAGTTCATGTATGCATGCACCTTGTTTAAACAGCATTTTCAGATTCAGATTGTTTTGTGTGGACTCCCACTCTTACTTTCTCTCCATCTTTATACCACTTTAAGTGAGAGAGCCAATGCAAGGATTAGATTAAGGCGATTGGTTATGCCCCCCAGCTTGTGTGTGCAGCCGAGTATTAGGGCCCTGTCCAATTGCAACGAACCTGAAGGCGACGAAAGATGAGGCCAGTTTGAGCCAGGCCAGAGGCTGCAACCACACTCAGGATGGATTGTGTGCGGGCGACCATGCGCGGGTGTGTGTGTGTGTGTGTGTGTAGTGGTAAAAATGAATTAGCATGCTACGAACCATGTGTGTGCGTGTCTTGGGGCCAGGCTGCACAGAGAGAAAGAGGAAAAAGGGAGTGAGAGGATAGTGCTATGCCACCTGGCTCCAAGGCAGTCATCTGGTCTAATGGGGCTTGTGTGTGTGTGTGTGTGTGTGTGTGTGTGTGTGTGTGTGTGTGTGTCCCGTGGCTGTGTTTGAGCAGTTCAATCTTCCATTAGTTTGTCTTGAAAAGCCCTTATGTTGCCCTTCTCTCTCTCCGCCGGCAGCGAACATGTGAGCCTGCTAAAAAACACATGAGCAGCAATGGAATATCAAGCTAGTAACAAAGAAAGTGACCATGTTTAAGTGGACTTTGATCAGCAGCAAGAAGCTAATATTTATAGTCAAAGTGAAGACAAACCAGTGTTGTTCTCTTAACTTTTTTTCTCACAATTGAACACATGAGGTTACTTTGTTGGCTCCTTATCAAAGACAGCAGCAATAAAAATGTTTAATTTTGGCTTATGTGGTGAGAAAGTTCCTCTCCACTCCAAAATCTGTTTTGCTTTTTGTTACATCCTTGGAAATGTGAGTTTCCTTGTGCTGAATGATGTTTTTGATGATGAGTTTCTTCAGGCATTCATGTGCTGAAGAGGAGAAGTTTCTCTTAAATCTAACGTGTACCTATAAACGTGATTTAGTTAAAGCCAAATCCTGTTCCAGTGTGAAATTTTCGTCCTGTGATGTGAAATCTTGAAGCCTCCAGTGTACATAAAGTAAAATATGGCCTTATGAGTGAAGTAGGACACTTTTTGTGCCTGTTTGACTTTAGAAATGAACAATATTTACATGTTTACAGCTTCAAACTATTCACATGAAGGAGGAGGAGGAGATGCCATTTTTTTTAAAAAGGCCTCCAGACCTGTATTAAGACATAAAAAACTCTGCTAAGAAGAATAATTTGTGTCTGTTATGGTTTGTCCACACTTTCTAATTATGTAATTACATTTACATAGACTGTATGGAAACAAATATCATTGGTATATAATATAAACAAGACCTTTTTCCTGTCAGTGAGTTGAACATAGAGCTGCAAATATAAGTTGTTTAATCAATTAATTGCCTACTATTACATCAATCACCAACTACTTTGATAATCTATCGAATAAATAGATTAATTGATGATCAGTAAAATAGTTGATAACTACTACTATTGACTAATTGTTAAGTCAAGTTTGTTTAAGGAAAATCAACATAAAACAGAACAATACTCTCCGCTCCAAAACTGTTTTGCAGCTGGGTCCTAACATACCATCTTAAATACATATTAAATACAAGGAAGGATGTTCCAAGAATAAGGTAATATGTAAAGTGCAAAATGGACATAAAGTAGAGAATGGGTTAACAAACGCTACTGTTCAAACATCAAACATCTAACAGAGACTGTTAATATTCTGAAAGAGACTTTAGGAGTAATCTGGAATAAAAGTCATCTTTTATTACATTGAGCAAGCATTGTAAATATTGAAATGACATCTTTAAACTATACACTTCCTCTGTTTCTCTCTCTTTACAAGGCATTAGTTGAATGTCTTGGCTTGTTAGTGTTGTGATACCTGCCTCATCCAATCAGCACTGAAATGTCACCTTGTTTTTAGCTGTAGCTGCAGTTCTCCTTCATCAGTGTCATTTTGAAATCTTTGGATGTTTTTTTTCCTTCTTCATAAAAGTTTTGATCAAACGGGATCAGTAGTCAGTGAGATTTCCTTCACAAGTTTAAGCCTCACTGTGACTGAGTGTTTCTATCTTTTGGGACATGTGCAGCTTATGACTACAGCTGCCATTTTTCTGTTTTAATTAGCCTAAGTCCTTACATAACCACAAAATTATCTGCTTGGTTGGATTTCAAAAACTGTGATTGCGGGCATTTTAGGACAGTGATGGACTACTTTCAGGTGCAAATGAGCCTAAGAGGAAATTTGTACTTTTTCAGAATTGACATTGAAATGACTAAAAGAGGCAGAATCCTTTTAAAAACTGGACAGTCACTGCAAATGGGGAAAGTGTTGAGAGGATGTTTGATTCCTGCTGTGACAGACATGTTGGTCTCTCGCCTTTCTGGGAGATACTGACCTCACTGTGCACCTTGCTGCAGGCTTAACACACACACACACACACACACACACACACACACACACACACACACACACACACACACACACACACACACACACACACAGACACACACAGCATGCAGTGTCCAGTATTTCTGATGATGCAGTGGCTTTGACGAAGGTCTCTGGAGGACGTTTAGTCGGCCATGTTGTACGACAGGGTGCTGATTGTCCTCCTTTTTCATCCGTTCTTATTTCTCTTTTTTATTCCCTTCATCCTCTCCTCTCCTCTCCCTCATCTCTTTCTCATCTCTTCTCCTGCTCTTTTTCTCTAATCCCTCTTTCTTCCTTCCTCCCGTCTCTGTTCCACACTTCCCCAATGTTTTCCTTTATGCTTTCCTATTTCCCCTTCATCCTCATCCCATCCTCCCCCCTTTCTCTCTTCATCATATAATCCCTCTCTTTCTCCCTCCTCCCTTCCACTCCTCCTCATCCGCTCATCCTCTCATCTTCTCCTCTGTTCCTGTCTTTCTTCTTTCATCCACATCCTTCTCTCCTCTCACTGCACGTTCTCCTCTCTACACCCTCTCTCCATCCTCTCCAACTTATCATTATCTCCTCTTCTCTCCTTACATATCATCACTAAGCCCTGACAAAAATAAATGTGTCAAGTGTTTCAGACAAATAGTCTAAAAAGTGCAGTTAATGTTCCAGTTTTGCAGGATGTGACAGTGAAAAATCTAGTGAGAAACAGATTACTATTAGCTGTCTTTTCTCAGTAGTTTTTGTTCATGTTGTGTATGTTTATTTCTGTTTTTTCTGTTTG
Source organism: Eupleurogrammus muticus (assembly GCA_036785175.1). Lineage (NCBI taxonomy): Eukaryota > Metazoa > Chordata > Actinopteri > Scombriformes > Trichiuridae > Eupleurogrammus > Eupleurogrammus muticus. The sequence goes on along the minus strand of JAYKQN010000012.1, from coordinate 9,105,803 downwards.
AGTTTCTCTAAGAAATTGATGTAACAGAGAGGAAAAACTAGGATTTATAATAAAATATGTATTTGATCAATCATTTGGTCTACAAAATGTAGAAAAACAAGCCCTCATGGCCCTTTCATTTCTCATGGATTTCAGTCAACGTGGATGAGGAGAGATCGACAGTGAAGTTAAATTAAACTTTCTATTCCCAAGAGTTTAAAAAAGAAGCTCTGAGCAACAGCTTTGTTCCTCCACAAACAAATGTTATCTGTAAATAGCTAATAACTAGCAAGCTATCAAACTTTCAAGCTGAGTGCTTCACATCTGTGCTGTGATAGACTGATCACTCTAGTCCAGGGGTGTCCAACATGTGGCCCAAGGGCCAGAGCCAGGTGGCTATAGGGTCCAGTCCAGCCCACTGGAAGGCTGTGCAATAGAGACAAAAAATAGATCAGCTTCTATTTTTTCACACAGATATAAAGTATGTGAGAATAAAATATTTACAGTTTTGATCTGTAAATGGTTTATTAACTGCTTTAAAAAATAACTTGTTGACAAGTAAAAGTTCACAATTGACCGACTAAATTGAGACATATCGATAAATTGCTTATGTCAACTCTCCTGTTTTCTAAAATAAAAGTTCACCAATCATGTAAATATTTGATTTTTACATGAAAATGAAAGGAGAAATTTGTAGTTGTTGTTATTGCCCACTGATATTGTCAATTGAACTGGTCTTTGGGGGGCAATAGGCTTGTGCACACAGATGCACAGAATGGATCACTTTTGATTGGATTGGATTGGATAGTATTGATTGGATGTACTCCAATCAACAGTCCAGAATCTTAAGATGTTTAATTAAATTATTTTTAGAACTGCGATAAAAGCATTATGTTTCTCAGATGGTTCTTTGTTTGATAGTCATATATTTACTTAACAATCACTTTCACTAACTACTCTAAAAAGTTGCTGCTTAGGTTTCTATCAATTTAAAGTTTTAATCAGATATTTGAAAAAAAGTATAAACTGAAAGTGCGTGCGTGTATGCGCGCGTGTATTTCTGAGAGTAAATAGAGCAGCAGCAAGGTAGCTCCAGCTTGACGGCTCTCTTTACAATATTTGCCCATCTGTCTCTGTTGCATTAGAAATTGGTGTGTGTGTGTGTGTGTGTGTGTGTGTGTGTGTGTTGTCGGCTGTTCCCGTCGCTTCCTGAAGGCCGGACATCTGTCTTTCTGTCAACACACATTACACCCATACACAGGGAAGCTGGACTGTGTAGAGGTCAATGATTGTGTGGAGGGAAAAATCTGTCTTCTTTGATGTTTTTTAACCTCTGACTTCTTCGTTGTTATTATCGAGCTGTTTCTGATCGATATTTTTTTCTATAACAATTTTATGAAATCTATAAAAGAAAGAAAAGAAGGTTAAACATTAATGTAGAAATCATTTTTAAAAATGTTTCTTTGTTTTGGTACTAGCTGTTTATCTTAGCTTCTTAGTCAGGTGGAAAATTACACATACATTTATTCCATTATTTGTCTTAACTTTCACTGTATGTTCACCACTGCTGTTTTGTATCCTAAAGTCACTTTTTTGTTGCCAAATACATACGAAGCACACTGTAGTCAAGCCTCTCAAAATAAACAACATGTGAGCCATGTTTTTCTACATTTGTCTGATGTGTGATGTTAGACAACTAATCATTCTCAGCATTTGATGAACTTCTTAGTTACCGAATGACAGCTACATTTAAAATAATTGCAGTATGAAACAAGTTGATCGGTGCCATCAAAGTACATAATGTCAGTACACATCCTGAGTGATTACTACAAGTTTGAAACCAGCAGTTCATCAGTGCCACAGATATGTTCAAACTAGGGATGCACCGATGTGAAAATTTCGGCCGTTATCGATATCCGATATACATATCGGCAGTCACTGCCGATATCGATATTTGCCGATATCGATATATGTAGAGAAAAAAGTTTTCTGTAGTGTCACAAATTTAGTACAGACCAGAAAAAACACTGTACATTTGAAAAGCACAACAGTGCTCTTTATTTAAAGGAAGGCTCACTGTAAAACTGTCATGTGGTTAGAGGAAGTACGGCGGAGCGGACCCGATGGAGCTCCGCGAAGGCGGCGACGTCGGCGGCGCAGCGGAGGCGGCGGCCGGCGATGAGAAGGCGGCAGGACGGCGTCCGACACCCCGGAGCAACGTTCCGCACATTTTTTTTGCCTTTCGGGCGATGCGATGTGACGGAGGAGCCCGCTAGGACCAGCTAGCTTAGCGCGTCGCCGAGAGACACTCAGACAGTGACCCAACTAACTGTAGGTTTAACTCTGCCAATTGTTGACATATCGGCCAGAATTTGTTGATATCGGACCGATACCGATAAGTTAAAAAACGTGACATATCGGCCGATATATATCGGTTGGCCGATATATCGTGCATCACTAGTTCAAACACATCTAGGTTGCAATGTTTTCTTATAATTTTGTTACCCATAGAATTTATTGACCTATTTTGATTGTTAATGAATCCATTAATCCATAGATTATTGAAATGATTAATCGATTACTTATTGAATGTAATAATTATCAACTCGTTGGTAGGTTGACTAATCGTAGCAGGTGTACATAGAGAATGATTGTAGTAGAGAACTGGCTGGTGAACCGAACTAGGACTTATTCAATTCTAATGACAAATGAAAGCAACTTCTCAGAAGAAGCTTTATGGTTGGTGTGGTCTCTGTCTCTTCTTTCTCCTCTATTCTCCTCCTGGGTTTCAAGCAGAAAAGATGTAAATGAGACATTTACAAAGCAGAAAAAATGCCTTTCTTGTCTCCTCTTTTCTTTCTTTCTTTTGTTTTTATCAGTCACAGCCAGAGGATCCATGTTCCCACTACTCAAATTACACAGCTGCACAACTGATTCAACCTGTGCTTTTTTATTGGTTTTGCTAAGATATGTGAGGAAACCAAAAAAGAGGTATATTCCAGTTCTTAAAGAAGGGAACAGGAGATCTTATCTTTTAGTCCTACATTTCCAACTCGGATGTGTTTTTCATTAGATATTATATGTCGGGTGAATACCCACACACTTCTAATCTAACAACCCCAGTTTTTAACACAGGCTTTTTGTTATAAATGTCGTAATCTTCAATCTGAAATAGCCCCAATGGCGTCACTCACTTCGCAAAACTCCAGAACCACAGAAGACCTCATGCGGTTGCTTTTATTGGCCGAGGTGAACTCTCTGTGATCAACTGTGTGCAGAATGCGGGGAGGTCTTCTGATTTCATATTGAATGACCCTGGGGGGTCGGGGCCTTCATTTCCCTGTCAAGGCTCTTGTAATCTGAGCATTTCAGCAACTGATTTGTCTCTGTAATTATGGTCCAGTAACATGAGCTGTCATGTGCTGAAATTCTTTTCTAGTATTTGTGTAGCCCCACAAATCCCTTCTTTAGCAGTTAAAACCTGAGTTTTGTTTCGTTCGGTACAGAAGCTGCACATTTGATGAAATTTTGAGTAGAGCTGTAACGATTAATCTATTAGTTGCCAACTATTCAACTACTTTTGAAACTGATTATCCATTTCAATCATTTCTAAGAAGAAAATAAATTTCTAATTCCAGATTCTTAAATCTGTTTATTTTCTGATTTCTGTAGTCTTCCATAATAGGAAACTGATGATCTTTGGCTTGTTTCTAGCTTTGGGAAAAAGTGATCAACATTTTACACAATTTTATCAACCGAACAACTAATCGATTCATTGTTTTAATTATCTATCGATTTTTTTGATTATCAAAATAATCAATAGTTGTAGCCTGATCGTGAGTATGTTACACAATTTGAGATATGTGTCTGCAGAGAAACAGGACAGGAGAGTGAAAGCAGAGCGCTGCATCTTTGGGCTGCTTGTCTGCTGTGTGTGTGCGTGCATGCAGGTATGGATCTCGTTACCCAAGGTGCCCAGATATTAAATCATACTCTCACACACATTCTCTGTGTCTCTCACTCGCCCGCTCTCTCCCATCTCAGTCTCTGTATTGATTTATATTGACTGTGTGGAGGGCCACTCATTAAATTAACACCAACAGAGAAATTGATGACTCCACCAGACCACTCTGCTCAACTGTGAGGGAGGGAGGACAAAGAAAGTGCTCACCTTGGGTCATTAAAGCTGCCCCGTTCCTCCCTTCCCGTCTCTCTGGAGGAGAGTATCGGCAGCAGAATGACTTCCAGACCAGAGAGCTCAGCTCGTTTCTCAGTCGAGCAATGTGGGAAAAGCTGCATTCTGTCTCCTCAGGGGAAAACAAGCACTTCTACCTGCACATTCATCTTCCTTACAGGAGTCAGTGCATGTTAGCATGTCACATCCCATTTATAATGAGGAGGATAAGACCTAAATGTCCTGGTTATGGGAAAGTGGACCATGCGAGCTGGGATCTGCTGATATGGAGTGGAAGCAGCAGGTCTTGTTTACTGTTGGGGTTTGTGTGTGCGTGTGTGTTTCTGCGGTTTCGGGATTAACGGAATAAATGACAGACTAGAAACAAACACAGAACAGAGTGTTAACATGTGCGTGGGTAGATATAAAAGAAAAAAAAAATATCTTCAGTGTATTAAAGGGACAGTTTTCTCCTAACTTACAAACACTTTCCTTGTTAGTCAATAAACCTCAATTTGTCAGGATTATCTCTTGAATTTGGGACAGTTCCTGACCATAATAACTTTGTGCAGCTAAAATATATATAGTCATGTTTAGTTGTATTGTCATTATAATAACCTGGGTTTGGATAAGCACTAAAAAAGGATTGAAAAACATAGGTTTCACTTTGGGAAATATTTTACCTTTTTAGCTGTTCAAATAATTATTGACCCACTATTATGATAATCAGTTATTGTTTTTGGGAAATCAAAAAAAAGGAAAATGAACTTCCTTCATGGAAATATTTTCTATGATTCTTTGGTTTCCATAGTCCTCTGATATTGAACGGAATATCTTGTGAACTGTCAGTCAGACATTATATATGTGGTTTTATTTTGTGCTTCCAAAAATTTTGATCAACATTTTAAAGACTAATCAGTTAATCGAAGAATAAACTAATTGCTAGTTGCAGCCCTGCTGGTGACATCTTGAGTTAAATGAAATAACTGCTGTTATTGGTTAAGTGTGAGAAGTTCAGACACTAAATCTCTTGGATTGTTTCATTTGATGAACTGTTAAAGCCCTGAAGAGGAAAACTTATCTTGTATTTTATATATATAAAAAAATAATAAATAATTTTGAATACTCCTTATTTCATGAAGTCTCAGATTTGTGCCAACCTCCAGGCATTAGGATTCACTGACAGTATGTTAACTCCTGATTACATCATTAGTGACTTGTAATAAAAAATCTGAGGTTTTATTTCCTCTGTTTGAAGGTTCTTTCCTGTATATGATACTGTGTAGAAAACAATTCTGTTAACACTCTGGTATTTTATCTTGAACCTCATAATCTCCGTGCTTTTGAGCCTGTTATGTTAACACACTCAAGATATTATCATAATGGGAATAACATGTCAAAAACATTGGCGCTTATTGTCTATTTATCTTATCTATTTATATGTAGAAGTAAAACTTTTGTTAGGGTGTGTCATTATTAAACTGATCAGGTCAAAGGTCACAACACGCATGTTAAAAAGAGAACAGTGTAGTACAGTGTTCGTTTGATTCAACAACAGCTTGGATTATGCAGCTTTAAAGTCTGTGCGAGTGTGTGTGTGTGTGTGTGTCTTATTTTTTTATGGATACTTTAATCTATGTGTGTAAGGTGCGAGGTGTGATTCACCTACAGTCAATTGTCAGGTGCAATGACAAACAGACACAGCTCTGTAGACGAGCTGGTGAGCATAGTGGTGAGTTTAGCGGCTGAAGAGCCAGATATTTCCCTCAGGAGATGGTAGAGAGCAAAAACAGAGCTAACAGAGAGAGAATATTGGATTTACATGTACCAGGTGGACAATCCAAATGAATGATGTTGCTCCATAACTGCTAGATGTGGAAATAAGTTTACCATCACAATAACTTTTATCATTATTTGGTCTGTCCACCAAAGATACAAAGCACAATAAAATTCCTATGCATATGGATCACAATAAAAACACAACAGATTAAAAATGGGTAGTAAATACAATAGTGAACCATATGAGTATAAATATATAATATGATATATATTTTATAAAATGCAAGCAAAGCATCATGTGCTTAAAGGGTTGTGCCACTAAATTGCAAAAAAACATTATCATCATATGCCATTTTTGTGTTCACTACATGGTTCGTCTGAACAAAAAAATGGACAAATAAATCAGTTATTTCAAGCTGCTTGTAGGTTTTAGAAATGCTTTATGAAACATGCACATTTCACCAGTGTCAGTACTGACATTCAAAAGGGGATGAAAGGGTGTCTGTGTGTGTCCGTGTGTCCGTCCCTGCCTGGTAAAATAAGAGTTAAAAATAGCCGATGATTGACTTTCACTTATTGAACCACCTTCCTGTCCCCACCCACCGCAGATGGTTGTCACGGCAATAAAATATCCACGGCAACTGCGCAGGGTGAGACAGACAGGTAGAGAGAGAGACATGAAGCAAGACAGTTTGAGATAAGATAGAGAAGAAGAGAGTGATGAGAGCAACTGTGGTAACTGTGTGTGTCTGTCTGTGTATCAGGATATTAGATCATATCGCAGCAGGGCCAGTCTTATCAGATCTCAACATGCAAACATGAGCTGCACTGTTAACTTCCTTTCCCTCTGGGTCACTTTTGTGTGTGTGTGTGTGTGTGTGTGTGTGTGTGTGTGTGTGTGTGTGTGTGTGTGAGAGAGAGAGAGAGAGAGATCCTGTTGAGAATCACATATCCTTACGAGGGCAGAGTGATGTACAGGGTGGTGGCATGTTTCCAGGGCGTTGGAGGGTCAGTTTGAGGTCGGAGGTCAAGACGATTGACACTGCGTTTAGGGAACATAGACAAATTGTCGCTTGTAAACACCCTAGGAAACTTAGTTAAATCAGTAGATAGTGGAATATAATCATATGTTCACATAATTGGTTTGTTTACTGACAGTTATCAGTTGCTTTTTAGAAATGAACTTCTGCCAGGTCAAAGCCAAGGCTATGAAAATAAAGCGAGCTTCCTTAATGTGATGTATTTCCCACTGAAGCGGGTCAGCGAGGGGTGAATTGCAAGTTTCAAACAATAGGCTAGTAGTTATTGTTAGGGGACAGAACTGCAGGGTGCAGGATGCAGGGGAGTATTTAGTGTTAAAATAGCTTCCAAAAATGCAAAAGAACAAAGCAATTTTGATTACACAACATTAAGTTTGGGACCAGAAAGATTTCAACAAAGGGGACATGTTATGTTGTTATGATTTTCTGGTATGCAATATATTATTTGAGGTAAAGTGTGTAGCTAATTGCTCTGAGCACCTTTCTGTACATGCCCTTAAATGGCCATCTTCTCTGTAGCATTGGTTTCTGAGGTTTTCTGTTTGCATTCTTCACTCTCATATTTCAGATTTCGGCTCCCAACATCTACAGATGTAGGTTAAAAAGAAAAAAAGTAAAATCATACTACTGCCCTCTGTTTCATGGTTTGTTGCTATAGCTGAGGAAAGGCTCTTGATGAGACACTTCCTGATGCTGGCCAATCACAGCTCCTCATGATGAGGCCTTAAAGAGACAGGGCTGAGCTGAGGAGCTGCAAAATCGTCCAGTATAAGATCCAGTGTGAATCATGTAAAGACATCCATTAGAACCCCAGAACATAAATATAGACCAATAAAAGGTAATAAATAGAATAAAAATATGCATGACATCATTGCTTCAAATTACCTGAATAAACGTGAAACTGACATAACTAATAGTAACACATGAAGAGCACCATTTTACAAACAATTAGGCTGATAATTACAAAGCAACACTACATGGACAGGACAGTTTGCATCGTATTTTATTGAACATTATTTTCACATGCCCCACCTTTGCTGCAGCAGGACATTGATATATTTCAGGTCTCAGCTGCAGGTATTTAACGGTGCTTAATGAATCAGTCAATATTTTACATGAGGGACATGAGATGTCTCCTGAAAAGCTCCTCCAAGGATGGAGAATTATGCTGAATAGTGATGGTACAAAAGTAAATAATTCCGTGGTCTTCATCCATTTAGGTAAAACATGCTAATAAATATTAATTTTTCTAACTTTAACTGATTATAGACATAAATGAGAGTAAATGTAGATAAAAATGAACAAGATTATTTAAGTATTTTAATAGTTTGTGTTAATGTTAGTGAACTGTATTCTGTGAGAAAGCAACTTTCCAGGAAGTTCAGGTTCAGATCTAATATTTTAACAGCATTTTTTCTTCTAATGTCTTAGAACTGTTAAATATGGCAGATAACCCTACATCTTATTGCTAGACTAACTGTTAGTCTAATAATAAAAGTAGGGTCAACACAAGACAACACAGTTTCACATAGGACAAAATGAGAAACAAAAATTCACACACAGAATGTTATTACAGAAGACAGATTAGTTAAAATGATAATTTCTTAAAAACACAACAAGGAAAGATTTGGATTGTACATTCATTTCCTTTTTTTTTAATGTCAAATTAAGTAAAAATTGACATTAAAGAAAACTATATAAAAATATATATAAAAAAAATAAAAGTGAAATTACTGGTCAGCACATATTTCAACACGCTCCATTTTCAGCTCATTTTTGTGATCTTATCCATTAAATTCCACTTAAGAAATCAACCTCCTCATGGCCGTTTTGTGGTTTGTGATTAAATTCTCATCTTTCAGTCACTGTGAACTCGAAACCCCCAAATTTTTGCCAAGTTCATGTGATGTGATGAAGCAAGTCAAAACAAGCATCTAGAGCCTGTTAACATGCGTGTCAATCCTCACAAATAGTGTAAACTAAACATTTAATGAAGAGCAGTAGAATATATTTAAAGCTTTCCACCCACTGAGTTCCTGAGCTTCATGTTTTCTGCTGACACAGTGAGGAACACACACACACACACACGCACACACACACGCACGCACACACACACACACACACACACACACACAGAATTAAAAAGCTAAAACAGTGTTATTTGAAAAACATATGTTAACTTCTAACACACACACAAATACCCACAAATATAAACCTAAATTTAGAAACCAACAGACACACACACTCCCACTTTCTCGCTTACTTGATGCGGTTTAGTTGAATCCATTAAAGCTGAATTTACATAATACTGTCTCCGCTTAACTGCCTCTGCAGGGACATAACACACACTCTCTCAGACACACACACATGCAGAGGCATGCATACTGCAGTGTGGATGACCTTGCTGCAGCGGCAACAGAGCTGAACCGCCTGAACAGCCTGTATGGATGATGTGTCTGTGTATGTGTGTTTACTGTTCAGCCCTGCAGCCAGATAACACATTATAGCTCTAATTAAGATGCTCTGTCTCCATATGTGCTGGCCTGACATCAGCTGTCAGGTGCAGGCTGTCTCTGATAATTATGACCTTATACTCTAACGCTTCTCTCAGACCAGCTGAAGGCACAATCAGCGGCTTGTTTATTTTACTGTTGATCAGTTTTATGTGTTGCTGATTTTTTTTTCTGCAGCAGCAGCTTCAGGTTGTAATTTCAACTTGTGCATAACATCTTGCAGGTTTATTGATGTTGGATTACCTATTGTCATGTGCTGTAATAGGCCTGGGCAATAAAAGACTATCATTATCTACTTTCGAGATCCCGATATAGAGATATTATAATACATTAATAAATCAGTTCAGTATAATACCAATAGTTTCACTTGATTTGTGATTTGTGTAAAAAAAACAAAGTTGCTACTCTTTGACTCATAACCATCATATTTCGCTTGATAATGGATCCAATTATAGAATAAAACAGCCAGCCATTTAAAAGACAAACCACCTATCAAGTTTACTATAAAGTGGCTACATTCAGCCTTTATTCATCTGGTCATTATTAAAAATGAAAAATGATCAATTATCAGCATTCTCCACTGATGTGAAATAATTTAATTTAGATTTTAGCTGTATCTCCCGCCTCTACATTTACATTTATATATGAAAAAAAACTGAGTAATTTAACTTTTTTCTTATGTCATCTCTCTTTTTTTAATTGAATATGATTTAATTCTGTAAATATGTATAATTTATTTCTTTACATAAAAAGACGAGGGGACATTTATAGGTGTTATTTAAACATTTGTTCAGGTCCTTCCCACTTGAGATCAGGTTGCACTGAATATGGCTAATAAATTAAATGTAGTTTAAATGTAGGACATCCCTGTACTAAAACATTAGATAACATTGAAGACAAGATGGACCAGATCTATAATGTATTTGTTGGAGTAATGAAATTGGTTGCTGCTGGACTCCTCCTAACTTTTTTTCCTTCGTTCTCTTTCCTCCTGCTGTGTGCTTTACCTTCAAAGATAAGTATCAGCTTATTATGGAGAGCTACATAAAAATCAGCTGCATCTAGATTTATTGGAGCCTGGCAATTGCGCAATTCTTTTTATTGTTCAGACCAAATCAAGTGTGAGTTTAAATGTGTCAATAAATCAACACAGGGCTCAAGCCAGGGGAAATTAAGTGTCATTTTTAGTACTCGGTACGTTATTGTTTTTATTGCATTTCATTCACTGCTGCACCTGGATCAGTTTGTGGCCCCAATGCACCACAACCACCTTTCTGACCCCGTCTATTCACAGGTTGCAAAGGCAAAGAAAATGATCCAGTATTTTATAAAAAGAATGCTAAGATCAACCATGATAGTCAGTGAAATCTCGGGAGGATCAAATCTGTGAGAAACAACACAGACGTCTTATTTTCTATGGAGTTTAAAGCATGTAAGTTGTGCATTTTTTGAGTCTGCAAAAAATGCAAAAAAAATGTGTGTGCAGTATGTGTGGTTGCAGGAAACCTCATTAGATGAAAGCTTATACAAAGCTCCTTTGCTCATCTGTTTCAATTCAGCACTTTACACTCTTTTTGTGCAGCACTGCATAAATTCCACATGAATGAAGTCCATCAGAGCTGTTAACTGGAGGATGTGTCTGTCTGTATTACTGAGCAGATAATGTTTGTGTTTGCAGGTCTGACGACAGAAGGTCTGTATCGAGTGAGCGGGAACAAGACGGACCAGGACAACATCCAGAAACAGTTTGATCAAGGTAAAAAAAAGAACACACACACACACACACACACACACACACACACACACACACACACACACACACACACCTGCACTGACAAAAAACCTTGTAAATACACATTCAGCTGCTTAGAAACCTAAATAAGGCGCACATGTAGAAGGAGTTTCAACGTATAGGCCGATGTTTCTCATTATTTTCACAGATCATGCATCTAAATTATTTTCCCGTGAACTGAAGTCGCCCAGTTTAAGAACTCAGGAGTTCCTTGGAAAACATGTTACCAATCGAGCGGTGTTTCTGTGATGTGTGCAATAAATTTGACCCACCGAGAAACCTCCACATAACTGATTCCAAATCTGACCACGCAGCAGAAGTGCTTAAAGAGAAACACATGCTCTGTGGAGCCGAGTCCAACCTGCACATGATGGTTGGTGAGCTGCCAATCTGGCTGCTAGAGAAAGTAAAGACACCACAGGCAGATATCAGCAGCACGCAGTCAGCAGGGTGAGTCATTTTACAGCCAGGGGATTAAATATGGAGACTGGACTGGATTGATTTTTCAGACATTCCATGTTGTTTATTGACTGCATCGTTCATTCTCCTCAAGCTTATAAAAATACCTATAAGAAAGACGATAAAAAAAAAAAAAAATAACATCCTTAAAAAAATCTTATTGAGCCTATAAAAACCTTTACAAAATCTGATCATTTTTATAATAGTAGATATATTGGAATCAGAAATCTACCATTTAAAATGATCAATTCCAAAAATGAACCGATTGTTTTCCCCACGATCAACTAAGTATGCTGAAATATACAAAAAAAACTGAACTTAAATAATACAGTAAAGCCAAAAGCTCACTCAATGCCTCCATGGCATCTCTTTCTATTTGCTTTACCCAGAGCATGATGGGAACTGTAGTCACTAAACTATGTTTCATCCATCCTCAATTTTTTACCCTGAAGCACTGAATAAGTTAGCTTTTCTAAGGCATATTACTACTCATGTCCCACCAACATCGTTCAACATGTCAATGAATGTTCTTGTTTGCTCAATTACATATTTTTTTATTAGTTTACTTATTAATGTATTTCTATATTGTGTCATGCATATCGGCCCTGAGTTTAGTTTTATTTATGGGATAGTAAATGTGGCTGTCTACCATATTTAAATTCTTGAGAAAAAGAGGAAAGTTGAAAGAAAGTCAAATACCAGTTCACCTCATGGGTGTTCCTGATGTTTTGAAGACCCACCTGTACACAAAGATGAAGTTCAAGTAATTAAACAAAAGAGCCACTAACAAGCTAATATACAGTATTCTCCTACACAATCTTTTCCCCCTGGAGCTTTTCTCCTCATGACTTCCCTCAGGTGACTTTGTCAGGTCGTATATTTCTGGTGAGATTTTGCACATCCACCCTGCGGTGACTCTCCTCACTGCAGCTCGATGATTTCTGCCTGAGATATATATATCCAAGAGGCTTCATTACTGCCAATTAGCTCCTCTGTCAATAAGCGAGAGGATGGGCGTGTTTTTATGGAAATAGTGTAAGATAACTGATATAAATGTGTTTCCTTAATAACCTTGTTCCTGACCCCCTTTCCTATTAGACCTGGTAAATGAAATAAGTATAAAGTATAAATAAATAATTGAATATAATATTGATAGTTTGCATAAAAAAACAAAACAATGCTGCTTTCTCCTTGGCTCATAAACCTCATATTTCCCTTGATAATGGATCTATCATTGAATCAAATCAAGTCATTTAACAAATGACAAATCAGGTTTAATATAAAGTGGTTACATTCAGCCTTTTTTATCCTGGTCATTATTAAAATTATAAAAATAGAACTTATCAATAAGTATTGTTTTCCACTGATATGAAATATTTTATATCAATATATGTTATATAGCCATATTACCGTCTCTACATTTATGTATTTTTTTTAATGTTGTCCAGTTTCCTGTTGTTTCCTTGCATTTCCTCTTTAAATCATCAAATCTCTCTCCTCAATGCCTCCACTTTACGCGTTCTCTATTTCTTTTTTCTTTTCCGTTTTCTGGTGAACTGGTGTGTCCGTGAGAGAGTGTGTGTGTGTGTGCGAGAGAGTGTGTGTGTGTGTGTGTGTGTGTGTGTGTGTGTGTCTGATTCAGTGTGACAGCTGTCGTGTTACCTCAGGGCTCTGTCCTCTTTCTCCTCCTCTCTCTCTCCTCCCCGTCGTCATTTGGCCGCCTCTAGTGTATCGAAACAGAATGTAGTCTGATTTTTTAATTTTTTCTCATCCTATATCTCTGGCACCAGTGTGACATTTTTGTCTTAAATCCGTCATTACCTGTATCTTTATTTGAGGTTAACGAGAAAGCTGTCACAACTTTGTAAATACCAGGAGACTGAACTCCAGACTAAAGAGATAACCAGAGCGGCTGTTTTTTCCAGACAGAAATAAAACGTGGAGCCTCCCTCCTGTCAGACAGGAATAACAGAGAGTAGAAAAATGTGTGTTTGAACTGGACGTGTGTTCTGCTGCTCCATCGATGGATCAGAGAAACACTCAGGCCTCTGTGGGTGCAGACAGGCTGATGATAACCTCTGTAAAGCTGTGATCAGAGAGCAGCTCTGTTCTCAGCTGTGAGCCTCACTGCTGCTCCAACTTCTTCTGAGCGCTTTGATATCCTCTCAGACCCGAGCACTGACCCTCACATCTGAACAGGTCAACGTGCGCTATCAGATGCAGGCCTAAACTCTGCTTCTGTCTGGTCTTACAGGGTTTAAGGGTATAATAGAGCTCAGCTTCAGGGGTTCTCAGGGACAATTTGTCCTTTCTTTCTTCGCATTTGTGCAGTTGTGTCACATTTTGTCCTCATTCAGCCTTTGAGATTTTAAATCTGTATTTTTTATTATATTGTCACCTGCTCTCTTATTTGTTCTGTTTTGCCATGACATTTTAGAAGATTCATCAAAACAATAACAAATAAACAGAACCCTTAACAAGATTAAGGTCTGTACACAGACTTTTATTAAAAATACAATCCCAAAATCCTTAGAAGTTGTCCCTTTTTTCATTTTAAACATTTATACAGGGTTTAATGTAACCCTGATACATTTACCATTTGTTTATTATTTCTTGGTATTTTTTGCCAAAGGCTGTTAGCTTTAATTGAGAATTCCCTCTTATCAAATTGCATCCATTGTCCCCTATTCAGTTGGGGTGGTCTTCAGGGTTGATGGAAAATATGAAGGGAGTCCAGGACCCCAGAAAGAGAACTACTGGTCTAGCTCCACTAATACAAAGGCAGCACAGCTTTCTTTTTATATCAATAACAGCTGATACCAATCATTTTTCACACGCTTTTCCGAATACATAAGATTCATGTTCAAAGTGGTAAGCTTTAACTATTGATATGATATGAATTAAAGATTAACTGGACGAATTTGAAAACAATTACTTGGATTGATGTAAGTAAGTGCATGATTTTGTTAGAGAAGACGTATCACTGTTGAAAATATAGAAAATCATGTAGTCCACTTGTGGTTGCACAGTGGTGTAATAGAATTTTATCAAATGATTTTTGGCTAAGCATAGACAAACAAACCTTACAACAAGTCAATTAATTTTTACCTTCATCCAAGTTACTAGGGCTGCAACTAATGACAAGTTTGATGGTTAATTAATCTATTGATTCTTGAAATGATTAGTCTGTTTTCAGTCAGGTTTATTGGTTCATATAGTGGCGTAAAATGTCGATCACTAATTCAACCTCAAGCGTCTTTTTTTTGTCCAGACCAACAGTCCACAACCCAAAAATTACCATTTTACTATTATAGAAGACTAAAGAAATCAGAAAATTATCAGATTCTCATCTTAAAAACGACTCAAACTGTTTAATGGATTATAAAATTAGTTGGCAACGAATCGATTATTCATCTGATCGCAGCTCTACAAGTCACAGAATTAACGTTGTGATGAACCTCAACATAGCTGCAATGTTTTACAATTTTTATCTTGATAAAAAATGTGCATAGCTAATGGTATTGAGAGGGTCGAGATGAAATATTTAAACATGTCACATTCACACATTCTAATATTCAGCAGCTTTGCATTAATGCAGCACAGTAAACAAAGGATTCAAACAAAGGCATCAGATCATGTTGAGTTTAGTCAATTTCTTCCACAACACCTATTAGGACTGTTCATGGTGCCGTTAACAGCATGGTAAAAAGTGACCTTGGTAATTTGTTGCTGTTGGTTGAATCGCTCTCTTTCCCTCCTTGTATAGACCATCATATCGACTTCATGGTGATGGACGTGGCGGTGAACGCGGCTGCTGGGGCTCTGAAGGCTTTCTTTGCTGACCTTCCCGACCCACTGATCCCCTACAGTCTGCATCCGGAGCTGGTGGAAGCAGCAAGTAAGAAAACACACACACACACACACACACACACATTTTCACACTCTTTCTCTCGCCTGCATCACATCTCACTCTGCAGCAGGTGGAAACAAAACAAAGCCCACTGAGAAAATAAACACACAGACACACACTCAAACATTAGGCCTGAATAGATTTAATATAAAGAAATGTAAAAGTAAACTCTAGACATAATTAAAACAGAAAAATGGCAGTGAGAAGGTCAAAAACATTTTAAAATAGAGTTTTAAGAAGCATTCGTCAGGTCTTCCAAAATGTACAATTTTTTTGTTCATGTTGGTTTTTTGTTGTTTAAAAGTCCATTTGTATCGTTTTATTTTACAAAGATCAACGATTTTGTGTGATGTTTGACAAGAAATTCCAAATGGTGTAACTGAAAAAAGAATGACAAAAATAATAAGCTGTATTTTTAAATTTTTTTAATCTTTTTAAGAGAGATAGACTATATAGTATTATGGTTTTAGGCCTACACATATGATAGTTTTGGCTTTTCCCATTTGCATTTTAAGTTCTCTAAAGTTAACCTGCTTCTACAGTATAAAGAAGTGGGCTTGTCATCAGCTTGATACTTAAATAACTGCTATAAAAACTGATCCAAACCTGTTAATTACTATAGAAAAGTCAATGCTTTTATACATGCACACACACAGGGTGAGTGGGAGCTGGAGATAAATACACTGCTCCTGTACTTTTACCCTCTCATCTATTGTAACAGAGCTTCGCAAGCTACCAATTACTTCACACTGGAAGCAGACTACAGCAGAGCTGCCTCTGGGAGAACTAAGCTACTTAGAAAAAGGGCTTAGAATCACTTAGTGCAGTGATTCTAAACTGGGGGTCTGGGCACCCCTGGCAGGCCTTGGTCTAGTTGCAAGGGGTCCATGAAAATAAAATATATTTTTGAAAAAGATCCTATGACATTTATAGAAATGGCAGCACCTCAAAGAAAGGGGAACCAATTGGTGCTTTAAAGTGCACCCAGTTGCAGCAGAATCTGTTAAAGTAATTTCCTTGTTTTAGTATAGACCTTTATTAATCAAAATAAAATAATAAAAATATTGAAGTATACCAAACTAATCAAGATTCAATTCTGTATAGTCAGATTTTACATATTTCACACAATCTTAAAATAATCCAGTGGTTCTCAAATAGTGAGGGAGGCTCCGTCAAGGGGGGGCGCATTAGACCTCGGGGAACAGTCCTAGAATAAAGTGCAATTGCATCTCAACTATACACAATATACACAATATATATATATCATCAATATCAATAGTCAGCCCCCCTCCACAGTCACCAGGTCACCACCTTGCCTAACTAATTTGCTGCACTATAAATGCACAATAAATGATAAAAAATAGTAATTGCTCCTTGAGTCACGGTGCAGATCTGAATATAGTTGAAGCTACTGCAAAATGTTGTTAAACTACTACAAAATGAGTCTCTTAGCCCCAACACTGCTGCTGCTTTCAATGCAGCAGAAATGTAGTTAGACTTACACGCACAGAGTCATGTCAATCACACAGTTTTAAGAGGCTTTTTTCAGCCCCAGGATGCTGTCACACTCCTATATTCTGCTGCCTGTGGTTGTATATTAGTGCTTCAGAGTGCTGACACTACCAGGCTGACGACGGCAGATTAATGAGCCAAAAATACACTCACGCACACAAGAAATGTAAAAAGACATCTTACATCACACACACGCTTTAATTAGCTTCTCAGGCTGAGGGAGGAACAGATAGAGAGAAACAGCGGCGGCTCATCTTCTCTGGGAAATATGGAGTCAAATATGGAAGGAACTCTCTCTGTTTTCTCTTTATCCTGCTTTCAGCCTCTTGTTTTATCTCCGCTCAGCACAGCTCCGCTTCCTCTTCTTCTCCTGTCATGTCTCCAGACACAGGAATAAACATCAGGCTGCTAATTGTTTGACCTTTGACCTCCTTGATTGTCTGACAACAGAATCCACATCATGTGTACAAGTCATCATTGATCTCATGAATACGCAGTCAGCACAGCTCCTTAACAGCTGATAGGATGTTGCCAGACCTAATTTTCTCTAAACTAAGCAGCCTTTTATACCTTTTGTTTTAAGGCAACATTGCACTGAATGATTTTTGAACACAGTTCACAGAACACAATTTTTCAATAAATAAAACCTGACACATGTTCTATCCCCTTAAATAAGAAAGTCTATACACTATTACTGTTTGTGCAAAAAGTAGAATAAAGTATTATATGTCTTAATTATTTGATTAGTTATCAACTGTTACATAAAGTGGCAATTATTATGAGAATTTTCTGGTTGCAGCTCCTCAAGTGGCAAACAGTGATCAACATTTTACACCATTTTATGAGCTAACTACAACTAATCGATTAATTGTTTTAATTATCAATCGATTATTTGACTAGAATAGTTGTGGTTGTTGAGTTAGAAAAAGAAAGATAAACTAATATAGACATTTAAAATGAAATTAAGTTCAACATAAAACAACTCATTTAGATTCTCTCTTGGGTAATGGAAGGGATGAATATGCCCGCTGACTATCATGAGTGTTTACAGTGTAACAGTAAAAGTGGCGTGGAACCACGCAACATAGACGCGTAACAGAACCACAACTGACAGGGTCATCATATGTCAGTGCAGCTCCTCTGCATGATCAGCTGTGATCCTGTTTCTGTTTTTAGTCTACAATCTGTGACACGGAGATAAGCAGCATTTCTCTTTGCTCTGTTGGGAACTCACACTTGTTAACCACTCAGCCGAGCAGCCCCTCGTATTCCCCAGAAACCCTGGTCTTTTTGAGGTAGTTGTGGGGTGATTTCTTGTCTCTGATGGGTTGTTGTTGCTCCGACACACATCTGATTAATCATCTGACAACTAGAGAGCTGCTTTAAAAGTTTACTGCTGGTGTTTGCTGTGAGCAGGAGTAATTAGCTCAATAAAAGTGTCTTACTCTTTATTTATAGTGACCCCTAAATTGGCCCTTCAGTCAGTAAGTGGGATTTTATTATGATGAATAAAGACACAAGTGTGATTTATTGATTACATTTTCAAACGATTGATGACATTTCTTTTTGATAGAAATTAATCATATCAAATTTCTATCACAAATATCTATCAAAATGAATCATCACTCATTCTTTACCTTTTTTACCTTCTTTACCTCTATTCAGTCATGTGTCCACTCTGGATTATTTCTTTATATTTATATTTTCTTCAGGAACTTATATGTTAACTCTAATTCAAACAAAACAACCCTTTTCCAGGTTATTGAAAATATTGCATTGTGGGAACACGGCCAGTTTTCCCATTAGACCAACATAGTATATTATAACAAAAGGAGAATATAGTGTTATATTGGTGATATTTCCCATTAATGTCAAGCTGTGTCAGCACAGATGAACAACCTCTGACCTCTTACAGCCACTAGAGGGTGAAAGGCTCTTGTTGCCTCCTTGTTAAGATGATCGATAGCGTGCTGGATGAATGAATCTGTGTCTTTACACACTCGTATCTAAAAATACAAAAGCTTCATGCTGGTCCTGAAATGTCAGGAATACGTTGGAGTCTGCAGCGGAGAATTCCAGACAGAGGAGGAATCGGGGTTGTGTTAGAGCAGCTTTGTTGTGACAACCCAGAGGTAAACCGGCTCTTTAAATATTTAATAACAAAGCAGCATGTTTTAGCTCCAGCAGCAAAGTGATGAATTCTCCTGGGGGCGCGAGGAATATCGAGGAACGTTACAGTATGTTCACTTTCCAGGAGTACAGCATGTTTCTGTTTTTGTTGACAATCAGATGTATTCACATTGTTCCACCGTTTGCAGACTTTTCTCTTTTCTCATATTAAAGCTTTTTGCTTTTTACCAGGTAACTTTTTACCTGTATTTATTTTAATAATTTCCATTCAGATTTTTCATTTTCAAACCGTAATCACCTACTGTAAAGGGGTTTTATTCTTTATTTAGGGGATACAAGTCACATTTGTTAATAAATGTGAAATATCGAAACAATACAAACAATCAAGATAGAAACAAGAAAATAAAAATAAATTATGTTTTGCAATAACCAAAACTAACAATTATTAGGTTTTGTTTTATGGCTTTTCAGAGAAAACAAGAATAAATTTGCATCACTGAAGGTCAAAGTGCTAATGATTAATCAATTAACGATAAGGTTATGTCACTGCTGGTTTGCAGACTCATCACGTTGATGTTTTTCAGCTCAGCTGCAGCATGAAGGACAAACAAAGCAGGCCACAGCTGTGAAAGTCACTACGCTCTGACATATTTCTAGAAAGAATCTGGACTTTACCATTAATCCTGCAGTGGATGTGTGTGTCACCTTCATTTTCCAGCTTTAGTAGTTACTCAAGTCTTTCTCTGTTTCTATAATCTGCTACTGGGGCTTCATTTAAGATGTTGTAAAAAGTTCTATACAAATATGTTTATTTTCTTACTCTGCAAAAACTGTCTCATTTTGTTTCTAACCAGTGCAGAGTGAAGTTTGTGTTGTTTCTGCCTACAAGGTTTTGTGTGTGTGTGTGTGTGTGTGTGTGTGTGTGTGTGTGTGTACATGTGTGCGTGTGCGTGTCCGCGCACAGCGTGGGTTTTGCTCTTGGCAGAATCTCAGCCTTTTGTTTTCCAGAGAGTATAATTTCCGTTCCCAAGAGAGCACGTGTATAAAATGTAAAACGCCTTCTGTCTTCCCTCCCTGTGTGTGTGTGTGTGTGTGTGCGTGTGTGTGTGTGTGTGTGTGTATTTTTGTGCTTGTGTTTGCCTGTGCCTGTGTGTGTTTTTGCGTGTGTGTGTGTGTGTGTGTGTGTGCACCAGAAATCGTGGACTACATCGAGCGTCTGCAGGTGTTGAGGGAGATCGTGAAGAAGTTTCCCTCTGTCAACTACCAGGTCTTCAAATACATCATCACACATCTCAACAGGTAAAACACACATGCACACACAGGGATATGATATGAGACGCTAAAAGCCTCAATATTCCAATGTTCATCACAACAGAGAGACCTTCAGATGAATTGAGACTTAAAAATGTCCTGTGGCACATTACAGGATGTGAATACTGCAGATTTACCATCATCGGTGTGTATCACACCTGCTCGTTTTTTTCTGAAGTTGTAGGATCCACAGAATCCTTCATACTTCTCTACAATCAGCTGAGGCCCTGCACAGCAGTTATTAATCTAATTAATTCTATGAACGTTCAATACATCACCTCCTCCCTAATCATAATGTCACACCTAATGGTGGAGGCTGGAAACTGACACCAAACATGTTTTCACTCATTTAAATCTTTTTGCAGGCTGATCAACTCCATGACAAATGATATTAACCTCAGCAGCCGACATCTTGAGGCTGTAGAATAAACTCTGAGGAACAAAGGCAGCGTGTAGTTCTAGTTCTAGACTATTTATGTTCTTTCTATTTAAACCTTTCTCTCTATAAATGGACTCAGTGAGTGCACTTGACAACACCTGAAGAACAATGTGATAATTAACACTACCATCATGTCTTTCTCTTTCTCACCTCTGTCCCTGTTTATTCTCACTTTACAGCTTCATCACCTTTTTGTGGGAAATTGTGCTGAACACTTTTCTTTTGTTACATCTTAGAGATCTAATGTTTGAATTAAAAACAATCTGCAGATTTCTTTTTAGTATAGTAAATATAAGTTGCTATTAAGCCGGTAAAAATTTCAATTCAACTTCTTTGTTAAATTTCAAGAGTATGTAAACATCCTGATATTATACTATAGTGATTTAATTTCTTTGCTACATTTAATCAGAGCTGAACAATGTGTTGATTCATCAAATATTGAGTTGCCATTCATAATTTTTTCCAAAAAGGTGAAACATATTCTCTAAACTAGCTTCTCACTTGTTGCTTTTATTTTCTTATGTTCTAGTGAATTGATATTTTAGGGGTGAAAGGCTGCATCATTAGTTTGGAGTAGGTGAGAATTTCATATTACACCTTTAACTTCCTGGGCACGTGATTCCGAAATTTGATATATTCATGAAGCTCAGATTATGTGTTTCAGTAAAAGCAGGCGTTTTATGTCAGCAAACTGTCCACAGTTAGCTTAAAGAAGGAAGATGACAGGAGAGAATATAAATGATTATATGACACGTCGCTGTTCAAACTCAATATAAAAACATGAAGGTGAGTCAGGACGTTGTGTTTGGAACGACGTGTTAATGATGGCGGTTGCAGATTGTTTTTAACTGAGTGGTTGCCGCGTGTCGTCCCGCAGGGTGAGTCAGCACAGCAAAACCACCCTGATGACGGCTGACAACCTGTCCATCTGCTTCTGGCCCACGCTGATGAGGCCCGACTTCGAGAACAAGGACACGCTGTCCACCACCAAGCTGAACCAGGCCGTGTTTGAGTCCTTCATCGTGCAGAACGACTACTTCTTCCACGGCGGCGAGGTGGCTGAGAGCTCCAGCAGCGAGGGCACGCCGCCGCCGCACTGCCACAACATGGTGGAGGCGCTGCTGCCGCTGCAGCTGCCCCCGCCGCTGCAGCCGCAGCAGATCCAACACACCCTGCCCAGCGAGCCACTGATCTAACAGCCAGGGGAGCATGCTGGGAAACGTAGTCTATGGTTGTTTTGTCGCGCTGTGTCCGCTGCTTTTTTTTTGGCCAACAATCGCCCGGAGGTCGACTTCTGCTCTACAGAACACACACACACAAGAAAAAGAAAGAAAGAAAAAAAAAAAGCTGGTTGGTGATTTTTGGGGATTCATCAGCTGCTGTTTGACTTTGAGGTGGATGAGCTTTTGGGTTTAGAGACACATCGACCGTTTGTTGGATCAAAACTAATCTGTGAGATCCGCTAATCTGTGAGAGCCGCTCATCCCAGCAAGGAAAATCCTGGATTAGAGAATTACAATCGCACGTCACCTTTTGGAACTAATTTTCTGATCTGACTGCCCTGTTTTTTTTGTCCCCCCACCCCCCGACAGAGACTGAAAACTGTTAATGAATTTTATTTGGCACATAGCGACAACACTAATCGTTTAGCAGGGTCTGACTTAGAAGCGGTTGGGGCAAAAAAGGATTACTTTCCCCAAATATGGAAATAGCACATTTGGGTCTTAAATAAATCAATAAATCTGCCCCTTTTGACCCCTTCACCCCCCTCGTCCTTATTCCTCAGCTGCTCCAGGACCACAGAGAAGGGAAGATAAAGCTTGGAGTCCCCACGACTGCAACCCATATCCGAAACACCTGATTCTGAGGGACTCACTGAAGCATTTCACAGAGTCTTCCTGCAGATCTCAGCACAGGAAACTTTTTTTTCTGCTTCTGTCCCCCATCCCCGGAACTGTCCACACGTCAAACAGATGCACAAAGCTGGAGCTTGTGAATTTGACGCCTGGCAAAAATAAAATGAATTGGGGATTATTTTTTTGTTTTAGTGGGAGTTCTGCTTTTAAATATGAACAGACTCGATGAAATGGCCCCTCCCCTCTACATGAACTTTGACCCCTTAAAGGACAGCACATGCACGATTCATGTCAAAGGTCCCACATGCCAATTTCATGTCTTTATGCTTTTTTATCATTTGGACAGTTTTTTTTTCTTTTTTTGAAATATGTTTTTTGTAAGTGTCTAATTTCTACCCAGTTTGTGTGTGTGTGTGTGTGATGATGACGTGTGTGCTGGTGTATCTGTGGTCTGTAAACAGCCAGTTTGTCCCTTCTCTTCGGAGGGAAGGGGGGGATTCAGGAGGGAAAAATGAATTAAAATGTGGACTTGTAACACTGCATACAAAAGAAAATCTGACTTCATGGATTCACTACGGACCTTCAGCATAACTGTTCCTTTAGAGCCTCTAACTCTTAACACAAGTGAAGTCTCCTTCTGAAGGGACCCCCCACACGCAGACCCCCTCCATGATGGCACATGAGTGAGAAGACCACTACGTTGCAATGCATTTTTGGATCTGTTCGGCTGGAGGAGGCGTCTTCCACCTTCGATTACTCTCTTCACTTTCCCGGAGGACGCTTCCCCCAGTCTTCATTTCCGTTTCGTTTTTTTTTTTTTTTCTGTTGTCCTGTTCTGTTGGTTTGTTGGAAACAAAAAATTTGCATGTCTGTTTTTGCCACTTAGTGAAAGAAAAAAAGAACTTTAAAGTTTAAAAAAAAAGAAGAAGAAATGAAACACTTTTGAAACTCTTAAAAGGAGCTATTGTTCAGATTTGCATTGTTTTATCTGAATGGTTTTTGGTTTAAGGGGAACATTTCGACAGAAAAACTCTCAGAGGAGTTTAGTTTTTTGCATTTGTTTCTTTTCTGTCATGCAAGAAATCAGCTCTTAATATCATATTTTTGGTTATATGTTGAATAGTTTTCCCTAAATAGAGGAAAGAAGTATAAGTATATATATATAATATATATATATATAAAATTTCTCAGCAGTAGAGGCTGCTGATTTAGTGAAATACCACGGGGTACTGGACTGTATAATCTGTCAGAAGCTATAATCATATTTCTTTGTGGTTCTGATGGTATAACTGAACCATGTTTTATTTTTCTCTGATGGTGTGTGAGTGTGTGTGGAGGAAGGGAGTGAGTTTGATAACAGATTTTGATAAGTTTGATTTCCTCTTTGGACCTCTAAAGGAGAAAATGGAAAATCCCACATCGCTTTTATTCATCAGAGTCTTAAGGGCGAATCAGGGGAAGAGAGAAAATGTATATGGGATCACTTAGCTTTTTATTCACGTCAGCCCAACTTTGTTTCTCTCGTCCTGACACTGAGCATCATCTCTGCAAGATAAAACCCTGACAACGGTAAAAACCCAGGAGGATGTTGTTACATTTATACATTTATCACCGGTTTGACGTTCGTCAGAATCTTCAGCCACTGCTGTCCATCTGGATGAAAATATTCCATCTGCTGCAAAATATCAACTAGTCTTAACTTGTTTTTCAGGTCAAGTGAGGTTTTTATCTCAGCACTACACAATGATACTTACATTTTTCAGTTTCATGCTGCTTTATACTTCCACTCCACTACATTTCAGACAAAATACCTTTACATCACTACATTTACACACATTTTTTCAGAACTTGTGATGCAAGATTTGTAAATGCCAGTGTTGCTAGATTTACCTGTATAAAGGCTCTAAATGTGTCCACCACTGGTCATTTTCTACCAATTATCCTAATCAATTCATTCTAATTAATTTCTAGACTAATCTAGAAAGTATTTTCATTAGTACCAAATTTCACAGCTGTTTCAGGTAACTTCCTAGAAATTTCTTAGGAAAGGACAGTCTTGTTAAATAAAATGTTGCTTGATTTGCATGATGAGATGCAAAATAAAAAAAAAACGTACGATCAGTGGTGTGATCTATGTTATATATTATAATGTATATTTATACACCACACTGTGTTTTATTGCTCTTGTTTTGTTATATATAACTAGTAAGGAGATGTGTCATTTCTGGATTCTATCCTTGTTTGAGTAAACTAATATTCTAATAATAATAATAATAGAATTCTCATTTGGGAAACGGGTAAAAATAACATTTTAAATGGTGCAGCAGACTTGATATTTTTGATTCAGATGGACAGAAAGAAAAGTATGCGGTACTGAATTTATTATCGGAACCTATTTCACA
Source organism: Eupleurogrammus muticus (assembly GCA_036785175.1). Classification (NCBI taxonomy): domain Eukaryota; kingdom Metazoa; phylum Chordata; class Actinopteri; order Scombriformes; family Trichiuridae; genus Eupleurogrammus; species Eupleurogrammus muticus. The sequence continues at coordinate 9,080,507 of JAYKQN010000012.1, read as the reverse complement.
AAAGTATTGGATCTGATCTGAGATTATTCAACAGTAAGGCTCCCTTTCTGTATTAAGACCAATGAAACAGCTGCTCTCTGGTTAAAATAAGAATTCCTTTGACATCAAGGTATCCGATTGACTTAACATACTTGTTGTGTTTCCAGCCCATTTCCATATGATGAAAAGTGTTCTGATGAATGTCAGCGATGTGGGATGCTTCCAATTACAGAAATCTGTCGAGTTCCAGTTCAGAGATGTGTCTCTTGTGTCCTCATTGGTCTTTGCAATCCACAGAAATGTTCTTTAATCCAAATGGGGTCACGGTAATTTACAGTTTTGCCAATTCTGATATTGGTGGCTGCAGCTCTGTAGTTTTGCGATGTTCATTTTCAATGTAATATTTGGGGGTTTTGGATTGTCTGTCAGACAGAATGAGCTGCTGGAAGATGCCACTGAGAAATCACAACAATTTCAGGAGAAACATATTAATCCAGAATGAGGGTATTTGTGAGTTCTTGCCTTTCTGAAATTAGTTTTATTTTAAAAGCATGAGAGGGCAGACACTTTAAAGGAGGGAGATGGAATGTAGCCAACATGGATTCTAGATTTAAACAAGGGAAAGGTCGTACCTATGAGGAAGAAAACGGAGCCAAGAGTCTGTCCGACATCACCACTGATGTGATTTAGTGAAGTTTGAGGGCACTTGAAGGAGACACGTCTGGAACAGGACCTGCTTCAGACAAATGAGGCGTAATTTTCCTTTGAGGTCTAAATGAGAGGGTAAAGGGTGTGTTAAAGGGGATAAATATTCAGAATGGAACTGAGCCAAAAGCCCATTTTAAGGTTTCATGATGTCGAACTGACAAGGATATTGGAGTGAGTGAATGGGAAGAGTGGAACAGAGCCAAGAGCATCTACAAGCTCATATGTTTTTGGGGGATTGGAGGGTGGGGGGGATCAGGGACGGTTCAGCAGCTGCTAGATAATTAAAGATTAAGATGTTCGTCTGTAGTTTTCCATCAAATCAATCAACGGTTCTTTTTTTGTTTTTTTATCATTTTGTCGACAAGATCTGCTCTCATCCAGTCACACAGGTGTACAAACCAACTACTCTGACTTTTAACGTCATCCGCTGTGTATTATAGTAAATAAAAATGATTTTCAGAAATCTAAAACAATTTTTTTTTCTCTCCATGAAGTTTCCAAATAAAGTTTCCTTTTTTCCAAAAGTTGCTGTTTATTTTCATTCTGTACTCTACTTATGGGTCTTTAAAAAACTAAATGACATTTTACAATGTTTTCAGGACTGAAAGATAGTCTCTGTTTCTATTGAGATGCAGTCATTTTCACAGAGGGGTCAGACGTAAAGGAAAGAGTTTAAAACAAGAAAGTACACAGTAGTATAATTATTAGAAGTTGTAGTCAGTGGTAAATAAGTATGACAATCTTTTACAGAAGTAGAAGTTGATGAAATGAATGGAAACCTGACAAGTATTTTTTGCATGCATTATAAATATATTAATATTATCAGAAAAATAAAGCAATTTATACACATCAGAGGGTTCTATTATTATTAGAATAATATTGACTGATATGTTCAAGTGCTGGTTGTAGTTGGGGCTATAAATTGCATATTCTTTATACTGCTAATAGCATTTATTTATTAAAAATCCCAACAGGGGTAATATAAGCATAAAAAGTCATCACAAGGGCCTTAAAACTACTTAAAATAGCAAGATACTTAGTTACTTTCTACCATTTAAAGCAACAGATTTACAGTACTGTCGAAATCCTAGCTTGTTGGATATGCAGCATCATTTTAACACATCTTACTGTTATATGGTCATAAGTTGAGTAGGTGGAGAGCACCACCTGCTGGTTAAAATATAAACTGCACAACACATAACACAAGCAATAGTGTGAGGAAACCGACCTATATTCACATGTTAGACAACTTTAAATGTGTTTTTGTGTGCTTTTTGTTGTTTGTAATTGCAACTGCTTGAATCGTGTACAATCCATTTCAACATTAAAAGGGTAAATTAGACGATCTGGAAATCTGTGCTCTTCCAATGCCCTCTTTTTTGTGACTTTTATTTTATTTAGGTTGGTCATCATAAAGATATCTCAAGTGGCCTCATAGATATTATCACAGATACAGATCAGTCATGACATAGTAAATATCTATCATGAAGAAGAAAATAGTAATGGAAAAAAAGATTAAAAAATTGTTTGCAGAAACACACATCTTACCCTTACATCACAATACCTGAGAATCCTTTTTTTTTCATTGCACCAGTTATTGTGACAGCTACTTTGCCTAATTCAGTCATCCATTCCTTACTATTATTGATTTAATACACATGTTTTAGAAAAATAAAAACTATAAGAAAAGAAAAAAATAACTCACACCTGGATCTCCAAACATCTCCATATTCAATTAAAACGGAAAACTATGGTGCTGAGCAATAAGCACAAAAACTGCACTTGAAACTTAGTGCTGGTTCTAATAGCGAGTCAAACACCATCGACCACCCATGGTAAAATATAATAGCATAAAACATGTTTACAGCCTGGTGCAAAGAAAGAGCTTCTTCTTTATAGATAATGTTATTATTCATGAAAGTGGTGGAGAGAGTAAATTTGCCCATTTTCGATTTATTGAGGATTGAAATGCAGCATAGATCTGCATAATTAGGGGCGTGTCCTGTTTGAGTGACAGCTCGCTGGCAGCTCTCTGCTGTGCTCGATGCTAACAGCTCCTCAGCTAATGAGTCAGTCAATTTTATCTGTCTGTTTCTGCCTTTTGGATCATTTCATGCACATATCAGACTCACATGTTGCTGCTAGTTGTACCAAGTGAAGGACTCTGTGCTCCACTGTTTTCACTAAGTATATTTCTATTATTTTATTTAAGTGATTAGCATGTCTCATGTCTCACTCATTAATTTAGCAAGGTAATGAATAAGTGTTGAGTTAGCTCCTGTGAGAGTAAAGGGGCCGAATAATATCCACAGCCCACTTTTTGGTTTTTTATTATAAAAAAAAGTTTATACCGTATATACTTCTGTGTTGCTATTAGTGAAGGCGGCTGCTATTGTTACAGTACAAGACCACCGTCGTCCTCTGCAATGATTTATCTGTTATCAGAGTTGTTTCCATTTCACCTTTAGCACATTTACTAAAAGCAATTATAATAAAGGGAAAACACCTGGAGCATACAGACTTTTTATTATTTAATATGAAGTTAATGTTTGAATTCTCCCATTGCAATCAAACATTTCTAATGCACTTCCAACAGCATCAGATGATGATAGAAACACCTCTATTGTCCTTTACATGTCCATCGTATTAAAGTCGCATTATTACATGTAAATGACTCTCACATGAAAGAACTGTTAACTATACTCATTTTAATACCAATAAATATCAATGACCATCCCTTGACTTGTTCATATTGGAGGTCTGATTTATAAAAGCCCAGAGCTGTTTATTGGTGCTATGAATGTCTATCTAAGATATCTATACATAGCCTACAGCCAATGCTATCACACATACCCAATGACATAATTGATACCTGATGAAAAATTAAATAGTTTAGCGCTTAAAGTTGTTTGTGGTCTAAGTTACATAGAAAACTTTCTAAGACTGTATTGAAAGGTGAATTACCACCTGCCCCCTCTTTGGCTGAGGCTCAGGAGGTAGTGCAGACCTGCTACGAATTGCAGGGTTGCCAGTTTGATTCCTCAGCGTGATCGGTGTGTGTGCGTAAATGTGGATCCACAGTTATCAACAAAGTTGCTTCTGTGATTCTGCAACACCAGACCACACACAGCGGTCACCAAAGATGAAAAATATAAAGGCTAGTTTATTTTTTTATGGTATGGCTGTTAATCATTCAAACCGAGAATTCAACTGCAGGCTTCATAATTTCTTGTTTGGTGTAACAATGCTTATTTAATAGGCAAAAAGCTGCAATAGTACATATGGGTAATAATAAGCTAGTAACATTATTGATATAACATGTACGGTAAAAACCCAATTACCATTCAAACCTGCCATTCTTAGGTAAAGTCCTCGAAAAAGTTGTTTATCGGCAGCTAAGTGACTGTCTCCTATCTCACAACGCTTTTGATACTTTCCAGTCTGGTTTTCGACCTCACCATAGCACTGAGACAGCTCTGATCAAGGTGATAAATGACATCCGCCTGAACACAGATGCAGGCAGAGTCTCAGTCTTAGTTCTGCTGGACCTGAGCGCTGCCTTTGACACTATGGACCATGATATTCTTTTACAGAGGTTGGAGAACTGGCTGGGAATCTCTGGTCCTGCTCTAAACTGGTTTAAGTCGTATCTTGAGGTCAGAACTTACTTTGTTGAAATTGGAAATTGCATTTCAGACAAAATGTCTGTGACTTGTGGTGTTCCCTAGGGCTCAATCCTGGGGCCCCTCCTGTTCAATTTGTACATGCTTCCGTTAGGCCAACTAATACGCAGCAACAATGTGTCTTACCACAACTATGCAGACGACACTCAGATCTATGTGTCTCTGACAGCAGGTGAACATGGGCCTGTGGATTCACTCTGTCGCTGTATTGAACAAATCACTGTGTGGATGCAAAACAACTTTCTCCAGCTAAACTCAGAAAAAACTGAAATAATTGTCTTTGGGCCACTGAAGCAAAGAGAACGTGTAATCAGTCACCTTCAGTCTCGTTCTCTAAAACCAAAAACACAGGTTAGAAATCTAGGGGTGCTAATGGACTCAGACCTGAACATTCACAGCCACATAAAGTCAACAACATCAACAGCCTTTTACCATCTAAAAAACATTGCCAAAATCAAAAATATAGTGTCCAAACCAGACTTGGAGAGACTGATCCATGCATTTGTCTCCAGCAGGTTAGACTACTGCAATGGCCTGCTCACTGGTCTCTCTAAACGAGCTGTTAAACAACTACAGAACATTCAGAACGCTGCAGCTCGAGTCCTGACTAGAACCAGAAAATATGACCATATTAGTCCAGTGCTCATGTCTCTGCACTGGTTTCCTGTCACTCAGAGAATAGACTTTAAAACAGCTTTACTTGTGTACAAGTCTCTTCATGGTCTAGCACCAAAATACATCTATGACATGTTAGAGCCATACGAGCCATCTAGGACCCTGAGAACCTCAGGGACTGGTCTCCTGCAGGTGCCCAGAGTCAGGACTAAACATGGTGAAGCTACATTCCAGTTTTCTGCAGCTAAAATCTGGAACAGTCTTCCAGAGAATGTGAGACAGGCCTCAACGCTGACAATGTTTAAGACCAGGCTGAAAACAGTTCTGTTTAACCGTGCATATGAAAACTGAAAGTATCTTATCTACACTCTCCCCCCTTTTTTTTTAAATTAATGATGAATTCTATGTTTTATGATTTTCCTTTTGTGATTTTATGTATGTTTTGCTCTCCTTTTGTGATTTTGTGTAACTGTAAAGCACTTTGAATTGCCCTGTGTATGAATTGTGCTCTACAAATAAACTTGCCTTGCCTTGCCTTGCCTTGCCTTGCCTTGCCTTGCATTGCCTTGCCTTGCCTTGCCTTACCAACATGTCAGCTTCCTAACTTTAAACATATTAATAAAGCATCATATACTGTAGTCCATGATACAAATAAATCAAAATCAAAATATGGGCATTTAATTTACTAGAGGCATTTAACTGGATTCACTGAAATCAAGAAGTCAACCTGACCTAGAAAACTACTCCCCTGGTATAAAACACAAATCAGTACTTTACTTAACCTGTATTGTTCTACCTAAATGTGTTATAAAAGTGTGTACCTGTGCTTATGTACACTGTATTTGTTTGGGATCTTTGATTGAGCTGCAACAAGTGTTTGTATCCTGAAGGATGTTTGTAAGTTGCCATCTAATAGTTTTAATGTGCTGTACAATGTAACCAGGCTGGTGCAGAGCAGTACAGTTAGATACAGTACAAAACTGGTTACAAAAAAATGAGTTATACATGTTCTGTTCCTTGAAATAAGATGGTATCATTTTTTTTTTCAACAAACACAGATGCCAAAGTGCTGCTCAGCAATTTAAAATACTCTCTAAAATACTTCTGGATTTACCCCTTGGGGTGATTTAAATTTCCTGTATGTGATTTGAGCTTTTATTTTGATGGCTGAATAGAGCGCAAGTGTTGTACATTGTTGTTGTTGTGTTCTTTACTGTTGGGAGAACAGAAGGCATTGAATACATCCCCTTATGTGAAATTGGAGTCTTACAATACTTATATTAATATTTAGAGCATAGGCAACATCTATTAACCCTTGGTTATATCGGTGACAGCTTATAAACAGAATTTAAAATCATCCTAAGAGAAGCCCAGAAACATACTTTACAGTGTAATTGCATACAAATTCATAATAATCTTTCAGTAAATTATAATTAAAGTGGTTTGACAGATCATCACACTCCTCTATTTAATGGATATGTTATGAGAATTTATTTTATCTAGGTCTTATTTCCATGCTGTATTTCCCTAGGGTTCTGAACAGCCCTGAGAAAATACTTAGCCAATCACAGCTCATTTCAGAAAGTGCGGGATAATCTCAGCCAATCACAGATCATTTCAGGAAGTAGGGATGTGGACCGGTTTTCCATTCCGATGCGCGTGTTATCACAGCTCTTCAGATAACGACATTTACCGGTAGAGGCTCATTGCGAAAAGGTAGCAATTCCATCATTGGCAATAACAGTTTATTCAACAAAGCAAATAAAAAAGTTAGTGAGAAGGAGTCTAAAAGAAGGAACAAAATGGAGAAAAAATTGGACCGTTCTCAGGTTAAAGTTGGACTCAACCCACTATTTATCTAAGTTGCTAATGACATTTTTTTCTGTTCTATCTAAATGTGCTGTAACATTATTGTATTTTTGCTAAGTTGCAAAAGTTACAGTGAAAACGAATTACTTATGGCTGTGCTGACTGTTTTTTATTACTTCAGCATTATGCTAATTGGCTGCTATTCATTTTTCCGTTAGCGGCTAGCTAACACGGAGGCAGAAGTAGCTGGGGAAGGAGAAATGGAGGAGAAACACGGACAGGAGAAGCGAGCTTTAACAGCACTGCAGCTCTTGAGGTAAATATTAGATAACTGGGTATTATTGTTAAGCCAATGTAAGTGGCTTTAGCTTATGTTGCAGTTCATTTAAACAGCCATACACAGAAGGCTCTTATGGAATAGATGCACAGGATGCAAAATTTTATTTATTTTTTAATCATTAAATGCAATGTTTATTGCAGTACATATAAGTTACAGCAGAAAATTAGGTGACTATAGGATTTATTCATAAACTGTATACATTTTTTTGTTTGTTTTTTGCTTATTTCTGCTGTTAAGTTGTAAAGTTAAGCATTTTGACAACGGGTGTGTGTGGACAGACCTTCTTTGCAGCCATATTGAAATAAAATAGATTAAACACAGGTGTTAACAATGATGCTAATAAAGCTTCCATTCAATCAGAATCAGGCTGCTGCTGTTCTGTGTGTTGACTCACTGGAATTGAAACATAGCCTTAATTATTATAATTGGTTACACCTTTGTTAACCCTCTTTCATATATATACCATGAAAAGTTGTAAAAACATAAAAAAAACTAACTAAATGGATAGCTAAGATGTGATGTGACACATGCAGTAGTGTTACCTCCCTGTTCAGCAGCAGGTGGTGCTGCTGTGTTGTTAAGAAAGAGACTCAGTGACTCATTCAGACTGGAGGGTTACTTATTTGAAATTGAATTGGCCAAATAGGGTTTAGTATGTTTATTCATCATAGTATGGAGTTTTTCAAGTTGCTTGAAGAAACAGCATGAGGCTCTGTGTGTCTTTGGTCTCTTCAGAGACAAAATATGCGTGTCAGTCAAATCAAATCAAATACTCAGCCCTAATGAAGCAGGACAGTTCAGGTTGTGTTACTTTTATTGTTAAAAATAATAACTGGGTCAGTGACAAATCATGGTTGGCAAGATGAGAAAGTAAAGGACTACAGTTTAAAAAGCATTCATCAGGTCTACAAAAACTTACATTTATTGTTCATGTTGCTTTCTTGTCATTTGGAAGTCCATTTGTACCATTTTCTTCATAATTGTAACTGAAAAAGAACGATAAATTTAAAATATTTAATCCACCTAGAATATAAAACTAGTTGATAGCATATGTTTTCAATTTTTTAAAACCCTTTTTAACCTTAGTATTAATTGTATATTATAAATGTGTGTTAGTGTGTTTGTGTATGTTAATTTTTGTTTCTAACATTTCATAAAGAAATCCACAATTATATTAGCATGATATATCATATAGATGCACTAAGAAAAGTTTAATTGGAAACATTTGAGAAGGTGGAATCAAAAGTAGTTTTTCCTTTTTTATTTTTCTTTGAAGGTCCTATTTACTCACTTCTCCTGGATCGTATTTAAAGCTTTGATATCCCTAACGAGATATATTTGTGGAGTTGAGGGCCAAAAATCAATTTGAATATAGTTTAACATCTTCTTCCTCAAGCTTCTCTCTGGAGCTCAAGAAAGAACAGACCGTTTTGTATCTCATTAATATTAATGATTTTCACAGAAGTCCTGATGGCTTGTTTTATGCCACAGTTTCAGAATAAGGGTTGTGTGCATTTCTGTGTGGATTGACAATTTGAAATGTGGGAGGGTATTTAAATAAGAGCCCAAGACACCAAGACCTTCTTATCATTAAAAAACTATTAAAATCTAACTTTCTACAATATGGGACCTTTAAAAAATGCTCAAAATGATTAATTTGTCATCAAATGTATTAAACTATTGGCAGTTAATTTATTTTTTGGTATCTAGTCAAATCAGATGTAATAGTATATGTTGAGTTACAGCTTTTATTTTTATAAACACATCCATAATTTTAAAGAATATTGTTTATTTCTGAAGAAGCAAAAAAAATCAAATCTGCACATTTCCTTTCTATGAAATGTTTTCATTTCACTGCTGGTTTTGTCCCCTGCACTTTCAGGGTTGACCAGCTGGTGGCGATCATGGTTTCCTGTCTTCCCTGTGCAGCTTTTCCTCCTCTGGCACAGAAAAAGAGAGCAGCTGCTTCTCACATCTCCAGCCTTTGCCCTGTCATCCCCCCTCCTCCTCCTCCCTCAGGAAGGGAGCACCACACCCTGTCAGCCAATCACAGCTCGGCTCCACCTTCTCCATCACATCATCTCAGTTTCCAAGGTAACAGGGCACCCCTCTCTCTCTCTCCCTCTCTACGTTTCTATACTGAAAGGTGCCGCATCATCATCATCCCTCCCATCCGTCCATCCCACCGTCCCACACTGAGCTGGTGGCTAGATTAGCTTTAGCTTCCTCTCTGGTAGCAGCATCTCTCTCTCTCTTGCTCTCTCTCGCTCTCTCTCTGCAGTGGGATTGCCACAACATCAAAGGCACCTCCCTCACTTTCTATCTCTGTCTCTCCCCTCTCTGCATCTCCCACCATCTAGCACTCAGGAAGGGAATCAGGAGAGAAGATGGACTAAAGGAGGAGAATAAGAAGAAGGGAGATGTGGTACGTACTACTGAAACTGTTGTGTCCACTACAAGAGTCATCTTGTTTTGTGTATATGAAAAAGGGAATGCGTGTGTGTCTGTGTGTGTATTCAGGATTGTGTGTTTATGTGTGTGTGTGTATTCCTTATTGTATGTGTTTAGCCTAATCCTTCATGGAATGCTGATTTAATGAGTTGTCTGATGCTGAACGCTCCCAGAATGATGCATAGAAAGAATAAGAGAGACATAGAAGCAGAGGGAGGTGACTCCCCATGTCTCCCCCCTCTCCCCCCTGCTCCCTCTCTCCCCCTCTCTCTCCCTCTCTCTGGGCTTTTGTTATGAAGGCCTGCTCTGCAGAAGAGCTGGCTGTGTCTGCTGCATACAGAAAGAGGCCAACACCTCTCTCCTCCTTGCTCCCAGTCCGCTTCCCTGCTTTACACTGGGCTGTCTCACCGGCTCACTGGGCTGGTATACGTCTCTTTCACCAAGGTTACAAACACCTCATAACGTTCCTGCATGTGAGGGGAAACCGTTTTATCCTTATCCCTGTTTCCTTACAATATTTTCTGACTTGATCTCAGCATTGCTGTTTTCCTAAACTTTAAAGTCCCGCACCTATAGTCCAAAGCATTTGTTTCTTCTTGTTCCTTCAGTTGGATGCTGTTGTTTTCTTTTTGCAGTTCTTTCTTTCATTCATTTGCTAGAGGCAGAAAGTTTCTCTGAGTTTAAGGCGTATACCTACAAGCATGAATTGTGAATTGCTGACAGGCCAGTCATAGAGCTGTAAGTAACTTAAACGAGAACGCTGGTGATTTTCTATATTATTCTCATGTCTTAAACAACACAAGACCTCATATACTACTTGTTTCTATATATTTGTTCATTGTATTTTTGCAATGAACATTTTTGTAAAGAGTTAGCAAAAAGGCTAGTCTGTAGTCCCTGGCCAGATGTTCCAATAGACTGCCTTAAAGAGAAATAGAAAAAGGAGGGGTAAGGAGGAAATACACACACGATAAATATAATAAACATTTTGTGATAAAAAATTATTAACATTATTATTAACATTGGAGTATTGTTGTTGTCCAGGAACCAATAAAAATATGTCAAGTGAGCCACACCCCTGCACTAAGTGATGTCATAAAGAGTTTGCTCGCTACTTTGATCTAAAAATGACATTTGTTGACAAAAAGAGAAATAAAGAACATTGCCCAATATCTCCCTTTTAAAGCAAATTTTGTCAGTGTGACAACAATGTTCGAGCATATTTTATACATATTGTGCGAGACACCTGTGATAAAATCTTCATCACAATTTGTGTTTGACTAATATCAGTTTGAGGTTGTCAGATTAAAGAGTTGAACATGTACTCAATCCTCTGCAGTGTATAGTGCAGTGTACAGTGTATAGAAAAGAAGTTCATAAAAGACGTCATCAGCTGGTCACCTAACCTCAGTAAAACCACAAATTTCAGATTTTCTTCAGCTCCATTATTTTAGATTTGTGGGTCATGTCTGTGTTATTTATTGTCAGGTTATCATTGTTTGGTCTGTTTGTAGGCAGTGGGTCGTAGCAGCAACTTGGTATTTACTAGTATTTCATATATTAGCTTTGATGTTTGTCAAACTGAGGTCATGGATGTATTTTACATCTAGTGTTCATTTTGATTAATACTTTCTCAATTAAAATTTTTGGCCTTAAATGGTTAAAAAGAAAAGTGGGAAAAAATGCCCTTTATAATTTCTTAAAGCCCTATGTGATGTATTCAATTTCCCTGTATTATATGATTTCCTGAAAATCACAAAAGATTAATATTTGATTATTAAAATATTTACTAATGAACTTCTACAGTTGCACATCTAGTCAAGGAAAAATACATTAAGAATTAAGTGATGCAATTAGTTTACATTTAACAGTTACAACTTTAAAGAGTTTTCTTCTTTATTTGTTTACAACAAACTTTATAAGTTTGTTGTAAAGAAATGTGGAGGAAGTTACTGGACAGACGTCTCTAGTTGCTGTGCAGGAGCTGGGTGGAGCAGCCTTCATGCTTAAAGCTGAGCAAATAATGTATCTGTGATGTGGTATAAATGGGACTGGTTTTGAAGAAGCTTCCTCTTCACTGACGACTGCTTTTATTGACAGTCAGTTTTCACTTCAAAGAAAGTCAGACAAAGAGAGGAGCAGCTTTTTCTAAGGGAAACATGTTGATCACATCAATTTTAAGATGACATAAAGAACAGGAAGGTGTAATGGTACTGGATGACTATGCCCACACCTTCCTGGTCACGGTTTTCTGCTCCACAGCATATGATGTAACCGTCCCTGGGGCTGTTACACTGAAGCAGAAATGTCAGGAGGAAGCAGAGGAAGGTTAAAGTGGGTGTGGGCTTCTCCTTTTATTCTTTATGGGCTTAAATCAAGTGTAGCTCTCTGTGGATTTAAATGTGGTGCCCACTTGATCCTGATGGGTGATGACACAAGCACCTGTTAGAAAGCAACATCTGTCCCTCTTGTCAGGCCAGATTCTTTTCCTCTATATGTTTCCACCTAATCATTTTAAAGTTGAAACTGATGATCATTTTATTGTTGACCAACCTGCATAGTATTTCCTTAATTGCTTTATTAACTGTTTTGTCTAGAAAATTGTAAAAAAAATCAATGTCAAAGGTGAATCCTTATTTTGTCTGGTGAACAAACCAAAACCCGAAGACTGATTTAATTTAGAAAAAGTAAAATATTAAATGATTACATTTGAGAAGATAAATCCTTTTTTCGAGGGCATTTTTCTTTTTAAAATCACTTGAACAATTTTCAGTTTTTTTTATTGCAACGCCAGGTTAGCTTTCTCAGACAGGTTTTCTTTTATGTCTCTACAAAATATTATTTGTGATACCAGGAAAAAGATAACCTGTGTCTGTAAAATATAATTAACTCATAGTACTTCACAAATACTAGCGCTTATGAGGCTTTGATAGACTGTTGTGCTGAATACATTTTCATTATGCTTTTCGAGATTTTCTCTTATATTAATACTGTTATGAGTCAGATGTTGAATATGGCAAAAGGTCCAACACTTAAGGTCAATGTATTTAAAAATGCTGCTTGCAATTTAAAAGTTAGGGCTTTCAACCTGCTTGGAAAACTTGATTTCAAAGGTACCTTTACTTATTTCTCATCATGAAGTCAGATTGTTTTGTGGCTAAGGTTTACATTGTGCACGCTCACATTTCTGATTGAATTCTGTCTGGACCATGTAAGGATCTATTTGAGAAGTCTCCATTTCAAGCAAAGAACAAAAAAGTGAAATCTGATTACTTTTGTCGGTGAAGTAGGGTCATTAGAATAGAAAATAAGGAATTTTAAACTGCGTATTATGCAACAATATTTCAGTAGAGCCCAAAATAATCATATTGATGTGGTACAGAATATGTTATATATGTCTAGTCTAATAATTTTACGATACAGTTACTGTCCATTGTCCTCCTTAGCTTTATATTCATGACTGTTTGGAACCCAGAGAAATAACTAGATACAAATTAAAATAGAATAAAATAATCAAAAAAAAACTCACCTGATTTCTCTCTGTGTTGAATGCCGAATGTGAGTTAGTGAAGTTCTTTTTTTTCAGATTCACCATCATGTTGTTGACCAAACCAGGATTGGAGGTAGTGCAGTAGTCCAAAATTGATTCAATCATGTTTATTTTTTGTCCCATTGAGTTGCCAATATGTGGCTTTTGTGAATGAATTTGAAAATACAAATATGACTGTAGAGTTGGTGGAGAAACTGTGGTGTCATTGTGGCAGACGGTGTCGCTCTGTGAAGTGTTGCTGGTAATGGCTGTCAGACAGAGTCTGTGCTCTGATGACACAACCTCATCCGTGATCATTTAGAATGGGAACTGATGCAGATTGATGATCTTTCAGCAGATTGAGACGCCTCTCGCTGTGTTTGTCGACAAGCTGCTTTGGTTTGGATGGCATGATTAGCATTAATGCAGAAGAGTGAGCCAACACAGGCTTCCATCTTTTAGCCTCTAGACCTCAAAAGCTTTTACTTTTGACACCTGTAAGCATCAGCTCATAGCTCAGGGAAGATTTGCTTTTCTTTTAAATTTTGTATTCTTCAAGCAATTTTTATGCATTTTAGCAAGAAAGGAGCCATAAAAATTTACCCAAAGCCACCCTCCATCTCTTACCCCCTGACCTTAGCTTTAATCTGCATCCTCCAAAATTTATTTCATGGTTTCCTGCAGCACTTTGTAGGTGAGGCAGCTTCCTCCTTAACCAATGCCCCTTCCTTGCCTACATCCCTCCAATAAAAAAAAAAAAAATTCTGCATCCCCGCTTGCATAGTGTTGTAACTTTTTGTTAAAACCCACATGTTAACATGCTAGCAGGTTCACAGGCCACTGTGGCCGTAGTCAACGCCAAAACAACAAACTTAACTTAAAAGTTATGGAGTGCGGCATCTTTTCTTCTTTCAAAGAAGAACCCCTCGCAACGGTGTTCATAGTCCCTCAGGTCAGTACCTAACAAAACAGAATCAGAGCCTAAACTTATTTTACATATTCCCACCCCCACTCCACACAACCCCAGTCACCAGGTCACCACCTTGGCTAACAAATGTTCTATAGGGAAACCCTGTATTTACTGTCCTTTTGCCTCTAATCTTCCTCCACTTACATGGCTTATATATAAAACAGCACAGTACAGTATATTAGAGTTGGCTAATGAGTTAGTCATGTTAGATCTCAACATATGGAGGGACCTACTCTCTCTGGGTCCTCTGTAATTAGCCAGAAGCCACTTCTGTTTACTGAAGTCAATTCAGGTCAAGTTAACTATCCATCCATCCATTGTCTTCCGCTTATCCGGGGCCGGGTCGCGGGGGCAGCAGTCTAAGCAGGGACTCCCAGACTTCCCTCACCCCGGACACGTCCTCCAGCTCCTCCGGTGGGACCCCAAGGCGTTCCCAGGCCAGCCGAGAGACATAGTCCCTCCAGCGTGTCCTGGGTCTTCCCCGGGGCCTCCTCCCGGTGGGACATGCCCAGAACACCTCCCTAGGGAGGCGTCCAGGAGGCATCCTGAGCAGATGCCCGAGCCACCTCAGCTGGTTCCTCTCAATGTGTAGGAGCAGCGGCTCTACTCCGAGCTCCTCCCGTGTGACCGAGCTCCTCACCCTATCCCTAAGGGTGCGCCCGGCCACTCTGCGGAGGAAGCCCATTTCAGCCACTTGTATACGCGATCTTGTCCTTTCGGTCATTACCCAAAGCTCATGACCATAGGTGAGGGTAGGAACGTAGATTGACCGGTAAATCGAGAGCTTCGCCTTCCGGCTCAGCTCCTTCTTCACCACAACGGACCGATACAGCGACCGCATCACTGCAGACGCTGCACCGATCCGCCTGTCAATCTCACGCTCCATCCTTCCCTCACTCGTGAACAAGACCCCGAGATACTTGAACTCCTCCACTTGGGGCAGAGACTCACCACCCACCCGGAGAGAGCAAACCATGGCCTCGGATTTGGAGGAGCTGATTCTCATCCCAGCCGCTTCACACTCGGCTGCAAACCGCCCCAGTGCCTGCTGCAGGTCCTGGCTCGAAGAAGCCATCAGGACAACATCATCTGCAAACAGCAGAGATGAAATCCTGTGGTTCCCAAACCAGGCCCCCTCCGGCCCCTGGCTGCGCCTAGAAATTCTGTCCATAAATATAATGAACAGAACCGGTGACAAAGGGCAGCCCTGGCGGAGTCCAACATGCACTGGGAACAGGTCTGACTTACTGCCGGCAATGCGAACACAGCTCCTGCTCCGGTCATACAGGGACCGGACAGCCCTTAGCAAAGAGCCCCGGACCCCATACTCCCAGAGCACCCCCCAAAGGACACCACGAGGTACACGGTCGAATGCCTTCTCCAGATCCACAAAACACATGTGGACTGGTTGGGCATACTCCCATGAGCCCTCGAGGACCCGATGGAGAGTATAGAGCTGGTCCAGTGTTCCACGACCGGGACGAAAACCACACTGCTCCTCCTGAATCCGAGGTTCGACTATCGGTCGGATTCTCCTCTCCAGCACCCTGGAATAGACCTTACCGGGAAGGCTGAGGAGTGTGATTCCCCTGTGATTGGAACACACCCTCCGGTCCCCCTTCTTATACAGAGGGACCACCACCCCGGTCTGCCACTCCACAGGTACTGTCCCCGACCGCCACGCGATGTTGCAGAGACGTGTCAGCCAAGACAGTCCCACAACATCCAGAGACTTGAGGTACTCAGGACGGATCTCATCCACCCCCGGAGCCTTGCCACCGAGGAGCTTGCCAACCACCTCAGTGACTTCAGCCAGGGTGATGGACGAGTCCGCCCCTGGGTCCCCAGTCTCTGCTTCCTCCTCGGAGGACGTGACAGTGGGATTGAGGAGATCCTCAAAGTACTCCTTCCACCGCCCGACAACATCCCCAGTCGAGGTCAGCAGCTCTCCACCCGCACTGTAAACAGTGTTGGTGAAGCACTGCTTTCCCCTCCTGAGGCGCCGGACGGTTTGCCAGAATCTCCTTGAGGCCGTCCGATAGTCCTCCTCCATGGCCTCCCCGAACTCCTCCCAAACCCGAGTTTTTGCCTCTGCGACCGCCCGAGCCGCGGCACGCTTGGCCCGCCGGTACTCATCAGCTGCCTCAGGAGTCCCACGAGCCAACAAGGCTCGATAGGACTCCTTCTTCAGCTTGACGGCATCCCTTACTTCCGGTGTCCACCACCGGGTTCGGGGATTGCCGCCGCGACAAGCACCACGGACCTTACGACCACAGCTACGAGCAGCCGCATCAACAATAGAGGTAGAGATCTCAAGTTAACTAGTAACACTAAATAAACACATGGAAATATTTGAAGTGCATAAAAACTGAGATGAGCACAAAAACCATTGAGCTTGTAATTTAATTCTTTTTTCTTTTTTGCTGGGCAGCAATTAGTGTCTCATGATATTACTATATAAAACACTACTTAATTATGCCTTACATCTTTTCTTTCATTTAAACTTTACAAATACAGAAACATTATTCACTATATATCTTTAAAGTATAAATATACACAATTGAAATCACAAACTCTATTCTACTTCCTCGTTTTTTTTTGCTGTTTTTTTACAGGAGGGTGGGTTACATTATGGTAGAATACTGAGTTGAACAGCGTCCCTGTCTTATACGATACCCTGGTAGGTCCGTCAACTTGCTGCCTTGTGTCCATCATGTGCTAACTGGCTGGACTTCCTCCTTTCCATATAGATTAAAAGGAATCAGTTTCGCCTCTATGTGAAGTTAGATTTAAAACTGTATACTCTGTATACTCCTGAAATAAAAAGCGCTGCACCTCTAATAGTCGTAACATTTCCCACATTGAACATACACAGTGCAGCTATTTACTGGTGGTGATTTAGGGATTAAATCTATCTCCACTCAGACCTAAAAACATTTAGAAAATCCATAACCCTCTGATACAGTGAGATCTGCTTGTTGGGCGGGTTTGTAGACTCAGTGTCTCCACAGTTTCTCCCCGCAGAGCCGACGCCCTGCAGCCCCAACAGGGATGGTACGGGAGCTAATGATCTGCTGTAGTATTAGGATGATACAGCACAGCTCACCATCTCTGTCTCCGCAGCTCTGTGCTCCATCTGTTTGACAGTATTTCACTAAAGCAAAGTTGGCCCGGATTACTACTTTGATTTATCAGATGGCAAACTGAGACCAAATATCTACCCACACTACTACTACTGCAGCTGATAAATGCATGATTTTGAAAGCCCGAATGAGGTGATTCTTTAATTGATATTTAAGTGTATTCATATGTTAAGTACACTTAAAAACTGAATCATTATAAATTGCAGTAATTGGAATGTTTTATTCTCTGCCAGGATGAAAAGCTGATACTGGTCACAGCTTGTCCTCTTGCTACTAAAAATATTGTGACTGGGGTCAATCTAGAGACGCATAACAATTGCCAAGCTTTCCTTCTTAAAGAGAACTGAGACATATTCCTCTTAAAAATGACTAATCTATTTTTATGAATAGTGGTTGAATAATGTAATAGTTGGTAACAATTTGATTAATTGACTGATCATTGCAGCTCAAATTTTCACATGCCATCCTTTCCTTCTCTTTTGTAATTCCTTCACTTCTCCACTCCCATGAAAATTCAGTTGAAGTTTATTTGTAAATTCTGACAAAAAAGACAACACATACAGCTTGATACACATCTGGGAGGAACATGCCATCATCCTCATGCTGCACCTTCACATCATATAAACCCAGTGCACCATGTTAATGAAGCTTTCTGCATGAACAAAAGACCAGAGGGCCCCTCATCTTTCTGCATATAACACACAATGTGTGGGAGTGTGTGAGGATGGACTGAGCAACTCATGACAAAGTTCAGGGTTGTTCAGCCCCTCTCTGGAAAATAGAGCCCTATAATTTGTGTGACTTATAATGGGGGATGGTGAGATGTACTCATTCTTAGCAAAGCAATGGATTTTCTTTATGTTGCACATTTTAACACAATGATTCTCACAAAACAAAACATCATCATATAAACAGACAGTACAAGAAGCAAATTAACGATAATTAAAAATAGAATGCGGCAAATAAAATGTGATTCCATCACCCATCAGATTTTTTTTTATTATAACTATAATCCGGTTTGATGTTAGCTGATGTTATCACTGGTGCAGCAAGTCATAAGTAAGCCTGTTTAAGTTTTCATCTGAGGTGCAACAATTAGTCATGGGGTCATGTGGATATAAAACAAAACATTTAAGAATTCATCCAAGATAAATCAGTACTTGATTGGTTATTGATACTCAGACTAAAAGTCTGGAGGCAAAGGTAGTTTTTGTTTTAGATAAAAAGAAACCGTATATATTTCATCTATTGTCACAGAATGACTACAACACTATATTTATAGCTGTACTTTGTAAATTGTTGTGTTGGTGTTATGAGAACGCTAGGAACATACATACAGTTTCAGTGCACTTCTCTAAATGATTGTGATATTCTGATATTTTTGTTTCATATTCTTTTTCTCCTCTTATTCTGTTCCCTTTTTCCTCTCACGCCCCGTCTCCTGGTAGCAGCGTTTGCTCCATCCTTCTATTTGTCCTTCTCTCTTTCTCTTCACCCTCTCTCTGTGTCGATAACATCGGCTCAGACATCAGGGTGTGGCAGTGAACGCTCAACCTTTTGTTTCTGTCACCAACACAACCATTGGACCCATGAGGGCAGTTTAAAACATTTACATGTATTGGATTAGATGATTGAAGGATTTATTTTACAATAGCAATGAGGTATGTTGTCTTTATACAGGAAGGAATCATGTCTGATTGGCAAAATTTCCCTTGTTCATTTGTTAACCCACCAAATGGCTCTTTCTCTGTTAAACCTGTTGTTTTCTGTGGTTGTTGAGTCACTCACACAGAAATAAAGTAAACCTTGAAACTCCATTATCCTTCAGAAATAAAATGCCTAATAGACTCTCAGCCTTCCACACTATTATTCTGCTGGTTTGTAGCACCTCAGCTCCACTAGAATTTACTTATAGGTGTAGTATACAGGATTTTATGTATCATCACATGTTTCTGGGTGTCAACCTTTAGGCAGTATGTTTGTTTGTGTGTGTGTGTAGCTCATAGCCAAATAACAATATAGGGTGAGTGAGGTTGTATAAAAATGTAGTAACCAAATCAGTGTCTTATTTGTTCTTTTTATTTTTAATTGCTATTCAAAAACCCCCCAAATTAGAAAGTGGCTGGTTATTTCATTGTTCCTTTATTTTTCCAAATGAACACAAAAAAGAAGAAAATACAGTTTTTCCATATTTTAATTTTAGGCTTGGATTGAAAATACAAAATGGAAAACAGGGCATGTGCCTTAAGTTGATTTTTATATTAATTCATTCAGGATTTTGTGATATGGAAATGTACAAAAGTCACTTGCTAGGTCCGTTAGGGACCGTCTAAGTTTCATTATACATTTATTGATGAAAAATGTTCACCAGAAATGAACAAAATTACTTTTATTTGTTCTGTTGGCTGTAGTACATCATATTTACAATACCTCACTATGCCTAAATTTGCCTAACTTCTAAAGGTGAGTTTTGAGTGAAAAAATATTTGTATATGCATTTATTACCAATACTTGAAAATAGCCTTTTTATCATTTTGTTTGCTGTAGTACATCATATTCACAATGCCCTAACTACTTTAGGTACAGTCTATATACTATTTTTTGCTACTGTTATGGTATCAGGATCCATTTAATTATAAGCAAGTTCAGCACCATTCTTCTTATACATCTGGAATCTTTCTGGAGTCAACCCAAGGCAAGATGGAGGTTTTTTCCAGCTTCTATAGGATCATTTTCATTTTAAAACAACAGTTCTAAGTTAGCTTTTAACATTTATAGTATAGCCATATAAAATTAAGTGGTCTAGATAACATAACTTGCACTCAATTATTAAAAGATGGCAAAGCATTAAGAAAAAAAATCAGGTTGTGATTCCTGTGTATTAACAATTCAAATGTGGTTTGCTCATTGTGTTTTTAGATCTGCCGATAATATAAAGTTTCCACCAGAGTTGAGTATTGTTTAGTAAAACTGATCTTGCTCACATTTTTTGTTCATTAAAATCTACTTTAAATTAAGGAGTTGATTAGAATCACTTCCTGTCGGTAAATAATTTTTTCACTTCAACACATCTGTCGGCTCTGATTGCTTCTCTCTCTCCACTCCCTCCAGCTGCATGAGTAGACCAATTAATTACTAAATTTGAATTCAATCATATGTTTCCATTTTGTATTTCCAATCTAAGCCTAAAATTTAAAAATAACAAATCTGTCTTTTTTTTTTGTTTTTTGTATTCAAATAATAAACAAATAACAAAAACCTATTTACTTTTTAATTTTTTGACTTTTGGGTTGAAAATGAAAGAACAAATAATGCGCAGATTAAACCAGATTGCAGTGCTGTGTTTTTATCCAACGGTTTCATTTGATTCTCATATTTATCTAGTAAAAGTGCTGTATAAATTTTGTGGGGATTCAAATAGTCTCAGAGGCCCACTTACCAATTTTTTCCATATTTAAGGAGTCTAGCAAAGGTGTATTACATAATGATATTTTATTACAAAAACTCCAGCGCTCTGTACATGAACAAGGTGTCTGTATTATTGGGATAAGTATCTCCTGTGGTTATTAACCAAGTCCTTAAACTTGAGCATGAAAAGGTGTTATGACACTAATATTCGTTTATTAGCTGGTTCCTTATTGCATGTTTGATTGTACAATAACTCAGCTTGAGTTATTGTACTCAAAGGTTTCAGTTTATTTATGTGTGACTTGTTTCTTTTTCTTTGGTTGAATATAGATGTATTTCAGTATGGATATGACTTGGCAGATTTTTGTCCATATGAATAAACATTACTGTTTGAACATAAACTGGGGGTGTGAACATGTTAAATGTTTGCAGATCCAGTTTTGTTGATCAGTTGTGTATGAAGTGAGGAAGTGTTCAGGAATCCTGAAAGCTGTTGTCATCACATGCTTTCTGTGTAAAAAACTATGCAAATATGTCTGGACTGTAAAATCAGTCTTGTGTGGACTGTAAAATCTTTGCAGCTCTACTGACTACCACTGCTCGTAAATTCCTCCATAGACATTTTCCTAGAAATATAATCTGTCTTAATAAGAGCAGACCGGAAGGAGGCTGAGTGTCCTTTGCTGTGACCTTTTTACATCTCTCTCTCTTTTTCTCTGCAGTTTAACCACTGATAACTCAGATTATTCCACTTGTTTTTGGAGGGAAAAACCATGAAATTTGTTTTAACTTTGACAGAAATAGTTATGAAGCATCACAATGTGGCACCTGGCTGAAACTATTGTGCAGAATCTATGCAGCTCTAATTAAGTTAGATGACTTTCTGTGTGGTAACGTCAGGTCTTGGTAAGGAAATACTGTGATGTAATTTTACCCATAATGGCTTCTGAAAAAAAAAACATGCCCGTGCTCTACACATTGCTGACTTGGTTCAGTCCCAGTGGAAATTAGAAAGCAAAGCAGAGATGGGTAATGTAATATAATGTAATGTGCATGTAAACCACTGCAGAGGAATGGATAGAATACTGGCCATTATTTTCAGATGTGTCACTGAAACAGCTTTTTTACACAGATTTTCTGTCATAATGGCTATTTTCTCATTTGTAGCAACTTGTATCATCTACCTGTGAAACCCTTTTAATTACCTGACGAGTATTATCCCTGGGCAGGTTAAAATCTTCTGTATTGACGGCTGTCAACACATTGGCTAATACAATAGTCAGACATACTGTGTAGCCATTCAGAAAGCTCAACTGAGCTAAAAAGCCGCTCTGCAGTGATGTAAAGGAGGTTGGTTGAGATTTCAGCAGGCTGCTGCTAAATGCTCTGATGTTGACTGAAAAGAAGATTAATGAAGAAACTGAATGCTCAGAAAAATAACAACACCTTTCATTTAATGTTGATGTGATGATGAAACTGCAGGTAATTGGATTTTTGGATTTTGAGTAAGGCTCATTAGAAATAATGAATTGCATTTTCCTTATAAATGATTCCTATTTCTGAGTTATTTAATCCTATGTTTACTGTAATGTCTCTTTATTTTGGCCAAAGATAAGATCACTGACTATAGCTGCAATGATTCTTAATTAATTGAAATTTACACATTATTATTACGTTAACATTACAACATAACATTAATCACCAACTGTTTTGATATTCAGTAGTAATTTAAAGCATTTTTAAGAAGAAAATCTCCAAATTATCTTGATCCGGCTTCTCAAATCTGATTATTTTTTTTGTCCTCTGTATTAGTAACCTAATGATCTTTGGGTTGTTGCCTGTTATTCTTTTATTTATTCACTAAATCCATTTTATTTAATATGCTCTTTAAATTGATTGATACAGGTATATTTTTAGTTTGCATCAGTCTTGGTGGTGTAGGCAGTGATTTATGCTACAGCCATGACCATATGACAGGGAGTTTTACATTGTATGATGTGAGGGTCTAAGGACGGGCGATGTTGTGTTGCTTTTGTATAAACTGTAAAGCTTGTTAGGGGAAATCTGTGATTTGTGATTTTGGGCTATACAAATCAATTTTTTTTTTTTTTATCTCTGCTGCACCTGTTTCCATCTCCTATGTAAAAATATGTTATGAAGAAAGAGACAGAAGGAATGATTAACATCCAGGATCCTCCAACAAATCTTCGGCCCAATGATACATAATTCATACTGGGGCTGGGCTGGAAGACCCCTGGGACACACACACATACACACACACACACACACACACACACACACACACACATATACCTACCTTCCTTCTTCTGGCATTCACCATAACACACAACATTTGGTTTGTTATGTAGTGTAAATGATTTAGGGGGGTGAGGGGTGCATATGTGTATTCTGAGACGTGTGCTGTGGGTGTGGCCAATAGAGAGCTGGCTGTAACCAGACTAGGGTTGGTTACTCTTTCGAAGGTCATTTCACAAATAGCGCCATCTTGAATTTTGTGGGATAGTTTTTTAATGTTAGTCGTCATTACAGCAGCGAAACAGGGTAATCAGAAAATAAACAGACTGCTGCGAATGAGTGATGGACCATTACTGTATAGTTGTGACATCACAACCTTACAGAAGTCGTGAAGGCTTGTATTAAACCACAGTTTCTGAATAGAAATAGAAACGTGGAACACTTTTCACTTTTCCCAACGACTTCTTCTAATCAAAATTAAATTAAAATCTCATGTTTTAAGACATTGGCTTTTAAAATGAGAATAATGCATACGTTACTGATTGTAGATTACTGTGGTTATTCCTGGATATTTTTTTGTCCTCATGTCATGTTTGACTTGAGGACAAAATAAGGACTTTTGCACCAGCCACCAAACTAAACCTGAAATGTTTTTGAGTAACGTAAATGCAAAATAAAAGAAGAAAATCACCACATTTTATCTGGTGTTTTGTGAAATGAAGGCCTTTTGACAGAAACAATGCTGTATAATAAAGGCACCATATGAGTAGTTTTTCTGTGCAGCTATCTGTTTATTGTGTGCAAAGCCTAGCCCATCTGCTTTGTGAATATTTACAACAAAACCTAAATCAGGCAGATTCTGGGCAGATCAAGCCAGAGTTTGAACTTTGACTCATTTTAGAATCGTGAAAAAAATCAGTGGGATGGGTTGCTATTTGCTGTGCAAGTTGAGTATGATTGTCTGATTGATGTAATAACAACTATCACCTCTGGATGGTCTGAATTTTTTTTGAATCACCATATTGTGGATGACAAATGAATCTGTATAGTGTGAATATAAAGGTTTCAGAAAAGAAAAAGTTTAGATCAAACACATTTATAAATGAATGAGTTCTTAGATATTCTGTTTTGTTAGGTGTTGCTGGGATGGGATTTCTTGAGGGTCTGTAAAGGCGTCTTAGAGTGAGACGCTGCATTTTCAGAGAAAGTGGTTCTCCTCTGAAAGAAGGAAAGACGGCAGCACTCGTGAACTTCTATTACAGAGTTTGTTGTTTTGGTGTTGCCTATGGCCACAGTAGCCTGTGTCAGTCTGAGGAATAAAGTAGCAGCTAAACCAGCTAACGGCTAAGCGTGTGGTTTTTAAGAGCCGTTGAACTACTATGTCATTTTTCTCTTTTCAATTGATGTAGGGGAGGAGAAACCTCAGAAAGAGGAACAGAGGAGGGATCCTTCTTCTAGGACAGATAGGCATGCAGTAGACAGATGTGTGCACAGGATGGAAACAATACATTCGCACAGGAAAAGTTGAATATGACACTAAATAGAATAACAGAAATATATTGAATGTGGAGGATCCATTGCAGCTTCCATGTGAACCAGCACAGCAGCAATGAAGGCTCCTCCAGTGGCTGCACCGTAGCATGTTCTGTGAATGAGAAAACATTTAATAATATTAATAATAATTATATGACTTTCTCACTGCAACATATGACAGTAAGTGTGCAGTGTACTTTTGTTTAACACATGTTTAGTACATGAATAGTCATATAACATTTTCACAATATTATGAATTTAAGTAGTATTATTTTATTCTTATATGTACTAATATGTTTATATATATTATTAACTACATCACTAACACCAGTGAGGGAAAAGAAAAAAACATTTTGTAGAATCTGCACTGTAAATAAAAGTGACAAAAACCCTTTACTCTGCATCACTGTGATTTCATCTAATTAAACAGCTGTAGTGTTGCATAAAGAATCCACCCCAGTGTGGCTTAAATCTGTGCTTTAATCTCACAAAAGACAGATGAATCAGTTCCTGTGTAAACAGTCTGCTGTCAGACTGCTGTTTCACAAGCAGCCGTGCAGCTTTGAATCAAAAGAGGAGTGAACAGATGTCACATACGACGTTCAACATGTCCTCAAATTGAGATTTTTACAGATTAAAAGACTATACAGAATGTGGGTTTAAATGAAGCACAGAGTAACAAGAAAATCAAATAAATTTAAGGTGCCAGTTCTACTTAGAATTAATATGATCCCTGAATACTGACACCAAAACAAGATATGAACATGTTTATGTATGAAAAAAATGAAGCTATTGTTATATATTTTTATAGTCTACAATTTATTTGATTTATTCTCCTTGTTGTAGGATATTGAGCATATACCACAGTTAAAATTACATTCTTTTTGCAACTCAATTTTACTCCAAAAAACATTTTTATCAGTGTAATCTATTAGGGTCTGACTTATATCTGGATAACAACAGTCACTTATTCCATGCTTACTATTCCAACACGTATAGACCCTTGGTAAGAAACTACTTGTATCTTTTCAAAAAGAAAGTTTCATCAGGTTTATTAGTTTCAAAAGATTAGTCTGGTGCAGTAAATATTTATTTTTTATTAGACATATTTGCATGAATCTATGGACAAACGTTGTCTCCTACAAATAGTTTTTCTAATTGTGTTACGTCACTGCCTGGACTATATTCACAGGTAATGTTCTTTTGAAAAAATGTTTTCTATTTCCCTATTGCTCTGAGGTTGCTGGGTGTGGATGATAAAGTTCATTCCTTGACACCCTTTTTTGTAATTTTTTGTGTATTTTTTAAAACTGAAAGTTGAAGTTGATCTCTCACTTTGGTCCAGACTAAAATATCTTATCTCTGCACTTATTCAGTAAAATATCGTACCCTGATGAGATTGGCATTCTTGATTTTTTTTATAAAAATGTCTCAACGACTACTGGATTGTGGAGACAATTGGTACCCTGTGTGTGTGTGTGTGTCTGTGTGTGTGATAGTGCACTCACGTGTCCAGCCTCCCTCCCTGGTGGTATCCCTGCAGGAAAATGACCTATTTACTGTACACTCTCTAATGAACTCATTAACACATGGCTCTCCTCTGATATACATTACTTTCAATAGAGAAAACAACGTGAATTCACATATGCTGCACACTGCTTATGTTTCTGAATCTAACTTTCAATGTATTTGTGGTCAGATATCTGTTGTAGAGTCATAAAAGGTTCAACAAAAGGAGACGTCAAATTAAAATGCTAATTGTCTAAAGATCTACTATTAAAAAGGCATAATTTCACATCTTGTCACTTTTTAAAAGACTAATAGTGGGGAAACATTTGTTTTTTTATATTAATAATAATAAAGTCAACTGAAATGGATTTGAAATAAAAATATTTCGAAGGCCACACTTTACTAGACCAAAATTTGCCTGGTGGGAATGTAATTTAGAAAAACAATAACTTTCTTTAATTTGGTCAGTCTTTTGCTATACCCACTTATTCCTCATTAGGGTGGCAGAATGACCATACCATCCTATTGCAGGCAAGAGGCCGTAGGGGGAGCATGCCAACTCTACACAGGAAGGTCCCAGCCCAGGGACTTAAACATGCGACCTTCTTGCTGTGAGGCAACAAGAGTACCCACTGCCCCACCTGTCGCCCTCCTTTAAATAAAAGGTCATTTATAACTGTCTTGCTTAGGGGTTCTGATCTGTTCCAGTCATAGAAAATGCTGGACTTTGTGTTGCTTTTAGATTTTCCAAAGAAAAAAAATCAAAAACAAAGGAACAGAGATTAACATTTAATAGGTAAAAGTTGTTTTATATTATTTTACTGTTAGGAGCTTGTATGTCAACAAAAAATGCTTGAAAATTCAGTGAGGTGATTTTATTCATGGGTAGACCTCCAGCCTTATTAGTTATAAATACATTGAGGGGTGTGGCTTTTTCAGGAAATGAGCTGACTGTGGGATACAGTGAATCTACATGCTGACGTCACAGTCAGTAGGATTTGAACATCGATAAGAGCACTCAGTCTGTCTCTTCATGAACAATCAGCATCATTATTGATCTTGAATTATTTCTGAGTCATGTGATCATTAATGTTGTTAATTCTCAGTCATCATCAGCGTCAGCCTCCCTTCCTCATCTCTCTAATCCCTGTCCCATCTCCGCCCTCTCTGATGCTGATGATGTCACATATATTCTTGCCCACTGACTTCATCCCGACCCACATCATAGACAGGAAGTGCATTTTTTTCCACACACAGTTATGATTCAGTGAGCGACAGGACTGCTTAAAGTGATAGAGACACATGTGAATTGTTTACCTTTTGAAAACAAAATCTGCACATGTTTCCTAAAGAATGTTAAATACAAGAAGTGAATACACTGTAAAGCAAGACAAAGTAAGTAACTGAACTCAGTGGTTCGCAAATTAAGATTTTCAGAATAAAACATGAGGGGTCACAACATGAATAAATGATAAAAATATAGAAAATACATACTTGGATGGTTAATATTCTTTAACTGCTCTGAGCTAATAATCACAGTGCTGAGGTGTAGCAAGTAGTTGTTTGATACATATTTAGCTTTAAGGAGTTTTCAATCACATCTTTTGTTCTTCATCAGTAAGTGGAGGGTAGTTTATGAAAAGAGCCAGGGAACCTTTATTTATTCTGTTGAATGTTGAATGTTAGGCATATTTATGCTTGAGTCTGTCCTCAGCTGACCTGGGTGAATAGGTTGAGCTCATCATGTACTGTTTTTTTTTTTTTTTTGGAGGGGGGGCGCTGCTCTACTGACATCATTTCTCTGCTTGGCTGCTGCATCTGCTGCTAATGCTGATCAATACAAATCCTGAGTCACACCCGCACTGCAACACCCTGACAACACAGTGATACCGAACACAAAATTGTTTTCTGCTGCAAAAAAGGCAAACATAACCTGTTTTCTCAACATTTAGGCATTTTTTTTTAGTTTTTAGCTGATTTCAATTTAGAGCTACATTCATGTGTCTGATCAAGATGGAAGTTAAACAGTCACAACCGAAATTAGTTCATATTGATTGATGTTAATAAATATTGAAGATTTTCTTTCACATGTTTTTGGGCATTTAATGCCTAATGACCTACTTTTAATATGTAAACATAGAGGCAAACACTATACAGTTGTTAAAACATACATTATATTGATATGAAATATTTCATATCAATGGATAACAATGATTATTATTATAAACCATTTTCAATTACCTTTTTTAAATAATGACAAGGAGTAAAAAGGGGTGTAACCTCTTTGTATGTTGTTTGTTAAATGACTGGATGTTTGATTCAATGATAGATTCAAGGAAAAAAACCTTGAGTGAAACTATTTTCCTAATAAATTGATTATTTTTATATTGATTATATTACATTTTCTTCTACTTTGAATTTGCTTTTGAATAGAGTTTTAACAGTTTGTAACAATAGATTTAAATGGTTACAGGTTCTCAAATGTAAGAATTATGATGAAATGTCTGACAATATAGAACATTTTTTGTTTTTTAACAAAAACAAGACATTTGATGATCTGGGGCCACACATAGTCTGAATATCTTTGAGTTAGCTTGCACTAAACCTAAGGTTGTTGATCTATTGTAACCGATATCAACTCACTATGGACTCCCTAGTAGTCCATAGTCTCTCTGTCTTTGTTAATAGTATTCAATGACCGATGAGTCTATCTAACCCAAATGTTGCATTTATAATCATTGGATCCAATTAACAGTGTGTATTATGGATCTAATAAAAGGCAACAGCAAAACCTTCTTTTTATTTCCTATGATCAGTTGACCAGTTGTCTCATGTTGTTCATAGTATACAGTAATCCACACTGGTGGCTAACCTGGTCATCCTGTGTTTAGTATCATAAATGATCCATTTATTTGAAGCTTGTTTTAAACTCAGACTGGGATTTGAAAGTTAAAACAGTCAATAGTTACCTATTAAGTATATATTGAACTTTTTTACTCACAACCATAGTGATCTCGGCCAGTAGAAAGTGAACCAGCTCCCTGGATTACACCTGAATTTAACTTCATCACCTCTTAATCCTTCTCTGCGATCTACTTTGGCACATTTGTGTATGTGTGCCTAGCTATAGATCAGCAGTGAGAGGCCTGATGCTGCCCATGCCCTTCTTTTTCTCTGGTGAATTCACAAGTCACTCCAGTCAATTGGCATGAGCCCTCGTTGATGGGAATTGATCACATGAGTCAGGGCAGCTGTCCAAATTAAAGGCAGCAAAGCTTCAGCCTCCCTGGGAGAGCAGTGCTGATTTCTGTCCTGGATTTTCTCCAGGACAGTTGGTTTTGGCTTATCATTGACCACCTTTTGTTGTCAGTAAGCCAGACTTTGACAGAAGAAAATCCTGCAGGATTTTCTGGGTTTCATGTCCATTCATGCACATTTCATGTTTAAAGTTTGTTGTTGGCGGTCATCTGACAGCGGACGTTTGGTACATGAATTGCTTATTGTAATGATAATAATTAGTGACTTCTTTTTCTCTTTAAGATAAATTTGATTCTTTATTCATATGATGTATGATTTGTTTATATTCACATTTTAGATTTTGTATTGAAAGTTTTAAACATGCAGAACAAATTATATTTATATACCATAAATACAATATATGTAATTTTATATCCAAAATATTTTATTGGTTTATAAAAAGGGATGAGATAAATACAAATTCAACAATGTTTTATCTGTGTAGATGTATTCCAAGCTGTCAATTAGGAAATCGCCTATATTTCTTACACTGGACCAAAATAGAATCAAATAATTTTGGCATCAGGGTCTTTTCTGCTGATATACCTTTTATTTAGAGTCAACAAAGTCACTTTAGTAGACATATCCCACTTATTCAAGCCTCACATTATTCTTTTGTTGACTTTAATTAATGAAATACACATGAATGTATAATGAGTAGGATTCAGTGCTATTAGGTTCACATACCAAATATAAACTATACTGACAGCAAGTAAATATGTGGAGGCAAGTGGTGCCTTCATTTCCTCTTAGAGAGTGAGAGTAACCCAGTGTATATAACTATCTATTTATTGGTTAGATAATATTCTCTTTGTCTGCTCCAATTTGTATGGTTTTTAATTGGTATTAATGTCACGTTAAAACCTGCCGACTGGCTGAACTAGAGCCGGATGCATATTTTATTAAGAGAAAAAAAATATGAATAAAACATTTTATTTGTCTCTGTTGCTGCATCTCATGCTGCTTAAAAGGATTTAAAACCACAGCTGAGATGAAAGGGAATACACACAAATGGAGTGTGTGTGTGTATGTGTGTGTGTGTGTGGTGCCATGCAGTGACAGCCTGCATGTCTCAGAGAAAGAGAGAGGAAGAGAATGAGAGAGGCAGAGTGTGAGAAAACAACAGAGGGAAAAATAATCGAGGAGGAAGAGTTTTTATGTTCATACAGCAGTACAAAGAAAGTTTGTTGTGATCTGACCATGTTTGATTTTCTGCTTCCACATATGGGCTGCT
Source organism: Eupleurogrammus muticus (assembly GCA_036785175.1). Taxonomy (NCBI): domain Eukaryota; kingdom Metazoa; phylum Chordata; class Actinopteri; order Scombriformes; family Trichiuridae; genus Eupleurogrammus; species Eupleurogrammus muticus. The sequence goes on along the minus strand of JAYKQN010000012.1, from coordinate 9,050,043 downwards.
CCTTTAAAAATGTTTGATTTTTTTAATGCAGGGGCACACAGAGAGGTACAGTGTTCTTTCTCTCTTTTTCTCTTTTGTTTGTGTGCTAAGAATCATGCTGTGATTGTGAGTTTAGTTTGTTTTCTCTTTCTCTTCTTCTGCTGTTGTATTCTGCAGGAAACTGTTGACTATTAGACCTGCAAAGAGAATACATTTAAGCAATGTGTGTGTGTGTTTTTTCATTTATGATAAAAGAAAATAGCATATCTACTTTGAAATAAATGTTGACACCGGGGCTAACTTGTTGAAGTTGAATATATTGAACAAATTACAATGTATGTGTGTGTAATAGTAGTAGTAATAGGAATATTTTGGTTTAAAAATGACTAAAATGAATTAAAATTATGTGTGTGGACTCATGGTCTATACATAAAGACATTTTAGGTTGAATTGATTGAACTTTTGTCACATTTTATGAATCAAACAACTAATTGATTAATCATTTCAATAATTGATAGATTAATTGACTTTCAAAATAGTTGTTAGTTACAGACCTATTCAAGCATAGACCGAGCTCAGCTTGATAGGATGAATGTGCAGGAAAAGTTTATAGGAGCTCAGCAATATACTGTGTAATGCAATATCTCCCAACTCTGAAGGTAACATCTTGGCTGAGAGAACTTAACAATCCACTAGACCTATGAGATTTACTCTGTTCCAGATTATTCTTCACTCATCTAATCATGTGTAAAGCTTCTTTGAGTCATTCTAACTGTCTGAAGCAGAGCACAGCATATTGTCCACTGAACTTTGTTGCCCTGAAGAGAGACAGACCTTATCAGGAGTTGCCTGGTCATCCTCAGCAGAGAGAGAGAGAGAGACAGAGAGATGAGCCCAGGTGTGAAATATACATGACCTAGTACACCAGGCCTGCAGATGACTCAAACGGGACCCATGGAAACAATGTCTAATTAACTTTTGAGCCTAAAGAAGGAAATTCCTTTTACAGATCCACTGGTAAGAACAACACTTACATTACTGAACCTTAGAGACATACACATACAGTAATATATCATAAACATTTAATAAATTGAGAAAAAGAACACAAGTTAGCATAAAAAAACACATCATAGAAATACAATTCAACATCCTGTCACCAATTTCACCAACTTGCATGCATCAACTATCAGATAATGATTTTTTAATCAAGATAAACATCGGGAACGGGTGAATTTTCTCTTATTTATCTATAACATGTTATAAGATTGGACAAAAAACTCTAATAGACTCAAACTGTGTTTAATTCCAAGCTTTATTACTCCAACTCACTAGTAAACACTCCTCCAGCTGAACATCATGGAGCTGTTGGCCACATAGTTTTAAAAGCCACAGAGTGCATGAAGAACGCTCTTGTGGTTAATGATGTCATCCTATGTCAATAGCACTAGAACCAGTTATGGAGGTTCCACCCAGTTGGCAGGTTTTTATGTTATATTAAGTTATAGAAACCATGGCTCCATACAGTTTAGATGTGGACAATCAGCATTGCCATTTTTTCTGATTTTGATGTTAAATGTCAAATAATTGTAAATGAGCACAATAAACAAAGTAATAATCGGAGTTTCTAAAAAGCAATGATGTGAATTTAGTGCATCATGGAGTTGTAGACTACATCAAAATCATATTAAGTCTGAATCTAGAATATAGGCTTTATATAAGTGACATTAACAAAGGAATAGGTCAGAAAGAATGTCATGGTACTTTGTAGAGAAACACTATCGAAACACTATCGTATCTCACTACTGGAACACATCAGACTTATCTTTTATGTATGTATGTATATTTTATGTATAGTATATAGTTATTATATGAGACGTTGTTGATTTTAACTTCATCATCATTTTTGAAGGTTGTAGTTTTGTTGACTTCTGCTGTTAATATATATAAAATATAAATGTACTATTAGAGTATTCTCACTTATATTTTATTAGGTTTGAGTGTAAAACAAAGCATTAAACTAACCAGAGTATAGATATATGGTTTTTCATTTTTTCCCCATTCACTTTTTGGCTTGATTGTGTCAGAGCACTCTGAAGATGGTTTCCCATTTTTCAAATTCAGGAGTCTCACATCAATCTGTCTCTGTCATTGTCTGATATTGAAGGAACTGCAAGTGGTGGGAAATGTGTCTCATAATCACAGCAAGCAGCTGATTACAGTTAGAGAATTGTGGTATGACCAGTTAACTCCTAAGGACTTCTATTTAAGATGAATCACTCCTGTTGTGTCAGAGGTTCTCGCCACCTGTAGAGATGTCACACACCTGCCTCCTCTGCCACACCCACTTTTCAGTCTTCCAACTGCCAATCAGCCAAAAAGGTACATGAATATTAATGAGATGCTCTGTGCTTTCTGTAGATTCATTGATGAATTACTATATATTACAGATGTCAGCTGCTTTCTGAAGTTAAGTGTGTTTTATGGTTTGGTTGCTCTGGTGGGTAGTTGTGACATCTTATTTGGCTTTAGTAGCACCAAATCTAGATCTGAAAAGATTCCAGTTGTAATGTGAGTTACACAAATCATAGATCCATACAGCTAACATGATCAGCCTGAGATATGCATGAAATGTGAACTGTCAGCAACGGCAGCACAGCAATCAAATCACAACCATTTGCTTTTAGTGTTAATGCTTAACTGTAGTATCCTTGTTAACCATGCAGTACCACCAGTTTTTCTGAGTTTTCAGTGGTTGCCTCAGTACAACAACATTCACAGATTTTCACTTATGCAGAGTGAATTTTAAAATACAGAACTAACCACTTTCCAAATTCTGTTAGCTGCTGCAATCAGTTGGCTGCTATACTTGATGATGATAATGATGATGATTAGGATGATGATGATGATAGAGAAAATAGAGTCAGTGACGCTGATGTATATTTACTCTTCTTTTTATTTATTTCTCATTTTGACATTATTACAGTCAGCCCTAATGTAAATGATCACAGTAAACTTATGGATAAGTATTCCTAAAACACAGTGATCTTAATATAGTGCATCAGTACAGAAATATTTCACTTCCACTTCATTTCACCAATATTTATTTTGGAAGAATTAATTCAGAGCAAGCTGCAAAACCTAAAACATAAACCAATACAATAACAAATACAACAAATGATAATTTGTCTGCACATGCAGATTCAAAATTCTTCTTCACAGGTTCTGCTGCATGTTATTCAAAAGACACCTTCATCAATCCAAATGCCCAAGTATTTCTAACAGGTGACACTTTCTGAAGAGGTCTCATCAATTATAGTGATAACATCTCATTTAAATCAGCAATCGATATATAATCTCATTAACTACAATCACTTGCCAGAGAGGTGTTGATTCAACTTCTGTAAACATTAAGCTATTAGTAGTGCTGTGTTCAACAATATACTAGCATGATATTATCATTTTTATAAATGGGATTCATTATAGCCTACCCGATAAATTGGTAGCCGGTTGTAAAACAAAAATACTAAACTGTCCAGCAGAACTGAACAACAACAAATTACATTGTATTACAAAGAAATTATATAGAATTGTGAAAGACAAAATCTAGGATAAACGAAAAGGCAAGTCAACATACAATTTTTCTTGGAATCTGAATGTCTGTAAACAGAATATTTACCAGAATTTATGGTCAGCTCTAAGGTTGTGTCCCGGAGTTACACTCATCATGGCAGAGCAAGACTAAACCTCTTCTTGGATGTAGCTCTACTCTGGAGGTTATTGTAGTAGGCAGGTGGTCCTTGGTCTCTCGGACAGTACAGCAGAGGCCCTGTGTTTGTAGAGGAGGTGACCCTGTCCTTCATCCTGTCTAAGACGGTGAAGGGCAGGTTGTTCAGGTGTTTGTTCATGTCCAACAGAGCTCCTGGGATTGGCTCTGGGACATCAGCTGAGGGTTTTTGGACTCTATTAGCTATAGTTCTGTAGTTCTGCAGAAAACAGAGATCTTTAGCTCTCAGCACCTCCTCTGTGGCCCTGATTGTGCCTGAAAGAGCTGATATTTCCTCGTCTAGAGTCTCAATTTTATTCTTCAACATCTGACTCTTCTGCTGTGCTTCCTTCCTCAGTGCAGTGATTCTGATGTTCTCCTCCTCTCGTACAAACTGTTGAAGCATTGAAAACAAATCCTTAATCTTCCTCTCTGTGTCTTCAGCCTGGACTTCAATATTGTTTTTAACATGAGCAAAGTTTTCTTTAACATCATTTGAAAGCTCAACTTTCTCCTGCAAGGGCTTCAGGAGTCCCCGAAGTGTGTCTTTGTAGTAGTGTCCTGCTTCATCGATGGGTCTGATGCTGTGGTTGGTGTGTGTTTCTGAATGCAGACAGATCACACACACAGATTGCTGATGGTCCAGACAGAAGAGTTTGAGTTTCTTAGCATGCAGACTACAACGAGGTTCAGCTCCTGCTGAAGCTCTCTCAGCTCTCTCAACTCTCTTCGCTCTCTCCTTTAAAAAAACATCACAAATGTTCTTCAGTGCCAAGTTTTGAGGTGGCTTACTTTGCAATGATGTTCTTTTACAAACTGAACACTTTTGAGCTCTGTTCTCTGTCCACAATCTCTGCAAACAGGCTTTACAGAAACTGTGGCCACATGACAGGAGGACCGGATCATAGAAAATTTCCAGACAGGCAGGGCAGATGAGATTTGTTTTGGACTGAGAGGCCATTTTCTCTACAAATTCCACAAAGCAGGGAGCTCAAACACCTCGCAGGGAGCTCAAACACCTCGCGCTGGATAGTTCACTCTTGAGTCAAATTAAATTGAATATCCTGGTGTCACAAAAAATGTCTTAAAGATGTTTAAAGATCCACAGCACCAACTGTTCCCAACACAACACAATGTGATGATGATGAAAATAAAATCTCCTTGTCCTTGTTGTCCTGCTGCAGGTCGACCTAAACATAAATCTGTACCCCTCTCTGTGTTAGTCTTTTAATGGAGCTAGATCAGTGTTTCCTGGAGAGTCTCAGGTGTTTCAGGTAAAGGGCGGAGCTTTGTCACGCCATCCTCAAAGGCAAGGCATGACAAACCAGATCTATTGCTATCACACATTGCCAGCTACTTTATGAAGTTTAATGGGTTGCTTTATTGCTTTGTCGTATTAGTGTTTACTCATGTTCTCTTATTTGTGTTCAGTAATGCTAGAACAAGTTGTGAAGAGGTTCCACCCAGTTGGCAGGTTAGATACAGGAATCATATGATAAAAAGTCCATTCAACTCAATACGTACCAACCAGCCTGAACGCATGCAATGTGGATAGTCGGCATTATCAGCTAGTGACGTTGTGTGACATTATTCCTGCCTCTCCTGCTGTCCCCAGACATTTTTTTTTCAAATGTCCGGGGAAAGGGGCGGGGCCCCGTGTGTGCCGTTGCCTTGGCAGCCGCATGGAGCGCTGCCCCCCCAAAATAGTTTGTAACTTAAAGTACACCAACATTCCCATCTTTTCACTTACTCTAGTTTTACTGAGGTTGTATGCACTCTGGGGAAACTATATATATATATATATATATAAAAGTGCAATTCTCTCAGCCCTTGCTTTGGCCAAAAGAGTATGATTTATGTGTGCTTTCAGGGGTGAATTGAAAAAATGGTTGTATGGCTTTTGCGGAAAATCTCTGCAAAGTGGATAAATATATACTTATAGTCAAAGCATCTGCTGGGTGGCACAATGGTGCAGTGGGTAGCGCTGTTGACTCACAGAAAGGTCACAGGTTCAAAGGCTTAAGCTGTGATCTTTCCATTCGCCTGTCCTCCCTGTGTCTGTGTGCATTTTCTCTGGGTTCTTTGGCTTTCTCGCACAGTCCAAAAACATACTTAGGATTCTAACTTGCCTGTAGGCATGAGTGTGGGAGTAAATGGTGTGTGTGCCCTACAGTACACCAGTGACCTTTCTGGGGTGTATCCCTCTCACCGAAAGTATGGATTAGCTCTAGACCCCCTGTGACCCTAGTGAGGAATAAGCAGAAATAGGAACGATGAGGAAATAGCCCCTTGGTGCATTTTGCACTTTGCTATATTACCTACATAAATACGGTACTGTAAAAGGTGTGTTAGAGTGTTAGAGTGATCATATAATTAGTGCAATATCTGTTCTGAATAGAACTATAAAATGGAGCAAACAACAGGTGCTATCAGCAGCCACAAGCCATAGTTCTTGAATTCATCTCTCAATCTTGTGTTCTTATTAGAGGATATGGCGTTCATACACTCGATATAGATCATACATTGGCCAAATTCTGCCAAAATTTCTAACCAGCTCTTTACTTATTTCTTTGGAAGGTTGTTCCCTCCTGAGAAATAACGAAACATCACACCACCTGCCTGGTGCAGGCATTATTCCATTATGTGGCGCGCACAGAAGCCTTCAGACAGACAGCAACTGTTTGAGCATTACAGAGAGCATTTCAAGAGAAGCCTCTAACAGCACAGCATTTGGCCTAGTGTGTGAAGCCGTTACAGTCAGTATGTCTGTGGAGGAGAACCTTCCTGTCTGGTGTTCGTGAGCTCTTCTTCCACGTCTCGCCTCAGAGGAACAGCAGTGGAGGACAATTCTAAAGCCTCTTTATAGGCATCACTGTGATTTCAATTGTCTGTTTCTGTCTGTGAGATTTTTTGATTTTTTTTCTCATTTTATAGTGAATTTTCTAGGCACTCTGTCTGTTTTGGGAATGGTACATTTTCAAAGTCATCACTGTAGACCTTAAGAGGGCCACTTCTGGCCCCCTGGCCAGATGTTAGACATGCTGCCAATAAGATTAGATTAGATTAGATTAGATAGCTCCTTTATTGTCCCACAGTGGGGAAATTTACAGTGCTACAGCAGCAGTTAGAAACGTTACAAAAATGTTTTTAAAAATTTAAAAAGGAAAAAAAAAAAATTAAAAAATTAAATTAAAAAACAATATACAGATATATACAGGTATATACAGGTATATATAAATAAATGCTTGAAATAATATAAAAAAACAAAAAACTTTAAGGACTTTAGGGGCTCTGTAGCAGACTGCTATGCTGCTTCACTTTAAAATAAAGTTATCACCACCCTCTGATGATATGAGACTGAAGTTATTTACTTTTCACTTTATTCTTTTCTAAATTTGACATTAATTAACACTAGTACAGAAATATTAAACCCTTCTACATCAAAATAATATTAAAAAACACTCAATACAAACACAGAGTATCTGACCTCATTAAATAGACTTAATTGCCATTTTAAACCGATGCAGTATAAAAAACTTAAACCCATTGTAGAATACATAATATGTTGATATCAATGTGCGGTGTGAATTACTTGAATGTTGCACAAAGGCATTCTAAGTATCTACAGCAGGTAATAATGTACATCCATGTCAAAAATATAATCTCAACAAAGTGTCTCTGATAAATGCTAAAAGATATGATTGGATCAAAGTAAGACAGTTTGATTCCTAAACAAACAAGTGTGCAGTACAGGTAAAGCAGGAATCATGTTATTTTTTATATATAACATCCATTATGGTTATATTTATAATTGAGTTACACTGAACACAAATATAAACACAGCACTTTTGTGTGTTTCTATTGTTTATAAGATGAACTCAAATCTAAAAGATTTTCTACCTAATCAAAATAAGCATTTTTCTCAAATATTGTTTATAAAGGAGTGGACCAACATTCCACAATCAATGATCGACTCTATATTAAGGAGAGTCACACCGGATACTGACTGATGTTCTTAGTCCCTAGATACCCTGGATAAAATAGAACTGCATCTTTCAGAGTGGGCTTTTATTGTGACCAGTCTAAGGACACCTGTTATAATCATGCTGTCTAGCCAGCATCCATGTCACACCTGTGTGGGATAGATTATCTCAGTGAAGTAGTACTCATTATCACAGATTTAGACAGAACAATATTTGAGAGAATAGTTTTTTGTTTATGTAGAAAATGTTTAGGTCTAAGACCTAATGGGACTTTCAAAACTCTTGCCATATATTACAAATTTCACTTTGTCTGTGTCAAAGGAGGGATTCTTAATGGAAGGTGTGAAGCAAGCATTATTGGACTTGATTTTCTTAGGGATGGTCTGGAGAAGAAGTCGTCATCATCAGATGATTTTTCCTGTAGTTTATTATCACATGCCATCATTTGAAAGTAGTAGTTATATCCACGTCAAGCCTGTAATTGCAAGAAAACAGCAAATTTTTATTTTAGCGATTATTTGAAATTTCAATTTCAGGAAATATTCTTGACCACACATACATTTAAATCAGTAAATCACATTTGCATGACATACATTAGATTACTGTGGAATTATAAATTATAGACACTTAAGCTTACATGTGTTTACACGACATAACACACACACACACAAACACACACACACACACACACACACAAATAGACACACACACACACACACACACACACACACACACAGGATCATGTGAATTAGAGGTGTAATGATTAGTTAATCCATTAGTTGCCAACTTTAATATTGATCACTCAGATTTTGATAATAGAGTGAACTATTTGATCATTATCAGGAAGAAATTGTTGTAAATCTGTATTTTTTTTTTTGGTTTCATTTGTCTTCTATAATAGTAAACTGCTGATCTTTGGGTTGTGGACTCTTGGGCAGTACAAAAAAGACATTTTTGGATGAATCTTTAGCTTTGTAAAACAATGTTCAACATTGTACACCAATCAATAATCGATTAGTGCAGAACTTGCAGCTTCTGTTACATCTGCTCTATTAGTCCAGGATTTCATGAATTTGGACTTTTTAAACCTAAGCCTGCTGCAGTATTTTGGGTCCATCTCTTTAAGACTTTGTCCCTGACTGACTGACTCTTCATTAGCTTGTTTACAATTGACCTTTTGACTATAATATGGAGAGCAACGTTTTAAATATACTTCAAATTTGTACAATTTTAAAAGGTATAAATTTTATTTAATTAATACATACTTAAGTAATAATTAAATTGCAGACTTGAATTAAAAGAAAAGAAAATTACAGTTACAGAATTAGCTGTAATTTGCTACCTCCATTCCAGTTCAGAACTTTTAAGGGTGTGTTCTGAAGTTTCACTTGTCATTGGTAGAACAAGACTCATTCTCTTCTTGGATGTCGATGTTGGATATTGTCCACTAGGGAGGTTATTGTAGTAGGTAGGTGGTCCTTGGTATGTTGGGCTGTACCACAGAGGCTTTGTCTTTGTCTGCAGAACCTCAAAAGAGGAGGTGACCCTGTCCTTCATCCTGTCTAAGATGGTGAAGGGCAGGTTGTTCAGGTGTTTGTTCATGTCCAACAGAGCTCCTGGGATTGGCTCCTGGACATCAGCTGAGTGGCTTTGGACTCTATTAGCTATAGTTCTGTAGTTCTGCAGAAAACAGATCTTTAGCTCTCAGCACCTCCTCTGTGGCTCTGATTGTGACTGAAAGAGCTGAGAGAGATATTTCTTCGTCTAGAGTCTCAATTTTATTCTTCAACATCTGACTCTCTCTCTTCTTTTTGTAGAAACTGTTGCTGTTGTGTCTTGAGCCTGCACTTCAATGTCTTCTATAGCAAAGTTTTTCCTAGCATCATCTAATAGCTCAACTTTCTCCTGCAAGGGCTTCAGGAGTCCCCAAAGTGTGTAGTAGCGTTCTGCTTCATTGATGGCGATTGATTGTCTGATGCTGTGGTTGATGTGTTTCTGAATGCAGACAGATGACACACACAGGCTGCAGATGGTCCAGACAGAAGAGTTTGAGTTTCTTAGCATACAGACTACAACAAGGTTCAGCTCCTGCTGAAGCTCTCTCATCTCTCTCTGCTAAATAAAACTCGCACATGACCTTGAGTGCCAGGTGTTGAGGTGGATCACATTGTAATGACCTTCTTCTACGAACTGTACACTCATGAGCTCTGTTCTCTGTCCACCACCTCTGCCAACAAACTTTACCGAAACTGTGGCTGCATGAAAGGAGGACGGGATCCTGGAAGATCTCCTGGCAGACAGGACAAGACAGATTTACTTCTGACGGAGAAGCCATAGTCTGTATAAATAGAGCAGAGTTCAAACTAGTTTGTTATGTATCCAGTGTCTCCTTTAGAATATTTGCTGAAAGTCCACAGCTGTTTGAATTTACACTCTTCTCTCCTAAAGATTTTCCCTTGTGTTGGGAGTAACTTTTATAGTCAGCCTTTACCAAGGAAGGAATATTTCATTACCCGGTTTGTCTCTAGTGATTCTGGTAAGAGAGATCATTACCAGACCATAAAAACTGAACCATGAACTGTAATAACTCTTAAACTTAGTGTGTAATGTTTACAGTCAGAATGATTTTAAGTTAAAAATCCTCCCGCAGCATCACAGATAAACTGTAATAGTATTTACAATGCTTAGAGTTTTAAAAATTGTAGTATCTGTGGGTCTTCAATAGAGTTCTGCTCAGGTCTAAATCTGAGACCTGACCTGATTAAGTCACCTGATCTCACATAATTTTAGACTCCTAATGTCAACCCTGTACTGTCACACCTATACAAAATAAGATATCTAATCTGTTTTGATACCATAAAAAAACAAATCTGATAAGCCTTCTAAACTGTGTGTGTAATATTCACTGTCAACATTGTTTTTGAGATTAAAGGAGCAATGTGCAATACTTGTTCCAGTTGCTAACTATTAGGAGAAGCATTTCACTTTAGACTTGAATGAAGAATGTATGGATTCATAGTCTGAAGATTCAAAAACCAACAATATCTCTATACTGTACTTCTGTAATACTCTATATGTGTCAATATTCAGCCAATATTCAGTCTGCATCAGTATTTCTCTTTTTCTCTTTATCTGTCTGATTGTGTTTCCTCATCTTTGTTATTGTGATATTTAACAGCTGTTTCATCACTTCATCAACTATGTATGAAGGTCACTATGGGATTTGTGTGTGTGTTTCCACAGTTGAATGTAGGATGTCAGACTGAAAGGTCAGACAATAATCAAGCCCTCAAATTGGTTTGTCACTCATTCTTGCTGCTTTTATATTGACCAGAAAGCTTTGTGAAGATGACAATAACACTCACTCAGCTGCATAAAGCACTATACTGGTTGTTCATTATTAGATGAGACTTTAATAAGATAAGACTTTTTTGACCTTCAGACAAAAGCAAATTCACTTATTTATTCTTGAAAAATAGTGTTTGGTTCAGATTTGGATCCAGTTTTAGTTTTCTAATAATACCTACTATCACCTGTGACTAAATAAGAATTTGCCAAAACATCAAAATGAAATTGGTCATTGTTGTTGTCTATGAAGCAAGAAAAACTCATAAAAAATAAGCTGTGCAAAACTTCATCACCAGTCACACATTCAAGTTATTCACTAAAACCAATTAGGCAACGATACTCATATATTTGATAACTTACCATTGAACTCCAGCTCTAATGTATATGTTCCTTCAGGGCCATTACTAATGTTTTAGAAATACAGTGCAAATGCAGATGCTAATTTTCACAGGTGCAATATTAACCAAATTTTTATAACTGCAAGCTATTATTTAATAATTGATCCGTCAGTGGAAAAAATAATCTGAAGTGTTTTGATAATTAAGGAAATGTTTCAGTCAATTTTCAATTTTTGATTATAGCATCTCCAACATAAGGATTTATCAATTTTGAAGTTGTCGAAATAATAATTTGCAATAATTTAAAGCAATAATTTAATTGCTAAATTGTCCTTTGATCTTAAAATTGTGTTATTTCTTAATTTCAATTTAGTGCTTTATTAGCATAAGATAATTCCACCTTACCAATTATATATATATATATGTATATATATATACTTCAGAGACAACAATAATCATTAATAATAATATTAGTAGTAATAATGCCACTCTCTCTCTCTCTCTCTCTCTCTCTCTCTCTCTCTCTCTCTCTCTCCCTCTCTCTCTCTCTCTCCAGTTTACATCAATGAAGCTCGACCACTGTCATTAGGAATCCTGCACCTTTCTCTCCCTGTCTTACACCATGAGCATCTTAGCTCTTTCTCCTGTGGCGGCAGAGCCGCTGTCCCCGATGGTGACCACTGTCACCCCGACCCTGGATTTCGACACCTCTACCTCCCCTACTGTGACGGTCACCACCACCCCTCTCAACCTGGACGCAGACTATCAGTCTCAAGATGGGGGGGCCTCACCGGGCGCTGGCCCCAGCCCAGGCAGTGCCACTGGAGCAGAACCTCACCCAGGAAGAGACTTGTCCCGCAGGTAACAAATCAGCCATGACTTAAGTCAGAAGTCCGTCCTTGCAAACCATATATATATATATATATGGGTACAAGCTGCTTTTGTTTGTTGAGTGATGTTGACACAATTATGTGTCCTGCACCTTTATCAAACTACATGGAAAAAAGTATAAAAATTATATTTTCTTTCTGCTTTTTTGGCTTTCATTTTTTCCTGATTTCTGGTTTCGTACTGGGTTCCTAAATGGATAACCTTTTGTTTGTGGACTGTTAGTATGTACAACAAAAGATATTTTGGCTGAATATTTAGCTTTAGGAAACGGTGATCAACACCTTTTATTATTATATGAACAACTAATCTATTAATTATTTAAATAATTAATCGATCAATCCACTAGTAGTAGTCATTAGTTGCAGCCTTATTCAATCTAAAGAGGAACATCACTTTTTGGATGAAATGCACTTAACCTAATGTTTTCAAGTAGACACATCAAAATAATTTTGAAAAGGGGAGAAGTCTGATTTACTTTTTGAAGCCTTAGTGTGTATAGAGTTCAGACTGTCACTACTTTATGTTTGTGATTGTTCAGGTCAAAGAAACCTCCGCCCCTTCACACCGGAGCCGACTGGAAGGTCGTCCTCCACCTTCCAGAGATCGAGACGTGGCTGAGAGTGACCAGCGACAGGGTCACACAGCTCACACACTCTGTGGCACAAGACAGCGACAACAGACACGTGGACGTCCACCTGGTGCAGCTCAAGGTATGTAATCCACATCTAAATGAATAATTTTGAGTTGATGGTGTCTCATCTTAATTTTTCTTAAATGGTGTTTAAGAAAAAGCAAGTTTGTGCTTATCTTCCTGATGTCAGTCAAAGATCAAACGATAATAGAAAATGTAATGGAAATATGACATTTCTGTTTGATGTTCATGTGAAGAATGATTTATTTACATATTATGCTTGCTTCATACTTTAAACATTTGCTTTAATTACTAAAGGAACATTTCCACCTCTGGCAAGTGTACGATTTTTCCAGTTTTCACAAAGGATTTTTAATTCACAGTTGAAAATGTGAATGAAAGCAGGTGGATAGAAACAAGCCTGGTGATGACAGTATACTGCTGTTAACTGGAACACTGATAGCGGTTTTCAGATGCTCGGTGCCTCTTAATTGTGTAGTCCTCTATAAACCGATGATCTTGAGTTGTGAAGTGTCAGTCTGGACAAAAAAAGACATTTTAGGTTGAATCTACAACTTTGGGAGTGATCAACATTTTACACGATTTTATGAAATAAACAACTAATCAATGGATGGATTCAATAATCAATAGATTAATGGATTATCAAAAAAGATTCTGCTTTGGCCTCCAGCAATAGTTCCCATGTCTTGAAGCTGAAGAGAGTGTTAAAAGTCTGACAGCTGCTAGATGGTACAACTGATTCAAAAAGCATGGACTTCTCTTGAGCAGGGCAATCATTGTTTTCAGTGTCATTCTGGTCTCAATGTCTAAATAGGTTTAAAAGTGTTCTGGTGGTCATTTTAGATATTATTGCTCCGTTATTAGATTTGAAGACTCATAGTAGCTCTTATATCTGCTGTGTGGGTGTTAATCAACAGCTGTGATTGACAATTGCTGCACAGGTATGGTCGCAATATTTCACTTAATAATTTCACTACCCTGTTAACACAGTTTGGCTGAAAAAAGCACCCACGTTTCTATACAGGCTGTACAGTCAAGCTGTAGACTAGAGCTTCTGCTGATGTTTTTCTCCTCCAGTAGTGTCTCTCTGCAGTCTTTATTTACCTAAAGTAAAATGTTTGCTATCATACATGCAAACACGTATTGATGCCTCTAAGCTGCTGCGACATCAATCCATTCAACCTCAGGCTGTACATTTCCCATAATACCCTTGTTTGTTATGTAATGACACACAGGTCACGCAACTCACTGTTGAGTTATTTATAAGTCAGCAGCCTCTGAAACCCACAGAACTTACTGTAAACTCTTAAACACTAATACTTCTAGGTCTTTGTATAAGTAAAGATGATTGAGAGCAGCCTTTTCTCTTCATGTTTGATCCACTTTCAGTCTGAAGAATTTAAATTATTAAAACCTGAGTTTTTGTCTTTTTTTCAGTTCTTAAAAGAGACATACCACCAAAATACAACCATATCAATGGTTCATCACTTCTCCTCAGTTACAAATTGCATAAAAAAAGCAGAAACATGTGCTAAGATTTTATTGTTTATTTATCATGTGTCTAAACTTGAAAAATATATTTGCTCACAAATAGAAACTAAATGAAAAACTTTATTTATTGAGCAGTAATTCACTCACAAATTCATTTTGCATTTCTAATGATGGCTTCAATTTCATAAATTATATATATTTTTTATTCCTCTGAATCTTACTGAATGAAGCAATGTTCTGTGACTGAATTGAACATCAAAACAGCACATTTTGAAGGGAATATTTTCCAATTCAAACTTTTTCTTAATAAACAACTCTTAAACTGTGCACATGATCCATTTAAACAGATTTAAAAGGTCAAGCTCTTAGAAATGAAAAAGAAAGAATTTGAGCTGTGATACTGAACATATACAATCTTTAAACACAACATTGTATGATAGTTCTTGCATAATATGATGCTCTGCAGCAGAAATATAGTTTTGAAATTGTACAAATAAGCTTTTTTTGGTTGCATCATTCTGTTAACATCTGCTTGTTAACTAGATATGCTGCACATCACAAGTTCTTGTCTTAATACTAAAGTTCTTAGATGTCACTAACATGACCAAATTCTACCTAACGAAGAAACCTGTCACCCAATGTCCCTGTGGCTTACTGAAAAAAGTTGGAACAAAGAAGTTTAATGTATACACTATAGTTATTATTTATGACTATTTTTAGCAGAATAATTAATTGTTGGTTTGCAAACAAGGCTTATTGACATTCAGAAAGGAAGCCAGGACACAGCACACAACTCATTCATTCATTCACCAATTCTGTGGTGAACATGGAGGATCTTTTATTATTGAGTGTGTGTGTCTGTGTGTGTGTGCGCATGTGTGTGTTCATTTACAGTGACTCAGATGTTTCCTGTTCATCATCTGCTGCTCACAGTGTTTCTTCATATCATCAGTGTGTTGGTATTTTTAGAGGCATAATTCCTCTCCTCGTCTCTCCTTATTTGCCCGTCTTTTTTCTCTCCTCTCTGCTGTTTATAGCTTTCCTCTCTGCACCACTTTGCTCGGCTTGAGTGTGTGTGTGCATATGAGTGTTTATGTGTGTGTGTGTGTGTGAGTGTGTGCTCTCTGAATAAAACATGGCAGCAGCAGCAGTGTATCCGCTAACATCCCCCGACATTCACACCAGAAGTCACACTGATGCTTAACACGCTGATCGGAAAATGCCCTCTACTTCCTGCAGATCTGTGTCTCCTGCTGAGTCACTCCCCACCACCAACACTTACAGATTGTCAAACACAAATTGTCGATTTCAGCTCTTTTTTGCTGCACAAGCTTTTCCAATAACCAAGTGTCTCAGGAAATGTTCCTGGTTTTAGGAAAATGAGTTTTTCAAGACTGCTTTCTGATGTTGATCAGAAAGCAAAGCACTCTATACTCTCTAATATGTTAGTGAGCTACTTTTTTAATCCTGCTTTTAAATACAGAGTTTTCTTTATTACTGTGCTGTTATACAGTTTACAGTTACAGTATTCTGAGCTGCATCTACTGTATAAAAATGCTGTACAAAAATTTGTTTTATTTTTTATTTAATGTAGTTATGCTTTAATCCTACAACACTTAGCAGACAGGTTCAGTTTCCTATTTCCATTGCTGCATTATTATTATTTATTATTATTATTATTTATTACAGCTTGAGTTTTTTTTTTTTTTTACAACTTGTCATATTTTCACAGTTTTTCATTTGGTGGAAACACAAACACAGTAGTGTATTTATAGCATATAGAGACTATTCTCATAATTCTTTAAGCAAGGAAATCAGTTTAATCAATTCTTATCTCTAGTTAAAAAAGTTAGTAGTTAAAACCAAACATCTAAAATGTCTTATGTATCAGATTAACTTCCTTAAGTTGATATGAAGTTCACTAAAAAAACTAACTGAAATTGATATTATTGATTGTATTGTGTTAGAACTCAAAATCTAAACTACATTTTAAATGTTTTGGTGTTATATATCCATCCATCCATTTTCTATCCCGCTTATTCCCTTTCGGGGTCGCAGGGGTCTGCTGGAGCCTATCCCAGCGCATTTTATGGCAGGGGGATACACCCCAGATGGTCGCCAGCCAATCGTGGGGCAGGTGTTATATAAATAAATCAAATTAATAAAAAAAATTAGCTTGAATAAATAAATTGCTAAAATATTGTTGTCCACAATCAATGTTACATTCACCAACTATTCATTTGTTGTTTGCTCTTTGTGAAGTTATAATTTAAAACAAATCTTTTATAATGTTGAAGGTGCACAAGGCTCATATATTAACAGATTATTTATTTGGTCACATGTGTTCAATGATATTGTGAGAGTTTAAAGAAGAGACTTTTGTGTTTTCACTAAACTCAATAAATTCATCTCTTTCATTGTCATAAGCTGTACTTTCCCTTTAACTCAAATCCAAACTCTCGAACAGTGAGGGACAGATTTTTTCGCCCATCCTTAGTCCTCACACAACAATAAACTGAGGAACACACACTGTCTGCCTCTGGGGGGGTGGGGGAGGAATCATATGATGTGCTGGATCACTGCCTGCTTCTGGGAAGTGACAAGGTCAGATTTATAGTCGCGCCTGTGTGTGATTGTTACAACTGCAGCTTTGTGGTGTGAGTGAATGTCAGGCTGTGTGTGTGTGTGTGTGTGTGTCTGTCTGTCCGTGTGTATTTATTTGATTTATCAGCTGCAGATGCTCAGAGCCAGAACCATATTTCACGTTTTAACTGAATTTCCCCCAAAATACATTGATTTCTCTTTTTTATTGCATTACATAATGCGGTGGCGCCCTCTTGTGGTGAGACTACATCATAACATTGTGCAATGTGTCCATTCAATGAAACTCAGTGTATTAATGCTGCACATTTAAGTAAATATATAATTTCCGCCCAGTTTCATCCAAATTAAAAAGTGAGTTCACACTAACCTAAATTGTCTTATTGATGTTAATGTTTCCCAATCACTATGAATACAAACCTGCAATAAGTTTTCATTTGTAATATAAACATCATCCTTAGGTATTTACATGATGTGGAATATAATCAGTTGACTTTGCTTGTTATTGTTATAACAATATTAGATATTTAAATTTTTAATCTTTTGAGAGCAGCTTGTCAGTGAAGCCAGATCAGACAAAGAGGACAGAATAAGACACCAAAAGAGGCAACAGATAGAAAGCTTGATGAATAATTGTGGAGGCGCTCAAGGAGCTTCTGTCCATTGAAAAATGAGTCAACAACACCAGCAGAAACAGATTGTTTCACGCTGCGTGTCTAACGCCGCTGTCACTTCATGTTGGCGTCATGTCTGAGCTGCAGTCAGAAAAATATCTGTCCAATCAGAAACAGGGAAACAGGACAGATACAGTTTGTGCGCTATTACCTCCAATCTGATCCCATTCGAAATAAAGTATATTTAAAAAATCTCCAGTTTGAGAAGTAAAACAAATATGTATTTCATACAGTTAATACATACAATAAAGCAGCATGTCTTCTCTTTGTTGTTGACTTGATTTGTCTGGTTGAGGATAGAACCTATCTATCTTAACTATTGAATGAGGCATCAATTCACTTTATGTTGACTTTGATAAAATGTGATTTGTACCATATGAAAATAGGCATTAACAAAGGCAAATAATGGCATGTTTTTTTAAAGCAGAGATTTAGGTGAATTGAATTTTTCAGTGTAAAACCCTTGAAATGTACCATCTTGTTTTCAAGGACGTCCCTGATTCTGCTTCCAGTTTCTTGCCACCGCACACAACAGAAACGGGAAGAAAACAGAAAAAAGCTGTTAAAGCAACAACTACATGGTTATACACTGTTAAACTTTAAGCACATTGCCATTGTTCTCACTTAATGACATGTATGCAAAACACTAATTGCATAATTTAGCAGTTTGTTCACCAGGTAAATTCTGCGTCACAATATATATCTGATAAAATCCCTGAATACTCGTTGGTTTCACTTACTATTCACTACTCACTAATATTTTACTGTATGACAGTAACCAATAAATATTTTGCATTTGTGGACTGATTTCATCTTTACATCCCCAGAACAACATTATCTTTGTACTAATCAGTGCATTTACTGAGAGTTTCAACAAAGTTTTAGTAACAACTGTAATATAAAGCTGATTGTGAGTTTAGACTATTTATAGCTCATTGAATTAATATATATATCATATTATGTCAATGCAATATCTATATGATATATTTACATTATTAAAATATGGCAACAGTCTCAACACTGCATGTACCATGAATTGGAACCTTTTGAGGCCAAAAAAACCTTTTACTTTAAAAAAAAAAAAAAAGAATTAAGACAGCATACGTTAATTGATGCTGTAAAAGAAATTTTGATCATCGCTTTGTGTATTTTTGTGGGTGAAAGTTTCAGTTTAAAGAATAGAGACCATGGTTTTGATTGTAGTGTTTCAATTTGCCAGGAATTGTAGAGCTTTACCAAAGTGGTTAAATTAATTGGGTATGTATTTTGAGTTTAGAGGAAATTAAACCACACTTTATAAAAATGTGTGGAAATGTTATGGGAAAAACTTTCAACTTTACATTACAAATATGAGAGCGGAGTTTTCATTCCCTGGTTGACAGCTCCGCCCAGTGGAGATTTGATTGTATTACAACAAAGGTACAGTTTAATGTAGAAGTAGAAACTGGACATCATCCAGTGAATGAAGCAACTTTAACATCATAAAAAACTGTATTTGATATGTGAATGAGGCTGAAACTGTTAAATGTTAAACTCTCCATCTCAGTTATTAAATTTAAAAATGTAAATGTTTAACTTAATGTTTGTTAGTTACAGTATGTTATTTACTAGATATATTTTGTATATACCTTTTATATTGCATTTCCAATACTTTTACACAACATCTTTAGTAATGCCAGAGACCATGGTTTGTTTTGGATTTCTGTCTCATATTATAATGTATTATTATTATTATAGAGAAATACATATCCATTCTGCCATATCTGTATTAGTGTCGGTATAAAACCAAATATGATGTTTTTCCTTTTTTCATCTCACTTTTGAAAACAAAGCAAATGAGCTGACCCTTTGGAGGGCCCCAACCCCCTAGGCTGGGAACCACTGGACTAAACTTACTCTATATAAAGTACTTAAACTAACCATATAAAGTATACTTATACTAGTTACTACTTCAATACTTTTAACTACATTAACTCATAATATTGAAATATAACTATATTCATAACAACTATAACTACTCCGTATACTACAATACATTAACTACATTGACTCATAATACTACAATATAACTACTATAGCTTATAGTACTGCAACACTTTAACTATATCAAGCTACATAGACGTGTACTTTTACTACAGTATCATTTTTGTGTAGGGATTTGACAGGTACATTCCTTCAGTAAAGGATCTGAGTTTGTCTTTAACCTTTCAAATGGTTTTATGTGGGACTGAAGTTGTTGTATGATCAGAAACTAATGTCTGTGTGTAGACAACGAGTCCTTCACCCTCACAGGCCAGCTGTGTCTGAGCGTCTGATTGGACGTTAGGTCGACACACAGCATCCAGGTCAGAGCTTTATTTGAGGTAATTGCGGGCGTGGCAGTCGGTGGGCGTCAGAATCAGCGTTAGAGAGCGCAAGAAATGGAAGCGGACAGATCGCCAGACTGCTGTTTAAAATTGGATTCATGCCTCCGGTGTTCTTTCTCTTTCTTCATCCTGTCCCCGCTGCTCTTTTCTCACTTTGTTTCTTTCTTTTATCCACGGCTTCTTTTCTTCTCTCTGTGTCTCTCTCTTCCTCTCTCTGTCATATTTATAATGCGGTTGCCTGCAGGGCATTTTTCTATAACCTGACCTTGCAACAGAGTGACTGTAGGACATGATTATAGTGATGAAACTACTAGTTGTGTGTGTGTGTGTGTGTGTGTGTGTGTTTGTTAGCTCTCAGCCATTCATAGCATTCGGCTGCAGGCGGTGTGAAACAGCTGCATGGAGAATGTCATGGGCTGCTCTGAGAGGGAGAGGCTGGTGGTGTGGACACACACACACACACACACACACACACACACACACAAAAACAGTACAATACATTCATAATTCATATTTATATATACCTGTATATACCAGTGCAATACATTTTTAATTCATATTTATATATACCTGTATATACCTGTATATATCTGTATATTGTTTTTTTTAATTTAATTTTTTAATTTTTCTTTTCCTTTTTAAATTTTTAAAAACATTTTTGTAACTTTTCTAACTGCTGCTGTAGCACTGTAAATTTCCCCACTGTGGGACAATAAAGGAGCTATCTAATCTAATCTAATCTAATCTAAAACACACACTCACACGTGCACGTGAGTAATTTTAGAAATTCAGCCACCCTAAGCAGACAAAACATAAACTTTCATTAAATCCATAACTAAACAAATGCAAAACAAATATTTTAAGCACTAAATCCCAATGAAGCAGCTATAATTGATATGTTTTGTAATATCAGTGTGTGATGTACTGTTTGTAGCCTAGTGATGAATCCACAAAAAATATCTTTTGATTGACTTTTTATTTTACTTAGTTTTATTGTATCTCATTAACAATGTAAAACATATATGCAGCACCAATCTGCCAATGGGACCAGAAATAGGAATTAGCCACACAGCTATGTTTACTTGTATATGTACATTGACATGTATTGCCCTATTTCTTAAAAAATCCTGCAAATCTACTCTGCAGCTTTTCTCAGCTTTGCGGAGCTTTAGAGTGAGTTTCGTCTCACTGTTCTGTCCATCTGCAACCTTACTGTTTTGATTTACTATCACTATCATCATTAAACCCACTGTACCCTACCCAGACACAGTTAGCTGCAGACAAGCTAGTGAACACAGTGATGCATTCAGCAGCTAAAAGAGCAGATATTTACTTTTAGGAGTTGGTATAATAATAACTGAGCTAAAAGAAAGTGAATAGACTCAATTTCACCATGTATAAGAAACACAACTCCAAATAAATACTATTTAAGCTAGTATAACTGCTGGATGTGGAAATAAACATGTGGAAAGAACGTCAGTTAATGGGGGTTTCGGGCACTATATCATCTTCTGTTGCCGAGTTTCTTCAACAATAATGACAGGAATCTATAGACAGTACAAGCAAAGTCACTCTTTAAACCAGTTGAAAAACCATACCCTCTTTCTGGTCTATTGTTTTCCCTCCAAATCTGACCTCATGTATATCATTGTAAAGTTAAGACTGCACAGGTCAGACAGTCAAGGTCAAACTTAACTTCTTCTTCAGATTAGTTTATGTAATATGATCAGGTTTTTCCACGGCTGTATTTAAACACAGTCTAGAATGAGACTGCTGTCTCCCAGCTGTCCTGATATTCCTGTGTCTTGATGTCACTGTCACTGCAATGCCGGGAATCCTGGGAACTACACTCCACATTCAGGGAAGAGAGAGTCATGTGGAGTAGAGTGGAGGGATGAAAGTGATGGAAGGAAGGAAAGAAAGAAGGAAAATGGAAAGGAAGTATGGAGGAGTAGTTACAGCTGACACTTAACTCACATATCACTCTCCATTGAGAACCTTGTATCACTGAAAAAACTTTGTTTTAGCCCCCCTCCACTCAGAAATGTGTTTCTTCTTCTGTTGAAGGTTTAAGCCTTTCTGTGCAAAATGATGCCTGTGCAGAGTTTTATATTGTGAAAGTAAAAAATGTTTCTCTGTGCTCATTGAAAATCCAACTTTAAGCTGTGGGCCGAGAAGCATTTGAAACGCACATTAATGTTCAAGCAGAGTTTTTTTCATGTGTTTTATTACATGTCTGGAGGGGATGTTTAGGATTACTGGTCAGGAAATGAAAGCAATACAAAAATACAGTCCATGCATCTGTATCAGAGACAAGAAACTTCCGAAAGGGATTCTTAAAAAAAAAACACATTTCTCTCGAGGACAATTTACAACCATCTTTCCTCTTAACAGTAAGAGCAGCACATTTTATTTAGTGCTGATCTGATGCCTAACTTTTAGTATATTACCTTTTGTATAATATTCTGTAGTGATGCAGCTTCCAAACAACAATCAATTTACAATCGGAAATTAAATATTTTATTATAATGGTTAGAACATCCTTTTTTCTCAAGGAAAAAGCTGTAACCTTCACTTATCTCTGTCTGCCCCTTGTTCTCCTCACAATGGTTACTACTGTTGCTGTAGCAGCTGTTGTGGTTCAGACATGCGTGCGTGCGTGCGTGCGTGCGTGCGTGCGTGTGTGTGTGAGAGACAGAGAGAGAGCAACATAGAAAGTAAGAGAGAGAAGGATAAAGAAAGAGCTTGTGAAAGGTAAACACATAAACCTTGTATATATTGTTCTTGAATGTCTGTATTTGACTCAAAATACTAACAGGGATTTGTAGTAATTTCTGCTTTGAGATAATCCATAAAATGCAGTTGACATATTGATCACAACACTTTGTTGGTAAAGTTTTATTTCTAGAAAAACCTGTTCATTTGTCATTTACCACTTTTTGTGTCTATTTGTTTTTTGAGAAAATAAATATAAATAAATAAAAATAAAATTAAATCCCATCCGGGCAGTCAGAGAGTTCAAAAATATCGCCATAAATATTTATTTTTATTTTTATTTTTTAACAGTTAACTTGTTGCATAGTTTAGTAAAGAGCAGAAACTTAAATTTACTGTATGTGATCCCAGACATGATGTTGAGATCAGGACTCAGGGGTAGGGGTGAAGGCAGTTCTTTATGACTGGATGTTTGAGCTTATTGTCGTGCTACAGAATGAATTTGGGACAGAGACCAGGGAGCGACCGAGGGAAAGTGGGTGTGTGGATTTGAAGTGGCAGGAATGACTCTTGAGCGTGTGTGTGTGTGTGTGTGTGTGTGTGTGTGTGTGTGTGTGTGTGTGTGTGTGTGTGTGTGTGTGTATGTATTGATGGGGGTGGGTGAGGTCGGTCCTAAAATAACTCCCCAACTGTTGTCACCCCTCCTCTTGCCAACACCCCCGTAACTAAAGCAGGTCACCACACACACACACACACACACACTCACACACACACACACACACACACACACACACACACACACACACACTGCTGGCATGTCTGTCAGTGACCATTTTCCCACATGGACGCAGAGTGTTTGAAGCCTCAGACAAGAGAAGCACACTTTGCTTGAAGTTTATTTTCTGATTTCGAGGCACATTTTATAACACATTGAGATCACATAAAGCTCACTTAGAAGATTCAAGAATCAAATTGGTAAGTTAAGAAACCTTTCGACATCCTCAGTTTTTGTTTTTGTGAATGAATGTGGTGATTGATGTTTGTTGTCAAATAAACTAAAAATCAGCCCATGCTGCATGAAGGAAGTGTACTTTTTAATTGAAGTTACGGTTAATTTGGGGGTATATTAAAACAGATATATCAGAAAGCTTCCTGGTCTCAAAATCACAGGGAAACGACTCTGTTGTGGCGCTGCTGTTTGATTTTTACCTCCAGTGGGAACAGGATGTTGCACATGGAGGAAAAACTTGACTTCCACACTGGCATATTATACTGCTGCAGTTGAAGACTTTAAAATGCATTGCAAATGATCTTCTGTTGCAAAACTATGAGCTGTAATGGTTTGTTTCCTGGATTTAGATTTTAGAGTTTTATAGTATATTGAGAATTCTTTCAAAATGAAAACATTTTAAACTAAATTGTGAGCAGAGGGGACCAAGGCACAGAGCATTGAATGAACAGACACCCTGTGCTTCAATCAACAAAATGCTCATCGAATGCATTTGTGATCAAAAGCTTAACGAAAGTATCAATTGAAAATGACTAAATGAATGAATTATTTTGTATGTGAATAAGAGCGTTTGCGGTAAGAGTGAATACACAGAATAGTAAGTAAAACCACAAAAACAAATCTGTTATTAACCCTTCTTGGTGTGTCTGCAGCTCTTTTTGTCAAGTAAAGGCTGATTCGCGCTGAGCAGCAAAGGACATTTGGTGGATTTGAGTGACACCGCAGATTAAGCCGTTCAGTTCAGTTTTGCTCAGAGCTCAAATATCCCACCCTGCAGATATGCCTGATGTACACTTTGTGCATTTTAAAGTTGTTAGTCCCAACATAGTTCAGGTTGCCCAAACATCCAAAGGAAGTGAACAAAAGCAGACATCACTGCAGAGTTTCCATAAATGTCCAGAACACAGTGGCTGTAAATGCAGACGAAATGACAGTTTGAAGGCAGAAGCTGCCACTTTGAAAAAATTACTGTAACAAGTCTTTGTATTGCAGCAGCGGGTTTCAGTCGTCTTTGAAGCTGGTTAATTTCAATACTCCAGGGGGAGAAGGAGCACAGAGCATTTGATCTCCAAGGTAAAACATGCTGCGCTGATGGGCTGAAGTAAAGGAGTTGAAGGTTATTAGATCGAATGGGTGCGGATGAGGCCGAGCTGTCGCAAGCGGTTTGAATGCAGCCGCTCTGAAGCCCTTGATGTTGCTGGTGATGAGGGTGAGCTGGGATTGGAGCTGAAGCCCAAGTCGACTTGCTTCAGATTGATTTTAGGCAATTAGAAATCCTGCTGGATACACGGACCTTGTGATTGACAGGTCATGTCTTGACTGTACGTGACTGGGCTGCCAGAAATCATCCGCGTGCATGTATGTGTGAGTGTGATCAAAAGACTCAGAGTGTATCATAGACATGTGCGATTCTCAATATGAATTCCCTCTAAATGAACAGATTTTACTGAATGTGCATTCTCATGCACGCACGCACACACAGATACACTAAGTGTGTATATTATAAAAAACACACACACACGCGGGTGTATCTAGACATATGCTTGAGGCAAAAGTGCCCTTCAAAGTTAATCAACTGTCAGTCAAATTAAAAGTGGGAGCGCTGAAATGTCCCTGAAGTTCTCATCCTGATCTCGTTTTTATACATTTTCAGGTGGTGATGTGTTGAGTCACATAGGTGCAGCACATTAAAGACATCAAAGCTGCTATAGGTCTTCAAATCATATTAATAGACCAAACTAACCACTAACTAGTCTTATTATAGCATCTTAATTTAACCAGAATAATAAGCTTTCATGGAAGGAAGTGTTAAACAGCTCCTGCAACATCCCTTACTTCTTGGCCACCTGTGTACTTCTGTTTGAAACTCTTATTCTGTCTCAATCCTCAGGCACAGATTCATCAAACAAGCCTTCTGCTGTTTTGTTGGTCAGAACCAAGTTTGAGCTCAATCACTGACTACTTTAATAAAACCAATCTATTTTGTTTATATTTTTACTTCAATTTGGTAGAAACTGTTTGGTATAAAGTTGTGGGCTTCTTGAATAACCTTTGCGCATATATATTATTCTTGGTACTGTGACATGATATAAAGTTTTACAGATATTTAATTTTACATTTATAGATAACAAAACCCAAGTATGTGATTGTGATTCAAAGATTGAGGGTTTATTATGAAGATGTACATTTCTACTTCCTAAATGAACAGGTTCTTGTACACACACACACACACACACCGATGCAGACACACAAGGCAGAGTCTCATTATCGCCCAACAGTGAATGGTCAGAAGATCTTATAACAAATGACTTCAGATGGAAACGACAGACTTGGTGTTAATTTAATCAGCTACTGTTGTGTGGTTGTGTATTAGCATTTGAAAGCTGTGTGTGAATTATTGAAGCATCTGAAAGACACTGGTGACATTTTCACCACTGTTTTAGAACGACATGACAGCACTTTGGTGTGTGTGTGTGTGTGTGTGTGTGTGTGTGTGTGTGTGCGCGCGCACGCGCACGTCCGTGTGTTAATTGTGAGTTCAATTCTATTTGACCATGCATTATAATGGGGATTTATTTAAATTAATTTACCATCTGTATGTACTGTATGAACTACTCAAACTTTCTGTGTGTGTGTCTGTGTGTTTCCCAGACTGTGAATAACTCTCTTTCCACTTGGGGATCTTCTTGATCTCCCAGTGGAGCGTTTTTGATGAGGCATTGTCATCCCTTAGGAATTGTGGGTTCTGTTTTGTTTTTAGATGAAAGCATTGTATAAGACAGACACTTTACTTCAGACATTGTAATTGAGAAAGACCCTCAGTAAGGTCTTCAGGGACGTGAGTACCCAAGTACAGAGACATGTTCATTACTACTGCTGATGAGAAGGATTCCTGGCTAGGAAAGTTTGCTAACCTAAAAACGTCTTTTTTGTCAAGATAAACAGTCCATACCCAAAGATCACTTCACTATTGTAGAAGACTTAGACTAGAAGGGTTTTAAATTTGTTCCTAAAAGTTTCTGAACTTGACTTCATGGACTTAGAGTTGCACAGTTTTCCTGTAGTAAGCAAACTGTCTCTCTGCAATTTTATCAGAACTAATTAAATCTGCTGCATGCTGCGACTGGCCTTAACAGGGTGCTGGACTTGCACCCCATTGGTGGTCCAATGCTGCAGTCTCTAAGAAAGCGAGCTAAAACATCATCCAGCCACAGCTTCCTAAATGCGGCAGTCTTGCTTTCTAGACTCAAGCCATGCTCTTGATGAATGATGTAAACTGGCCTGTGTGCTGCTGACGACAGCCCAAACTGGCCTATCTGCAGCTCCATAGTCAGACTAAATCTGGCACCACTGTAAGAGCTGCAGAGAAATGTGTTGGAGGCTGCAACACATTGCCAGAACAACGCACCTGGATATCTGGATCCTGAACACTGCAGTGACACGGAAATTTCTGCGTGCTCTGCAGCCGACTGTGTGTGAACATTATCCAGACTCGTCCCAGCCCAGCCGCAGCCCTGCTTACAGTAGCAACCAATTTATTTTGGAACGGTGCTCTGCAGGTCACGCCGTTATCCAAGCTAGCGTGAGCCAAGCTGGCAGTGTGTGTGACCTACATTCTCGCATGCTGGGCCATGTTTTAATCCTGGCAGCAGCGGAGTTGTGTTGTCCAGGCAGGTCACCATGGAACAGTATGGTGACTCAGCAGCCGCAGGTTGCTGGAAGGTATGTTCAGGGTTCAGAGCCAGGTCGTCTGCTTTTTTAAAGGTCATCTAACCATTTAGTTTTACAGCAAAGCAAAAGCAAACATGTGAAATTCTGATGTTTTCAGTCAGTATTTAGATGCAGTTTATATTTTTATTGCTTAATGTAAAAGCCGCACTTTATTCTCTCTTCTGCAACAGTTGCTGATCCAGTTGTGATTCTGCTTTTTTTGTTCCTTTTTGCACTGAAGCAAAAGCTAATAAATAAACAAATTCTCCAGGTCCAGCTTCTGAAATCCAAATGTTTTTGTTTTTGTTCTTTAGTCTTCTATAATAGTTCACTGGTGATATTTGGGATGTGGACTGTTGGCCTAGAATAAAACCAAAGAAATTTAGGTTGGATCTCAAAATATCTATCAAAACTTCTATCCAAAAAGACGCTAGTTGCAGCCCTAATAAGCAAATTGTACTATTCAGAGAAAACCTAAACATATTAAATTATATTCAGGTAAATTTCATAAAATGGCATTTAAATTGGTTTCTTACTTTTATTAACATGATCTAGTTTCTAAATCAAAAGAACTTATGAAGTTATATAACAGTTGGCTCTGAATGAAGAATATGTCAGAACCTGATCAGGTGTCACACTTTTGCCACTGATTCAATTTCTGCCCGCACTTACATTATACTTGAGTTACAGGCTCTTGACTACAGCTGTACTAAAGAGCCACTGTTATTTATCATCATGGAGTCTATCTGTCTGTGGAGTTTTACAGCATCTGAATTTAGTTCAGCAATATCAAGTCTGTATAAAACGTGTTTGGAGACAGTGTTGACAGACACACAGACAGACCTAAAGTGTTCTCTGTATTTTTACATACAAACCTGATCCCACATGAAACTGACTCACATTTAAAACTGGAAACGTTGCGTCACACATCCTCATCACTTCTGCTTTTCCTGCTGTTGTACTCTGAAGTTGTTTTTGATTAAACTAAACAGTTATATGCAGACTCGGCTATAATTGTGATGAGGTAGAGGGTGTGTTTGGTTGCTTCTTTGTGGCTGAAACATATTTCTTTTACTTTTGCAATGTTACTCATGTTTTTTCATGTGTCTGCCTGTCTCTCCAGGACATCTGTGAGGACATCTCAGACCATGTGGAGCAGATTCATGCCCTGCTGGAGACAGAGTTCTCCCTGAAACTGTTGTCCTATTCTGTCAACATCATTGTTGACATCAGGTGAGTCTCCAGGAGGAGATGAGACCAGACTACTAGATTTGTATCACAGCTTTTTGAGCACAGAGGCAATTTAAAGTTCTTTACAAAGATTAGTCTTTGAAGAGCATGTTGTGTGGTTTCAGGACTGTGCAGCTGCTGTGGCATCAGCTGAGGGTCTCAGTTCTGGTGCTGAAGGAGCGTCTGCTGCAGGGTCTGCAGGACTCCAACGGAAACTACACCCGGCAGACTGACATCCTGCAGGCTTTCAGCCAGGACCAGCACGAGGTAACGCACACCAGGGCTGCAGTTAACCACTACTCTGATAGGTGATTCATCTATCAATTATTAAAACAATGGTTCATTAAATTGGTTTGTATCTTCACCTGGTTTACAATTTAACAGGTGGAATTTAAAATAACTTAAAAACCCTTAATGTATGGCATCTCATACATTGTGTCCCTCTAGCAAGACAGCAACTGTGTTATGCTTGAAGTAGACTAGTAAACACAGTAGGACTGCAGCTAACTACTATTTTGATAATTGATTAGAACTATCAATTCATTGGTTCCTAAAATGATGTATCATGTCGCAATCAAATACAATAAGTCCACAACCCAGAGACAAATACAGTTTACTATTTTAGAAGAATAAAGAAACCACAACTATCAAAATAATTAGCAATCATAATTTTAATTGGAAAATAATAGATTAATCCTTGTTGCTCTAACACACGCACACACACACGCACACACACACACACACACACACACACACACACACACACACACACACACAAACAATAGAAGACACATTGCTATCTCTGTAACATTGTTGTATTGTATTGTCTTGTTCACAGCATGAAACTTTCGTTTTGTAGTAACCCATTATCATCAGAAGACCCAACTACTTTTTCTTCAATTCTCGTTCTTATTGCTGTCTCTTGCTGTCCCTCACCCTCAGCTGATTTTTCTTAAAAAATACTTCATGTTCTGCATCTCTCAAAAACTTCATAGCTGTTTTAAACTTGAAAATCCACATTTCTGTAGGAATATGTCCAAAAGGTAATTTCACTAATATAGCAACATAATATTGTGGGTCTGGAGTAAGACAGTACTCATAATGCACCACCATCAGTTATGTGCCAGTATTGACACATGAGTGTCACTTATGACACATTACTGACACATTTTATTAATCAGAAGCTTCCTCCATCCGAGGGTAACTTGTCCTGTTAACAGAAAATCCTCATCATACTAATATTCTTGGAAACTATTGGTGTGATTCCATATTGTTAGAGCTAAAACTGTCTGTTTTTCTGTTTTGACATGATGAATCTTTTCCCTCCAGACCCGCCTGGACGCTCTGACGGAGGTGGACGACTGTGGTCAGCTGACCATCCGTTGTAGCCAGGATTATTTCTCTCTGGACTGTGGCATCACCGCCTTCGAGTTGAGCGACTACAGCCCCGGAGACGAGTCCGACCCCCAGGGACCTGAGCCAGAGGGCCAGGGCCCCTCCCAGGAGGTGGATCAGGCCCAAGACCTCAAGCCAGAACCAGGGTCAGAGGGGAGTGACCTCTCCTCAAACCACAAACTCCATAACAGTTTACCTGAGCTCACCACACCCAGTGACTCACCAAACCACAACCACTCTCCCACAATGCAATGTGGCACGTCCAGTCACAGTGAGAGTGCGAAGCGCCCGCTGCAGGGTGTGAGCCACAGCACCGAGGTGTCACCCACGCAGCCGTCTCTCCCCAAGAGGGCTGCCTTGTTCTCACAGGGAGGATCCAGGGATGAGGACTCCAGAGGACGTCTGGGGAAGATGAGCCCTCTCTCTGGGCTCCAGTTCCAGGCCGAGCTGAGTCGGAGTACCCCTTCTCTCATGGATCCTCCAGATCGCACCAAGTTCTGGTTGGAGCTTGATTCAGTTTACCCAGAAAATGTCTCACAGTCCTATGAGAGCCTGCAGGTTTGCCACATTTTTTTAACATCGATGATGATGAACGGTTTATAAAAACTGTTGGAACCTTTCAGTTTAACTGTCTCAGTTTGGTTTGCTTTTGTTCCATTCAGGTTTTTTTTCATTATCATGAGCTTCTTCTTTTTCTTATCCTGATTTTCTTATAGACGTTTACCTTCCAGAGCAGCAGGTGGTGATGCTGTGTGTAAAGCTAACCACCTGTAGCAAGCAAAAAGAAGACAAATGGAAGCAGTGTAGCTTGGTGTAGCAGATAGTAGATGGACAGATAGTCAGTTGTTTAGATGACTTTTGTGGGTTTGGTGAGTGGGAAAGAGTCAAATTTGCATCTACTTTTACCTACTGTTATAAAATTCAGTTTTAAGCTGAAGACATGATTGATTTCAACTACCATATTAATTAAAAGTCTACATTTTTTTGTGCAAACACTTATAACATCAGTATTTTTCACACAGAGCAGTTCAACAAAGATATTTTACTTATATTCAACTTAAACAGTATAATATCCATCCATCCATCCATTGTCTATCCCGCTTATTCCCTTTCGGGGTCGCAGGGGTCTGCTGGAGCCTATCCCAGCGCGTTAAGGCGAGAGGCAGGGATACACCCCAGATGGTCGCCAGCCAATCGTGGGGCACACACACCATTCACACACCATTCACTCTCACACTCACACCTATGGGCAATTTAGAGTTTACCAATTAACCTGAGCATGTTTTTTGTATTGTGGGAGGAAACCGGAGTACCCGGTGAAAACCCACGCAGACACGGGGAGAACATGCAAACTCCACACAGAAAGGCCCCAGACCCAGGCCCAAGGCGGTCTTGAACCTGCGACCTTCTTGCTGTGAGGCAACAGTGCTACCCACCGCACCACCGTGTCGCCCCACAGTATAATATAAGCAAATTTATTTTATAGAAAAATAAAAATAAATTGCCCACAAAATCCTGAAGCAACAGTCATAATAAAAACAGATAGTTTATAAGGCAACAGCAGAAATATCATCATTAAATTGTTCAGCAGCAAAACTCCTAATGTCCTGAAGTGATGAACAAAACAATTCACAACTGGACTTAATTTTACTGTGTAGGTAGCTTTAGGTGTAAGTATAACACTTCAGTTGCTGTCTCTAGAGTTACAATGTACACGTTACCAGTTGTCTATTGGACTGAACACATTCTTGGTTTGAGATTTTAATAATTTTTTTAATCCAGCTGTTTAATTGTAAACCGAATGAATATATATATGCTTCTAACATGTGGTTGATCCTCACAAAAGATGCTTTACTGTACCCTCAAGATGAAAGTTTAAAATCTTCTATCCTACTTCTGATAAATAACCTAGAACAACCTAAAAAAAGTCCTATTTAACCTGATTTCCCTTTCTCTTAACAGGTCATGAATGGTCGTAACCTTCAGAGAAACTATACAAGCTCCAGACACAGCGAACACCTTGAAGGCAGCGCAAAGAGACCGCTGACTGACCGCTGTAGCTCATCCAGGGCCAGAACCACGGCCGCCCAGCACCCCATGTCTCAGGAGGAAATATCACAACAAATGGAGAGAACGCAGACGAAGACACAAACACACAGTGAGGGGGACTCGGACTCCTCTCTGCCCTCCCCCATCCGGGATCAGCTCCTCTCAGACCCAGAGGCGTCTGGAGAGGACTCCGACCCCCGACCACCTCCCGGCAAGACGGCGGTCTGGATCGTGAAGCGCCACGGGCAGAAGGTGAAGGTTACTTCTTTTATTGAAGAGAGGAGTTTGAAGAATTGAGTTTGAGTAAATGTAAGACATGGGGAGCAAAATCTGGACTCAGACTGTAGAAACATTCAAGTTTCTTTGTGAACTTTTTATCTTCCTTGTCTCCTTTTGGCTTCGGTCAGCTCTACCAGGGTAGTTGAAGTTAACTGGGATTTGTATGTTAACTTTTTCACTACTACACACTTTGCAGGTCTGAGATTAGATCCAATTTGTTCATAATTTATTGATCCTACAATGGGAATATTTAAATGTCCTCATAGCTGAAGAACATTGGCAGAAAAAAAAATCTGCTGCTCTAGCTCAACCACCTCAAGGTCTGATGAGTGGTTAATTGAGTTACTGTTGCCTTTCTATTAGCTTGAACCAGCCTTGACCATTCTCCTCGGACCTCAGGCACCAACAAGGCATTTTGGCTAACAGAACTGTTGTTCACTGGATATTTTCTCTTTTCAAATCATTCTCTGTAAACCCTACACATGCTTGAGCGTGAAAATCCCAGTAGATCAGCAGATTCTCAAATACTCAGTCCAACCCGTCTGGCACCATCAACTATGCCACATTCAAAGTCACTTGGATCACCTTCTTCCCCATTCTGATGTTCAGTTTGAACTGCAGCAGATCGTCCTCACCATGTCTACATTTAATAAGTGCATTGAGTTGCTTCCATACATTTGCATTAACGGGCAGTTGGACACGTCTACTTAATAAAGTATCTGGTGGGTGTATGTATACACAGATGTATAAAGTGCACTATGCAGTGTACAGTGTAGGCAGCTATTATTTAGTTTATTTATAGCTATTATTCATATTTATTATATAGTTTGCTGGACGTTTAGTAAACATTTGAATCTGTTAACATCATTTAAGATTTTTATTTCTTCTCCTCCCTGTAGGAAGGGGCCCAGGTGTCATCTAAATCCAGTCCAGACAGGGAGCACTGGTATGGGTCAGAGGAGTTCCTGGCTCTCCCTGCTCAGCTCCGTAAGA
This sequence comes from Eupleurogrammus muticus, assembly GCA_036785175.1. Taxonomy (NCBI): domain Eukaryota; kingdom Metazoa; phylum Chordata; class Actinopteri; order Scombriformes; family Trichiuridae; genus Eupleurogrammus; species Eupleurogrammus muticus. Next base: position 9,016,576 of record JAYKQN010000012.1, on the reverse strand, counting down.
CTGAGATGCTTGCTATGAAACTGGAAAGTCTGGCTCACTCCTTGCCACTGGTTAGTCCACAATACAGTTAAAACCGATGAAAAAATAATCCTGCATTTGAGTTAATATACATTCTGATTATAATTTTCTCATACAGAGGCCCAATGGCTGCGACCAGAACCAGGAGGCTTTGCAGGATGTAGATGACTGGGATTTGACGGAGCTCAACCCAGAATGGGAGAGCGGGGACAACGGGAGCAGCATCGGGGAGAGTAGGGACGATGTCCCTTCGCCTCTGCCGCCACTGGTAAATAGCAGCATACTATAATCTTCTCATGTTTTTGTTTTCATAAATGGTGACAAACCATTGTGTCTTTACATGACGTTCTCTCACTTTCCCTCAGCTGCCTTACAGACGAAACCTGGTTAGCCGCTTGAGCCCCACCTCTTCCAGTGATATTGCGCCATCATTGGATGAAAGCATAGAGTCTGGCCCATTAAGTGACCTGCAGTCTGAGGAGGACGAGGGGCGGAGGTCTGTTGACAGGCGGCTGCAGCTCACAGCGCTCCCGGTGGACGTACTTGGAGGCACAACTCTAGTTCAACGGCTGCTGGAAGATATCCAGAGTCAGAACAGAGACCCCGACATCTGGAAAAAAATAGAGGTATTTACAGGCTTCCTGTTAAACTGTGCCTGTCTTTATTTGTCTTGTTAATGACTAGTGGTTTTTGGGAGCTTTTGTTCCATTTGGCCCTTGAAGGAGAATAATGTCAAACCTGATGCTGGAGAAAAGACCCAATTCTAAACGTTCAATTTCATCTGACCTTAGTGAAGATGATCTTTTTAGACAATCTTTGCCACAAATTCCTTCAAAAGAATTACGCTCCAAAGTGACCCGTAAAAACATTTTGTGATCCTTTACCCCTGTCGGCCGGAAATTGTAATTTGTCAGGGCTTTTTGAAACAGATATGACATTTAGCAGAATGACTAATATGACCTCTTGCAACAGCTACAGTTAAAAGAATACTTCATCGATTTAGCATTGCACTTTTAAATATTATTGTTTATTTAACACACAATTAATGTAATTTATAAAATACATTTAAACAACGTTGATCAAGGTGCTGTAAATGTAAAAATAAAAAAAACATAAAAATATAGGATAAGCTCCTAATATTTTCTATTGACAATAGTCTTGCTGTAAAACACTATATGAAACAATAAAACCCTGTTTGCATAGATGCAGTTAGAAATGTTCAATCAATAGATAATACCGTCTCTCAAACCTGAAATTGATTTTATTGAGGCTCTCTCCAAATGAAACACATAATATCAAAGTACTGTACAATATGTACAATAACATTGAAAATGATCATGTAAAAAACAAAGGTTTCTCAAGAGACAACGCAGCTTCTCCACTAATCGCTGTGTTGGCTGTTCGATCCTCAGCTCCTGTCAAAGTGTGAAACACAAATTGCTCTCAGTGGTCAGACCCTGCAGGGCAGCTCACTGATGCTGTGTGAATAGATGAATGACATATTAAACATAGTGAAGCATTTTGCATAAATAAATGCTGTCCAGTTACCGTCAATCATCATCAAGTTTGTTTGAATTTAACTGAGAAAGGAGTGAGACATTTTTTCTCTAAACCACAAGCAGTAACTCATCTGTTCAAACATTGTAATCTCTGATTAAAACAGATACAAATAACTCAACAAAGAAATATGTTAATTTAGCAGTAGTCGTTTCTGTAAGATGATGATGATGTTTCTCTTCCTTATCCTGCCAACAAAACCAGTATCTCCTGACTGAAACTGAACTACCACTTAAAATGTTGTCTCTATTCTTGAATTCCAAAAATAGGAACAAGGAATAACAACCAGCTAAAAGATTCCTAGATCTCTAGTATGTGCAGGTGTCATGTCATCTTCATGTTCATTATTCAGGTAGAAGTATAGATACTTGTTTACTACTGGTTTTCAAAGTTTAATGTGTTGTCCCTTTACAGTTTTTGAGATAAAATCTATTATATACAACACTAAAGAACAAGTGATTTTAAGGAAAACTTCCTTAAATTGATGACATAAATGAATGAGATGGATTAACTTTTTGGCCAAAAAAAATGTGTTTTATGTGTTATATTGTCTTTTTGAAGAAATTTTAAAACATGCCTAGATTGCTTATAATTTAGTGCCCAGCGCATGTCAAATATTTCACTTCCTGGCAGAAAAAATTCACTTTGTGGCAGTTTGACAGTTGTCATTAAAACTAGCTTTGTAGTCGCCAACCTGTTTCAGCTGTTGCGTCTTTAACACGTTTAGTTTTAAAACCTCTCAGACAGCGACAAAGCATAACAAGTTGGACTAATATCACCATAACACCTACACTTTCCTCCCTTCGCCGCTGCAGTCTTGATGGATTGGAGGGCTGGTATCGGATCGTCCCGCGGCCCTGTTAATTCATCACCTCACTTTGAAAGGTCACGTTTGATTGGCAGGCAGATTATTGATGAGGCTGCCCGGTGAACTAATCAGTCATATCTGTCATATCGAATATGGTGAAATGTCAATAGCTCTGGGGATTCGTTCTGCTCGTGGCTGCTCGTTTAATTAGCGCTATAAAGAACCTGTTCCCCTCCTCAATTTTTTTTTATTGTTTTATTTTATTCCAGGTTTATTTCACCCTCTGCGTTATTACCTGAATATTCTGATCCTGAATAACCTTTAATCCTCCAGCAACGTTTTTACTTTGCTGCTGAAGCATTCTGGTTCTCCCTCAGGGATCAATGAAGCTCAGCGTATCTGTCTTATCTGGTGTTGGCCGGGTCAGGAGCCCTCAGACAGAATCCAACCACTGTAATAAGATTATCAGGGAGAATGGCTGGGATAGCCTCAGGATCCATCTGTGAATTAAACATCCGGCTGTTTGAAGGGATGTCCTTGAATTGAGGATCAGTGACCCGGAAGGTCGAGAGTTCGATCCCCACATCAAACCGTGTCCTCCATGTGCCCAAATTCAAATCAGATCGCTCACATTAATATTCTGAATTAATAATGATCTAACTGACGAAATGTCAAAGCTGCCCTCTGATCTTATTCTCTTTCTGTCCTTTCATGTTAAGGAAATGTTTTGATCCCTTTTTCTGAAGCGCCGTGAAAAACAAAGTGTTCATGTGGGAAATCTCAGCTTGAATCTTTTTTCTTTAAGTCCATCTGAAATTAAATAGCTTTTTACAGCCACGTATCTACCCTGTAAATCAGATCAGGCATCAAGCTTATTTCGATACAGAACGCCAAACCTTTCATTCATCGATAACGTGCCATCCTGTCACACTTAAGTGGAAATTTTGTGAATCTATAGTTTATTGGACTAATTATTTTTTATTTCATTCTTATTGTTTTTACTTTTATTCTTTACATTTTCACAATTATCTGTACTTTTTACTTCCTACGCTTAAAAATAGTTCTACTCATTTCAGGATTGAGTAGAACTATCTTACTCCATCAACATTCAGGTTATTTCTTATTTCAAGTTTTATTTTTGATTTTATGCAATTTAATCACGTTTTGTTTTTCAATATTGTTCCTCAAAAACAGGATACAACAATATTTTATTGTATATTTATTATACTAAGTTTTGTCCTTTCCACTTGCATTTCTTTTACTTTTATCCTTTCAAGTAGTTTTGAAATTAGCACTTTAGCACTTTTTCTTGAGTAAAGTGCTTGAGTTGATACTTCAACTTCTACAGAAGTGTTTTCAAACCCTAGTATCTATACTTCTACCTGAGTAATGAAGGTGAAGACGTTTGACAGCACTGGCTGCAGCACATGTAAACCATCAAAAGTCACTGCGGAGCTCTCTATCCCCTGATCTGTAAAACCAGACATCAGACCTGCTGCAGGAACAGCTGTGGCTATTAATCACAAACACACACAAAAAGTGATTTCTCTGTAAAGGCAATGTCTCCGATTGTTGCTAGACATTTTTCACCCCCCTCAATACCTGCACAAAATGACTCAGACACAATAAATATCTATAATCCGTGGCATGTTCATGGCTCTCTGAAAATCTCGCTGAATCATTCAGACCCCTTCTGGCACTCGCTGTTTCAGCTCAGTGTTCCTGTGGTCTGCAGGAAATTCCTGCTCAAGTGAGATAAATACCAGGATCTAAAGTTTGAAGTTGAGATATGAGGATACTATTGAACGTCCTAAGTGTTTAATTGATATTTGGTAAATCATGTTTCAAAAACTGATAAATGAGAAAAAGACAATGCAGCTTTAATTATATGGCACATTTCATACAAACAATGTGCTTTCCATTAAAAGTATCAAAAACAAAGAGCATTAAAACACATAATACAATTTCTAAATAGAAATTCATTACAGCATATAATAAAATAATGTTAAAAATAAAATACAATAAGAAATAACATTCATTCATTTATCAATTTTCTATACCCACTTCTTCCTCCCGAGGGTCACTAGGGTTTGTTGGAATACAATTGTGATTGCAATTGAGTCACGAGATTAAAGATAGCCACACATTCAAGAGACACGGAACCATCCAAAGGTTGTTGTGAAATCTACCATAACCAACAAAAACTGTCAAAAATTATTCTCTGCTGTCGTACACATGAAACCTTGTGTTAACCACCTGACACACACACACACACACACACACACACTCCTTGCTCCTCTCCGCTCCTGGGTAATTAGCTGATTAGCTGCTTAATTAGCAGCATGTAATCATGGCGATGGATGAGCTGCCTAATTGAGGAAGTGAAGAGAGGGAGAAGGAGAGGCTCAGTGTGGAGGATGACATTCTGTCTCACCACAGAGAGTCTCTGCTGAATACAACGGTGAAGAATAAAATAGAATGAAAAATCATCCACCCAGGGAGCCCAAAAAGTGGAGAGATCACTGTTGGAGCAGAAACTAATCAAATCCAGGAGAAGAGAATATATGTCTGTCCAGGAACTCTTCACTTCTCGTGGGATAGTGTCAGTCGTGTTGTTGGAGCTGAATAGATGTGATTAGAGAAAAGCTGTAAAGGACTCATATCTCTGAAACTTGTCCATTTTCTGGGACAATCTGTGAGGTGATAAGATGTTTGTCTTCATCTCTAATGTCCACAGTTAATTTCCAAACCAATGTTTTCTAGAACAATCTGATCTACATTCATCTCCTAAACTGAGTTGTTTGAATGAATAAAATCTAGTTAGATATCAAAGTTACATGTGCAATTGCTCTACTATTATCAGAGCTGCAACGATTAAGCTGCCAACTATTAATTTAATCACCAACTATTTTGATAATCACTTTGAGTCATTTTCAAGAAGAAAATGTCCAAATTCTCTGGTTCCAGCTTCTCAAGTCTGATAGTTTTTGTTTTTTACTCTTTCATAATAGTAAACGGATGGTCTTTGGGTTATGGACTGTTGGTCTGGAGAAACAAGACATTTTAGGTTAAATCTTCAGCTTTGAGACAGTGATCGACATTTTATACCATTTCACCTAACAACTAAGCAAATAATTGTCAGAATTGTTGTTAGTGGCAGCTCTAACTATTATATTATATATAGTTGGTGTCTCACCTTTTGAGGTAAAATTGCATAATATATCACATCCAAACAACACCCTTATGTGATAGACAATACTTCTCAGAGCCATATGATTGATACATCCATTATGATTGATCAATAATATATAGATATTAACACTATTCTAGCTGCTGTTTAAATTGAAAATTTATGTCATGTGTATTTACTGTTTTTTTAACAATTAGTATATATTATACTAATAATATATTACTAATATAATATAAAGAGTATACAGTTTTGATATTTTAAGTACATTGTGCTGATAATACTTCTGTAATTTTGCAGTTTCAATTCCAGACTTTTACTTGTAAATGAGTCGTTTTTGATAGCAGTATTTCTACATTTACTTAACTAAAGGATATGAGTACTTTATCCACCACTGAGTATAATCCTCTTTTGGTTCAGTAAAAGACAAAATGTTGCAGAGCGACCTCACAACTGAGGGACAAAGTCTTTTTTATCCTGTTTAAAACGCTTCCTTCACCAGACACTAGATGTTAAAATGTTTCTGTCACAAACTATTAGTTTCCTAATGAAATAAACTTATTCACTAAGCTCATTTATTTGTTACCATTGGATGTGATCATCTTTTTACGTGGTTTCAAATGAATGCTTGTCTTCTTGAAGTGAAAACAACCTATTAAGTTGATTTTTAAAGGATTGGGTTTTATCAAATCACAAAAATCTACACCCAAGCCAATCAGACATTGTCTTCCTCCTTTGCTGCTAGAGAACAATTTGCAGAAAAATGTAGAGGAGCACTGATGAGAGAAACACAGCAATGATCTACAGAAATAACAGCTTTTTGATCAACATATGTGACGTAACGAACACTAAATAACTAACTTGAATATTTGTCAATGTCACTGAATATTAAAGGGAAAATTGAAAGGGTAAGTTTATCAAGTATACAAATGCCAAGATACCGCTACAGTAGAAATACACTGGGTGAACTGATAATGTAATTCAGTCTATGTTGTACGTCTGTATTGTTTTGCCTTCATTTGACCCTTTTCCTTCTTTCACCTCTGCTGCTGGACATGAATATTTTACACACGACTTTTGACCGTATTGGCTCTGTTGGCTTGACCTTTGGCCTCCTCGCGTGATTCATATCCACATCATGTAAATCTCCAGCTCTTTCCCTGAAAGTTTACAACTGAGGCAGGAAATAAACATTCACACAAAGTCCCTGATGGCGCTGGATGGGATACAGAGGCTGAAGTTCAACTTGAAAACAAAACTAAACTAAAGAAAAGCAGCCAGAGCAAGAGAGAGTCCATCAGTTAGATAAGTGTCCTATAAGTCATGTGATCACATTGTAACTGCTGTCTGGGCCGCGTCGGCGTCCTCAGTGTGAGGTGTCTGTGTGTTTGGCGGCTCTGTGGCATGCCGGCCTATCTGCGAGCAGTGGGAGACAGACAGACAACAGACTCGCATCAAAATTTGTCTGATTGGCCCGGCGGGGGGGCAGGGACGCCCACCGACAGCAGAGAGGATAGAAAAATAAGAGAGAGGGGGGGTGGAGGAGGGATGTTGTTTTCAGGCACATTGTGTTTCTATAGATAAACACACAGTTAAGCGGGAGGTAAAGGTAAAGCAGGCACAGATGCAAAACAGCAATTTGCTTGCAGCCTTGCAGAGAAAAGTTGGCAAAACATTTCAATTTGAGTAAATGCTTCTTCATGTACTTTAAAGGTCAACTCATGAGGGTTTTAGAAAGCAAATGAAGAGACAAAGATATTTCTTGCATTGAAACTGTTGGAATCAGTTCTATACATTTTTACCTTTTACCGCAAATACTGCTATACACTAGAATCACTTTGGATTCTCCATGGTAAAAGGCTGCAGGAAAAGCAACCATTGAGCTTATGGTAATTTACAATGTAAACTGTGAGAAACTCACATCAGCCCAAATATCAACAGAACAATGTGCTTGGTTGGTGAGTCCGGACTCGCAACTGTTGATTTCACTCATCAGCTTCCCAGCAGGCAGCGGGAATTTAGCTCAAACTTGGACTTTCATAGTCAATTGGAGGAGAAATTGTGTAAAAACTCAAAGCAGAAGAAAGTAGCTCAGGTTTGAGAAGCTGAAACCAGATAAATTGTACATTTAAAAAAAAGAAAAGACACATTCCTGCAAACAAACTACAAGACTGCTTCCTGTTAAGGTTTCTGTGTGGTTGTTGTTAATTTAATGAATCAGGATTAGTTGACACCACAACAACTGGTGTTCCTGGGGTCAAGACAATAAAATACAAACTCAAACATTACAATCTGAAATGAAAGATAAAATAAAGTAAAATTACAAATACTCAATAAACAAAAGCATCGCCAAGGCATGTGTCACTCTAACCTTATTCAATCAAGCAAAAAGATGATGTCTGAGTTCACATCTGCAGCACAGAAATAACACAGACTGATGAAGGTATCTCACATTGGCGCACATTACTACCTTCATCAATTAAATCCCACTGAAGCTTCCTTGTAAATCCATGAAGTTTGTAACTAATAATGCATTTTTTGGATGAAGTTTAAATTTTTATAAAGGAATTTGTGTTGGAGCAAACATAAAAAACTCTTTGCCAGAAAACACCACTGAGGTGTGTTGACTTTACTTTAGAGATGAGTGAAGGTATGTGTCAGTAAGTGTGATTTTCTTTTTACAGTATGAGTTCAAATAAGATTTGCAAATTGCAAATATTGTACAGGACATTAATACACAGAGATGCAGAGTGTTTATACACAGGAGAGAAACACAAGGTGAGCCAACTGTAAGTGTAGACAGTGTGCATATAAATATACATGTGATATGGATTTTAGGCATCTGTCAGCCAGAAAGATGAACATAAAACTTTATAAACATGTAGAGAAGAGTTGCACTGATTGAACAGGCAAACCAATCAAACTCTATCTCAAAACTCATCTAAAACAATATAATTTAATATAATTCAAAACAGGACATTTTAATTAAAACAAAAAGAAGAATGGCAGAATGCAGCAGTCCTGTCTTGTCCAGATTTAAAAGAAATCTGCTGCACAGGTTCCATGTTTTCTATTTAAACTTATTTTATTGCTTTCATAGTTAAACTTTCCTCCCTTGAGGCTGAATTGAAAGAACTCGTCCCAGCAGTTGTAATGTCTGCTTGTCAAACTAATAACTTAGCCTGCTGTCGAAATTAGCTGTCGCTTTTCCACCCAAATGTTTGGGAAATCTGACGACTGAAGGGAGGAAATCATCTTCTTCAATTATTTTTAGTTTTTCTCTTTTTCGCCGTCATGCTGACATGTTGGAGCGGTGCAATGCTCATCAGACGTGACTTGAACACAACCTAGTATATGATTGTACCAGGTTTGATCAATTTGGAAACTTTATGTGTGTATCACTCTATATTTTACACTACACAGAGCAAGGTTGCAATGAACAACTACTTTGATGGAAGTTAATCTAGTGAATATGAATAAAGTAGTTGTTTGGTTCAAAAAATGGTGTAAAACACGATCACTGTTTCTCAAAGGTGAAGATTCAACCTACACTCTTTTTTTTCTTCTCCAGACCAACAATCCACAACCTAAAGATTATCAGCCTACTATTATAAGAGACTAAAGAAACAAGAATTTGGAAATGCTAGATTCTAAGAATATGCACTTTTTTTCTTAATAAGTGTGTATCTTTGACATTAGGCTTCTTAAAAATCTGTGTAACAATGTGCAATGAGCTTTGAGATAGAGGATGTTTTCTCTCGTGTGGTGGGTGTGTCAGGTTTCCCATGTAATGTTGGGGCTTAACCCGGTCCTTGAGATCAGACTGCTTTTTTAAATGATGGACGTGGCACGATGAGCTGAAGGACCAACTGGCGTGTCTGAATTACATAAATGCAACTCGACCTGCATGTTATATAAATAAGGTCTGTCCAGTGCAGCATGGACAGTTCTGTTATTCAGCTCAGACTTGGGCAGGGCAGATTTCAAACACTATTCTCTATACTACATTCCCTATTGTTCATCTAAATTATTTTCAGAAACATTTTTTGTGAAATGAGACTGTCCTGTTTATAGGATCTTAGGCTCCCGTTGTCTAGCAGCCAAAACTTCAATGGCTAAAAGGAGATCAACGATTCAACATTGAGCCAGAAGGTTTACTTATTCTTTTGCTCTATTCTTTATTTCTCATGATTAGTTAGAGGAAATGGAGATTACCTACATTTTCTAGTTGATAAGAAAAGAGTCCAATAACCGCAGATATAACCAGCATGCAGTATAATAAGTATATACTTGTGATAAGTAAAGTCTCTAGGCCATCCCTGGAAGCTAAATACAATACCCATACTGTCATAAACAAATCGCTGCATAGCTGCCTGATGGTTTGAAATGCTTTCTGGTTAACTGTCCTGGAGTATGCTTCTTTCGTATCCTTCAAAAATAAAGGCTGCATTCAGAGTCTTGGAAAATGGGGAAGACTATCCTGCTGCTGCTGCTGAAGCAATTTGACGCATGTGATCATCAAATGCAGTCTTGAAGGCTGCAAAACCTGAATTCGGACGATTTAAAAAATTGGGCAAATAAAAAATGTTGATTTATATCATAATGTTCATACCAGTTATAAACATGGTAAAAATTCCAAACCATATAGGGTTATGCGTGGTAATGCATCCTGCAAATCAAAAATTAGGGCAAACGAAAATAAATATATGACGAAATTCCAGCTCTCTGATCCTATTATGTCCCTACACTGTGGTTGTCATGTTACTCTGGACACAAGATCCCACCTATTGCCTGTAACATATTAGTCATCGAAGCCAAACATGGTCTTTCGGGAGCTTCAGTCCAAGTCTATCAGCGGCGTCCTTCACAAAGCTCCATCAGCTGGCCAGTAATTATCCAGTGGTGAAGAGCTGAACCACAGGAGGAAGAGATGAAGCAGATATCAGAGCAGTTATCCAAGCGGCAGAGGATCAGATCAGGCGTTTCAGCTCCCAGCAGGCCTCGCTGCCCCTCAGGAGCCGCACTGGTTTAGAGACATCAAAGCAGCCTTAAGCAGCCCAGTGCATGCTGGTCGATATCCAACGCAATTCTGCTCCCTCCGCTACTGCTCACGCCTAGATCCTCTTCCTCCTCTGTCCTTCTCCTCGCCTCCTCTCTCCCGTTCACCTCTTCTCATGTTTAACCTCTCCGCTCGTCCACTTTCCTTCATCATGGGTCTTGTCTTGTTTTTCATCTATTTCACCTTCTGCTTCCTTTCATCTCTTCTGTCCCTGTCTTTTCTCACTTTCACTTCACCCGGGAGATTAAACTATTTATTAAAATATATATTGTCAATATCCACATCATCACTTCAATAACAAAATAGTTCAATATAATATTGATAGCATAGCTGTAATGATTAATAGATTATTTGTTTTTTACATGAAATGAACGGTTTTGATATTTGTTTTGAGGAATTTTTATATACAAGATGTTGAAATTTTCTGGTTCCATCGTCTCAAATCTGATTATTTTCTGGTTTCTGTAGTGTTCTATAATAATAAACTGATGATCTTTGGTTGGTTGATTCTTGGTTTGGACAAAAAAGACATTATAGGTTGAATCTTCAGCTATTAGTAACAGTGATCAAAAACAATGCTGCTTCTTTCTTGGCTCATAAACATCATATTTCCCTTGGTAATATGTATACTGAAAATTATTCTACCATATGGTGAACTCAGTATGTCCCACAATGCATTGTGAAAAGCGGCGGTCACTAATCCGCTTTAACCAATCCGTGTATATCCCATCATGCATTGCGCTGCACACTGCATGAAACACCCTCCCCCTCTCTTCTTCCTCGTCTTTGCTTCCTCATCCCCAACTCCTCTCATCAATACTTTTGATTTCCATCTCTCTTCCATAACGAGAGGTAGAGAGATGGACGGAATCATATCAATGTTTTTTTTTTTCATATTTTTTAAGGGTCATGGTTGTAATTAACATATGGGCGCTCAATCGGTCAAGGTTTGCATCACACACACACAATCACACTTTTATCAATGTACACAAACACATAGACACCATGTAAGCACCTATGGTGAGCACACACACATTTTATCATTACAAGTAAGCACACACACACACACACACACACACACACACACAGATTCGATACAGCGATTTGTAGGCGAGGTGTAAGCGTGGTTGCACACATGTGGCAGCTCAAGTAATTTCCATCAGATTTACCTTCTCGCTTCAGCCTCCTTCACTCTGCTATTAGTTTTCTAGATAGCTCTCAGTGAAAGATATGAAAACAACACGGGATGTATAAAATATTAGAATTGTCTTCTTGATGATCTGCAGTCACAGTTACACTTGTTATTCAGACGGGATGTTTGAGGTCTGACTGGAGAGAATGAATTTTCGAGCTCACGTTGCTGTATGTCCTCAGCCGTATGTAAATCACATCCCCGGTCTTTCTCTCTCTCTCTCGCTGTCTCTTTGTGTTGCTCATATGCTCTTTGTTGCCAGATTGTATCCAGACTACATAAAATTCAGGTTGCACCTCCACGCTGACCTTTGTGAGCTTGTGTTGGTTAACTCTGTGGAAGAATCGCCGCCTGCAGCGCTCGCACTGAAAGCACAGACTGAGAGAGACAGAGATGTACAATTTTAACCATTCATTGAGGTGTTTATATAACTGCTAATGACATGTTATTAATATGAACTCACATTAAAATACTTATATCACCAGGGTCAATTCCACTATATGTGCGTAATGTGAACTGCAGACCTAAAGAGTAAAAACTGGAACAAATATTACATTTAATTAAATCTCACATTACATTCACTTTAAGTCCCTCTAGTTAAAATTTACTGCTTTTTAAATTATTTATATTACAGAGCAAATTCAGCCCAAACATGTACAATAATTTATACCCAAAAAAGTTGAATTATTTTTGCATATTAACAATCACTTTTTAAATCACATAAGCTTTTTAGTTAAAAATATCTATGCAGGTATTTTTTTTCACCGGTCGTCAAGGTATAAAAAATATTCTAATTTGACCTTAGCAGGTTTATATCACTTCTTTTCCTATATTGCTTGCTTTCTTTTCTAAATATAATTTAACTTGGTTGCAGTTTCAGGGCTGCAAAGCTCATGCTGATTTAGAATGGAAATGTGCAATGACAATAATATTTATAGGCAGAACATAAATTGTTAATAAATTGTTTAATATTCACTGTGCAATGTAATTTAAGCACTAATAATAACAATGACAATATAGTAAAAGGTGGTAGTAATAATGTCAAATATGCCGTCAAAGGAGAAACTATAATTGCTGACAAATACTGAACATTAATAAACAGTTAAAACTGTCTATATATTTTATTATAGCTACATTATAGTGGGTTATAAAACATAGCAGGATTAGAATAAACATGTCATTTTAGGGCACAGGTTTTGTGTGGAGCTGCTGTAACCAGACTTGTATTAGAATTATAAATAATATTAGGACTCTTTCTTGAGACAGATTATGTTTTTCTTTGGAAAACAAAACAAAATTCTCCAACAGAACATTTGGTTGATTTAGCACTAAAAACTGTCAGAAATGTTGCGTTTCTTACACATGTTAATAATGCTCAAAAACAAAAAGTGACATGTAAGATTGAAAAGAACAGTAACCCAACACTAACATAAAAGTGGCTCAAAACAATCTCTTATGGTTTTCAGGAAGGATCTGTTCTGTCTATTTTAGTTTGTTCTTTCAGTAAAGAAGCTAACAGCTCGTCCTTGTAGAGACACAAATGCTGCCAAACCTCTTTAATCTTTCTCTCCTTTTTCTGTTTTGTCTCCTAAAGAGGTTTAAATTCTTTCCTCTTCCATGTGATCTCCTCTTGACTGCGTGTTTCAACTCCTCCTTTCAGCCCCATCTCGAGGTTTAAACTCTTGATTTGGTGTCTTTGGTCTTCTTCACCTCCATCTCTCCTTCATGACTGAACTCCTTTAAGCCATGTCTGCTCTCTTCACAAGTGAAGTGAATTTAACGGCGGAAATCAATACTGGATCAGATACTGTTTCACTTGTACTCGGATAGTTTTCTCCCGATTCTTACAACATTTCACACCGATACCGAAAAGAAAATTGGAGAAAAGAGTCTATTGTGTGATTGTATTTTTTATGTCTTCTGTGAGCTGTGAGCAGCCGGATCAGTAAATATCAGCTGGAGATTTTCCATTTTCTCGTCTTCATCTTTTCATAACTACATCTCACAGCCAGTAGATGGCAGTAGCTCTCCACCAAGCAATGAGCATTCTTCTTCTTCTTCTCCTTCTTTTCCTCCCTCTCCTCCTCCTCCTCCTCCTCATTCTCCTCCTTCTCAGTGATGGACATACAAAAACTCTCCTGTCTCATTTATTTCACTTTTTATTCTCATCTTTTTTCTTCTGACATCACCCTATCTTCTTTTGGATGTTTTCATGTCTTTTTTTTTTCTTTCTCCTGTTTTGACGTTATTTACGTCTTTTTAGTTCTTTCTTTTCTAAATTAAATCAGTCAACACTTTCCATTCTTAACTCTTGTCTTTCTTTTGGCATCTGCTCTTTCGGCCTTTTCATTTTCACTTTTCACCATCGTTCTTTTCGATATCTTTGGCTCTATCGTTCTTTAATTTTTTTTTTCCTACCTCTTGTATCTACCCTAATGTGTGTTTACCTGTTACATCCTGTGGGTCCTGTTTTTGTTCTCTTTCTGTCCTTGAATTAATTCATCTGGAATCAGCTCTGAAACACCGTCCGGCTGCTCCCCCTCCCACTCCTCTCCCACTCCTCTCCTCTGTTTCATCCTCTTCTTATCCTCTCATCCTTTCCTCCTTCCAATCTGTTGCTTTGTCTTAAATGCCCATGTTCCTGACTTGCCTATTGCTCTTTCATTTTGTTTTTGATTAATACTTTTTTTTTTTTAGATATTTCATTTTCAGTTCAGACTCCCCCGTTTCCTACTTGTTCCATCTCCCTCTTCCTCTCATCCCTCTGCGGTGCTTTGAGTGTGTTGTGTGGTTTTGATGTGACTCCAGCCGGCTCTGGACAGCAGTGTTGATTCATGTTATTATTTAAATCATCTGACTGAATTCCCTCTCTCTTTCTCTCTATGTCTCTTTACCTCTCTCGTCCTCAGTGTTTCGTGCAGCAGTTGGACGGGTTCATCTCGTGGCTACAGGAGGCGCTGGACAGCACGGAGAACTGGACCCAGCCCAGACAGGACCTGGACAGCCTGAGGGTTTACCTGGACACACACCTAGTGAGACACGCACATACATACACACCTTTGTCCTTTTTATCTAATTCTTACTTGAACCCCAAAAACCAAGTCAAACCCATAAACTGCCCTTCAAAAGGAAGTGAAGTGTATAAAGAACAAAATGTCCTTAAGCACACACACAGTTACACTGTCAAATAATAATGAAGTAAAGTTTAATAATAAGAGCTGCCACTGGCAACTATTTTATTAGTCGTTTATTGAAACAATCAAGTTGTTTTGTTCATAAAATGGTTGTTGTTTCCCAAAGTTGAAGATTCAAGTTTTTTGTCCAGACCAACAGTTCACAACCTGGTTTAATATTATAGAAGGCTTAAGAAACCAGAAAATAAACAGATTTAGAGAAGCAGGGACCAAAAAAAAGACTCAAATTGATTAATCAATTATCAACATAGTTGGAGATTTTTGTAATAGTTGGCTATTATCAAGTAATTGTTGCAGCTCTAATAATTAAAGGTGCACATGTACAGTACATATAATATCTATGTAAATTGCACGCACGGCTGTGTAAAACAAGTCTTAGATCTTTTCATTCAACATTTTAATCAATTACAGATTACATACTATTCATTGTTAATTACATGAATTACTATATCGTTACTCAGCAGCACAAGTAACATGTTACGTTACTTTATTTTCACACACACACCCACACATGCTGCATCCTTAATATTGAACACACGTAAAAATACAAAAAAAATAATACACTTGTGGTTGAACAAGCATGCAGGAAAGAGTTTGGAAGGATTTACTGACCATGGAACAGCTAGTGTTAGTGGACTCAGTGACTGCACACAGCATTGCAGAAGTGACCTCAGCTGCATGATTCACACGTCCTCCAACTCTGAATTAAAGCAGCTTCAGGCCACTCCTGAATGTAGGTGTAACTGTGGCCACCACACCAACGTCAACCCCGCCATTAATCCTGTAAGATACACGTCAATCCCCATGTGTGAAAGTAACAGATCCATGATGTAATTACTGAATTTCAAGTTGTGATCTTTTATACTACTGACTGAAAAAGTAATTAAAAATCTGCAACGTGTTACCGTCCAAAACTGGCCAGATAAACAGATCCTGCTTGTAAGAGGCTGTCCTTGATGACTCCCTCTGTGTCTGTGCTTTCAGGCTTTACCCTATTATCCCAACATTAATGTAAGTATGAATTATAAAAATATAAGTAAAGTCTGCAGGTTCGGACCGCTGTGCACAAAGGGCTTTAAAAAGTCAGGTAGCCCTGAAGCGCTTTCTGAGCCTCTGAGGGCAAACATGCAGAGATTTGAGAGCGAGAATGTAGAATCGATTGTCTCTAAGTAGCAGACATTCATTGAAGGTACAAGATAAACCTGTCTGTATAACTTCACCTCTAAACAAGCCAGCGTAGTTGAACTGGGAGCTTATAAATTGTTTTATTGATAGGATAATACTTTTGAAGATCGTTTTAAGTATGTAGTACGTTCACAATTGCAACAAGACTCAGTAAAAGCTAATATACAGCTGGAAGCTTTAGACAATTAGTGAATGTGCAGTCAGTTATTTACAGGGATAGCTAGTGTGTTTTGCTTTGCAATTCAAAACCACTGAATTGGCTGATTGTACATGAATCATTCAAAGTTACTGAAGCTTCTATGTTTTGGTAGTGTAGTGTCTCTGCAACTGAACCAAGATTATTTGCTTTAGTCTTTGTTCTGCGGCTAATTTTACATTAGACATATAGTTAGTTTCACTCAAGTCACTCAGTTGCTAGTTACGTTAGCTTTGCGGCTAACTCAGCTAAACTAGCCTCAACAGCTATCATAGCATTTCCCTCTCCTGTTGTTCTTAGTGTGTCATGTTAAGCAGTTTCCTCCATGTCCTTTAGGCATAATGGAATAAATCTTTGCTGATGGGTGAAAACCTTGCATAACCACAAAATACAATTTTTCAGGAGATGATAATAATTCTCTTGTTTTTAACATGCAGTAAAGCTGGGACTCTTAATTTTTTAGTCAGTTTAATGTTTCCCATTGGTTAAACTTTGAAATCTACACACAACATGGGATTGAAGGCAGTTTCTTTATTGTGAAAAATTTAAAATGTGAAAAAATGGAGTTACAAGGTTTTACCCTCCAGCGACAAAATATAATTCATGTTGCTAGAGTTGGAGTTTTGGTAGTTTCAGCCAGAAATTTCAGAATAAAAAGCACTTTTAAAATATTAGCCTTCACTAGATTTTCTTGAGGATGGTGCTTTTGACATTTGACTGTGATTTGTCTCCGCTTTTAATAAATTAGCACAGAGAAAAATATGATGAGAACAAAATACCTATCTGATGGCCAATGACTACAAAATATACGATATACATATAAAGCACAAGATAACAAAAGAAAGGACCATCTCAAAGTGAAATTTTTTGGAGATTCACATTATATTGTCAAAAATAAATTGACAAAAGATGAACACAAAAAAAACATTTATACAATAAATAAATACAAATAGTTTTGCATTTGAAATACATAATTGCCTGCCCTATCTTTGTAATTTTTTGGGACTGACAGAGTGGTATATCTGTTGCTCTGTTTTGGTTCCACCTTGTCAGTCAAATCAAATAAATCCCTGACTCTTAACTGACACACACACACACACACACCACCACCTATAGATCAGTGGGTGCTGCATCACTGTACTGTATATGAACACAGACGCACAGATGAGAAGCACTTTGGCAATTACTCACACTCTTTATGGCAAACATATGGGCTTTACACACACACACACACACACACACACACACACACACGCACAGCAGATGCATTCAAGAGTACAAGGAAATGAGACATGAACACACAAACACACAGTCGCATATCAATGTTAAAAATACTCACACACACACACTCACACACACAAACAAACTGATTGTATTTGCAAATAAGCATATAAACACACAATAGTAGGCATGTGTTTTAGCCACACACATACGCACACACACACACACACACACATACACACACACAAAATGTGTATGCTATTTGCATACATTTGCATGTTCCTAGACAGACTTCCAAATCAGCATCTCCATATCCGTCTCTGCAGAACTGCATAACGCACGCACGCACACACACATACACACACACACACACAAACACAAACACACGCCAAGTTGTCTTATCTAGATATTTATTTTTGCTGTGTGTTTGTTTGTCGGTTTGTTTACATATGTCTACTTTGTTGTGAGTGCCAGCAGCACTAACGTTAGCGGCGGTTAGCTTCAATTAGAATCCCCGGCTCTTAATTGGCACGTCTCGTTAAATAAAGCAAAAAGGGGCTGAAAAAGCATCTCTAATAGGACTTTGAACTGCTACACTGTTGATAGTGTGTTGGCTAACTGTGTGTGTGTGTGTGGGTGCATGTTGATAGTCACACTTGGACTTTGTAGTTAATAGTGTGTTTTTGTGTACATAATTATGTGTTTTGTTCATAACTGCAGATCCAGGTCTCTTTGTCTTTGTCTTTATATCTCTATTTTTTTGTCTCTTCTCCTGTTTATGTCTTTTTATTTCTTTGTATTTCCTCTCTACAAAACAACCTTATTTATAATCTATGGTGAATGCATTTTGGAAGGAACTAACTTGCTGACAGTATTTCTTCAGTCCAGAAAGTGTGACAAGATTTCAATATTTGACCATAACCACAATCTTTCTATAAGCTTTAATATCCTAAACATGCCCATACATATATTAGATGATAAACAAGTTGATTATTCTAGATTATCCTATAATATAAAGCATTGCCTAAATAAGAATTTGTGAATATGTTTCCTTTTTTCTTGCTATTTCTGTCTGGTATTAACAATAGATTATATAAATAATTGGCCTAACTTTCAGCCTCAATGAAATTTAAACAGATGAGTTACATAGATATTCACCCCTCGTACAGTTGTCAGGAATGGAGAAATTATCGATAAAGACTAAAAGCTTGGCTTTTAACCAGCTACTGCCCTGCATGTTTTAGGGAACATGTTTTTATCATTATAAAGCCCTTGCCAAGCTGTCTGATATTTAACAACTAAAATCAGGTGTGTTACAGTGATCCCTCGAACATTTCAACTATCCTTGGAGCCAGCATCAAGTGGCTATTTGAGGAACCACAGCTTGTGGCACTTCATTGTTGGTTTCAACATTTTCTGGATAAATAAGAACCCATGTGAAAACAAAATACACTAAAATCAGGAAGAGATCTGGGGTCATTTACTAACATATGAATAGGAGTTATCTTAAAAGAACAAACAAAACACACACACATACACACACACACACACACACACAATTTCGCGAATAACACCCAATTGTCTCGGGAAACGTAAACTATCAGTGCAAATACCCAAAGAATATATTTTTTTAGTTCAAATTCTCTTTCATATTTGATTTTATTTTTCTCATGCATTATATGTATTTTTTCACATCCCATCTTAAATGGATCTCCTGGGATTTTTAATTCTTCCATAAACACAATTTAATGTTTATTTTATGCACCTTGAGGTGTATTTTTTATATAAAAATGTACTAATTGGGACTGATAATAAGCATATGTTTAGTTCTAGAAATTGTGCAGGTGAGATTGTACGTGACATTAGTTATTCGATGGTGTAGAATTAGATTCCAATATTAATTAGTAGCTTTGTTCTAACTCTCTGAAGCAATAGTTTCCAGTGACTTGAGGTAAACTGTGGTTCAAAGATAAAGTTCAAAGATAAAGTTTCATAGAAAAACCAGATACATGAAATCATTCCCACAATTCATATAATCTTTTACCAAGCAAAATAGGCAAACTCAGTTTAAAAACCTTTACTGTTGGTGTTTTCGCTTTATTTTCTTATTAACACATCCACATGCAAACCTAAAGAAAGTGTTAACATGCCCATAAAATAACTGTCCATGATGTAGTCTTTTTTGCTAAAGATGTTTTCATGTGTTCATGTTGTAGACTTATATTTCAGACTGGATTCATGCTCAAACATTAAATATTTGAGAAGTTGATATTTTAAGGAAATAACAAAAAAGTAGTGAGATCCTGCTACTGTGTTTGTTGGATGGATGAGGTTCCTGAAGCTGATCAATCAGAACAGTGGATTCATCAGGAGGCTGAACTGAACTGGGCCAGGATAAGATAAATGGAGTTTTCAGCTCCTGCAAAGATGAAACACTGTACATAATACATACACTTTGAGTTCCTGTCAAAAAGTGATGGACCCTTTCCTCTTTGAATGAAACAAATATGTATTGGGACTAGAGCTGCAACAATTAGTCCATTAATCTATAAGTTGCCAACTATCACATTTATCACTGACTATTTTGATAACTAATTAATCATTTGGAGTCATTTTTAAGAAGAAAATGGCCCTGGTTGCAGCTTCTGTTTATTTTCTGGTTCCTTTAGGGCTGCAGCTAATGATAATACTGATACTAGACAACTACTTTTAGTTTAAGAGTAATCATTTATTGCTGTTTGGTTCATGAAATAAATTAAAATAAATGTAAATCCATGTTACTCAAATTTGAGGGTTCCTCTTAAATGTCATTTTTTTTTCAGATCAACAGTCCACAACCAAAAGATCATCAGTTTACTATCGTAGAAAATTAAAGAAATCAGAAAATCTGCATATTTGAGATGCTAGAACCAGAGAATTTATTGATTATCAAAAGGGTTGATGAATAATGTAATAGTTGGCAACTAATTGATGAATTAACTAATTGTTGTAGCTCCTATAATTAATATGATGCTAATGATCTTTGGGTCTGGACAAAAAAGGGAATCTTTGGTTGAATCTTCAGCTTTAGAAAACAGTGATTAACCTTTTACACAATTTTATAAACCAAACGACTAATTGATGAATGCTTTCACTGACAAAGACACTAAAAATGGTGTACTCTTTGTCATAAGACTCTCAGTACATCTTAGAGTGACACCTCAAGAATATCTGGCATTGCCTACTTTGACTTTAGACTCTCCATGTTTGTGGTGAAGTCCTACTGTTTAATTCACATACTGAAATTCAAAGTGGGTGGAATCAGGATAACGAGAATGCTTTAATGCCCCAGAATCACGTTATTATCCAGATAGAGATCACATTTTAATGAGATGTGAAATCTGATGGTTGCATTTATATTTTAAAAACAGTAAATTCCTAAAACAGTTGTACAAGCCACTGTTGATTTTTTTTTTTTTACAAACAGGAGGATATATTTCATTTGCTGTGTATATATTTTCAGTATCAGATGAGTCCTCCTTTGGTATTTCAGCAGAACAGTGTGTTAAGAATTATGTGTGTGTGTTTGTGTGTGTGTCTTTATACTGTAGTAATAATGGAACTTATGTAGCAGAGTGGCTCATCAATGTGTATTTAATAGTTTTAAGGCAATGGCAGAGATCTATGACACAAAATATAAGATACATCAAGCTTTATCTGTAAAAAGAAAACATAGAATCCTCCTTTAATCAGGCTGCAGTTATGTAAAGTAGTTAACATTGTTTCATTCTTTCTCGCATCTCTCATCTATCTTTTTTCTTTCTGTCTTTCTCTTTGTTTTTTTCGAGTTCTCCCTCACACACACACACACACACATACACACATACTCACACACTCTATTTCTATATATTGCTTTCTCTTACATACAAACACACACAGCTCCAGGGCAGCAGTGGGTGGAGTGGAGCTGCTCTCCCAATTGAATATTTGGTCCAGCTGGCGTGTGTGAGTGTGTATGCTTGTGTGCGTGTGTGCGTGTGTGTGTGTGTGTGTGTGTGTGTGTGTGTGTGTGTGTGTGCGCATGTGCTCTGTGTGAGTGTGTGCGTGTGTCTGTGTATGTATATGTGTGTTTTAGGGCGCGTGGAGCAAATAAGCACAGGTCTTTCCGGAACCCCGGGGAGATCAGTGAGGCGAGCGAGAGGATGCTAACACACACACACACACACACACACACACACACACACACACACACACACACACACACACACACAGAGGCTGCTCTTTGTAAGGCGCTGGGAGATGGCGGCCAATGAAAGGCCTATTGATTGGGTCTGATGGGCGATCCAGGCCTTTGAATCCCATTACCAGCAGCAACACACTACTGGTGGCAACATGAAGGGGAGAGACAGAGAGGGAAGGAGAGATAAAGAGGTGTGAGAGGCAGGCAGAGCAGTGTCTCCACACAGAAAGCCAAGCAAATTGTTTTTTCTACCGCTAGACTGTTGTGTTTATTTGGCCCAAACAGTGAAAATACCAACTGTACATTAATGTAAGCTACAAGACTCACAGACTGTGAAACTCCACTGGTTGTTTCTTGTCACACCTCAAAGCAAATTTGTAAAATATTTTCTGAGCACATCCATGATAGTTTGGGATAGCAGGAAGCTGCTGTGGACGTTGTGTGTTTTGAATCTGCGGTGATCTCAGATCCTGCTGCTGCTGTCGTCCACCAGTACAATCATCATGCTGCTGCACAGCAGAGCATCACTTAAAACACCACAAAACCAGTAGTACCAGTACCAATAAAGTGATTCCACTCCATCAAATATATCACGCTCCACTTCGCTGAAGCCACAGGCCGCGGTGATAGTGGCCCAATCACACGCCACATTAAATCAAGAATGCTTGCTGTGATTGGCTGTAGCAAAATCACACAAACAGTATTTGTTTTCTCAATCTTGGCACCAAAGGAATCAGATTCAGGTATCCTTCGACTGGAGCCTCTTAGATAATACTAAATAGAGCTGCAACAACTAATTGCCAACTTTCACATTAATTGCCATCTGTTTTGATAATTTATTAGTCATTTAAAAAAAATGCCAAAATTTTTTTCTGGTTCCAGCTTCTCAAATCTGAATATTTACTGGTAAATGCTGTATGTGCCCAACTAGAAGACAAAGTATTGTCTCCTATTGTCTCGTATTGTCCTATCTTTACAAAACCATCACAGCCAAGCTCTAATCTCTGCTACTTTCCTTTCTGGTATCTATGATCATATACTGTCTTTTAATGCATCTGAGATCATAATTGTTTTACTTAACATTTTTTTCAGTTTCTGTGTAGGAACAAGCAGAGCAATTTAATCATAGTTCAAAATATAGATTCTACCCGATAACCAGATGAACTGCATTCATCAAGATGAAATAAACATGATTAAAGATTAAATACAACATGCTTTCTTCCTTTCGACTGATTATTGAAATGATTAATCGATTACTTTTATTCATAGAATAGTGTAAACTGTGGATTACTGTTTCCAAAAGCTGAACATTCAACCTAAAATTAAATTAGATTTAAGAAAACTGGAACCAGAGAATCTTCTTAACAATAACTCAAATCAATGTAGTTGGAGAACAATGTAATTGGCAATTAATTGATTGACTAATTGTTGCAGCTCTACCTACAAACTTGTCTCCTACAACATCCCTTAAATAAGCTTATATCATCAATTTCCAAAATCAACATTTTCCATGTTCAATTGATTTCAGAATCACATAATCTGTGAATTGTTTTTAATGAGCTGCCAGATGCCCCAAAAAGACCAAAATCAAGAGAAAAAGATGAACTTCAAATTTAGTAATAGCGGAGATGTTGTAGAGTGATATGATGAAGGGCAGAGAAAGTTTGTGAAAGGGGAAAAAAAACGGAGGAAGAGAAAAGAATAGATACGAGATAGAAGGAAGAAAGAGGTAGAGGAAATGAAAGTTGGGGAAGATGAAGGGTGAGCACAGAGAGATACAGAGAAAAAGATAGAAGGGGGGAGTGATGTGAAAGAGGGCAGGACAAAAAAGAAAGGGATGAAGCTTGATGAGAGAGGGAGGGTGAGGAAATGAAAGATGGAGTAAACGAAGGGAAGGCAGGACGAAAGGAAGAGAAAGGAAACAGAAGAGAGAATGGAAGAGGAAGAGCAGGAAGGGGAGAGGAAGAGCTGTAAAAAAAGGAGAGAGGAGGAGAGAGGGAGTGAGGAAACATAGAAAAAGGAGGAGAGAGGGAGAGAGTAAGAAAAAGGAGAGAGGAAATGGAAGAAAAGGGAGGAGAGAGGGAGTGAGGAAACAGAAGAAGAGAGGGAGGAAGAGACAGTAAAAAAAAAAAAAAAGAAGGGGGGGAGACAGAATTACTTTGTGCTTTATTACTTAATATAAAAGCTGAGTGCAGGAGAAAGAAAAAGAGAGAGGAGAGTTTGGTGAGGACATGCACGCTTGTGCGCACACACACACACACACACACACACACACACACACACACACACCTCAGGGAATCCTGCTATAGTTTCTATCGGCTCTGTCTGAATGGAGACAATTTGATCATCATTATTACAAAGAATCTTTGATCAGATCATGTCTCATCAACCCTAGCCTGTGTGTTTGTGCTTGTGTGTGTGTGTGTGTGTGTGTGTGTGTGTGTGTGCGTGCGTGCCTCTGATCAGTGCAGCTCAACGCAAAGATCTCAATGTCAAACCTCAATGTCATCTGAGTATCAGCTCTGCACACCCACTTCTTAGCGTCTCGCTAATATGCTAATGCTAAAAGCTAAATGATATCAGGTAGGCTTCTGAGGCCGTCCTACCCTGCGCTCCAGGCTAATATGCTAATGCTAGCAGGAAATCTGATCAACAAGGCTTTGAAGCCCCTCATCTCTCCTCCTGCTGTGCAGGTGTGTTAATCAGAGGGGGAGTTATCACCTTTTAGACCACAGCGGCTAAAAAATCCTAAAATCCACCTGCTACCTTCACTATTTAACACTTTAACTTATAAAGCAGGACTGAATGAGGACACCAGTGATATAGTCTCCGAGTACCATATCTGGCAAAAAATAGTTTTTTTTTTGTCCAGATCATCCGTTTACTATTATAGAAGTTTTACCAGAAAATAACCAGAGAAGCTGGAACAAGAGCATTTGGACATTTACTTTTAAAAACAATACTCAACTTGATTGCTTCTCAAAATAATTGGCAATTAATCTAACAGTTGGCAACTTATCAGTTAATCAACTAATTGTTGCAGCTCTAAATTCTATAAAGCAACTTTCCCTGATCTTCACCTGGTCATTCCAGTCTAAACATCACCTAGAAACTTGTTATATGGCTGTAGGTTCTACTAGCAGATATTTTACTGCATGATTTGATTTTTTGGTGGAATCTCTTAACACTTTCTAATAATGTTAGTAAATTACTTAAACAAATCTATCTGTGTGTTTTATGGCCACTTCCTGGTAAATAACCTAGAGATTTTTGATATTTATGAGTGGACAATACCCACCGAGATGCACCTTACACTCTTTATTGTTAAACTGTCTCATTTGAGGAAAAGCAGCTCCTGAACTCTTTCTTAGAAATCAACCTCTCACAGATGCAGCCAATACATTTATCACAGGTAAATGTCTCTTTTACAGAAATATAAACAACCTGCTGTGATTTTTCTCTTGTTCACCAACACAAGAAGGTGAACACACATGCGCGCACACACACACACACACACATGTGCGCGTGCACACACAACACACACACTGTTTTCCCTTATCTGCCTTATGTCTTTTCTCTTTGTCACACACACACACACACACTCACACGCGTGCAGTCTCTGTTTTCTTCACACTCCCTCGCTCACACACATAAATACATACACACAACCTCTTATTACCGCCTGCTGTCTGACGTGCATAAAAGCAGAGCTGCTCTGCATGCCTTATCATCATGTGATTGATGGCTGGCTGTTCTACTCTTATCGATTCTATGCTCTCCATATATTAAACGGAGGAAACGGAGCTGAATCGCTTGTGGAATAAGGCGCTGAAATACGATCGCTCTCTGATAGCCTGGCTAATCTGCACAACCTAATTCATTCCTTACAGCCGGCCCTATCCCAGATACGCAGACAGTCACGCTGTGTTTTCTGTAGCACTGATAGATGTACTTTATGTTTATTAGCTGTGAGGTATTTCACCAGCTTATCTGGAAATTATGTGGGGCAGAGTGGCCGCCGACTCTGTAAAATTACTCAATCAGCCATGCGATTTTGAGTAATTTACGATGTTTGCGGAGCAGTAATGATTTGCAGAATGCAGACAGTCATGTTTTATTTGGATAATATTGATATATGAATGTGTTTTGGGTGCGTTAAGAAGAGAAGAGATACAGCTGATGGTTTGGTTTTCAAAGTGATATTTATCTGTGAAATGGAATATGTAAGAGACAGTGTCACCACTATCTACTCACATCCTTTACAGCCGACTGTTGGAAGATGAGAGGTTTTTATTTAAGAGGAAATACAGTGTCGCTCGTCGCCGTGCCACTGTAGGTTGAGGGGGAAATTCCCCGCTGAGCTCACTATGCGCAACTTTTTTATTTCCCCTTCTTTGCAAAACTGATTTCAACCAAAAGGTTTTTCTGATCTTCTCATTAAAAGCCAAACACAAAAAAACATCTCATGGCATTGTCACATAAATAAACAGCTTTAAACCATTGGCGCCTGCCATTAAAGGCCAACTTTGTTGTATACTCTCTTATGATGCAGCTCAGTCTGCTGCAGGCACTAACCTTAAAACCATCACAGATTGATGCAGCATGGCAGGATTTTTCAGATTCTTACAGCTGACTTTAATTTATCCCAGACTGGACACATCTGTGGGGCAGTATCGCATAAATAAGGTCAGCAGCAGTTGTAGTTTTTATGTGATACAACTACCCTTGTCTATGTGTGATGCGTCTATTATGATGCTCAATGTCGCCGCTGCTTTTTTCTGTCATGATGATGACATGAACAATAACTTGACCTTCTCAAATCACAGTGATTTCTTCTTACATTCTGCAAAGGTTCATGGAAAGACATATCATTGTTGAAGTGATGATTAGTAAATCTGCTCCCTAATGGATTATATTTTTAGGAGATGCATCTTTATCAATTATACTCTGCAACGACTATTCTGATTGGCACTTAATATGTCAATTACTGAAACAATTAATTGATTAGTTGTTTGGTTTATAAAATTATTTAAAATGTTGATCATTGCTCCAAAAGCTGAAGATTCAACCTACTCTTTTTTCACAGACCATAATCCAAAAATCATCAATATATTGTTATAGAAGACTAAAGAAATTAAATATTTAGAACTGAGAAGCTGAGAATTTGAACAATATCTTCTTTATAATGGCCTGATTAATTGATTGATTATCTAAATAGTTGGATAATAATGTAATAGTTGGCAACTAATTGGTTAGTCAACTAATCACTGCAGATTTAATTACTGAAACCAGCCTAAGAGAAGACTCTAAAAGACTATATACACTGTGTGTATTGCTGAAAACTGTGATTAACTTGTGATCGCATTTGGCAAAAAATTATTGGAGTACTGGATTGATGGAAAAAAAATGCTCAATTACTATTTTTTCTAACTGTTAACTGTAACTATTAATTTTTCTACAATTACATTTGACAAAGTCAGCCATGGTCTTTATAGAGAGGATAGCAAGAAAAAAAGATGGATTAATTGAGGATAAAAGACAATAGATCAAGTATCTCTCACCAAATTTTTCTAGCTTCTTTCTTCCAGCTGCAAACTGTGTGTGTGTGTGTGTGTGTGTGTGTGTGTGTGTGTGTGTGTGTGTGTGTGTTTGAAAGGAGAAAACACCTCGTCCCATCCGTCTCCAGTGTGTGTATCCTGCTCCATAAATATTGGTGGTGTGGAGGTCTGACCTTGTCAAGTGTTGACTGATGCTGTCGCCTGTTTATCCCTCACTGCAGACAGAGGACTGTCTCCGCCAGGGAACACAGCTAAAGCAGGGCTGCACCCCGGCTGCTGCTGCCTGGATCATTTCATTTTTAAGATGCTAGACAATAAAATGAGACTCTAGGATATGCAGAAATATATACACATTTTATCATACATGCTATATATATATATATATATATATATATATATATATATATATATATATATATATATATATATATATATATATATATCAGGTACCCAGATAATTAAGAGTTTAATTTTAAAGTGAAAGTAATAGTCACAATAATAAATTTTCATTTGAGAATCTCAAGGTGATACAGGTAAATAGAAGTAATAAAAACAAAGTAAACATAAACATGATTAAAACTTAGATTAAATCTTTACAGAACAGACAGTTGCCAGCGACCTCTCCTCTCTCCTAAAAATAAGCTTTTTATTATTAGAAATACCTAGTTTTGACCTGCTAAAGATCTTTTTTGCTTTTTGTTTTGTCTCCTGAGACTTGGTGTAAATATGCTCATTTTTCCTAATCTCCTCTAAGTTGTTTTTAGTTACATGTATTATTTTTATATTGTTTAATGCCACATGTGCATATTTGTTAAAATTGCAACATATAAATGAGTGTGAATAAACGAGTACCGCTGACACTCACACAGAGCATAGTCCTGACAGCTTGAGGGTGTGTGTATGTGTGTGTGTATGCGTGTGTGTGTGTGAGAATATGTGTGTGAAGCATTTCCCATTGCAGCACAGCAGGATGTCAGAAGTGGTTAAGGCACCTTGAGACACACTCACACACATGGACACACACACATGCACACACACACACACAGACATGCACACGCGTTGGATCAGAAAAGGCTGTAATGGTGCTCAGAGATCTGACTGGAGTGTTTTCCAAAACTGCCTGAGGCTGCTCTGTGCCTCCAACCATCCATCTATTTATCATCCGTTCATACATCCATCTATCTTTCTTCTTTTCTGCTTTTTCTCTTTCCTGTTTACATTACCACCATTATCTATTTCATCTTCTGTCATTTTACCTGACTCCTCTCCACAGAGAGATCTGAGCGGAGAGTAAAATATTGCTTTCACAACTAATGAAGTTGAGTTTTCTAAAGTCACAACCTGAGTCAGATCCCCTCTTAATATATGTTCTTATTTTATTACAACTAGGATCTTATTTATTTCTGCCGAGCTGCGCACAGCAAAGTTTGACAGTGAAAAAACACCAGCAGACAGATGATCTATCGCTTTATGTAGATGATAAAAACAATACTTTATTTTCAGGTAAAACTGAAAGTAATCTGAATCGAACTGTTGAACAGGACAAGAAATTGTGGATGTCACCTTTGACCTTTTGGAAACAAGTGTGTAAAGATGTGTAGGATTAATTATGGTTTAAATACAAACTTTCACAAATAAGAATAAATGACCTGAAATGGTTTACAACTGTTAAAATATACTATTTTGCTTTATGATTATTTATCATATATTTTTAAATAAATTAGTCGTAATAAAGTTGACTAAATGGAGAAATAGCTCAATATTGTTAATGGTCTGTTAATTTTTCTCTGCCTCAGAGTTTCAAGCTGAATGTGGACAGTCATAGTGCTCTGAAGGAGAGTATAATGGAGGAAGGCCGAGTGCTGCTCACCGTCATCGCCTCCCACCAATCAGGTACACACACACACACACACACACACACACACACACACACACACACAGGTGGCCATAACCGAGGCCCAACTCTGTTCCATTCATTATTAATATTTGGATTAACAGAGTGACCTTCAGAGAGGAGAACTCATATGAATGTTGCTGAAAGAGAGCGGTAAAGACAAAGAATGAGAGAGACAGAAAAGCAGAAAGAAAAGCCAGCGGGCAGGAATAGAGAAATTCAATATAATTTTATATTTTCCCAAATCTTTACAGCCAGAGAAGGTGAGGTGGAAAAAAAAGAGACACAAGTGAGAAAAGACAAACAGGAGCGATAGTAAAGAGAGAGTGAGAAGTGATGAAATAAGTGGGGAAGGGGAAAGACAGGAGTGAGAGGACCAGTAGTGATATAAAAAGAGAGATAAAGAGAGCTGAGTTTTCACACAAGTATCTGTTGCTACTTTGGTTGGATTTAGGATTTTTTGTTGCTTATTAAGTTAAAATTATATTTCTGTCATTTTTTAGAGAGTAGGACGCTACATCTTGTTAACAACTTCACCGATGAAGCATTTTGAAGTCACTGCCGTCTGATAATTAAAGTTCCCATATCTGCACTTCTCTGGGCTTTATAAGAAGTTTTGTTCCTCTTACATGATATATTTGCAATTTAAAGTACAGAATTTCAACTCAATGCAGTTTTACATTGTTCCAGAAGTCTTTTAAACACCTCACTAGAAGTCCAGAAAGCTGAGTTTTTTTCTGATAAATATTTATGAGCCTCTCTTCTGATCTGTGAGTTTGAATTGGAAGAATAAAAAAGTGGGTGTGACAGTTGAAGGTGGAGTGAGCTACTTTATGACATTACAACAGCAAGGAAGTACAAATAGGTCATGAAATGGCAAAGCTTCTAAACCCATGCTGTACGTTTTTCTCCATTTGACGTGTGTGTTTGATGCATGAGGCAGTTTTATCGAACTTATAGAACTTATGTAGTTGTGAAAAAACAACATGAAAGTAGCTCTTTGCATGATATGGGATCTTAAAGTTCAAGTTTATTTGTATAGCCTGAAATTACTAATTTACAGGCTGTAATTCCTAGACTCTTAAACCAAATAATAATCTTTAAAAAAAAAAACAATTTAACTGGGAAAAACTTTAGAAAAATGGAATGAACCTCAGGAAGAATGGCAGAGAACAGACAGACTAATAATAGATGTTGTGAGTACAAGAATAAATACAAATTACAGAATACTGCATTTGAACAAAAAGGCAAACAGCAAACAACAGAATTAAGGTTATAATTTAAAAAAAAATCAAACATTTCAAATAAAATTATAGAATGATTGAAAAATACTTCAGAAAATCAGCAGCCTGTCAGACTTCACACAACTCTACCCTCACAAATATTCATACAAACAATTTGTGTGAATATTGTTTTATTGTTATAGAGATTTCACTCAAATGCTGAGTTATTTTTGGTAGTTTTTAACTAGTTTACATATATATTTGCTACAACTCACATGTGACTTTTTCATGTATGACATTAACTCACCGAAAGACAACTAAATTTAGTTTAGTACTTACTTAGTAAACTAAGTTCAGAAAAAAAATCTACCTTTTTACATCTTTACATCATGTTTATATATTT
Organism: Eupleurogrammus muticus; assembly: GCA_036785175.1. NCBI lineage: Eukaryota > Metazoa > Chordata > Actinopteri > Scombriformes > Trichiuridae > Eupleurogrammus > Eupleurogrammus muticus. The sequence goes on along the minus strand of JAYKQN010000012.1, from coordinate 8,985,662 downwards.
TTTGGCTACAATGTAAAAGCTTTGCTGAAAGTGACAAGCAGTTTCCATCATCTTCCATCATCCATCATGTCCTCCCTCCTTTCTTCCTCTCTCTCTCTCTCTCTCTCTCTCCCTCCCGTCCTGATTCATCTGTTTGTCTCTCGCCCTGCAGCTCTGAAGGATATCCTCCATATGGTCTCCAGCCAATGGGATCAGGTCCAGCGCCAGATCCGACGCCAACATGGCTGGATGCTCCGTGCCCTCCGCTGCATCCAGGCCCGCCTCTTCTACACCGGCCAATCATATGAGCCTGCCACGGTCTTGGCAGAGACGCTGGCCAATCGACAGGCTCCGTGCCCGGCGGACAGCCTCAAGGTAAAAATACCGGTGGTGGTTTTTATTTTCTGTTTAGCAGTGAATCTCAGCGTTATTCTTCTCATCTGTTTTTTGTTTTTTTGTTTGTTTTTATATTCTTTGGTTCTTATCCTTCCATTTCCTCTCTGGTAGATCCCTGCTATCCCTCTTTTTCTCTCTGTCACACACACATACACAACACAGTCAAATCAATCACACACACTTAACCATAGTTGTTTGTTTCTCAGCTGTCATTGGCTGCTGGTTAATTGTCTGGACTTGGTTAATTAGATGTAATCTCCCTGTCTGTCGCTCTCTCTCGTCATTGCGACAGTCCTGTCATTCATCCTCCTGTTGCTGCTGCTACTGCTGGTGTGTGTGTGTGTGTGTGTGTGTGTGTGTGTGTGTGTGTGTGTGTGTGTGTGTGTGTGTGTGTGTGTGTGTGTGTGTGTGTGTGTGTGTGTGTGTGTGTGTGTGTGTGTGTGTGTGTGTGTGTGTGTGTGTGTGTTGAAGATTTTCCATGAGTTATCTTTGGCCTTGTTGGTCTGTTTGCTTGTTTGAAACATTTCTCTTTTATCATTTATATTTTATCTTATTTCTTTCAGAGCCTCTTGACTTTTTTGTTTAAATATCTTTTGATAATTAGTTTTCATTCACCTTCATTCTCTCCTTACATTATCTTGCTATCCTGAATACCTCCTTTCTTAACTTTTATACCTTTCTTTCCTTGTTTTTCTTCAATTTTCTGTGATCGCTTTATCAAAAAAATTCTGTCCATTTCACGTTCCTGTGTCTCATTTCATCTGTCCTCCCTTTTCTACTGCATCTTGCACTCCTTCCTCTCCTCTCCTGTCCTCTGGTTGTTTTCTCCTCTTTCTTTTCCTCCTCCAGCAGACCTGACTCTGGTTGTTTTCAGATTGTTTAGTTGCAATTAGAGCTGCAGCAGCCTGATCACTGTGATCAGTCAACAGTGACAGCCATTAGCCAAGCTACCACCTCTGTGTGTGTGAGTGTGTTTGCATGTGCATGTTTGTGTGTGTGTGTGTGTGTCCATTAGCTGCTTGGCCGCAGCACATTAAAAGTCCATTCATTATCTGTGTGAATCTCCCTCTGCACTTAAAGCTTTGATCCGTAAAACCTCCAAACAAGAAACTGAGGTGTGAATCTGCTGAAATATTTCTGTCCGCTGCTTTGCAGCACAAACAGTGTCAGTATCACATGTTTCACATATGGCTGTGATGTGCTAAATTATTCACTTCATGTCTGTTCTGGTCAGCTGAATGATAAACCTGAGCTTTTCAGTCTGACAACTAACCTAAAAAATCCTTCTTTTGTGGGTGCAAACGAGATTGGGTCAACAAAGAGGAGTCTATGGCTGCTATCAAGTCATTAAGAGATGTTAAAAGTCATGACTCATGTTGTTTTCAAGTCAGAACAGAACCTGTCCAGTTTTGATCATGTTTTTTAAACTGAGATGCAAGTCATTCCAGTCTTAATATTATCATTATGTTCTATCTCCAAAACGTGGATTCTACTTCACACAGCAAGAGGTTTAGATGGCGACTAGGACCCACATCTACTAATCTACCAATAGAAATGCAGGCACTGCTCAGTGTAATGCCTGGGGCTGCATTGTTTTTTCTGTTTACCAGTATCGGGGCAAAATCACTGACGTGTGGTTGATGGCGTCTTATTGACCTGTTTTGGAGCCTGAGATTCAGTCTGTTTGCAGCAAACATGTCTTATCTAAGTTTATTAGATCAATGTTAAACAATGTGGCTCACAATAAACTCACAGTCTTTAGGCCCAATATTTGACCAATAACAGATATTAGCCTTCCAAATAGTGACCAATTTGGTAGTTCATTCATCTATCGATCATTGGGTAAACAACTAATTCTTTGGTTCATAAAATGGTGTAAAATCTTGATCTCTGTTTCTCAAAGCTAAAGATTCGAACTAAAAAGTAATTTTTTGTCTAGACCAACAGTCCACAACTAAAAGAGCATCAGATTACTATCATAGAAGATTAAAGAAACCAGAAAATAAACAGATTTGAGAATCCGGAACTAGAGAAATTGGACATTTTTATTTATAAAAAGGACTGAAATTGATACAGTATAGAGAGATATATAGAAAATAGAACAAACAGTTGTTCACCCATACATTCATAGTCACACTAATGGTCAAACAAGTCAGTTCATACATTAATGGCTCTTTGAGCTTCTCTTGTGAACACAACCATTTTTCTCAGTATTGCAGATACTTCCAATCCGTGGACTTAGTGAAAAGGTCATTCTGTCCATATTTTGAATATTGGTCACAATATCACTACAGCGCATCATGTTGGAGCTGGGGCCTGCAACCACTTTCATGTTAGAACTTTCTTGCTGGCTTAAACGGCTAGGTAAAAAAAAAATCTGTTTGGAGAATATTTCAGATCAAAACATGGGCCTTTTTGTTCTGCTTTACCCTTTTAGAGCATACATTTAATAAACTGTAATACAAGAAAAGTCAACTCAAATTAAGTTCATCATCAACACACACACACACACAGTCATCATCAGTCTCTGAGATGTGAAGACCTTCATACATCCTTTCATTACCTCCAGCTAGATCCTGTGATTCTGTTGTATGTGGTACCCAGCAAAGCTCTGGACAGGCTCCAGTATGTCCAAAACACAGCTGCCAGAAATCTCACCCGCTCTCACCCCTGGCAGCACATAACCCTCTTAGTTCTCATCCACCTTCACTGGCTCCATGTAAAGTCCTGAATAACTTACAAAATCCTCCTCGTCACCTACAAATCCCTGAACAACCAAAACTCACCCATGTGACTTTTTTTCTGTGATGGCTCTTGTTCCTGTGAAAATTTGTTCAGCCATTTTTGTTTTTCCCTCATGTTCATGTGGGGTTGCACTTTAACGCAGCTCATCATACGACTGCAACTACATTTTGCAGTTTTCTGAGCTCATATTGTTAAGCATTAAGCAGCAGCTGTAGACTGGAATTACAAATATATGAGTGTGTGGGGACACGAGGTCGTGCTCATCAGTTCTTATGTCGTACCTGTGACCAGTTGGTAAAATTACAGCCTTTTCCACCACAGGATAATTCGGCATATTTGAACATGAATCACCGTTTGGATCCAGCAGACAGCTGGATGGTGTTGTGGAGGAAGGGAGCAGTAATTTGCGCAGTAAAAAATCTCTGAGTGTGGCTTTACTGTGTATTCATTATCTGCTAGTGCTCTTTAATGACAATCAGATGCATGGCCTAATTACTGCCACAGACACCGAGGTGGGGGCGTGTGTGTTGGGGGGGCAGCCTGCAAGGTCAACCAAGGGCATTCCGTGTGTGTATGTGTGTGTTTATGTTCTTCTGTAAAAAGATGATTTGAGACTGATATGGGCAGAGGTTAGTAAAGTCACCACAATTCATGTGTATGAGTGTGTTTTCAGCATTAATGTAGCCTGTGAGTCTCTCTACATGCGTGCATGAGCGTGTGTGTTTAAATGAATGTAACCTTGACTAAAGGGCAAAATAAAGGCCAAATTGGAATAAATTTATCAAATTATGAAGCCTCGTACAATATTTATAACCAGTGGATACACTATTCATTACAAAAGATTAAATACCAACTTGTATCAATAATTCACCCTCTTAATCTTCATTTTTAGTGCAATTAAGAGCAGAGGCAAATTGCATATTTCACACCCAGCTCTAAGACAGTCAGCATTCAATTTGCTGAATGTGACTACAGCTCTGCAGGAGGCTGCTGCTGCTGCTGTACATACAACATGCGACAACACATTCATTTAAATGATTCATTGATAATAACAGCACCTATCATGTTATACTACACTTATTTAATGTGCAGATAACATGAATGTTGAGATGAAAACGTGAGTCAACAGCTTAAAAAAAATCTTAAAGCTATATATTTGATATATCCTATTTGGTCTGTGGTCAATATTTATTACTGAGCAGCTTTGGAATTTTAGAAAGAAGTCAAGCAGTCGTCAGCAGTGATTGGCTGTATCCTCAAAGGTCAGCAAATTTAAACGTATACCTTTTCACTCCACATTTACCTGACAAGTTTACAACAGTTACTATAAAATCCAACCTAATCAGCATAAAAACGAATGAATCTCTCCTTGACTAGCTACAAAATCAAAGTGTTTCTCATTTACTGCCCCAGAAACAACATTCCATTTATAACATATAAGTAACAACTTTGTATACTGGAGGCTTTTAGATGTTATATTTTAAATGCATTTGACATTTTTTTTATTTATAGTAATGTTATTTAACACTATTAATCATACAAAAGTGAAAAATCTCAATGAAAGTCTGCCCCTGACTGACTGACACCATGAATCAGAGTATAGTACCATCAAGGCCAAGCAAGACAGACACGCCCCCTTTTGGGGGAAATAATCACATTCAGATAAAGGGAGAAACAGAAAATACAGAAAAGCTGTTGTGAAGCAACAAAGAAATACACAAATCTAAACAATGAATGTGATCTGATAAAAGGTGTAAAATTACATTGACTTCTAGGGGTTTTAAGGTTTTCTCCTGGTAGGTATTAGACTGTTGGGCAGAAAACAGTGGTGTTGTTCGGGTATGGCACTCACCATATCTTTATTTATTGGTAATAAATAATAAACTAAATTGAAAAAAATCTTAAAGGACTTTTTATTTAACAAATTGATAGCATGTGTTTTAAAGAGTAACAAAAATGCTTACCACCACCACCTAAATCCATTTTTGCTTGGGTAGCTATGAACTGCTGACAAGTACATATTAAGATCTAGTGATATATTGTTATTTATGACAATAAAAATACTATTAAAGGAAAGTATGTTTACTTTTTTTATTTTAAGTACACATTAGTTCTGGACTTTTCCTGAATTGCAAGTTTGAATGACAGACTATTTTTTAATTGTGGCCTTGCTACTTTTACTTAATCTATCAGTTGATCTTTATCTGTCATATGTGAAATATAATAAATATTATAAAAAAAATATATATATACATAAACAGATTTCAGTTACAAACATTACTAAAGGAGTTGATGTAATAATGGTCTTAACTACAATAACTTAATATTGTTTGTACCTTTTTAATTGATTTAAAACTGCAATTTAATTAAGTTGACATTCATTTATGATCGTTATTTGTCACAAATTATTGTAAGTTATTATTTATTATTTTATAGCTACAACATGAACAAAAACAAGAAATAGGTGGAAACAGGAATCAGACCCTTGCACCAGAACATTCAAAATTTCTTTAAACATTGATATAAGTAACATTGATATATATTCTAATGATCTAATTTAGTTTAGTCCAGTTTAGTGCTTGGGGTCCACTATGGGCCTGATATCAGTAAGTTGCTCATTCTAGTTTCTGTAACAGTATCTTTGTGGGTTGTGCTGACTTTAGTCCTGCTCCTAATCCTAGAGCAGTCTGCTGAGGTTAAACCTGCAGGAGCCAGAGGCCCCCCCAGCACAGCTCTCAGGGTGCTAGAAGCACTCAACCTTCTCCACCACGTCAAGGTCACAGCACAGGGAGAAGGGTCGGTATATATAATAATTATGGTAAATGTTCAGGTCAGGGGTTAGCGGACAAGTACTTACTGTTCCTACATGGGACCCTGATTTTGAAAAATTCTTTATGGTGTTGAAGGAAGCAAAATAACTTGTATTTAATCTTTCTATTTAGTCTTATACCTGACATTAGCACCGTGATAGAGAAGTTCTAACGTCACTTATGCAACTCTCTGGTCTGTAGTCTTTCTTATTATGTATTTCTAAAGTCATACACTTAAACAGTTTTAAACAGCATGTGTCATTCAAACATAGTTATAGCAGGATTTAAAGGTGAAGTTGTTCATTCACAGCTGAGCAGCAATAACTTGCTGAGCTCCAAGAACATTTGGACATTCTTTCAATCTTTTGTTCATTTTAGATTAAAAAAAATGTTTGTTAAACATTTTCCTACACATCCTTTAACTCTTCAGCCCTTCTGTTTATTTATTGTGGTTGTAGGAACTACAGGTGTGGGATGAGGATGTCAGTTTAGGCTGGATCCTAACAAACCTCCATAGAGTCTGTGTGTGTGTGTGTGTGTGTGTGTGTGTGTGTGTGTGTGTGTGTGTGTGTGTGTGTGTGTGTGTGTGTGAGCAACGGGACTGTAGATCTCTTTATTGCTGAATCTTTCTACATAATTTACATCCATTCTTCTTTTGACTTTTTCCATATAATGAAAGGTAGAACAATGAAAAGACAGAACGTGAAAAGATATATTATACATCAGTCCTTCCCTCTCACTTTTCTTTTCCTGTTTTTCTATTTTTCGTCCTCTCTCTCCAGTTTTCCATCTCCTTCATTCATACATCCCTCCAATTGTTCTTCCCCTCTTTTCCCTCCTCCTACTCTTCATCTATTGTTCTACTTTTATCCCCCTTCTTTTTACTACAGAATCTGTCCTTTATCCATCTGCCTTCCCCTCTTGTCTCCTTCCTCCTATCCTTATCTCTCCATCCTTCCATTTATTTTCCCCTTTATCCATTTATTTCTCTTTTTATTGTTCTTCATCCCTTGTCTCCCTCATCTATCTTTCCCTCCATCTGTCTTTTCTCCTCTTTTCCTTGAGTTTAAACCCCTGTAGACCTTTTATGTTCACATACTCTTCTTCTCTTATCTTCCGCCTTTCTCTCCATCCCCCATCCCTCTTTCCATCTTCCACCTCACCCTCCCTGCCTCCCTACCTCCCTCCCTCCCTCCCTCCGTCCGTCTGGAGAGGGGTGATTCATGTAAATGTCAGGAAATATCAGAGCTGGGGTGGTGGGATTAGGCAGAGAGGAGAAGATACACTGATACCAGCAAATATAACGCTCTGACAAGACGGCCAGCACCAGGGATTAGGACAGGCACACACACAGACACACTGAAGAGGGTATTGGTGTGTGTGTGTGTGTGTGTGTGTGTTTGTGTGTGTGTGTGTGTGTGTGTGTGTCAAATGAGTTTATTGTGTTATGAGATGTCTGCTATGTGTCGCTGCATTTTAAAGATTTGTTGTGCATGTGTAAAGATTTTCAAGTGGCATCTGTAGTGTTTTGTTGCATATTGAAGATGAAGGTAAAGGTTGTGTGTGTGTGTGTGTGTGTGTGTGTGTGTGTGTGTGTGTGTGTGTGTTCAGTGAGTGAACGTAGAAAGACAGGGAGTGGAAGAGAAGTAGAAAGGTGTTTAATACGAGTGTGAAAGCAGTGTAATATTTAACAGCTTAGTGGGATTTGTCTGTCACATTACCGAGGATTGGACTGAGTCTGGTGTCACACACACACACACACACACACACACACACACACACACACACACACACACACACACACACACACACACACACACACACACACACACACACAGAAAAGGTGAATGCATGGGTTCAGTGACAGCTGCTGAATCTAAATCTATCACTGGAGTTTCATCATTCTAATGTTCTAAAACTGTACATTTAGATATCTTATGTATTTAAAGGAATACCGGGAACAGAGGAGAAAATGTATTTATTAGGACAATCATGGAAAACCATGATGAACTTGTGCTTTCAGGACAGTCAATTATCAGATTATTGGATAATTTTCCTTAAATATTTGTCTATATTAGTTTATTAAACAAATATTTGAATATTGGACATCATGTTAACAAATATTTGAATATTTGTTTAATAAAATAATTGTTCCAGTTACTTATTCCTTTTTTATTGTACTTATTACATGCTTGTCATAAGAGTTCACATTCAACAAACATTATGTTGATTATTAAAGTTTTTTTTAACTTACACACCATCTGACTGTAGCCAAGAAATCGCCAATATTTCTTTCATTATATTTTTATCTCATAATGAAGATAATGAGAAAAAACAGAGAAGAATAGACTGGTTAATGATCCATTTAAGAAAAAAGCCACAAAACGTTAAGATGCCAAACATTTAAAACAAAGAAAAGAAAATGTGTGTGAGACACACAAGAAACATGTAAGTGCTATATTAGACCATAAATAACTAACATTTGACAATAACTAGTTAAAAAATAAATTTCTCTCTACAGGTGAGACAAATCAAGCGAGTCTCACTGTACATTTTATTTATTTTATTCTTTCCTCTCTGACAGGGGACAGGGGGGTCATGGAGAGTGAGGTGGAAGGTGGAGATTATTCCATGTTCCTTTGGACACAGGGGACACAAATCCTGTTAGAGACTTGTACCAAACAGCCTTGAGCACTCACACACCTTTGTTGTTCATCCATCATAACTGATGATAACATGATACGTCTCGTTCAGCCGAGTTTTGGCGCCCTGATTCAAGCGTTGAGGTGTAGCCATGAGTCCTTCCTGCAATTCTGTCTTAGAGGAGCCCACCTTTCTGGACTCTGCTTCTCCTGAGCTGGAGGTTTCCTGCACTTCAAAGTGAAATATTAGGGAAAAAAAGGAAAGAAAGAGTGTCAGCGGGGAATTTATTTTATTTATTACAATTAGTTCAACATTTAATATAATTATCTTATTCCATTAGCAGATAACTGTACTTATTTAAAGTTTTTCAAAGAATTTGAGAGTTGTCACAGGTTTGAGGTTGAACCCCAGAGCAGACACAATGACAAAGGCAGAGAGTGGTGTAAAACAAGTAGTTTATGGTTCACAGATGCAGCTGATAGCTGGATTGGGTGTCTCAGGGGTAGGCCACTCCACCGCCACTTGGACCTTTGCTGTGTTTGAGCGAACCTGGTCCTCAATGACACTGTGTTGACATGAAACTCTAGCATTTCTCCACCTTCACAAACAGGAGGTTCTCTAGAAGCCTCTGTAGAACCAGCCTGACGTTTTGGCGATGTTCCTATGAGTTCAATATCACTATGTCAGAAGGTTCCAGGTAGATGGAGATAAGGCGAGTCAGTTAAGAGTTTAGAGCTGAATTCAGGGCAACAAGGCTGAGCTCTGTGGTGTGTAGTCGAGAGTCCAGCGGGGAGACTGGAACTGGAGTGGTGAGTTGTTGGAGGGAAAGCTGAGCAGAATCCAAAGAGTGTAGGCAGGGGCTCAGCGGAGGAAGCTGTGACAACTGGAGCGGTGAGAAGAAGATTGAACTGCTTGGAGAGCTGATGACTCAGAACATGAAGAACACTCAGGAGCCCGGGACAACACGAGACACTGTACATTACCAGTTTTGAACATGGAACTATCTGACGCTGAGTGGAAGGAGAGGCAGCTAAGAACAACTGGGAAGATACATCTAAATAATGAGATAACAAGTTCATAATATGAGATAAAAAGGACAAAAATTAAGATAATACGTCAGACAATTTAATCTTTTTTTAAGAAAACAAGAGTACCTGCCAATGAGATAAATGAATGTAGTTCTACCCAATATTGGACTGATTATACTACAACTATATTGTTTTTGACTTGTTTGTGTATGACGTGTATGCGTGTGTGTATGACAGACATAAATTTTGGGGGTAAGAAGTCATAAGTGACATCCTAGCTGGCACTTCACACAGGCTGATTTAAGTTAAATAACATTAATGTGTGTGTGTGTGTGCGTGTGTGTGTGTGTGTGTGTGCGTGTGCGTGTGTGTGTTCTTATCAGTGTAGTTGGTGGAGACAGCTTGTTGGCCTCAGGCCTCTATTTCACCCTACAGACCACACAGAGAAGGGGAGTGGGAGGGGGAGAGATAGAGGAGAGGAGGGGGGAGGGGAAGGATGGAACAAGGTGGGGAAAGGTGAGGAGAGGAGGAAACGGGGAACGATGGAGAGAACAAAAGAAAAAAGGATGGAAAAACCAAAGCTGTGATCATATCATGTTGAGGAGGGAGAACACAAGAACATTTCAACACTTGCTTTTCATTACAATAATTTTAAGTCAGGAAAATGAATTTATTCTTGATGGCAGAGTGGGTTTATAACCATTCTGTAAAGGTATGTGTGGTCTGGAAATAATAGAAGTGTGCAAACATGTTCACATACATAATTAATTTAAACATTGGTAATAATCTAAAAAATGTTAATTTAATAGAAAAAGTTTAAATACACAAGGATTAGTATCTACAATGAGAAACTGTCAGAAGTATTTAAACCACAAAATACTTGAGCTTTTTGGGGTTAGGTTGGACAAACAAACCAAAATCTGCTTTTCCTAAAGATCAGTGTTGGGTTCCTGTGAGATCAGACTCAGTCAGGACCTTTAACATTAGTGTGTTTCGAGTTATTTTTATTGAGTTAACTGATGAGATCAGAATAAAGACACTCAACACGCAACAACATTTGGTGGGAAGCAAAGATGAAGAAGTCGGAAGATGGAGAAGAAGTGAGAAGCTCTGGGAGCTGAGGAGGAAGGCAGAGTGGAGGTGATAGAGATCCAGGCCTGTTGACTCTGAGCGTGCAGATTGTAGAATCCTGAACATGCAGAGCAGCTCTTCTCCCCCTCTGAGTGATTTAAATATTGACCTCAGGTTATTACGAGCTTTTTAAATCAAATTACTGAGTGTTGGACTCCTGCCTGATACCTGATAGAGCCAATCAGACAGCTCGCCCCGCTCCCGGAGCTCCAGCACACATCACTTTACATAAATTAAGATTAAAGTTGGGAAGTTTAGGGAGTTGGTTTAACCACGCACCGACACTATCAACATAGTTTGTGTTATTCAGTGTTGGTGTTAATCCCTGGTTTAAGATCTGCAAAGCTGCAATTCCAGGTCATTTGAGAGTGATAAAGCTCAGTGTTTGCGGCTGGAGGGGTTTTTATGTCACACAGACAGTGACGCCGACTCACACCAGCTAGTTTCACACCAACAACACTGTAGGTTTCAAATAAATCAAAAGATGAAAGTTTGCAGGATGAGGAGGAGGTTTCATGTGTGCATAAATATAGATATTGTTTGTGGAAATCTTAATATAATCCTTAAACATAAATATATATAAATAAGTTATAATTATATAACTATTTGGACCACATAACTAATACATTTACTTTGTGCTGTCCAACAATTTACATTTTTACCTTGACTGTTTGGGTCAGTATTTGAAGATAATATTAAAAACAGCTTAAACATCCCAAACATCTTTTTTTTTTAGCCTGAAGTTTTATGACTTTTTTTCTAAAGGGCTGCACAAAATACACAGATGAAAATATTTCAACTTAAAAAAGTGCAGTTGTTTATGAACAAAAATAGATATGTGGTTCAGAAGTTTTGTCTTTTGTTTGAAAGGTTCATATATTCTTTGCATTGCTTTGTAATTCCACTTCAATTGTGCTTGTAATGATTGGTTTGCATCATTACATGTGGTGTCTTAAAAATGTTGACTTTCTGCTGTCATTCTTACATCGAGCTGCTCATGAAGCCACTTGACTATAAATGATTTTATAATTGATAATTTAAAGTAAAGAACTCTATGGATCTTTTTAAAACTGTTTTCTGACCTCTTTAGATCAAACCCGCATGATATTGAAAGCTAACGTTGTTAATTTTCTCCAATAATCGTGGAAAATGACTGAAGTAAGCTTTAATTAATGCTTGTGTAAAACACGTGTGGCCATCGAATCCATCTTTTTCCCCCTTTTCATCCAAAAGTTGTTGAGACACAAAGTGAAAACTCCCTCGCACGCCCTTCTCTCCTCCCTCCCACCTGCAACATCTATAAAAGCCAAATGAAATATGCAAATAATCGCTGCCGATCCCAATAAGAAATAATTAACGCTGTCTGCTCTCCGTGGCAGCAGGTATTAGCATGCCAAAGCACTCCAAAATGTAATTTATAAAGTGAGTAAAAAAAAAAAATGCAGGGCTCTTTCTGTGTCTTTGCCAACGGCAATCTGACGTTTCTAATGCACTCTGAGAGAAGGAATAAATTGATTGGTGGCGCTGGGCTTTCTCTGTTTTAATTTTCCATTCCTGATATTTCTCAAATATTTAATTATGCGGATTGTGAAAGTGAATATGTAAAGTGGGTGTTTTTCTTTTCTTCTTTTGAAGCTACAGATGGTTTGTGTCGTATTACCTTGTTAAACATGGATATGGTGGTGAGGATTATTAGACGAAGGAGTTTGAATTTGAAGAAAGTTGTAGAAATGTGGCGGCGGTGAAGACGGTGGCAGAGCGGTCACATAACAAGCCGACGCCTGGAGAGTCAAGAGATGAGTTTGCTGCCTTCAACTCAGCACTCAGACACAGAAAAGTTGTGACTTTACTCCTCTGGCGTCATTTCACTGGTTAAATGCAGTGTGTTTTGCTGCGGATGCTCAGGCGTAGTTTCATCACACACTCAAAGTTTTACTCTTTAGGAATAAAGCTGTTGCAGAGTGACTTTTATTTTCATTTGACATTTAGAATATGAAACATCAACCTACTTTAAAATTGAAATTAAGCTGAATATTTTCTTGCAGGACTGAATTAGATAGAAACATGGCTAGAAAAAGTAAGTAGTTTGGCAGGTAATGAAAGGATATTAAAGAACAGGTTTTTCAACCAAAAACCAAGGCTGGACATCACAGCCAACACAGTAGAGCTGCACTAACAACTATTCTGAATGGATTAATCTATCAATTATTAAAACTATTAAGACAATTGTTTGCTTCATAAAATGGTGTGAAATGTTAATCATCCAAAGTTGAAAATTAAATATTAAATGTCTTTTTCTTCAGACCCAACAGTCCACAACCCAAAGATCACCAGTTTACTATTATAGAGGCTAAGAAATATATATATATATATTTAAAAAAAAAATCAGATTTAAGAAACCAGAGAATTTGGACATTTTCTTCTTAAAAGTAAAACATATATTAAAATAGTTGTCAATTAATATAAATATATATATATATATATATATATATATATATATATATATATATATATATATATATATATATATATATATATATATATATATATATATATATATATATATATATATATATATATATATATATATAATCAGAAGACACAACTAAAACAGGAATTAGTTTGTTTAGAAGATGAATGATAGATATTTGAATTTCTAATCTCTTAGTGACACGTTTCACTGAGATAAAGTTTTTTTTTCATTGGTTTCATGTGCAGCTGCACATTTTAAATTTAGTACTAATTTAAGGTATTTAGGAATTGTATGCTGAAGTAAGCAGGACGGAACAAAGAGAGAAGACCCATTGGGATTTATTTCAAAATAAAAGTACAAGGCTATAGCATGTTCTCAGGCAAAAGGAGGAAGAAGATCAAATCTGTAGAAAAGAACACTTGATATTATTGAAAGCTCCTGACTCACGTGCTGAGATTGGTACTGCCCTGAACAGAAGATGATGGTTATGTTTTGTTAAGGATGAAAAAACTGACACATGTTCCTCTTCTTTCTCTCTAACGCATGCATGCACACACACACACACACACACACACACACACATACACACAGTTTCACACACTAATTCACACTTCTGTGGACATATGGACTTAAACATGAATACAAATGAATGCATCTATGCAAGGACACAAAGAATAAACACATAAAAACACTCAGAGAAGTGCGTGCACACACACACACACACACACACACACACACACACACACACGCACAGACAGACTGTCCTCCTGGTGACTTAATTATATCCACCCTCCCCCTCTCTGCTCTCAAAGCCACAGAATCAAAACCACATTTTGGTATCATTTCACTCATTTGTATTCATACATCAAGGCACACACACACTTAACTGCACACACACACACACACACACACACACACACACACACACACATGCATACACATACTCTTCTCGTTTCTGATCAAAGATTCTCCATCTTGTTCTTAAATAAAAGACAACAAGGAGCACCGTCAGCTGTAATTACTACCAGATCATCTGATGATGCATTTGTGTGTGCCTCTGTCCTGTGTGTGTGTGTGTGTGTGTGTGTGTGTGTGTGTGTGTGTGTGTGTGTGTGTGTGTGTGTGTGAGTGTGTGTGTGTGTGTGTGTGTGTGTGTGCAGTTAAGTGTGTTGTTTGTAGCAGACTGAATTTGTGTGCCTTTCTTAAGTTTTGTGTTGTTTTCCTGTTGTTCCTATGTGTTTGTGTTTGTCTAAAGCAATAATAATTGTGTGTGTGCGTGTGTGTGTGCCTGTATTTCACACCATCTGATGCTGTCTTAGAAATGGTGTTTATGCATTTTATTCCTGTTAGTCACAGCTGACTCCTATGAAAATGACTTATTCCACATGGTGAGTTAGACGACCAGAGGGCAGATTTTTATTTCATTGCAACTGGAAGGTCAACAAGAAGTGAGGCAGGAATGAGGGAAGGAGAGGGGAGGAAATGTGCAACATAAAGGATAACTTGATGGGGGGAGAAGTGGAAAAAATAGGAGGAAAGAAGAAATGTTGAAAGAGGAAACCTGAGTGGAAAGTGAAAAAAGGATGAAGATGTAAAAAGATGAGAGGAGGGAAACTATTTGGAGGAGGAACAAGAGAAAAGCTGGACAGAAAAGACACAGTGAGATTCAGATGAGAATGAAGAAATGGAGACGAGAAAGACGCCGGATACAAAGAGACAGCAGAACAGATGCATTGATGGAGAGACGACTGAGCATATGAAGAGAAGAAGAATAGAGGACATATAGAAAAACAAGAATTTTCCATCTAGGAATAGGAAAAAGAAGAAGCGAGAGAAAAGATGAAAGAAGATGAACAAACAGTGAAGACCCAGGATTGCAACACGTGAAGCAAAGATGAACAGGAAAAGGGGGATGAGGTGAAAACAAACGAAGGAGGAAGTTTAGTGGTGTAAAAAGGAGGATGGTGAGGTTTAAGAGATGGAGGTAAATATAAAACAAGACATACAGTAAGAACAAAAGATGAGAGGGAGGCAGCAGGATTTGATAGAAGAGTGATAAAAGCAAGGTTGAGGAGTGAAAAAAGGGGGAGTGCAGGATGTATGAGGGGATGGATGGATGGAGGGATGGCTGTGGCGGAGGTGTGGAGGCTGTTTTTGTCTCTCTACCTGTGAGGCACAGTAAATCAGAGGCAGATAAGGTAATTCTGTGAGCTGTACATCATCAGGCTGCAGACAGCTTTATGGCCAGCAGATTGGCTGTAAGGGCTGCTGATTAGAATGAGAGAGAGAGGCAGAGAGAGGCAGAGAGAGGGAGAGAAGGTCCTGGAAGATGTTTGGAACATGAAGCCTGCTGTGTTCTAGTTTACAAATGTCTCAAGTTGATATTATTACGATAAAAAACATCAGATATCGGACAGCAAGAAATTCAGTTGCGTTTTCCACCAAAAATAGAATTGTGTGAATTTCCCGGTTGTTTATTGGACATAAACACATTTTAGAACTATATTTTAAAATTACATAGTTTTCTGTTCTTCTAAAACAGCTGAAGTTAAAATGTTAGCTTTTTAGAGTTGATCACCTCATTCTTAAACATGAATTTCTGTTTTTGTCCTATATATAAACTAAATATCACATTGGGATGTGAGTATTTGTTGGTTGGACTAAAACAACACATTGCAGGTTGCATATTGTGGGACATTCTATAGACTGAATCACTTCATCAATTAATGAAATAACTGTTAGTAAATGAGACAAAAAGGTACAATAAAAAACAAATTAAATGATTAAATTTGATGCTGATCAAGAGATATGAGTGAGTACCAAAATAAATATCATGTCCAACTGTATTATTTATTTTTTTATTTTCAGCCTTAAAAACAAGTTTTTACTTAAGAAAATGAAGATGCAGGCGTGTTGAATGTATTATGATTATTATTATTGAGTTAGACACACTACACGCTGCTTAGTTAAGGCTCCTCAGTGTTTGTACCATCAATCAAACTGACAGCTGATTTCTTTTTTAATTCCACTGACCTGATTAAAGGTCAGATTAGATTAGAGCACTTATTCACACCACTTAACACACAACATTAAATGATTGTTTTGTTTATTTTGGTTTAGCCGATAACCTCCAAGCTGCACAGATCAATATGTGTATGTTTACAATGAATCTTTGTGACAATTTTACATTTTTTATTCTTTTAGCTCATATTTGTGGTGTCCAGTCTACATTAAACAGCGCAGACAGAAACAGTTTAGCTGTTGAACTTTTAGAACATTCAGATAAAGACTTTAAAGAGGACATATTGTGCGTATTTTCACAGTTCAAAAATCCTTATGTATCTTCTGCTGGCCCTTTTATGCAGCTACTGAGTTGTCTGAAACAGGCTCTTTTAGCCCCTATCTCTTTAAGGCCTGACTCAGCTCTGATTGGTTGGGTCCCGGAAGCTTCATCAGGCTTCACCACAAACTGACTCTCACAGCATTTCACTGATTTTTCAACCTTGTTACTCCAAATATCAACTTCTCCAATGCACACCTAAATGTTGGTGCTGGATCAGGTCTGAAATATGAGAGAGGACAAGGTGAACAACAAAAGGAAACACCTTAGCAACCGCCTTAGCAACCAAGGCTATCGAACAGACGGTCATTTATGGGCCTGTGTGACAAGCTGACATCAACGAGGTAGAAAAATGGTTTTGAAGCCCTGACTTTTGTCTTGCAGGCAGCATGCTATTCACCTCATGTTAGGGAACTTTGACCATGTTTACCATAGATAGTCGGCAATTTTCAAATTCCAAGTGATAATGGTGCTTTCAGTGATATTTATCTTTCAGATTGCTGTTACGTGCAGTGACAATGAGTTTCTGGCTTCTTTCTCGCCCTTTGTTTTTAGTTTAAGGGCAATCTATCAGGCCTCATGGCTGCTGATGATCCTTTACCAGCCTTTGAAGGTCTTTGAACCCACAACCTCTTGGACATGTTCAGTCTCCAGCCACCAGACCCCTCTGACTATTATACACTCTCAGACTCTCAATCAGATCCACAACGGACTAAAAATTAAAAATGCCGCCGGTGGTTAATTACGATTTCATGACCTCTTCCAGTAAAATGAGTACCGTTTGGAGGTGGAGGGAGTCGGGAAGGACACAAAATGTCCATAGAGGAATGTCCGCCAGCACTGAGCACCGTTACTGTATGTGGAGCGAAAGCAGAGGGTGTTTATTTAGTATTTATTCTGCACTTCATCATCTCCCCGCCGCTAATCCACTGGCTGCTGTACGCACCACTGACCACGCCATATCGCTAACCTCTGCCTGGATCACAGAGAACCGAGAGAGAGAGAGTGTGTGTGTGTGTGTGTGTGTGTGTGTGAGTGTGTGTGTGTGAGGGAGAGGGAGAGAGAGAGAGAGAGAGAGAGGATGATGTCTATCCCTTCATCTGAAACCTTGTTAAATATTCATTGACAATTATTCTGCTTTGACCGAGGAGTTAGATGATGCTACTGCAGAGAGAGAGAGAGAGAGAGAGAGAGAGAAGAAAGTGTGAGTGTATAAGTGAGGGAGGGGGATGAAAAGAATAATAGAAGATTGTCTGGGAAATATTATGATAAATCACTTGTACGTAAAATCATTAAATGACCTGCGGACAAACCAAAATCTCAGACTGACAGGGAGACAACAGCCTCAGTTTCTCTCTAAAGACCCAGAGAGCAGCTTAGAGCATGATTAGGTGAGTGTATTAAATATTAAACATCAAATAGTGCCCTTGGTCGACTCTGCTGCCACCTGACAGACTGACGGACTCTGTCCGTCCACATACAACAATCACCCGGTGCTCTCTGTGTTCGCTGTACTGAGCTGTGAGAATCAGCTCATTACAAGGAATTTGACATTGATTTCCAACCTTAAGGTTTCAGTATGTATTGGATTATATATGCAATTCAATGTAACTCCAGGAAAACACTTGAAAGTGTGTGCTGTTGCTCTGATTTATATGCTTTTTTATGCCCTGTCCTGCTCTGTGATGCCATATTTCTCTCTTATTGAGATCCAAACCATTCATAACCTGATCAACACATACTGTGGGTGCATCCAAAGCCTGATATTTCCTATTTCCTTGGCACTATAGGACTCTGTTGGCCTCCAAACATGTTTAAAAACATGTTGATGAGGCACAGGGCTGCACAGGGTGACATGTTCCTTCATTTCGAAGAGTTTGATTAATTTATTTATCAGTGATCATGTTTTCAGTCTCTGGAGAGTAGTTCTGTGTGTATCCCAGACATCTCTTTGCATTTGCAAGCAAAGAAGAAATCAGCGTTTGTCCTATTTTTTTGACTATATGTTAAAAAGACACCATAGAAAAATACATTACAGCTGCATGTGTTCATTCCAAATCCACTTGTTCTCCTGCCAACTAACGGTGACAGTTATGTGTATTTCACAGTCAGCTGGGACCTCAACACTCACCTCATTTCACTTTTCACTGTTTTCCAACATTCTCTTTGTATAGACTAAAAAATTAATTGAATCAATTAATTTAATAGATGAGATTATGTTAATTATGCAGCCCTCTAGTGTGGTGATCAGCTTCACTTAAATGAAGTAATTTTTGAAAACTTTGTCGTATCATATTTTGTATTTTGACTTGACTTCAGTAAAGGAATATTTCTCAGGTTCCCTTGGGCTTAAAGCTCTGATTCAGCTTTTAAACATTGTGGTTAAGCTGAAATCAGATGTAGAAATATTTGCTTTGCGACGCATGATGTTTGATATTGTTGTACATGAACGCGGCCGCTGAGACGCTGTTTACAGATCCGCTCTCATCCGGCCAAGTGCTTCCCGCCGGTCCGATGCATCTCCGTCCGACTAATGAGGCCGTAAAGAGATCACACTCTGCTCCCAGCTGAGCAGCCGCTAACGGGCTCCCCTGCTAATTTTTTTAATTCCCCCCAGAGTTGGTGTGGGGCTGTGTCACCGTGGTAACCATAATAATCCGGTGAAGAAGACCCTCGAGGGTGATGGTGGCATATTGTGGCAGATGCCAACAGCCGTAAAGCATTTCTGTGTCAGAAACATCAGGCTGCCCTCCTTCCTTCTTCCCTTATCCTCTTCCTTTCTTTTTCTTTCCTTTCTTTCTGTATTTATTCCATTCCTTATTTCCGTCTATTTTCTTGTTTTTTCTCTTTTCTCTTTCTTTTTTCTTTATTTCTTTCTTTCTGTTCTTTTTTTTATTTCTCCCTCATGCTTTTTCCCCATTTGTCGATCTCTTATCCCCATCTCTGTCTGTCTTTCTTTATTTCTTCTTCTATCCTTAATTTCACTTTCTTATTTCTTGTTTTCTTTTTTCGTTAACTTCCTTCTTTCTTATTTTCTTTTCTTCCTTTTCTCTTCCTTTGTTACCTCCCCTTTTCCCCGTTTCTTTTCTCTCACCTCTTTTCTTCTAGTTTCTTGGCCTTCCTCCCTCATCCTTCCTTCCTCTCTCTCTCTCCCTGCACTGCAAAAAAAACATCCACATTATCAAGTTCTTTTATGTCCTTTTCTCAATTAAAACAACTTAAACAAATCTGCCTGTGTGAAGAGATAATTTCACTTCACTTCCTTCCCTTTCTGTCTTCTCACCTTTCCCTCACTACCTTTCCTATTTGTCCACCTCCTTTCCCATTCTCCAATTCTCATTTTCTTCTATTATTTTTCTCCTTTTCCTCTCTCCGCTGTTTCTCTGTATCAGTCGGTGGAGGTTGAGGACTGCAGCCACTGTGTTAGTTTTGATTCATGTTCCACCTTTGATATTGAAAATAACTGGAATGGTGTCCTTGAACAGAGTGGAAAGCCCAGACAGGAGAAGGAGGAAGAGGAGGAGGAGGAGGAGGAGGAGGTGAATTTGGAGAGAGAGGTAGAACAAATAAATTGGATGACCATGTTTTTGCTCCCCTATCGTCACATCATACATTTCCTTTCAGTCCCACATGCTTGCCGTCAAATTACATTTAATAGTGGAGAATTACACAGGATGGACCTTAATTACCTGTAATTTACCCCCCAAAATCTTAATTCCCCTCCACCACCCACCATGTAAATAAAGGCCACATCTAATTTGCGTGTTGTGAAGAACACAGTGCATGGTGATCGTTATGAGAAGCCTTTGCATCAGCTCAAGGTAATTTGATTCCTGAAGAGCCCGCTGCATTTTTAATGATATGAAATCAGCCAGGCGTGAGGTGTTTTTCTCTTCTTTCTTTTTCTGGGAGAAAATCAGAAGTGTCACCTTTGATACGGCTGCGGCACTAAACCCCCCAAAAAACACCTTTTCAGCTCTCAGTGGATACTGGAATTCTGTATTTTATTTGACATTTTAGTGCAGCATTGTAGTTAGGGAATGTGCTGTTAGGGCCTCCATCACTAAGCTCCGCCCCCTGTTATGAAAGCAGCAACTTTAACTCCAGTTCGAGCATTGTTTGGAATTAGAGACAGGTTCTGTACAGGAATAATTTTGCTGAAAAAAACAATGTTTTCTATATTTAAAGAGCTCTATTTATTTGTGTTGTTACCCACCACATCTCATTGTGTGCATCCTTGAAGTCTAGTGTTTAATGCATTTTCGTCCTTATAAAATATTTGTAGAGCAGATTTTTCTCATGAAAAAATGAATCGTGCTTTGTTTATGTTCACTAACTTGCAGTCTTATTTTTCTTGTTCTTGTTCTTCTTCACACATTATTACGTTATTTACCTTCTGTTAGTGAAATAATGTGAAATCCTGCCACCATATTGTTCCTACAGCAAGAAGGGAGTCAATAACTCCACAGGTTTCCTTTAGCTCTCTTCAAAAATCATATTTTTTCTGACCTGTAGTGATTTATCTCCTCATGTTGCTGCAGTGACGTACAGGTGAACTGAGGGACACAGCGACATAACATGCATTCACGCTGCTGTCTCTACTCTCATTAACTACAGGTGACTGTAACCGCTACAGAAACAGCAACGTCACAACAAAGGCTGAGCAGAATAACACTGTGACTTAGTAACGATACGGGTTTAAACTACCTTAAAATTGCAAAATTGTTTTATGAGGTAGAATATTCATCTCAAATTCATATCGTGTTTTTGATAAAATTTGATTTCGTGAAATTTGATTTAAAAAAACTTCACTAAAAAGACGAAGTAAATACAGATATTTAGTTTAGATGACTGATCAGCTGTTTCCACTGATGTCTACATAATAATCCCTATAGGGTGGTTATTTGTGGTTGGCATTTTTTTTAGTCTGTTTATTACAGTTATGTGTGATTATGTATCAATGTTTTAATGATACTTTCACTCCAAACACCAAGACATCATATCTCTGCTTACGTAATTTAGCAGAATGTACTCGTGTCAAAACGATGTAAAAGGTGTATTTACATTATGAAGTGCTAAAGCATCAAACTGAAAACATAACTGATACTGTATGTAAAACTTATTCTGGCAAATTAAAAGTAATATATATTTCAAGGGAATAAACTCAAGGAAAATACATTTCTTCAGTTAATATGAAGATGCTGATATTATATGAAGTGAAAGAAACATATAATTAAGATGCCAAATTTGTTTTTAAGTTTATTGTCATTTTCACTACTTTAGGTTACAAACTGTAATTTTGTTGTGATGCACAATTGGATCTCTTCACATTATGATTTAGGAGTTTAAACACCAGTACACCATCCTGTACTATTTTTAAGCTTCTTTGTCATCAGTAAGTGTCAGTAAGTGTCTGACCACTGCAGCAGAGGGCTGTGTGCAGTATGGTGTCATCAGGTTTTTGTTTTGCAGTTTTGCAGTTTGTGTCTAAAAGTGTATGATAGTGGACTGATCTATCAATTATTAAAATGATTAATCATTAGCAGGATTTGTAATCATTGATTAATAGTTGTTTGGTTCATAAAGAAAATCCAGAATAGCAACATCTCCAATGTTTCCATTAAAACAGGAGGAGATATGAATACATACAGCTCATCTTCTGTCGTCACGCTTTCCTCTTTACTCAGACACACACACACACACTCCCAGACAAAAGCGCACATCATCACCATCTGCCTTACTCTCTCCTGCTGAGTGTGTGTGTGTGTGTGTGTGTGTGTGTGTGTGTTTCATAGCAGAAAAAGAGTTTCTTGTGAAGTTGTTTTTTAAATCATGTTTGATTTCATGCATAATTAGCTTGGCCATCAGCAGCCACCGGCCCTCATGCTGAGTGTTTATACACACACATGCACGTGCACATGCAAGCACGCTGCAGTACATCCCAGGTCAGAAAGCTGAAAAGTACACTGTTTACCTCATTTGTGTGTGTGTGTGTGTGTGTGTGTGTGTGTGTGTGTGTGCGTGCGTGCGTGTGAGAAACCTGCAGGCAGTTTCCAATTTGTCGATAGAGTGAGAGAGAGAGTCTTCTTTGCTTTGCTGGAGACTCACTCGCAGTCGGATTAAAAACTTAATTATGTTTTAAAATGATATTTTAATTAAATATGGAGGGAAGCAGAAATGGATTGACACCAAAATAATTAATCAAACATCAAAAAAAAAAAAAAAAAAGAAAGACAACAACTCGGTGGCGTCTTTCTGCTTCGGCCAGCAGAAAATAAAGTCAGCAGGCCTGTTCGCTCGCCTCAGTGTTCATTTATTTCTCCCTCTCTCTGCCACACACACACAACACAACACTATATTTTAATTCCCACGTTGCATTCCTGATGATGACTTATAGATGTAATTAATTGTCAAGTTGCTAATTAATGATCAGTGTTTTCTCCGTGGTCAGTGTGTGGTTTCAATACAAGGATACTTGCTAATGTTAGCAAGCCTTAACATTAACAGAATGTTACTTAATAGATGACACTATCACAATTATCATCATGTGAACTTCAAAAAATAAGATAACTTTAGGCTTCAAGAATCCAAAGACATAGTCAGTTTGTCCATGTTCCCTTCTCTACCTTCTCCTCATCTCTCTATTTGTCTCCGATTCCCAAACAGTTTGGGGGCTGATGGACGGACAGATGGATGGATGGCGGGATGGAACGGGAGGGAGGAGGAGGGATGATTGGAGGAGAGGGGAGAGGTAGATGATAGAGGCAATCAATATTTCTAGCATTCTAATTAAAGCCTCTCGGTGGAATAAATCCATGTAATTATCAGTAAATGAAATACAAGGTCACTCCACCTGATGAAGGGATGGACGGAGGATGATGGAGGGATGGATGAAAGAGGAAACAACAGCGCGGCAGCGTGTTTAGCTGAGTGGATTCTGCTGACAGGGGATTGTAATTTCTTTTTTATTATCATTCTTCGATTTGTTTCGAGGATGCACAATCAAACAACACACACTCATCTGTACTTTTCTGTAATATCAGGACCTCATTAATATAATTCACTGCCAAGAGTCTCTAAGACACATAAAATACTCTGCTTTGAATCATTTTTTTCTCAAAAAAGGTAACGTGACCTTGCTTAAAATCATATTATAATAACATTGACTCTCTTATTGACAAATCCATAGTATAAATATGAAAACATATTCCTGTTGGATACAAGATGGTTCAGAAGTCCTCACATTTATTACTCAGGTGGAAGTATAGACACTTTTGCAGGTGTTTTACTCAAGTAAAAGTACTGGTTTTAAAGTATGAAAGTAAAAGTAATGGAAAAAAATCACATTTCTGTCTCCTAATATACAAGTTCCTAACACCTTTTTGCCAAGACGCACATGCATTTTATGTCAATGTTTTATTGTCAATGAAAAGGGGCTGGATTAGTTATAATTTAGAAAACAAAGTAGGTCAAATAATACACTTTCTGGCAGAAAATCACTTTTTGTCAGTTTGACAGATGTCATTCAAACAAGCCAGAATGAAAGAGAAGTAACAAGGATATTTTTAATATATATTTAGCAAGTAAAGATAATCGTGAAAAGTTGACTGCAGAGAGAAACATCAGAATCAAGCAAAACCTTGTTAGTTGTTTTTGTAAGATTTAGCTTTCCTTAATCTCATTTCTCCCAAGTGTACTCACTTTAATATATATACAATATATATAATTAAAACCTTGTCAATCAAAGAGGATTATTATGATAACACATGAACTCTTGAATGTGATTGTTTGCTCCTTTTCTTAAATTGAACATTTGGGGTTTTGGAAGGTTTGTCAGGCAGCAGACATTTATCACAGCGCTTTGGACTTCTGGACAAAACAATGAATTGTTCCAGAATACGACCGTATTATTTGATCATGAACATAATGTAGTTACAGCAGTAATGTCATTTTCCAAACATTTCCCCATTTTCCAATGGACTGGCCCATGCTTACCTTTCTGGGAATGTCCACAAACACCAGATGCAGAGAAATTGAATAGTTTGCAGTGGTTTGAGTTATTTATCACTGGCTGTTAATTAAACAGCAGTGTGTGTGTGTGTGTGTGTGTGTGTGTGTGTGTGTGTGTGTGTATAAATATATATATAGCTTTCTTATTTTTAAGGAATGCGACCCAGCGTATACCACGTTCTCTACCATGTTTAGATGATTCTCAGATGAATTGACAGAGGAAGATAAATACTAAATAAATGACTGAACAAGCTGCTGCTCTTTAGATGTTTTCTCTTCCTCCCTCCTCTCTTCTCTTTCATCCTCTATTTCTCTTCTCTCCTCCACCTATCTACCACTTCACCTCTGTCTTTGCAATTAATTAAAAAACAAAAAAACGTCTCTTCTGTTTCTCTAAAAATCATGATTCTGTTTGATTTGGCTGCAAGACATCACTAGAAATATACAGTAAAACTATTCTGACCTTGTCTGTCATTCAGAGGTGCTTCCACCTGCAGGCTGCTGTGTCTTTAACCAATAAACTGTATTGTTCTCTGTCTTTCTCTCCATCTGTGTGTGTGTGTGTGTGCGTGTGTGTGTGTGTGTGTGTGTGTGTGTGTGTGTGTGGATGTGGGTGTGTGTGTGTGTGAGGGGACTGGAGATCTCTTTATTGATTTTGCAGGTGATCATCATTTTCTCTCTGCTTGCTCTTTGGGCTGGTTGACGTGTTTTCTTAATAGTGTTTTAGGTCTGCATCACTAGAGCATGCTGGGAGATCAGCTAATTTCACACAGAGAATGTGTCAGGGACCTGTGTATGTGTGTTTGTGTGTGTGTGTTTAAGATGCTAAAACCCCTGCTGGCTACTTAAATAAAGACAACAGCCATTTTCAGTAAAAATAAAAAAAAACAATATTTGTCACTTATGGGTAGGGAGAAATAGTGATTTTCAAAGTGCCCATTTATTCCAGACCAGCAGAAGTGAATGTGAACATCTGATTGATCCAGTGATAAAGGTCAAGTAGTTGGCTGAATCAAGCTCAAGGCCTCTAAAGGCTACGTCCACATTCCAGCATTAATGTTCACTTATGTTTCTTTATTCAGGTTTCATCTGTTAGTGGTGATGGTT